>CM037462.1:12385317-13072500 GCA_021014325.1 Plazaster borealis | reverse complement strand
CAAACATGCGTGTGAGTGTACTTTCTAGGTATATGTGTCACTAGCCTTTTGCTTCCTTTTACTCGATTGTATTTTATATCTTGAAGTCCTTTTAATGATGTAGTGGTTGCTTTCTATGATGTTGTTGCACTTCAGTTGTTAAGCTGTGATGACTATTGTGAATAACCCTTTGATCTATAGATCTATCTATCGATCTAAACTGCGCCAATAAAGTATCTAAACACTTACGAATGGTCAGATATATCGGAACCTCAAATAGTATGCAAAAAATTAATTAATTAATCCGATGCACAGTTATCTTCTGCGCATTTTGATACCTCTTTTGTTGCGCTACGATGTTGTTTGTCGGATTTATGGGTACTTGAGTGGCTTAAGGTCGAATTTCAAAAGTTGCAAAAGCCCCTATTCAAGCAAGAGCGTTGTACTGTGACGAATAAGATCAGCATTATTTTTGCCCGCCTTTTATTCCCTTCTGGAATTGGGGTGAATAGGGGCTTTTGCAACTTTTGAAATTCGACCTTAAGCCACTCAAGTGCTCATAAATCCGCCAAACAACATCGCAGCGCAACAAAAGAGGTGTCAAAATCCGCAGAAGATAACTGTGAATCGAATTATTTAATTATTTTTTTGCATACTATTTCAGGTTCCGATAAATCTGACCATTTGTAAGTGTTTAGATACTTTATTGGCGCAGTATATTTATCTACCTATCTATCTATCTAACTATATGTGACAGGTATAAAACATGCCCTTTAACTAAATGATTTTTGATATTTTAATTAAATCTAGCGCCCTCCAAGTCAGGTTCCAGGCGCTCCCATAATTCCATTCCATAAAGACAGCTCTAATAGTACTTCATCACGGTCTTCACTTTACAGATATTAAGAATAAAAGAGATTTACAGAACCTCAGAAAGATTCTTTTTTATATGGGTGTACAGTAACAAAGAATCTTGTTCCAAGTTTCAACTGCGAAACTCCGACGATGTCCCAAATGAGATTGCATTTTTTACGACAACACCTTTTTGGGGTCAGAAAAAGAGACAATTATTCTTGTTTAGTATGGTGCACAGCTAAATCAAGTCATGCAGTAAACAAAATTTTACAACCTTTATATTTTACCATGGGATTCATTACAATTTGTAAGAGGTCATTGAAGCAAAAAAACCTTTTGATCACAACTTTTCATTGAATTTGATAAAAAGTAGGTAGGGCTGGATGGTATGCTGCTAACTAGAGAGGCACAAAGGGTTGCACCATTTATCGGGGCGCACTTCTGGCCAATTAAAATTGAAGTTTTCGTTTGCAATTCTCTTAAACAAGCCCCTTTTCAGCGGTCTGGTTCTGCCATGCTGTACTATTTTTTGTATATTAAGATAATCTGACGTGAGTGTAAACAAAATACATGGTCGCATTAAATTTATAAAATGTTACATTTTACTCTGGTAATTTTTTGTCTCAAAAGTCCAGATTTTAGATGGGGGCACGGGCTGGGGCACGGGTTGGGGCCGATGGACATCAATTGGGGAAGGGGCACGTGTCAACCGTGCCCCCCCCTTAGTAACTGCTAACTATAGAGGATCGTGACAGAATGCAGGATAGTGGGTACCAGACGGTATAGGCCTTGGGCCGCAGCTTCTTCCAAATTCCAATATTGTGACATTCCGGCGTGGGGTTATCGTTTCCGAAAAGATTGTTTTTTTTATCCTTCTGGGATGAGAACAATATATCAGATTTTGTACTATGGCGTGCAATTAAACCGAGTCAGGCGGTAACAAGCAATATTACAACCTTGTTCTGTATACACAAATCATTGAAAACCGGTATTCAAAATGGCTTAGAAGCCTATATTCAATACCTCCACAACACAAAATGAACTTACATGTACACCCATACAGTAATGCACGCTATGAAGATTGTCATAAAAATGCTACTATTGGTGCATACCTACGGAAGCGTATTGCCGCCACAAGAATACAAAAAATTCTCTCTCTTATCGTGTACGTAGGCCCAATTCTCTCTCTTATCGTGTACGTACACGACAAGTCCGAACTTATCGTGTACGTACCCCAAACTTATCGTGTAACTTATCATGTACGTACACGATAAGTCCAAACTTATCGTCACGATAACTTATCGTGTACGTACACGATAAGTCAAAATTTATCGTGCACGTATAACTTATCATGTACGTACACGATAAGTCCGAACTTATCGTGTACGTACACGATAAGAGAAGAGAGAGATTTTTTTTTATCCATGTGGCGGCAATACGCTTCCGTACATATACCCTTCTTATTAATTTGTTATAAGTTAGATATTCGTTGTATTGCTTTTCCCAGGGTATGCCCAAACCGGGAACTGGTTTCCACTTTGGCCCTGCATTCATTACTACATAACAATATTGTCTACTAATCTTATACAAGACATTGGATGTGAATAACACGCCTCTTGCTGAATCTCTATCCTGGTTGGCTGAAACACGGTCACGTGGGGGTCAATAATAATGAGGTGGTGCTTGAAATTTGCGCCACCGTGAACAAGACGCGCGTCAAGACATCGTGCGCGCGTAAATAGACCTTATGCACATGATGTCATAACAGTAGGGCGCCCTCGTCTAGAGGTCAAAAGGAGGTTGTTCATTGGCCAATCCTGTATGCCGCGCGTACAAATCTGTGCGTTTCGATTGTTTCGTCATCGTTTAACCTCTAAGATGGCGGCTGGAGGACGTCAATGCATAAATTCCGAACCAGGCCAGCTTTGTACCTAAACCGTCAATGGTGTAAACTGAAAAACCTCCTTTTGTTTTAACTGCTTATGGTTGACTTGCTCATGAGTAAGTTATTGAATTAAAACTGTTCAGCCAAAAAAAAGCTGATATGCTTTTCACTAGAAGACAGAGGTGTGTTATAAAACACATAGCATTAAACTCGGTCACTATATAGTGCACGTCTTTCTCCCTACATGCTTGATACATGATCTATATTAAGCACACGGCCATGCCAGCAATCATAAAATAATATTGTCAAAGCCCAGTATCCGCACTTTGTGTGACCCAACATATACCTGAAGTCATCGGAGTCACGAGAAGCTAGTGAAAAGCCCCGGTAAATGTTTTCAAACATCGGGTTTCGGACTCGAGATCCAAACCAATTGTTATACTCTCAAAAACTATATAGGCCCCTAGTTCAAGCAAAACTCTTTCAAGGGAAGTTTTCCACCATGACCATCTTTATACCATGTAGTTATGTTTATATATCTGTGAACATGTATATTACTAATGCTGTTCACACTCTCTATAACCCGAGTTCGGTTTCTTCAAATCACACCCTTCTTCTTCTTTACACAGTTTATTTACGAGCGATCAAATAATACTCACTTTAAGCTATTTGTTGTGGCCAACTCCCACATTCTCGAGTGCAAACACGGGTTTTTAATACGAGTATAAAATATACATAGGTTTTTAATGGCATCCAAAAAGGGACAAACTGTGCCTTGGGACGTACTACTGTATAATTGTTTACCTTAAATATTTCATAATAGCAGTAGAAAGTCGGTCACAAGATTTGACCTACAGTCAACTAAAAGTGCTTTGGTACTTGATCAAATTTCATGCGTCTGCTCACCGCGGAATTTTGTGTTTACGGTCACCATTCTTCGCTCATCACAGGGTAAGCGCCAAAACTCTGCGCTAGCTGGAAAGAATGCCCATCGTGATGTACCTTACGCAGGCATAAGCATGTTGAATTGCTATACATTAAGGAATTACACAATGCGGGAGGTCTCCACTAGTTACTGGCGCCCCAGTAAAACAAAAACAGTTTGATTGGCAGGGGGAGGGGTCGGTGTTGGAAACCTCCGAACCTAGCACAGGCTGTCAGCAAGACATTTTGAGCCTGCTACAAAGAACAGATGGATCCACTTTTAGAGGGTTCAGATCTCAGTAGGTTTGTATGTGTGTACAATTTTGTACACGAAGCAATTGAGTGAAAACAAATTTCAGTCCCTCAAACAAAAAAACCCTACACAACTCAGGGACTTGACTCCTCCTTAGATAATGTGGAATAGTCCAGTCTAGGATATCAAGGACGTTGACTCCCCCAGGGCATTGCACTTTGGAGAAAACAGTGAAATAAATAACATGTGCCATGACTTAGTGCTACCAGCCCACACATAAGGTTTTTTTTTACCGTTTTATGCTGAATCTGTCCGGTCTGACCATGGTCTGACAAAAAAAAAATCGTACGAGTGAACAAACAATATTGTTCCTTCTCGGACTCTGTAGGTTTATGATAATACATGCATTGAAACACCCATTATGACGCGATATTTGCTCCCAACTGGGACTGGTATACCTAACAAACTCGACGTTTCGATTGAATGCCTAGACTGCCTTCATGACGATAAGAACGTTCGTTGTCATTGTACTACAGACATTTTGGCACCGTACATATTAATTTTTGTTTAGCGACATTTCAATGGTGTTTCAGCAATTGTCTTGATAAAAATAACTTGTTGCAACTAGTGTTATACAGGAATCGGTAAAGCTGAAAAATAGTCGCAGACAGAGTTCATGTATTTTGCGATCAACCATAAACATGAAATAACAAACCCGTGGAAATTAGGACTTAATCCGTTATGTGAGTCAGAAGAAATCAGTGAAAAACCATGCACAATGTTCAGCATGTTAACACATTGTCCTTGTTGTAACAATTACCTAATCAGCTGTTACGGAGTTGGTTTTTTTAGGTTTTCAGACACACAGAAAAAAACCGGCTCTACTACATAAACTTCATAATCAGTAAGCTTTCAGACTGAAATTAAACAATAAAGTTTTTATCCTTACTAATCCTGTATAATTCCCTTTAACTCTACTAACTGTTTTGGTTTCAACTTCAGTTTGTGAACATTCAGAGAAGCCACCATGGGTGATATCGAGGATATGAAGCCTACGGACGGTACGACCGGCCTGGTCGACGACCGTAGCTCACGAGGATCCTGGAGTGCCTGCTGCAGCGGCTTCTTACGGCGCAACCTCCTGGTCTTGCTCCTGTTCATCTCGTTGATCCTCGGTGTCAGTATTGGCTTCATCATCAAGTTCTGCACCAACATCGAATTTAGTGCCAAGGAGATTGGCTACATCTCCTTCCCCGGGACCCTCTTCCTAAACATGCTGAAGATGATCATCGTACCACTGATCGTGTCCAGCTTGGTGGCGGGAATGTCTTCACTGGACAAACGAGTCTCAGGAGTCCTTGGCCTTAAGGTGAGAAAGGCGTCAATATATCGTTTGATATATGTTTACAACCCCCTATTTATTATTGTGTTTGCCTTGGTTTTGTTTTTCTTAAGTTCATAACTTTTATAAAGTTTTTTAAACATCTCTTTATAAGTGTAATAGTTTTAATACCAATCTGAATTCTAATTGTAAATGTTTTACTGCAGACTTTTCATTCTGTTACTGTTCATGTAATTCTGCTGCTGGCGGCGATTTGAATAGTTTTTTTAATAAACCATTGAATAAATAAATAAATAAATAAATAAAAGCAACTATAACAACAACAACAACAACAACATCTCCATATACTAGGACTTTAGCCATGACAACAGCAGCAATGACACACTGGCGTCTTAAAGGGGGACTCTGTGGACAGAATAAGTTTTGTGATGCACTTATTTTCCAAAAGATAGAGTCCTTTTATTTATGAAAGTGGGGAAAAATTTACAAGACTATCTTTACGTTAAAACGGTGTAAAATGACATTGCATTTTATACATTTTCAGAGTGAATTGTCATCATCAGACACATCAATCACAGTATGGGTTTATATTGTTGTACGGGTATATTTCTTTTTTAGTTCATTGAATTTCGATGATATTCAATCAAAACGGCGTTGAAATTTGACCTTTTGACTGACGCAACATTTCCTCTTTGCGATGTACAGACACATTTGTTGTTTGTATCCAACGACGTCATATTTCAAATTTTTCTCTGCAAAGAGTATCAACACCCGGCAACAATGAAAAGAATTACTGCCAAACAACAACTATCAAGAACTATCCAACAATGTCAATAATGTGACAAAAAGGCAAAATCCCAAAATGGTATCATCAGCAACACTACAAAAACACAGCAACAACACTTAAAAACAGCAAGCAATAACACTTAGAGAACAACATCTGCTAAAAATAATCACACCAGCCACATTTGTAACAGCGGCATAATAATTTCTGAACGGATCACGGTCTTTTTTAACCCTCTGGGGAAGCACGTATAGCTGTCTCAACAAAACCAACGATTAGTGCATATAACTCTCTCAAAAATAATATATTTACCCTATTCCTTCAACATAATATAGTTCTATTCCATTGCATTTTACATCAGTTCAAAGGATCAACTTTCCACTCCCAATTTTGTTTGGCCATGCAATTTATTGAAATACGTGCAATGGCCAAACGCAAAAAAAATATATAGTAAATAGTCTGCCAACAAAATTAAGTTAAAATATTTATATACCTGAATATTTGAATACCCACGAGGACATTTATGAATGTTGTCAACAGTTGCATGCTTAAAGGCATCGTATACACGTTTTTAAAAAAAATATATATTATCATAAAAACTGACTTGGTAACGAGCAACAGAGAGCTGTTGATTGATAGTATAAAACATTGTGAGAAACGACTCCCCCTGAAGTAACGTAGTTTTTGAGAAAGAGGTAATTTCTCACTAAAATAATAACAACTTCTTGCAAAACGTTTTTATTCCCAGATCTGAAAGCACACAAATTTGTACAACAAGGGTGTTTTTTCTTTCATAATTTTCTTGCAACTTCGATGACCAATTGAGCCCAAATTTTCACAGGCTTGTTATGTTATGCATATGTTGGGATACACCAAATGAACACTGGTCTTTGACAATTACCAAACGTGTACGATGCCTTTAAAGGAACGTTACACAACTGGTAATTAAAATTTTCTTTAAGATCACAGATTTACATAAAACTTACACGGTCTAATGATGATGATAGTAGAAAACATCCCTATAAATATGTATGTCTGAAATGCCATATTTTTGATGAGAAATAAATAAAACTAATTTCCGATTGGAGTTTATCGCTCATGAGCGTTTTATTCATGCATTGTATAACACATGCAAATGTGTAATCGGTTTTTCACTATTTTCTCGTGACCCAGATGGCCGATCGATCTCAAACTTCTACAGGTTTGTCAGTTTATGTATATGGTGGATAATATAAAGTGCTTACACTGCCAGCAACTGTTTTGTTAGCAAAAACCAATTCTGTAATGTTCCTTTAAAAAAGTCAACTTCACAATTTGTTCTATAAGTTAAAAAAAATCACAATGATACTGCAGCTACAGCACACAATTTTCTCCGTTGGATTCTGATTGAAGTCCCCGGAGAGTTAAAAATAATGATAATGTATCTTGCCACACCCAGGCTTTGGTGTATTATTTCCTTACCACCCTGATGGCTGTCATACTCGGCATCATCATGGTCATGGCCATCCGACCCGGTAGCCACGGTGAGACAGAAATGATCGACAGATCCGGAAAAAGCGAGCAAGTGAACACGGTGGATTCTATACTGGACCTCCTGAGGTAAGATACATGGTAGAACCCCCCCCCCCACCACAGACCAACATGTGCAACATGCGTTCGTCGCTCACCTTAAAAAACTAAACAACACACAATTAAAATTTATATGGCGCTATTCTATCAAAATCATAGCGCACATAACAAAATAACATAAAAGAGCTTTACGAAATAGAGGTAAACTACCAGATTCCCTAATGACAGGAGGAAGATTGTTCCCAAATCATTTGTCCAGATACAGTGAATACTTTTTGACCCAGAACTTTGTTTACAAGGGGAAAATTCAATTTCATTGAGTGATGTTCAAGTACGGACCAAAGAAAACGTGAAGGAGTGTAAAATTACAGTAAATTGGACAGATATCTAGGAGTAGTTGTGTTCAGGCATTTATAAACAAAAAGAGCAAGTTTAACAATGAAGTAGACTTGGTTCCAAGTCTGTGATCGTGGTTTTTAGTCGTCCTGATAGCTGATACATTATTGGCTGAAACAGCGCCCTCTTGTGGATAAACCTCCGTCTTGAACAACCTACGATCACAGAGGATTGCGAGTTAGAGCGCGTGATAGCAAATCTGCGGGGGAATTCTGCTTGGCTGATGCAGAGAAATAACCGCAAGCTCAGACTTGAAATCAAGTCTAACAATGAAGCCGCTCTCTGATCGGTAGTTTGTCATCACGGAGATATTGAAAGCTTAGGTACGTCACTGCACGTTTAACCAATGAAATCATTGTATCCAATGAACTCACTGGGCCTGTAAGACTAGTGCCTGACATGTCTTTATCCTTGTGGATAAAGACAGTGGACCAGTCTATGTGGAACATACCACCAACTATTTTGTAAAAATGTAGTGTCAACGCCGAGGGTCCTGGTACACCTGGCTCGAGTTCCCGTGTTGGACTTGAGCCTGTGTTGTTTTGCACGTTTACGAGCTTGCCCCTGTCTTTCGGGCATAATAGTTGATTGCCTATTCCGCCGAAGCAACTTGTTTACTTACCTTCAAAGGATTGTATACGTTTGGTAATTGGAACCCACTGTTTGTTTCAATCCTATAGAGTTGTAGATATATACCATAAAAAAAACCCTGTTTAAGTTTCGTTTCAAAAGGGGGTAGCGTTTTTGAGATATTGCCGAAAATCTGGAGCAGTTATGTCCATGCAGGAAGAATAATTTGCAATTGGAATACACAATCTGAGAAACGTTGCTGTCAGTAACGCTTTTCGGATTCAAATTTTTGGGGATAACAAGTGATATCGTTTTCCATAACCGCAGTACTTCGAAGTGAAAAGTTTCTCAAAATGCATTAGACTATCCGAAGTTGCTGTACTTCTTACCAAGTAAGTTTTCATTGCCATTAATTTTCAGAGTCATTACCAAACGTGTAGAGACCCTTTAAAGCTCTGTAAACCTGTAGTCAAAATTAGCACTTTCAGACGCCCGTTGACAAAGCGCGACAGTACAAAAAACAAAATAGTATATTATTATTATGATTATTTTACCGCCCAGGATCTACTAAGTGGAAGAAGGATCCAACAATATTTTCTTCGTGCATAAATCCTTGCTCAATGCATTTCTTTGGGCTTCTGCTAATCGGTGAAACCACTTTAAAGAGGAAGGGAAATGACCAATTCAATTTTGTGGTGTACCCAATTTTCCAATAGATAGAGTCCTCATGTGAGTATGGAAAAATTACAAGTCTCTATCCTCACGTTAAAATGGTGTAAACTGACATTGTATTCGATACTCTTCTAGCGCAACATGATGACATCATTCTGAGACAAATGGGTCTCTACATTTGAAAAACTTGACAAATGACAAGTCCAAAACATGATAGTTAACAAGTCCAAAACTTGATAGATAACAAGTCAAAAACTGGATAGTTGACAAGTCCAAACTTGATCGTTTACAAGACCAAAACTTGATAGTTGACAAGTCCAAAACTTGATAGTTGACAAGTCCAAAACTTGATAGTTGAAAGTCTAAAACTTAATAGTTGACAGGTCCAAAACGTGATAGTTGACAAATCAAAATTTTGATAGTTGACAAGTCCAAAACTTGATAGCAGCGGAGAAAAATCCCACCAGAAGACGGTCCCAGTGCATTTTTTCTGCTTCTGGTAAACATTTTGAACCAAAGTATGTCTAAAGTGATAGTGGTTTACAGTAGTTACGTCATACTTTCTAACAAGATCTCGTACAAAGATTTTTTTCAACCAGAACGTTAACAGTGCGGGTTTTCAATTTAAAATTGTTATTATATTTGCTTGAAAGGGACATCGAATAAATTTACGTAAATATTCACGATTTATGCCCTAAATCGTAAATATATTCGATTTCCCGTTAGAGCCACCATATTATTACGAGAAAATAACATTGAAAAATAAAATGCGTAAAAAGAGTGCAGTAAAATAAACACCAACAGAAGTATCCTATTCGGGTTTTTCCTCTTCTTGGTAAGGAAATAAATATTTTAGGGAGTGACAGCGCACCGTCGACCTCAAACACTTTCCATTTGCATGTTAATGGGCTACCTTGAGGATTTATCTTTTGTTCAAACTGGAAGTGTGTGGCTTTTGTTGCCCGGCCAGTTCATGGATAACTACGCAAACATTGTCACTCTCAAAGCCGTTGTCAGCCAGCGTTTGTGTGTATAACGACATTGGTGTGTACCAAAGGGACGGCCAACCACGCAGTAAAAACTGGTTTTTGCGTTGGAGGACTGTTTGTTATACAAATAATGTTCTATACGGAGTCCGGTTGATACTATAAATGTACATGTAAAGCATTACATTATAAAACATTGAAATCATAGTTTTAAAATGATACCCTAATGATGATAAACCTGAAATTGTTAGTTTTGCTTAGGTCTTTTCATACTGGCTTTTCCAGATTGGGGGAAGGGGGGGGGGTTCCATCTAGTTTTAGTATTTCTATTATTTATGCCTATGATAAGTTTTGTTATAATTTTGTATCAGTGCTTTTTAAAATCTTCTGAGAATTGAAGTTTTTTAATGTAGGCTCCATATACTGCTCATTGGGAATGTTTTTACTTTAAGTATTGATCTTGTATTTATTTTGTATATTCATAGTTATGTGTACAGTGCGGGACAAAAACATTCATGTTGTTTAACCAGTGTGAACAATAAATAACAATAATACAAATAAAAAATTAAGACAGTATTTAAAACTGCATCTGTAGAAATAGGCAATCTATATGAAAGTCAGTGCAACCAAATATTTTCTTTAATACCTAAATTCAAATGAAAGAACAACCGTGAAAAGACCGTATACATGATGTTGTCTGAGGAAAACTTGACTGTAAGGTAACCGATTGTTCTTTTCCGGTTATTAGTGCGTGTTTATATATAATATCATTTATAACCTTGGTAACACGTTCAGCTCTTTTCAGAGCGAGCGCAACTCTTGCGTGTCAATACCGTGAGAACAACAAATCTTTCTCTGACTGAGAATGGGGGACAACGTCAGCCCGGGGGGTTGAAAAGTTCAAATAATGTTATTTACATCACACTAGCGCATGCTGTGCACACATTATGTGCACACAAAAAGGTTTACTTTATTGGTGTTTTGAAAGAGTTCGGAGGGAGCACAATAAAAATAAGAACATTCCAACTCGTACACTCATTGTGTTCAGTTGACTGAACATACACTAGAGATTGGTCCTAGATTGTAAAATGAAGGTGAGGGTGACTTTTCCCAAAGACTTATGCAACCCTTTCCGTTCATCAATATTTCTCAGCACTTTATCCTTCCCAAAACTTTGTGAAATAGCTCGATTGAGCCAAATGAAGTGGTTTAAGGTTATCCGCGACATTATAATTTGGTATACCAACAAGTTGAAAACACATTAGGGTGATACCATAAAGGGAAAACACCACCCCTGCAGATAGCATCACAAGCCCAAACAGCGCCCTCAATGAGGTCAATGAAGACCTATAATATTATTGGCTGAGAGTTGTGTGCAGCGCGTACACGTTTCCATTGTTTGACCTCAGCGATGGCGGGCAATTTAAGGGGTCTATCGGGGGTGAACGGCACGAATAGTACGCATGAAAAACATTTTAATGGCTGTTTTTTATTTCGATTTTTTTGTTTTACAGGAACATGTTCCCGCCAAACATCATCGAGGCATGCTTTCGAACAGTGAGTTTACCCCCCACCTCCCCATTACTTAAGTTAACATTGATTTATTGATTGGGTTGATTTGATTTGCAAACTACAAAGAAAATACTTACACATTTTGACCACCACAGAAAACATGCAACGAAAGAACTGTTTGCCGAAGGAGGGTAACACAAAAAGTCAAAGACTTATTTCCATTGTGTTCCAGCTGTGAATGAAACAAAATGAGACAGTCATTATACCACGGTCCAAAAAATGGTGTTAAATTAACTGTAATGTGTTTCGAGGGAATTGGCCAAGAAACCTATAAAATCATGCTTTATATGGACCAATTTGGCCCTATAAAATCACATTGTTTTATACATCATTAACAGCACATGCTGACATATTTAAATAATTCCATTTTCTTAACCACATCGTACACACTGGTCAACTCATGCAATGATATCCTAACCTGGACCACGCCACACGTCCTAGAGGGGTGTCAACATGGGACAGTGATTTGGTTACAAAGTGCAGGACAAAAACTCTACCAGCATCTTTTGTGTATAAAATCGGTCTGTCAATTGTCAATGGTAGATGAAACCAAATTATACTTGTGCAAACAAATAAGCTTAAATTAACCCAGGCAATACCTCGACATGTTAACCACACACTATATAGGAAAAACAAAGTTGACAAAATGCGAAACAAACCATTCGTGGGTTCGAATCCCACCCGAGTGATTTGCCTGTGGACTTTTTCAACAGAACTCGGGAAAGTACTGAGTATACAGTGCTTAATACACATCGGTGTAAGAGTTAAAACAAATTATATTCTTTATCCCGATGCAACATTGACATCTATTAAACCATTTCAACCTACGAAAAACCTTGCGCTGACACCGTTATGGAGGGACTTTACAGCCAAACAGGTCCATCACTAGAGACTTAAAAGTATAAGATAGCATTTATACGTTAACGTCATATTTTCGGTGTTTTCTTTTTCTGTGCCGTTTCAGTACAAAACTGAGCAAATGGAAGTCATGATGATGGACGATAAGATGATGATGTCTACCGCTATGTCTCCCTCTACGATGACCACTGTCATGGCCGAACCGGTGGGCACTACAATGGGTAACATGACGCAGGAGGGAATGATAGTGTTGAAGTCCATGGGCGGTTTTCAGGATCGGAGCAACGTATTAGGCCTGGTGGTGTTTTCCTGTATTCTGGGGATTGTGCTGGGCCGCATGGGGCCAGAAGGAGACGCACTGAAGGCATTCGCCAACTCGCTCATGGAGACTATTATGAGACTAGTCGGTATTATTATCTGGTACGTCCATTTATCTCAATTGTCTGGCTCCATGAATAAATCAATGATTCTTGAGAGATAGGGCCTATTAAAGGGATTGTATACGTTTGGTAATTGGAACCCACTGTTTGTTTCAATCCTATAGAATACCATCAAACTAACCTGTGAAAATTTCATTTCAAAAGGTGGTAGCGTTTTTGAGATATTGCCGAAAATCTTGAGCGGTTATGTCCACGCAGGAAAAATAATCTGCAAATGGAATACACAATCTGAGAAACATTGCCGATATAAACGCTTCTCAGATTCAAATTATTTTGTTTGGATACAAACTGATATCTTTTTCCATAACCACATTACTTCAAAGTGAAATGTTTCTCAAAATGCATTATACTATCCAAAGATGTTGTAGGGGCCTACCTCTTACCAAGTAAGTTTGTATTTCCATTAAAAAATCTAGCGAAAGCGTTCTTTTGTATAATAGGGGGAATAAACGCTGAAACAAACATTTTATAAACGTGGTAATAAAACAAAATTAAAAAACAATAATGTTAAAGATTTAAAATAAACAATTAAAATAAATAATCGAAAAATACACGTATTTAGTTCGCATAACATTGTGTAATTATCCTCACTATATTGATTCCCAAAATCTCTAATTTATGTATTCCTATTTTTGTTTCGAATAGGATTTCTCCAATCGGTATTTTCTTCCTGATTCTCGGCAAGATCTTGGCCATGGATGACTGGGTGAAAGTCTTCAGTCAGATCGGTCTGTATTCGATTACCGTCATCTCAGGTCTTCTCATTCACGGCCTGCTCGTACTGCCCCTCATCTTTCTGATCTTCACCCAGAAGAACCCTATAACCTACATCAAGGGGGTGTCCCCAGCTCTGATGACAGCCTTCGCGACTGCTTCAAGGTAGCGGAGACACAACCATTACCTGGGTCCCCAAAAAATTACAAGCTCTCTATTTTCAACAAAAAAAAGATCTACGATTTATCAGTGAATAAGTTATTTTTACTGAGGTAAAGTTTCAACTGGTGACAAAAAATACACTCGGTTGTCGGTGTAATACACTGTGAAGTCAACAAGTGTTGTATCAACTTAAATAGGGGAACCGTTTCTGACACAGTCAAAATGTTCAGATGTTTGAGGCGAATTTGCGAAACTGTCCATTAAGAAATAAATACAGGCTTAGACTTGTGCATATTATGGATTATCGACAGCACTTTTATATTTTTGCAGTTGCTTATTTCAAATAGCAATTTCTATTTATCAAATAATTAATTATCAATTTGTTCCCCCTCCCCAAGTTCGGCCACCCTACCCCTGACCATAAGTTGTCTGGAGAACAACAACAGGATTGACAAGCGAGTGACCCGTTTCATGCTGCCCATCGGCGCCACAATCAACATGGACGGCACCGCTCTGTACGAGGCAGTGGCAGCCATCTTCATCGCACAGGTCAACGGTTTGGAACTTGACATTGCGACCATTATAACGGTCAGGTGAGTGTATTGTCGAGGCATGGGAAGGAGGCCGGCCCTCTATAATTAAAAGGGACGAGCTTTCACTAAAAAATACTACAGCAACATAGGATGAGGTATAATATACACAGTCACTTATGTTAAGGGCAAAAGGTCAACACGAGACTGGCTACACACACTTGTTTATTTTACCCGATTCAACTAGCCCTACTATTTACAATATTTCTCTGATAAAAAGATGATTTAAACACAAAACAATACTCACAGAGAGCTCTAGGACATTATCCTTCTCACTAAACAGTATTCAGAGCATGGCCAGAGCCATGCTCCCTACAAAATCGAGATAAATACTCACCGAAAATAAATTGTATTTATTTATCTATTTATTTATTTATTTTAAAATCTGTATACAGGATACCAAAATCAGCACAATAGCTGTATTACATTATGGTCCTGTGTCTTAAAAAGAGAAAAAGGAAAAACATGTGCTCTCTCTTGCTCAAATGGGAAAAAGAAAGGTCCAAAGCTCGCGGACACAAAGGTTTTACAGTGAATACGCAAAATAAAATAATAAAAGTTTCATCAAATAATTACAAACTAAACACTAATAAATTAATTCCCAACTATACACCAATCCTTCACCGATCTTGAACTCTTGGTGGCAGCAGACAAACTGCGGTGGTACTGCGGTGGTACGACCTTGCCACTTATGTAACTATTATTTATAAACAACCATTATTTACATATAACCATTTATAAATTAACTAGTGTAGCCCAGCCCTTAAGCTCATCGATAGGCAGCAGAGTACCACCCAGGTACCACCGCAGTAATGGAGGCGTTTCTGCTGCCACCAAGAGTTCAAGATCGGCGAAGGATTGGTGTATATCATTCACAACACTACTTCGCTAAGTTACCGTTATTAGTGGAGAAACTATATGGGGAGCTATTATAGCTATACAACATTCTCTTCAGGGTTGCGGGTGATTTGAATGTGCCACCTCAAGCTCGCAAACGGCTTATTATTTTTGGAAGAAGAAACTGTCATTTTTGAAGAACAAAAAACCCGACAGTGAATCAACTTGGATCAGTTTATGAAGAAACTTTCGATATATTTATAGTTTTATATCACCCGCAATTTTTGTGCACATTCCAAATGTAAAAGTGTTGTAGATTTAATTATATTACGTTCTTTGTGGGGTTTTTCTTGTATTGTTCTTGGGTAACTATTTTTTATGTATAACATTAGAGAATGAAAATGAGTTTTCTTGCCAACAGCGTGACGGCTACCTTAGCGAGCGTAGGGGCTGCTGGGATACCCCAGGCGGGTCTGGTTACGTTGGTTATTGTACTCAACGCGGTTGGTCTACCCGCTGATGACGTCACTCTCATTATCGTCATCGACTGGTTCCTGTAAGTACCGGCATAATTCTACGTTCAGTATTCGAATCGAAGCGAAAAGAGATAAATTCCGTGATCATCGTAGGCTCTTGGCAAGCCGGTGTCCTTGGGAAATCTGTCCCTAGATTCGGTCAACCATTATGGGAAAATAACATGGTCTGGAGGAGGTTGATTCAAAAGAGGGCGCTATCAGAACAAATTAATACACAGTTCGCCGTGTGAGAGTACAGAATCTCCTGCCACTCCGGCAGTTAAGTTTAATTTGAAACTACCGCACGAAGGCTAACGAAAAATTGATTTTTGTCCCCGGTATGTGTAGCCCCCATACGGTAAAATTAACATGGGCTGAAAGAAAATGAGTCAAAAGAGGGCGTTATCAGACGAAATTTCTACACAATTCGCCGTATGAGAGTACAGAATCTCCTGCCACTCCGGCAGTTAAGTTTAATTTGAAACTACCGCACGAAGGCTAGGGACGAGCTTGCCAAGGGGCGATTTGCAACTATTGTTCATTGTGATATTGAGCTCAATCCAGCGTAGTCTTGAAATCAAGTCGTTATTATGTGTTGTAAACGCCCCCCCCCCACACACACACACTTTTCCCGTGGTCTAAGCGTAAACAGGTTCTCACGCCTGATCGCTAACACACGTGGAGGAGTAATTCTGAAAGGCTGTACGCTATGGCCACCATAGAGGGCGGATGATTATAGTTTCACAATCACTTGATTCCAAGTCTGATTCCATCCATTTGAGAAGTAAATTTTACTGGTAATATTTCTGTTTGTGGATGGTATGAAATTAACAATTCTGAAGACATTGTGTGTCAACCCACCTTGCTATTGTTGCGACCTGAGTTGATAACCGGAATTTCCGAGACTCGGTAAATAATATGGAAGTGATAAAACAAACATTATTGATTACCTGTTGTGAAGAGACGTTGCACCAAAGCCAGTCCGCCATACTGATTCTCTGTGCTGAATGAATACCCATGTCCTTACACCGTTCTGATGACACGTTACTATTCAACGAGCAACCCAGCTGACCATTCAAGAAAGCGTCTACATTGTTCGTACATTCTTGCCGCAGTCCACTTGCATAATAATTTGCATTCCACGAGTGTGTTATGCGTGTTCCTCTTAAAGGGTCTGTATACGTTTGGAAATGACTCTGAAAATTATTGGCAATAAAAACTTACTTGATAAGAAGTACAGCAGCTTTGGAAAGTATAAAGCATTTTGAGAAACCTTTCACTTAAAGGCATCGTACACTTTTGGTAATTACTCAAAATATATATTAGCATGAAAACTGACTTGGTAACAAGTAACAGAGAGCTGTTGGTAGTATAAAATTGTGAGAAACGACTCCCTCTGAAGTAACGTAGTTTTTGAGAAAGAGGCAATTTCTCACTAAAATAATAAAAGACTTCTAGCTAGAAGCCTTTTATTCCTATCTGAAAGCACACAAAATTGTACAACAAGGGTGTTTTTTCTTTCATCATTTTCTTGCAACTTCGATGACCAATTGAGCCCAATTTTTCACAGGCTTGTTATATTATGCATATGTTGGGATACACCCAGTGAGAACACTGGTCTTTGACAATTACCAAACGTGTACGATGCCTTTAATAGAAGTACTGCGGTTATGGAAAAAGATGTAAGTTGTTTTCCCCAAAAATTTGAATCTGAAAAGCGCTACTGACTGACCGTTTCAGAATCTCTTGCCACGCCGGTGGCAGGAGATTCTGTCCCCCGTCCCTGTCCCCCCATACGGCGAACTGTGTGCAAACTTCTTCTGATAGCGCCCTCTTTTGAATCATCCTCCTTCAGCCCATGTTAATTCTCCATTATTATGGGGACAGAATCTTCGGGAACAAGATTTCCCTATCACCGGCTCTATAATTAGTATTCAAATGATCTCTGCGCTATAACAAAAATAGAACAACAACAGCTGTTGGGAGCCAAGTTTATAAACAGGTTACTTTGCAGTACAGTTTTACAAAAGGAGCCACAGAGCCCGAGCTTCATGCAGACAATATTTGTACACAGTTCAATTATGAGGAAAATATTGTTTTTTTTTCATGGAGATTGCATGTGTACAGCTGTTTTGTTATCTTTCTCTCTCATTTGTAGTGACCGTATCCGCACCACCGTCAACGTAGCCGGTGATGCCTTCGGAGCCGGCATCGTCTACTACCGGTCTAAGGATCGCCTCGCTGCCCTGGAGGAACCAAAAGGTCATGACCTCTTCATGAATGACCCAGATACTGACTATTCCCCGGAAATGAAGGAGTTTAACACCAAACTGTAGAGTTGTCCGAGTGATTCACCAAATGGACGCCCTTTCAACTCCCAAGTATAATACATGATATTCAAGAAAATGGTATTCAAAAATAATATAATCTTTTAACCCTACGAGTAGCCACGGGAAAAATTGTACATGCTGGATCACCGGGAAGTGCACGAGAGGCACGGGTAAATAACTGTGTTTTGGGGGCACAATTCTTGTTCTAATGGTCCGAACAGATGAATAGATGTTCCTTGGACCCACACACTAAAGATTGAAGCATTCTAGAATTTGACACATTGGTTCACTACTAATTTTCAAAAAATAGTACATTTCGTAAGGATTAAGTTTTTGTGCACACAATAGGATTTTGTTGTGCACGTTTACTGGAACCCAGCTTTCCCACACCATTTGTCAACCTCCGAGTTGACTCACCTAGAAATCAATACAGTAAATGAAAGAAGGATGTTTAAAGGTAGTTTAACAAAAATCTGCGGAATTGATCCACACTTTTTGTAGTTATTAAAAAAAGTATGAAGCTGGTCTTCGCGCCTGCTCCCCGTGGCTGCTCAGATTTTCCAAGTTAAATATGATAATTGTTGTGGTAAATGGGATTTAATGTTTACTAATCAGTTAAGTGTATACCTCATTTGCATTGCGCAATATTATTGTCAACATAGTTTCAAAATACTACCAAAATGCAACTGGCTAAAATATAGCACATTGATTTGATATTGATCTATAGTGAAGGGTTCGTATGATTCTATTGTTTATTTTCAAACAGATCCTGCCAAGAGCGAAAACAGTTTTCGAACAAATTACCTTTTATCTGTTCCCCAAAGGTTTATTTAGCGTCTAATCATAGGACGTTGCCCAATGTTAAAAACAATAGGCAACTGGTATCCGAGCTTTATTTTAAATTGTAGTTTTTCTTCCAGTCTTTCCAAACTCATGATATTATTGCATTTACACAAGGAAGCACAAAGAACACGTTCAGCAATTTTCGTCAAATATTTTGATATTCATTTATGTAACACAACAAGTACATTTTGTAAAATCTAAAAAAGTTAAAAGGAAACAAAAAAAAAACATGTCTGTAAAAATTTGTACTCTTTAAAATATATTATATGATTTTATGTGTAGCCATTCACTTTCAATTTTGGTTTATTACTTAAAACTTTAAAGAAAAAGTTGTATCTGGGCGTATGTTGATCCTCTTAATACCGCTTCTCAGGCTAGTATAGAAATAAAACACCCAGGCGCGATTCCTAGCAATACGGGCAGTAGAATGTTGTATAACTTCTGACTGTAACGCCCCCCCCTCTCCCGCACCCATCAAAAGATAATTACATAATTATAGGGAGACTGCCAACATACAGATAGATAGCTCAGTTGGTAGAGCACCGGCACGTAAATCCGGAGGTCGCAGACTGATTCAACTCCAACTCCCTGTAAACCTGTCTCTGTTCACCCAAAATTGATTCTCGTTCACATAATCAGTTGAATACACAGGACAGGGGATGTAACATTTTTAGTTACATCCTACAAACCGTAATTATTTTCTTTTATGTTTCACCTGCATGATTTCTTGCACAATAATATCATATAAGAGTAATTAGAAATACACAATATGCCTAATTGTAATAGTTCACCTCGCAAAAAGGCCCCAAATATTATTTTTGGTAAAAAAACAGCATTAGTCCGCGGACAAACATTTTTAATTTTGATGCACGTACTTTTCAATTAATCTTTTAATACAACATTATTTTATTCTATTTGTTTTTTCTTTTCTTTAAATTATTGTTTTGTTATTATTATTAGTGTTGTTGTTGTTGTTGTTTTGTTTTTGTTTTTTTCTACGAATGCAGCTTTTGATAAGGTTATATTTTCGTACTTCAAGGGTGTTTTATATAAAGAATATATTTCTATTCTTAAACTTTTATGGACTTTTGGTATACTGGTCTTTATCATTGATGACATTATAAGTACTATTTTTATGTGATGGTTGCAGTACACAGTTATTAAACAGTAGTCGTTGAATCGCATCTGCATATTGGTTCTTCAAATCATTTCAATATACAGTCGACTTTCGTTGTAACAAGATCGCTGGGACTGGCCAACTTACCTCCATAACCCTGCGCAAATGATGCTCCCCGAAAATATCTCGCTCGTCTTACCAGCCTCATTGGAAGGCAGTTTCAATTATATAGGGTAATAAGTTTGTTTTGGGGTGGTGGGGTTAGGGGTGGGGGACTAGCCTTTGATAGATACATTACAATGTGTTGGCTGCAGACCTTATCTATAATTAGAATTCAAGGTTCGTGTACGCATGTCAACGGGGGGCTGTCGATGGCAAAATTCAAAGGGTTATGGTGACCTGTTAGTGAAACTCAACACCATGGACGACTACACTATCTAAACTAGGTGGTTCTAATAGATTGTGCAAGTCTAGCGCGTATCGGGACGAGAAAACACGTGAAACGAAGAACATATATTTTTCTGAAATCAAATCCGTGTTTTAAATTATATCTAATGACAAAATCTGAACAACAAAAATACTCAGTACAATTTTTATAAAATTAGTTTGAGCTTTTATAATAAATACAAAAATAATGTGTTAATTATTAGTTACACATTATTAAAACTCTGGGACAAGGATGCTTATTTGATCTTAACTTTTCAGAAACCCCTTACGCGGATTCGCGAAGGTCACACCGGCGTAAAATTAACGCTTAGCGCAGTTTATAGAGGATGCTGACGCCTCAACAACCATAGACTGTAATGAAAAGGCCTCGCGTTGCAAATACACCATCTGGCAATTATCATCGCGCATCCAAAACAAGCGTTTACATAAGTTTTGTTATCGGAGGTGAGCACAAAATTCTTAATTTTTTGCAGTAACCGGAAGCTGAGGTCAAGTTTAATTCTCGGGTTTTCTTCGTTATATTGATGAATTGATTTTACTTTCATATTTTTTTATCACTAAGTATTACATTCCCAACAACATATATAATTTTCATAGTCATAAACTACGTTAAACTAAAATAATTGACGAAACAAAATCTCGCCCACGTAAAACTCCATATGGTTGGGACCACGGTGGTCCCGGAAGTTCGAATGAGCGCGAGACTTGCACAGTCTATATAGACTGTGGGCCGTGGCTCTGAAATCCCTCTGGATAACGATTCTTGTTCTCTCCGGAGGGGGTTTGTTTGAAACTTGCACAAGTTGTAGATAATATGTGTCTAAGCAAGAATCCAATTGTTCCCACGCTCAAATGTTGCACATTAATGTGTAATTCACGGACAAAATGTCACATTTTCCAACATAAAGAAAAACATAAGAAAAACAGCGCCCTCAATTGGCCAACAAAAAATAGGCTTTCTCCAGCTAGGTACAGTTTGACCCCCCAAAAATTCATATTTTTCAACTGTACTTGGTGTTTATATTTGTGGTAGGGAATAGGCTTTAGGCCAGTTGGTCCATTGTTGAATTGTTGAATCTCTACACTATTTCCATGCAATTAACAATTCAGGTATAGCAAATGATACATGTGTAAATAACCTGACTGAGTGTGGGGGGGGGGTCAGTGCTGGCAAATAAATAAGCACACCATTTCATGTCGATTGTAAACTAACTGGAGTTTCTTATACACTTTTAACCTAAAAAGTATGTCAAACAGCCCTAAGAAAAAGTGACAAACTCAGATATTTCCTTCTTTGAATTTATTGACTGTCAAATTCAACTTGCATAATCAAAAATATAAATGCAGAATTAATTAAATTATGTGTTTTGTACTTGAATTTTCCTCTCCCTAGAAATCATTTTATTTAGAGGAAGTATGTCGTACAAATGTTGTTATCATCTGTACAAAAAAAAACATTCCTTTGTGCATTCAATTTTGTTCACACCACAGCTCTGTAAGAGTTTAAAAACAGTCCCCTATATGGATAACACATTCATAACTTACATAAAGAAACATAATATCATGTCGAAATTGCCATGATTTATGTGCATTAAGACGTAGGAATGCTCATGCTTAACAAATGTTAACCTTTCATTTAAACAATACAAATTGTGTGTATTGATTATTAATGAAGTGTGATAAGATTAAGAATTGAAATGTAAATGCAACATTATTGTTCCTTTTCAATATTTTCAATTTTGAAAAAATACATATAAATGCTTTATAGTGGTTGTGAAAAAAAATTAAACAAGATAAAATAAATACTTAATGTGCTGGGAAAGTAGATCGGTGCTGGAGAATGATCTCAGATTAGATTACCAAATTCTAGTCAGTCAACTTGGCCCAATTTTATAAAACCTGTATGTAGCAGAATTGTTGCTTACTGGACTGTTGTCATTTCATTAAAGAAAGCTAACCATAGTAATACTGAAAGGTTTGCACATTATTCATAGTTAAGGGACAAGTTGCCGTGGAATGGGCGATTTGAGCAATAAAAAGCCTTTGAAAGCGTTCGTTAATGAATATGGTTGGAAAGATGTTTTACAAGTAGAATATACATGTAATAGTTGACACAAATATGCCTTGAAATTGTGTGGGTTTCCTTTTACTTTGTGGAATAAGATGGTCCGCCATTTTGCAGAGGCAAATTTGTAACCCAACAAAATGGTGGGCCATGTTAGTTCACAAAGTAAAAGGAAAACCACACGAGGCATATTTGTGTGGATCATTATTTTTTACTTTTAAAATAATAGCAATAATAATAATACGCAGTTCTTATATAGCGCTTTATCTACTCCCGATGGGCGTCTCAAAGCGCTCAGTATTTGTCCTATACAAGGTATGTGGAGCTACGTGTTAAAGTATGAGACCTATTCCTTTATAGCACCATTAATGGTTTACAAGGTGCTGTGGCGCAATATGCAGCCAATCAAACCAGGAACACCGAGGCGAACCCCTTCTCTTTACGATAAGTGCACCATGTTCGTTTGAGTGCATTACACAACACACGAGACCTACGGCTTTACGCCCCATCCGAAGGACGAAGCAATAATGGTAAAGTGTCTTGCTTAAGGACAAAGGTGTCACGACCGGGACCCGAACCCACACCCCGCTGATCAGAAACAACGGAGCTTGAGTTCGATACTCTTAACCGCTTGGCCACGACACGCCATAAAACATCATACCAACCATATTAATTTATAAACAAATGTTTTTTAAATGCTTTTTATAGCCCAAGTCGCCTAATTCAAGGCAACGTGTCTCCCTTTAAGTTTTCAACGTGACATAACGTAGAACATGAGTGGGAAGTAATATGCATGCAAAAAGGACATCTTGATCATAACTGATATACTTGTGCTTGACTGGCTGAAATAGAGCCCAAGGGACTAACTACATGAACGTATACCAATGTTATGTCACGTTGAAAACCTTGGATTAGGAGCAGATGATAAGGTTCCCTTCTTTTTCAAAGAAAAACTTGACCGGAGCAATCAAACTCTCTTTTCAGCAGGCTCCGAGTCCTCCTCTCTGATGTGAGAAGATTCACTGCGATCTGGTTGGGAAAAAAATACATAACAAAAATAAGTCCCGCTTCAATTAATACTTTTGGCACCAATGACTTTTTTTTACATGTACACAATAATACTTTTTAATAGAGATAAACATAACCATTGTTATGTAAGTAGAGCCAAAATTCTTAATTGTACACTTTTCAATTTGAAACAAAAACAAGCAAAAAAAGTTTTAAAAATACAAATTTGTTCTACCCATCGTGATGGTGCGATTGTGTATATAAACAAAACAGTTGAAACAACATGTATAATGTTGAACAATTTATTTCTACTCACCGCCCAACTGTAGCTCTATCAACTTAAAACAATGGAAATGTTGATAGCATAATACATAAAAATAAAAGCAAGAGAAGACTTTTGGGGGTACTGACAATGACTGAGTGAGTCTGACTGAGGGAAATATGTCACAAATAAATGTTCAAACTTGAAACAGTTTTCTAAAATCTAACCTTTAGCAGCAGGCACAGGTTCCTTATCTTGCTTCTGCTTGGCAAGAGTACAGCCCGTCTTTGTTTTGTAGCATCCGTGAAATATTGGTAGCAATTCTGACGAAAACCACCATCGTTAGGTATTTGGGTAGTGCACCGCCATTCTTGCAAGAAAAACCTCGCTATGTCATGAATTTTGCCATGTCTCCGTTATAGGTGTTAAAGCTTCATGAGTATCATACAAATAGGCATAACACCGTAAATTAGAGTGCTTCTCGCTGTCTTCTTCTGCATGATGATGCGAACATGGCGATCAGCTGGGCAGGGTTTGTTTATGTAGAGCGCATTTTAGGGATTGGCACAATATCGAATGCGCGCAATATTTTGCTCAATCTAAGATTGAGCGCTCACTATGCGAATGCAGAATGAGCAGCGCAGTTTTCAATTTGTGCAAATCTGTAAATGCGCTTCGCTTCGTAGCAACGCGTCGCTTCGTCCATCCGCACCTATCCATAAGACCAATTTTGATTGGTCAGCTCCCCGATGAGGACTAAATTTCATTGGACAATCTACTTATGTCTGGCTCGTTCACCGTACAATTTAGGGCGATTTTTGTCCTCAAATTAAGAAATAATGTGCAACATTTGAGCGCGGGAACAAGCAAAAATGGCAATTTTTTATTATTATCTTCATTTTTGAGTGGTTACTGTGTAAACCCCCAGTTGGAGAGAACAAGCTTGCAAGATACGAGCGGACGGCCCACGGTCTAATACAGGATTACAAGAAGTATGATCGGATATAATTTTTACATCTAAGTGACATCTTTACATGCCCAGCTTTTATCTAGGATTATTTAAGTCCTTTGCTACCCAGTAATTGATTTATTTCTCTATTATCTAAGCTCTTAAAGGGCGTGGCAACACCCAAGACTTTATCCCGACGAGCGAAAGGGCCGACATTTACCACACCATTCAAGATATATTTTGACAAGAATCCTGTAAAAAAAAAGTCTTGGACCTAACCACCTCTTAGATAAGTGGAATGGTCCATTCTATGATATCGAGGAATTTGACTCCCTCCAGTCATTACACTTTGGAGAAATTACTTAATTAGTGGTTATGTGGTTTGATTTATTGGCCCTTCCGCTCTGTGAAGGGTTTTAAAGCATTTTATGTGGTGGGAACCCGAGGTTCTTACAAACATTCGAATACTCGCAAGACTTGCACGGTCTAGTAGACGTACGCACCTACCATGCACACAACGATTAGGATGATGGGCGGGCTAAAGGTTGGAATAGCTGAGACCGTCCCCGCTGGTAATATTCATGGCGATTGGGCTGCGGTGTTTGGCATAGAAACTCACATCCTCCTGGTACTTTGCATACAACAACTGCGACACTTCAAACGTATTCCCTGAAAAACAAGGCGGGAACAAAGTGAGAGAAAAATGCGGCTTTTGGGTTTCTCAGAAACCGAATTAGCTTAGATTGTGTTTCATTATGGCGTGTCATGGCCGAGCGGTCTAGTTCACCAAACTCAATTTCTGGGCCCAATTTCATAGAGCTAACTAAGCGACAAGTAATGCTTATCAAGTGTCTGTTTTATGAGCAGGATACCAGTCACAAATGGGAACATGGGACATGGTACTTTGGCTGTTAGCCTTATTCTGGTTAGCATATATTTGTTTTTTGCTAAGCTACTTTTTGTGCTTCAAGCAGCTCTATGAAATTGGGCCCTGTCATCAGGTTGTGGGTTCGAATCCTATAGCATGAAACCTGTGACAATACGTCACTGTTTACAAAAGAGCCACAGAGCCTGGACTTCCTGCAGGCACAATTTATACACAGCCCAGCTTTGCAAGAAAATATTAAATCTTATATTTTAATCATCTTTTGATATAAAGAAAGGGGGCACATCTCAAAACTTGTTCAGCTGTTACATTTTGAATTTATGTGGAAATTATGACACAAAATGTAAATTTCCAATACACGACCAGTGTAGTATCCTAGAAGGGCCCTGGATTGTACAGGGTCACTCTGTATGTAAACAAAGGTCACGTTGTCTATAGACATGGCACTACTTTGTTTTAGGGTAAGACCTTAACTATAATTGCTTCTCTTCACCCGGGAGTATAAAGACCGGTATCTGTGAGTGCTGAGATGATTGATTAAGCTTGTATACTTGGCAGCACAGGCCTGATACTCCACAGTAAGCCGAGATGTTTATTAAACATGGTCAGTGAATGGGGGTGATAATGTCCACACACCGTGAGCTATAGAAGTGGTGGATACCAGCGCTTTATACAAAAGTTAATTATTATATAAAGCATTTTAGGGGCGGGTAAAGTCGTCCTTTACAAACAAAACCATCAAAAAGCTTCAAAAATAATCAGTTGTTAACAATCTTCTCATTTTCATTGATGGCAAGAAAATGAGGTGCGCCATTATGCCTACATGAATTAACCTTATTTTTGTATTATCTTTTTGTAATCAGCTCAAAATATATATTTACCTATAGGTTTGACAGTAAATGTAGTGTTCTCTGTCGTCCATGGTTTTTCAATCAAATTAAAACACAGCTGCTGGAAATGCGCAGGGTCAAAGGGCGTCTTGGTAAATAACGCTTCCTCGACTTGGAAGGCGAACAGCTCCCATCTGCGGTAATAGAATCTGCAATTGACCATATTTTTGACCGCATGAGGGCGCTTTCATCAAGGAATTGTCTTGCATAACAATTACAGTTTCATCTTATTTTAGTTGCCTGTATTTAGTTTTCTTGCATCAATGACGAATTACATTAACATAATAATAACAACAATGAAAAAACCCAGTTTGTTCACTTGTTTTGCATCACGTGAATTCCAGAGCCGTATATTGAGAGAGTTGCGACAACTTGCGATTAGAAGCCATTTTGTCTCCAAAAAATGCATTGGCGAATACAGGGTGCCAGACTAGTCTGCCCATTGGGTTGTGCTGCATTTGGAACAAAATGGCGTCCAGCAACCACGTGACCGGAGAAAGCTGGTCCCTCCATGTCGCAACTCTCTCAATACACAGCTCTGGTGAATTCGGTTCAGATACGCCCTCACGCGGTCAACAAGTACGGCGAATTGAAATTACAAAGTTTCAGCAACATTTATGAATTATCGTTTGAAATAAACTCAGTCAGTAGCAACAACTGCTTCGAAGCGCTCAAGTTAGTCCTAATGAATAATCAATAGAGACTAACCTCTATCCATGTTAATTCCCATTTTATGTGCGCTATGATCTTGATAAAATAGAGCCTTATAAACTTGAATTGTTATGTTATGTTTTATTATGGTATGTGGATCTTTGCATACGAATTACAATGTTAAGTGGCACAAATTGCTGCCAAACCATGTTAGAAACACAGAGAAAAGCCCCTTTTTCCATCACAATAATTGCACTGGTTTCTTAGATTTCATTAGTAAAACAATCACCATATTTCTAGTAATAAATATGTCTGGAAAATGAAACAAAATAGGGACAAATAATATTTTTCAGAAATTACCTCGAGTCCGGTGCACAAATAATAATTATGAATAATTTGACAAGATTGTTGAAACATTACCTTTTCACCAGTCCAGCCCAGTGTTTATTTGCGTAATCTCGAATCTATGGAAGGAGAAGGAACAAACATATTACGATTTATAAACAATACTTTTTTAATTCTTCTTACCTCGGTAAGACAAAGTTTGTTGAGTTTTCGAGGCTCGCTTTTGGACATTCTTGGTAGTTATTGCTATTGAAACCTATTGTTATAATGACAGAAAAGGTTTAATACTATTTCGATTTTAATGATCATGAATTCAATCATACAACATCAAAAGCAAAAGATATACAAAGAAATGGTGAAACGCAAGAGCGGTAACCAGTCTCTTCATGATTTGCAAAATAAAATAAACTACAAGTTCAGTTGTTTCAATCAAAAACAGAAACAAAAGATATCAGTTCAATTATTACGAACCTCGCCACTTGGCCCCCATAGTGTTATCTGGTTCCTGGCATTATACTCCAGCCATTTCTTCTCCTGCACAAATGCAAAACAATAAATTAATGACCACATTTTTATCCACAATGATAATATTATTTTTACTTTTCGGACTGACCGCCCTCATGTGGTGACCTTAAATAGTCTTGACGTCATACCTGTACAGTTGACCCCATTGCTTTAGCTGCCTCTAACCAGCTGCCTAACAACCAACGAGAGTCCGTTGACAATATCGTATCCAGGTCCAATATCAAGTCCAGAAGTTTATCCAAGATTGTACTGATAAAAGAAGAATAATAAGAAAACAAAAATGACAAGAACAAGATTTTTGATGGATGAGGATCAAGCCAACTTAGTTTAGGCAAGCAATTGTTGGTGCAAATGACAAGAGGAACAATGGAGTCTAAAATCTTTACTGAAACTCACATCTCAGCTTCTGTTTTTACAGGACCAACGCGTAGTATTATTGTTTCGGAAACAAAACAAAAATATTGTATTCTTAAACCCATAAAAGCCGACATAATCTATAACAAGTAATGAACATATTTTGTATGATGGGTTGTACGGTTTGCTGTGACGCCATATAGTGGAAATTCTATTACAAACATGTCAACATGCGTTTCTGTTTCTCTTTTTCGAAATTAGACATTTTAATTAAAAAAAGAATTTCAAAGATAAGATGAAATAGTAGCTTTTAAGGCAAATGGAGGGGAATAACATAATTGTCTATTACAGAGGAAAACATAGTGTGAGACTGTCAGAATAAACCAAAGCTTGTAGAAAACAACCTAGACGGACCAACATGGAGACAATACAAACAACACATATAGAGACAAGACAAACAGGTAACGCATTACAATGTACAAACTATGAATGTATGGAGTGGTATTGCACTATAGAGGGATAAAGGGAAATGGCATGATGCTGAAAGATCATGAGTGAAATCTTAAGTCAACTAGTGATGGTTTTGAAAAGAACCGGTGGTATAACAAAGTGGCTTTTGGATCAGTAGGCCTATGCTCTGGGCCCAATTTCATAGAGCTGCTAAGCACAACAATTTGCTTAGCATGAAATTTCTTCCTTGATAAAAACAGGATTACCAACCAAATTTCCGTGTGTTGCATATTGCTTGTTACTGGTATTCAGTTGTTGTTTGCTTATCCTGAAAATCACGTGAAAATTTGGTTGGTAATCCTGTTTTTATCAAGGAAGAAATTTCATGCTAAGCAAATTGTTGTGCTTAGCAGCTCTATGAAACTGGGTCCTGATGGTCTGGCGATCGTTCGTAATGATAAAAACGTCCACCCAGTTGTTGTTTCAGAAGCAATACATCTTATGCCGTGTCCGACTTGATAGATTCGGCAGTGGCTGGAACACTGTAAATGCCTATTCTTCAACGTTGTTGCTGCATGCAGCCAACGGCCATAGCCGTAGCCAAAGTGGCTTGATTTGAATACGGCCTTGTAACGGATTGAAATTCAAGGTGCTACCGCACTCATGCTAGATAATTAGTACGGTATCCCAGAGGAGCCATTCAGAGAATCCATACACACTGGTAATTGAAAGAACCTTACATTGTTGAGTTTAAGTTTCTGGTTTTGTAAGCAGTGCCGAAGTCCAGATACATGTGATAAGACAAATCCTGTAAGACTTGGCGTGTGATGTCGACAAGGTCGTACCTAAAATATAAAAATATAAACATATAAAAAACAAGAAGGAATCTCACTCAATACTTACAATGTTAATTTTAGACATGAGACTACTGTAAGCACAAAAAGTAGCTAAGCACAACAAAATTATGCTTACCAGAATAAAGTTACCAGCCAAACTAGCATAGTACAAGTACAACTTATGAATGGTATCCTGCTCATTTATGCTTAACATGAAATTGATAAGCAATATTTCTCCTTAAGCAGCTCTATGGAATTGGGCCCAGGACATTATTTGGACCAATCTCAAATTCACAATTTGTTTTCAAGTTGAAGTGAGACTGATTTAATCCCTTAAAGGAGCATCGAGTATGCGAACAGATGACAGAATCTACTGTTACTAATATCGCCCTCTACTGGCGCCGTCAGATTGGCTTACTTGAATAACTGATTGTATTCTAATTCAGGTGCAGCTTGCAACATTAAGTTCCAGGCCTTGACAACCATCGTCCAGTCATACCAAACCTACGGGGACAAAATAGTTAATGTTTAACAATATATATTAAGAAGTCACGGGCAACAACAACAACAACAACAACAACAACAACAACAACAACAACAACAAAGCTCACTGAGGATGGCTTGACGATCTTTCTGCTTGTCATCGTCTTCGCCATCTTTGTTTGATGTCTTGTATGCCTATTTCTGCATGTAAAATGTATGCACACGGGATCACAGCCTTACGACAAAAGGCTCTGTTTTTACGACAATGAAAGGAAAGTAATACGACTAAGAGGAAGAGAAATGACCAATTCAATTTTGTGATGTACTCATTTTCCAATAGATAGAGTCCTCAAGTGAGTGGGGAAAAAATTTCAAGTCCCTTATTCTAACCTTTTGTTAAAATGGCGTAAATTGCCATTGTATTTAATACCTTTCCAGTACAAAATTTGTCAACATCAAAAACATCTAGTGACATCATTCTGGGAAAAAATTGTACGGGATGTTTTGGTTCATTCCTGACTTTCGATAATATTTAACCAAAATGGCCTTGAATTTCAAATAATTGAGTGACGAAAAATTCCTCCTTGGAAGGTTAAGATCCAATAGTTGTTGAAATCCAATGACGTCATGTTTCAAATTTCACTCTGAAAAAGTCAGTTATGAACCAAAAAATCCCCGTACAAAAATGTAGAGACCCATATTTCTCACAATGATGTCATCAGATGTTTTGGATGTTGACAAATTTTGCACTAGAGTAGAAGGGTATCGAATACAACGGCAATTTACACTATTTTAAAGTGAGGTTCAAGACTTGTAATTTTGTTCGCACCCACATGAGGACTCTATCTATTGGTAAAAGGGGAACATCACAAAATTGTATTGTCATTTCCCTTCCTCTTTAACGATAAAACAGACGTTAAGGTTCTGTATACGTTTGGTAATGACTCATAAAATTAATGGCAATAAAAACCTACTTGGTATGAAGTACAGCAGCTTTGGATAGTATAATGCATTTTGAGAAACTTTTCACTTTAAAGTACTGCGGTTATGGAAAAAAATATATCACTTTTTATCCCCCAAAAAATTAATCCGAGAAGCGTAACACTGACAAAAATATTTCTCAAATTGTGTTATCCAATTGAGGATTAATCTTGCTGCGTGGACATAACCGCTCCAGATTTTCGGCAATATCTCAAAAACGCTACCACCTTCTGAAATGAAATTGTCACAGGTAATAGTTTTGTTGTATATATCTACAACTATATAGGATTGAAACAAACAGTGGGTTCCAATTACCAAACGTATACAATCCCTTTAACATTGCATGGAGAATTAGACTTGGTAACTCCTTCAGCTTACGTATTGTTGGATGCCAGATGTCCGGGGAGTTCTGACTATGGGTCCTTGGTTATGATTACTGTGGGGGTCTGTGCAATTATAGACGGTACTTCTGAGGATATCCCAGGCCTGCTGAGCCGACAAGGAGGGTTTGCCGTACCGTGCAGTACTGTAGTTTGCAATCCTAAATAATACAAACAAACGGGACATTCAAATGAATTTTTTTCAGCAACGAAACAAATGCAAAATTCTTCCGTAATACGTAATTTGCCTCACCTCGTTCTGAAAAGATTTAACTGGGAGAGACCATTAGGTCAAGAGAATCTCAAATATCAAGCTTCTTGATTTGTCACGAAAATTTGTTAGCAATAGAGTAACCCGTCCAAGGCTCTCTGTCGTGATGAAGTTATGATGTTAGGTCGTTCGTGTTTAAGGTATGTTTAACATCTTGTTGTTTTGTCTCATTAAATCTCAATTAAACAATCAAAATCACTAACAAACTTATCAATTTACATGAATACATGAATGTGGCGTTAGATGAATGATCCGTCCGTAATAGATCAGTGGCATTTACGGGGGGCAAGGGGGGGGCAAGAAATTTGGGACTTTGATAATTCGATCATCTATTTGCAAGGCAAGAGGGGGGAGGGCAGGGAGGGCGCAGGGGGCTAAGTACGGGGCTGCAGTTCCCTGATTCCCACTGACCTATACATTCTTCTCCATTTTTCCTGCAGGGTAGGGCGTGGTTGAATTGAGCTGTGAGTGAGGTTCATCCTTTCTCAATTCTGCGAATACGATGCTACGTTACATATTCGCAACGAACACTTCAGAAGAGTTGCCCTGTCTCAACTCTTGCGAAACATTCGCAGCGAAAACAGAGTTGCGCCGTCAAATTCGCTTCGCACAAAGCACTCGCAGGAAGATATTATGAACCGGGCTTTAGACACCAGAGTGACGTCGTGAACCTGGGGAAAGCTTCTACTTGAAAGACACCTTATTCGAGATCATTGGCAGGGGAGGGATAAAGGCCCTGGTAATAATAAATATAGCGAGTGGTTGTTGAACATACCACTGAGAAACGGATGCTAGTGGCTCTGACCTCCAGGAAAGGTCGTACAAGAATGCGTACATGACGTCATTTTGATTGATTCCTTCCGGGGTTATGCCGGTGCCAACCATAGTTGATCCACTGAACTTCTGGGCTGCAAACAACCTCTGACAAACAAAAATTGAATTCTCATGTTTTATATCATAAGAACATAGCCTAATATTAAACACAAATTGATGTTATGAATTGCCAAAGGACGATGCATTATACATTTGAAGCCAATCTTTCTGTGTACGAGGTTGAAAACTGGATCTTACCAACAGCTCTCGAGACGTATTATATACATCAACATTGATAACCCTGGCATGGAGACTAGATTGAATGCGTAAATAAGTTCAAAAGAAAAAAACCTTGCATCAAGGTTTATAATGACATAATAATGTGTATAGTTGACTTACTGATGAAGCGTTACCAGTGCGGTAGCTAGGTGATGCCTTGGACGACACAAGCATGCTTGGCACACAGTCCGAGTATGCTATGAGAAAGATAATTGAATATATAGGGACATCCCAGATTTGTCCTTTGACAAAAATAAAGGCAGAATAACACAGAATTTTCAAACTTTCAAAATAGCTGCCGTCGCTTGTTATTAATTCTTCCTATTACCCAAATCCATGCCGTGTACCACCAAAGGCATAATTCCCCCAAATAGTTTCCCTATCTACTCCACTGTACAGCGAATAGCTGCTATACCATTTCTCAAATAATAGCAATTTTTACCTGGATTTCACCCTATCCTCCATGGGTTGCTTCTTAGTCAATGTCTTACCTCATTCACGGTATACAGCTTTCCATAAAGACCGTGATTCCCTCCGAAGTTTCCCAGCATGCACCAGATAAAAGGCTGGCCGTAGAAGGACTTCGTTCGGCTGTACTGCGGCGTGGTGTCGCTGCTTAAGTCCAGAACGATCATCCCTCCCTTTAAACAACAACATTACAGTATTTTGACAACTTAATTAAGAACTTTCAATAGTAAATGTATGTAATAATAAAAGTCAACTACTTCACAAATTTGTTCGGCCTTACAATGACCATTAATCGCCATGTTGTGTGATAAAACAGAGATTGACGAGAACTAAATAGTCTGGCCTTTGTCTAGGATCGGATTTCAGCACTGTGAAGAAACATTTGCACCCATGGGTTGTTGAACAAATTCTTCACAGGTGTGATGTCAGTGAATGAACCAGTTTAACTAGGACTGACAAAAACGCTGATAATTTTTTTATGTCACCAAAATGTGAAAGAAATGAACAGAAAGATGTTGCCGGTGTCACAGGGGATTAATAATACTGAGTTCTTATGTATAGCGCTGTTTCACACCCGATGAGCGTCTCAAAGCGCTCAGTAATTTTTACGTTTTGAAGTATGAGATCTAATCCTTTACATAGCACCATGTAATGGTTTACAAGGTGCTGTGGCGCAATATGCAGCCAATCAAACCAGGAAAACCGGAGCGAACCCCTTCTCTTTACGATAAGCGCATTGGGTTCTATTACGTGCATTAAACAACACACAGGACCTAAGGCTTTCCGTCCCATCCAAAGGACGCAGCAATAATGGTCAAGTGTCTTGCTTCCGATGGCCTACCGGTCTGCAGCCAGTAGACCGAAAACAGATTTTAGTTAACTACTCGTTCGGTTTTTAGCAAAAAATAGGTGAAACCTTTTAAGTTCTATCCTCAGACAGGCCCGATTGACATGGTCTATGACCCTATAGGCAGTGTGACTCATGGGCTCGGAATCTCCAGTTAGAAAACACTTTCCTCATAGGCTTGTGCACAAAAAAATACTGCGTTTTTACAGTGTAAACACGTACTAATTAACCCAAACCAAATTAAAAAATTAAAATATGTTAATTTTTTTGGTCAAACTGTCTCTACATCCTCTGGAAAGGTTATTAGCTTTGAAAAAAATATGGAATCCACATTACAAAGGAGTTACACACGTTTCCCCACGGTCTACTGGCTCCAGTACCCTAGGGCAACCGTGTAAATCTGACAGGGGCGGGGCATCGCAGGGTTAAGGACACAGGTGTCAAAACCGGGACTAGAACCCACACTCTGCTGATCAGAAGCACCAGAGCTTAAGTCCGGTTCTCTTAACCGCTTGGCCACGACACGCCATTGGCCACGGACTATGCCCCCCCCCCCACACACACACACCCCGGTGATGCTGTCCCTCGTTTCAATCAACTTCCTTCTGCCTTCAACTTCCTGTTCGCCAAACAATCTCAATTATATAGGATTGAATCAATGTAATCATAGAGTCGAAGGAGAAAGAGCAACGACTAGGCCTAAACGGAATGTTTGGAACTCCCCACAAACGACAGTTCGGCTGTGAGACTTTGGCTTTGGGTTTGAGTGTAGATTTACTTACTGCAATTAACACTGGAAGACACAGGTACAAAGCTACAACTTTGATGCAAAAAAAAGATTATTTCGGTCACAATTTTACCATTTTTGATACCACCATTTGGATTTCAACTCTTCCAAAGACTTTGTCGGCCTTTTTGAAGCCACGTAAGAGAAGCAAACATTTTTAAATCACTTACATAGCCTGGGCTGATGCCAAAGCCATGCTTCGAAAAGACCTTCTAATGGAGAGCCTTAAAACAGAAGTGCGCCCTCATACCTTTGGTACAGCTTGGAGATATGCCTTGATGCGGTCTTGTGTCCAGAATCCACTATTAAATAACCAGGCTTGCATCAGCCACACGCCTTTGGGATCAGCCTCAACGATAGCATCATACACCGCCCTGCTTGCCTGTGCAAGATACGTGGTGTCCCTGCAAACATGTTGACAAATGTGAATACGGTCAAAAGTGTGTACAGTGGCCAAGCACAATGGCGAGCCAGGCATATTATGCATGACGTCACACCGTTTTAAATCTTATCGCAGTGAACGTCAATCATTAAAAAAAAAACCATGTACAGCTCAACAATTAATTACACTTTAAAGTCTTCGTACACGTTTGGTAATTGAGCCTAATGTTTGTTTCAAACCTATATAGTTGTAGATATGTACCATAAAATTAACCTGAGGTGAAAATTTCATTTCAAAAGGTGGTAGCGTTTTTGAGATATTGCCAAAAAACTGGAGCAGTTATGTCCACGCATGAAGAATAATCTGCATTGAAATACACACTCTGAGAAGCGTTACGTGTAACGCTTCTCAGATTCAAATGTTTTTACTCATTCGTTATCACGGTTGTTTAATATCTTTAATTACGATATCGCTGATAAAAAAGTGCAAATCTCTACTTTGTAGTTGCAAATTTATAATTTTGAATGATGTGTTTTAGTCTGTAACTACACATTACTAACTAGTTCTTACGGACGGAAGAGTATTCGTTGTTATTCGTTTACGCGAAATAGTAATTAATAATTTGTTTACAACAAAATTGTTGTTTTGAAAAATATACATAGAAGGCCAACAAATACCCTTCCTTCGGTGACATTTCATTAAAGGTGTCTCCGTTGTAGATATGATCAGTCCCGTTGAACTCTTCGGCCATCTGAGGAAAAAAGATACTTCTTTATTGAAATCGAGGAGACTTGGGCCTCAAAAAGCTTGATTCCAAATTAATTTATTATGTATTTTGTATTATTTAGTTTAAAGGGTGTCTACAACATTGGTAAATGCCAAAGACCTGTATTCAAACTCGATGTGACCCAACATGTACATGAAATAACAAACCTGTGAAAGTTTAAGCTAAATCGGTCTTCGGAGTCATGAGAAAACAGTGAAAAAAAAACCTTATGTGTTCTAACTTTTTTTTCAAATATCGGAATTTATCCTGCAGGATAAATACTATTATTTTACCCATTTCGTAAAAACTATGGCATTTCAAGCAAAACTATTTCAAGGGAAGTTTTCTTCCATGACCATCTTTAAACCATGTAAGTAATGTGCAAATCTGTGAGCATTTATATTTTCATTCTTACCAATGTTGTACAGACCCTTTAAAGCTCTCGGACAGTTAAACTATAATGGATCCTCAAAAGCGACTAGCGCTGTAACCCGTATAGGCTTGAAGATGTGTAGAGAGGATGTTGAAGACATTATTCAATTTTAGACGTGTGGGCAAAGCCAGCCTAACCCGGTAGGGACTTGAACCCAATCCATATGTGAGGTGCCGGTCCGCTGTAGGATTCAAACCAGGGTCCAGAGGCACTAATAAAGACGATGTGACCTCTGACGTCATTCAAAAACCATAACATGATGCGCGCGCATGTCGCCGGGCAAAACCTTTGTGTACTGACAGCCAGCTATAAAGGACACGAAATGTTACCATGAGTACGCGTCTTCTTGCCCGGCGGAAACGAGCGTTTTGTCAACAGAGGGCGGTTTGAATGTATCGTCACATCGTCTATAGAGGTTTTACAGTCACGTGATGTTATGACGTGACTATGTGTTTGAGACGCCATATTGCTGGTCAATGAACAGCGGCAAGATCCTAACCCTGACCGGCAAGATGGCTGCCGTTGCGGTAGGCGTGGCTATAGTGACGTCAGCTGTAAAACCTCTATAGGGACCTTGTCACATAGGCCAATTTTTCAGGCAACTTTGAGGCAACCAAACTGCACTACATGCACAAGAAACACTTCGGTAGCAGAAGATAAATTCTTCTAGCTCTAACTCACTATCCCTCAACAAATAATGAGAAAACTAAAAATGTGAATAAATTTTCTTATTGGAGAATGTCTGGAGCTGGTTGCCTGTAAATTTCCTGGTGTGACATTGGCTTTTACGATACCACTAAGACAACCTGAATATGGTTGAAAATCATGGTAGTGACATTGGCTTTTACGATACCACTCAGACAACCTGAATATGGCTAAAAATCATTGTAGTACACGGATATTGAAAAAAGGGCTTTAACTGGAGGCCGTGTCCAAATTGACGGCTTTGACAATGGCTGCAGCCGGATTGCTGAAAAAGGCGTATTCCACAAGCATTATTACTGCAGTCAACCAACCGTAGCAGTAGCCGAAGCCACTTCATTCGGAAGCGGCTTTAGATCGAAACTATAGCCTGCCCGATATGGGGCAGAGAGTCCCCCCAATGTTCCCATACTATAACACACTATTTTCCTCTTGTATAGAACTCCCCCCCCCTAAAATCCTCAAAAGAATTCCTGAGATTCCAAACACACAATGAAGACACAATAAGGGGGGGGTACACCGTGCCCCATATCGAGCACCAATTGATCGAAACTTACGGCTTCAATGAAGGCTTTCCCGATACTTTTAAATAAAGGATCCGATGGTTCCAAGAAAAGATCACTGAAGATTTAAAAAAAATAATCATAATGATAATTTTTGACTGTCAAATGCAATCTGCGCCATTGACTACAAGGCTCGTAGTGGTAACGCCAGATACCAGCCTTAAGAACTTACTGGTTTCTGCCAGATGTGTTTAGTGGAATTTTATTTGCATTCGTTACGGTTGTACAGCAGGCAAAATTTGTCTGATCGGTTATCAAAAGCATTCCGAAAGGTTGGTTTGCGAGGAACAAAAGTAGGCATTTGGAAAAGTTCTATTGGAAGAATGGAGGAAGCGTAGTTGGTCATTCTAGCTTGTGACCTTGGTTCAATTTAGAACACAGTGGAATGTATTTGAAAACGATCAGAAAATTTTGGTTTGTATCAAAAAGCAAGAGTTTTTTGCTCATAGAGTTTTAACTCTGGCTTTTAATCCTGTGGGACATTTAAGTTGCTGAAAAAGTAATGCGTAACAAGTTATTGATTGAATTCGTGTAAAATACGTAAATGACAGTCAAAGTGAATACATATTAAGTGCCAGCTCCATCTAATGGACGAGTCTCCAGGCAAGCCATACCCTATGTTGGTGTAACAAATTGTGTAATTCTTTAGGGCAGTTCAGAGGGAAAATGACGAAAAAGAATAGACCGATTGTGTTTGTAAGACCAGTGCCTGTCTTTAATCCAACGGCGCACCCAGGATTATGTCTTGGGGGGGGGGGGCTCAACAAAAATTAACGGGTGGGGTCCAGGGGCCGGCCCCTGGTGGGATCCAGGGGCGAAGCCCCGGTGGGGGTCCAGGGGGCGAACCCCCCGTTAGCTCTGGGCTTGTGGCGTTTTGGGGTGAAAAATCAAGCCTCTTTATGCTTAAAATTTGAAAAATAGACACACTTTTCAAGCACTTCTGATCATATCGGCCTACATCTTTAATTTTTATTTGAAAAGTCTAATAAACGCCAAGCTTGCGAGAGAATCTCGTGCTGACATCTCTGGAGTCTGGTTTGCAAGTTTTCAGTGATGTTTTCGGCCTCCCTCTTGTTAGAACTTATTGCCTCTCAACTGGGTCAGGCAGATAATGCCAGCATGGAGTCCCCAGAATGTTGTGAACGCTGTACATTGTCGGCAACATTTTTTGTTTTAAATAATAATGCTGCGGACGTTGTGGAAAAGAACGTTCATGTGGGCGGTGCTACCTATTTTTCATCACTGCGCGGTAAATTCTATGAATACGTGGGCGGCAAATCCAGATCCTACAGATAATCCTTCGTTTTGCGAAAGTGGTGTTAAACTGTTAGATAATTATAATTTATATCAGATTACTGTTAAAAAGTGAAAATTAAAAGTTTAACCTGGGAATAAATGTGATGTGTAATTTGGAATGGTTAGGATTGCAGGCCTTTTATTCCCTGCACATAGCTGACTTGAAGAAACATGTGGAAAGGGAGCAACGTGTGACGACGTTCGTTTAGGATCTGGTCGATATCCGGTTCAATGCATATTCATTAAAAACTTTGTGGGTGAAAAAAATTACTATCAGTTTTTTTTATAAAAATCAAGTGTAGTACTGTACAGGCAATCCTTAAGGGGGGGAAACATTGAATGCCGGAACGACTTGAGACCAACGCGAGACATTTATCCTGGACAATTGGTTTCAAATGCTTCATATGTTTTTGTGGCAAATCTAAAGAGCGAGATAGATATCATAAAAGTATGGTGTTCAATATCTGTCATCTTACATCTCGCACCTCGCGTTATCGAATCTCTCATATAAAAGAGTAATTTTGGCAGAAAGAAAAAAATTGCGAATGGCATAGAATGAAAAGAAAATCCTGCCACCGGAAATAAAAAACCCAATAACTACACATTGCACACACACACTACGACTTTTCTCCCTCCCCCTTCCCTCTCCTTTCTTCCCTCTCCTTTCTTTCCCCCCCCCCCCCATATTTTTTTTTCGGGGACCCTCTTGGGGGGGGGGCTCAAGCCCCCCAAGCCCCCCCCCCCTTGGGTGCGCCGTTGCTTTAATCCTACGGATAAAGAAAAGGGACGTAGGCCTCACTGGAAGACTTTCGGTTGCGCTAGGTGGCAGTAGACTTACCAGGTAAACTTAGCCTTCATGGGATTCTGCGCACGCTCAGGCTAGTAAACACGTTAATCGGTGGCTTTCTTGCGCCACCTAGAGTCCAAAAGTCTCCAGCTATCAAACAACCGATTCGTGGCTTCAAACTAGAAAAATATCCGTGCGTCTGCTTACCAACAGTACTGTGGATCTTGAGCGAAATTTCCCCAAGCTGGGCCAACACTGACGCTAGCGTTTGGAAACAATCTGTGGATAAATTAATACAAAGATCATGCAAAAATACATTATTGATATTGTCATCGACAAATGAAACATGGAAAACAAAAAATAGGGGTTATGAACGGTTGTTTTGGGATGTTTTTTGTGCTTGTGTTTTTCGAAGGAAAAAGGAAGGCAGTCAGTCATTTTATTATAAACTTTTTTGTTTCGATATTCTTGTGAAGGAACCCGCGATACAAAATAGGTTAATTCGTCAATAATTTGAGAGTTTAAAGTGGTAATAAAACCAAGGGAGTCCCAAAAGTTCCGAAAACTGTAACATGAAAGCAAATATTATGATATCAGGGAAACCATAGTTGTGACAGAAACCGTCGAAATCAGGTTTAATTCTGAAACTAAATCCCGGTCCGAGACTCTAATCCGAGGTGGGATTCGAACCAGATTCCAAAACAAATCGTCATGTACGTGGAATAAGGACGTAACAAAAATGTGACCAGCAAATGGTCGTAAGCAATTACTGTCCAAATTGTGTTTCAAGAAAACTGAGTGTGAAAGTTCGGTCGTTTTTCCTGCCACTTATAAGTCATTGCAGAAAAGTTAAATTCCACATGGGAATGGAAAAAACTTGTCTAGGGAGTAATTCTAGCAACAAATAAACACCAGGAATGCTCTACTATTTTTCCAAAAGAGCCAATTTATTGCTTGTGACCTTCTGCTTGGGCAATTAATAAGTTGTATGTTGTGTGCCCGGAAATAGCTCGTCAGCCGTACCACCTTCTTCTGGGCACACAACGAAAATGTTCCACCACATGCATAAAACATAAATTGCTCACCTTTTGAAGGTCTTCGGAACATGTCCGGCAAACGCCGGCAAGACGGGCGTTATCCCGAGATCTCTCATCCTCTTCAAGATTTGATGTTGGAGTTGGAGCTGATTGGTGTGCCATGTGGGAGTCAGTGGCCCGCCAAAACCGTGCATATTACCCATGCGAGACCTGAAGAGAATCACGGTCCAAATCATGGTGAAGTTTAACTGTAAATAATTATGCAATGCTTCATCCCGACATTTCCCCCAAAAATCTGAAAATTTTGTATTTTGAGCAGGGTTTTTGGACTGTGTGATACGTTTTAATAGTATATTGTAAACTTAAAGGCACTGGACACTTATAAAAACTTACTTGGTACAAGCAACGGAGAGCTGTACATTGTGAGAAACGACTCCCTCTGAAGTAACGTAGTTTTTGAGAAAGAGGTAGTTTCTCACTAAAATATTAAAACACTTCTGGCCTGAAGCCTTTTTCAGGCATCTTAAAGCACACAAATTTGTACAACAAGGGTGTTTTTTCTTTCATTATTCTCAACTTCGATGACCAATTGAGCCCAAATTTTCACAGGTTTGTTATTTTATGCATATGTTGGGATACACCAAGTGAGAATACTGGTCTTTGACAATTACCAAACGTGTCCAGTGCCTTAAACAGCTTACAAATTAGTATAAAACAAAATATTCAAAACAATAGGAAGAATGTGACCATCTTGTTCTAAAAGATATAGGACGAATAGACCATCTTTTTGTTTAAGGCAAGAAAACTTAAAACCATCGACGAAACAGTACGAACCCCTTATTTTAATTGTTATATTTTACTATTCGATTGATGATGTTACTTGTAAATAACTCGGTTGAATATTTAAATTGAGTTTTAAATGCTGTGCCACCCCTTAAAAATGAATAGAAATTTTATCTTTTGGAATTCCAGGGCATAAAATCAAACGGATACTATTTCAGAGACGTTATCAACAAGAAATGTTCTAAAAAATGTGTGTCACACAGTCATGAAGAAGGGCTCAACCCGATAACAACTTTGAGGTGTTAATCGACGGGACGGTTTGTCGTGAGGGCACATTCCCGATAGTAAGAGGAAATATCACCACGAGTATGTATCAGTCTGGTATGTACACTGTAACAGGAACACCCTGTAATAACACACCCTAAAGACACCCTGGGTCAGAATTGCTCCGGATTCCGGGTCCCAAGGGGTCTGACTCATTTACGGGTCAGGCTAACACAGAAAGTGGTTAAAAAGTGGGATTTTAACTTGGATTCTGCGTCAATTTGACCCATTTCTGGTTTATTTTGACACAGATTCCAGGTCATACACTGAGCCAGAAATGGATCAGGTCCCACTGGACCCGGATCAACGCCAATGGCCTGTGCTAGGTTCTGTGGTTTCCAACACCCCTCCCCTTGCCAATCAAACTTGTTGGCTTACTGGGGAGCCAGTAGTGAACCTCCCTGCATAATTGTGTAATTCCTGGGGTTACTCCCACACTTAAAAGTGTTAACCAAATATTGCTCACCATGCAAGGAAAGCAGGTCCCCCAAAGTGCGTGTCCAGGTCGTCCTGTGTGAATCCCATCTTAAGGTAGACCTTCTGCCAGATGGCCTCCTGGGCGTTGAAGGCAAGAGGGAGGTTGATTCCATTCATTGCCATCCAGTCTATCTCACGCTCCCAACGAGTCCAATTCCAAAAGGCGAAGGAGTAACTGACCGTACAGACATTCTGGTAGTAACGGAACCTTCATTAGACAAACAAATTACAAGACAAGTGATGTTTGAGACTTTGCATGGTATATGGAAAATAAGAAGTAACTATAACTTATAACATAGTAAAACTCTGATGCAGGTTAATTTCACACGTTCATCTAAAGTATTATGGGTACAGATCGTTATAAAAGAAGAATACACGTACAGAACATTCTTAAGGCTTAATGTCATTCTCGCTTGAGTCTCGGAATAAAAGTGAAGACAAAAGAAGTGAGCATAATAAAAAAAACTGAAAAGTAAACTATGAGATAATGGTCCCCGACAGGGTGGTTATGTGGGTGAATGGCACTGTTGGCAGAGGGTGTGGAATAGGAGGACGTTTTGCATTAAAGAAAACATGGCAGTGTGGACGAACGTAACATTTCAAGACATAACAATTCTAATAACAGCCTTTTAAATAAAAAAATAATTGAGGAAAGATAAAAGCCTAAAGATATCTTCAGTGTGTGTTGTTATTTCATCTGCCATTTTTCTGTTTTATTTCAGTGTTTATTATTATTCAACATGCTGAAATTATGGTATGTCTTTGCATAATTAAATTCAAGTACTGTCAAAACGTATACCTGTTGGGGCTGGTGACTTTCAAAGCAGGTTGAACTTTTGGTAGCTCAGATGGAATGTTTAGCTGGTCCCCGGCCCACGAGATGTGACATGCGCAGTACTTATTGATGTAGTGATAGAACCCCCATGCTGCAGCGACCCCAGTTGTACCAGTGATATTTACTGTCAATCCATCGGACTCGATCTACACGTTGTTATAATAATACAAAGAAACATAGTCCAATTATTACACACAGCTCTCGGTAAATATCAGACCTAATTTACATATTGATCATGTGACTGTGTCACACACAGGTATATAGAGAAGGCGTTGCCAGTTTTACCTTGTTGAAATGTAGAGGGCTAGATTTTAAGCTAATTTGACTGAATCCATTTTGTTGAGGTTGTTTATTTGTTTGTTGGGGGTGTTTGTCCTTTGCTTTTTACACCTGAGTTCAAAAGTGTCATACTTGGAAGGTATCGAGGTTGGCCGGTCCCAAACTTGCATTGACCGTCACGTGAAAGGCGCTGGCCCTCGCTGGCACCTTGCGCTGAATCAGATCCCGTACTGCATCGGCTTGCACTGGCCCCGGAGTCTTTGTGCGGATATCAGCCAACGGGTTGGACGGTTTTCCTGCTTTGTTAAAGAAAACAGAATATCAAATTGCTTATTATCTGGGGAGAAGTGGTTTCAGAATTGTTAGAGCTAACAAAATAGTCGCAGATGGTATTCATGTTTTGTGTGATCAACCATTATACATGAAATAATAGACCTGTGAAAAATGGGCTTAATCCGTTTTGTGAATCAGGAGAAAATAGTGAAAAACCATGCACAAGTTTCAGCATGTAAACTCATTGTCCTTTTAATTGTAGTTGTAACAACTGAAATCAGCTTTTGCGTTTTTTCGGTTTTCAGATACAGTCTTTTCGAATATGACTTTTTTCAGAGGGAAATGTTTCACAGGGAAAAATGGTTTTAGTATAAACGTCATAATAATCAGACTAAAAGCGTTCAGACTAAAATTAAACAATTGTGTATTGTATCCTTACCAATCATGTATAATACCTTCAAAAGGAATTGTATACATTTGGTAATAGGGACCCGCTGTTTGTTTCAAACATTATTGTAGATACCTTAAAACTAACCTATGAACAAATCTGAGAAACGTTTCTGACAGAAACGCTTCTTAGATTCATTTTTTTTTTCTTTTCTTTACTTTTATCTTTTTCCATAAACACATTACTTCAAAGTGAAATGTTTCTCAAAATGCTTTATACTATTAGAAGCTGCTGTACTTCTTACCAAGTAAGTTTTTATTGCCAATAAGTGTATGAGTAATTACCAAACGTATACAGAGCCTTTGGGCTATATTGTATACGCTGCATCTCAAATAATTTCAAAGAGATGAAATTGCCTTAAGTTATAACCCGCGGGCAGAGTCCTTTTTCAAAGGACGAATAAACACATGAAACAAGTACCGGTACACCCAACTTTTGCGTGCCGTCCTTGTTTGAGTTTGTTGTGTCGTAATCATGCAGCCATCATTGAGGAAAACCAAATTCTGCTAGGGTGAGGATGGTTCCGCTTTTAGCATTCATACCACAAATCAACTTATTAGTTCATAGTTGGTAAGCAGTTTGCAAATGCTATTTCTTCGTCTTTTGTTCTCTCTCTATAAAATAATATTATAATGACTTACCGGCGCTTGCATGGTGTGACCGCCACGCCAAAGAAATGACAAGGAAAAGGAAGGCAAAGACTCTCTGAAATAAATTAGGTTTTTTTATTATATCATTACTGTTTATGTTCATACTGTCATAAACAGAGTTGTACAATATACAAGTTAACGAAGAACAGAATAGATTGAGTTTATATATATAGGCTGAGAAAGGCGAAGAAAGGAAACAGTTATGGAGGCTGATTTTACAGGCCGAGGCTTGTAGTAATCAGCCTGTGGACAGACAGAGACAAGACAAACGGACAGACAGAGACCGTGTGGAGGCTGATTTGGTAAGTCGATGCTTGTAGTAATCAGCCTGTGGACAGACAGAGACAAGACAAACGGACAGACAGAGACCGTGTGGAGGCTGATTTGATAAGTCGAGGCTTAGTAATCAGCCTGTGGACCGACAGAGACAAGACAAACAGACAGACAGAGATCGTGTGGAGGTTGATTGATAAGCTGAGGCTTGTAGTAATCAGCCTGTGGACCGACAGAGACAAGACAAACAGACAGACAGAGACCGTGTGGAGGTTGATTTTATAAGCCGAGGCTTGTAGTAATCAGCCTTAGGACAGACAGAGATAAGACAAACGGACAGACAGAGACCGTGTGGAGGCTGATTTGATAAGTCGAGGCTTGTAATCAGCCTGTCTGGACAGACAGAGACAAGACAAACGGACAGACACAGACCGTGTGGAGGCTGATTTGGTAAGTCGATGCTTGTAGTAATCAGCCTGTGGACAGACAGAGACAAGACAAACGGACAGACAGAGACCGTGTGGAGGCTGATTTGATAAGTCGAGGCTTAGTAATCAGCCTGTGGACCGACAGAGACAAGACAAACAGACAGACAGAGACCGTGTGGGGGCTGATTTGATAAGCTGAGGCTTGTAGTAATCAGCCTTAGGACAGACAGAGACAAGACAAACGGACAGACATAGACCGTGTGGAGGCTGATTTGATAAGTCGAGGCTTGTAATCAGCCTATGTGGACAGACAGAGACAAGACAAACGGACAGACAGAGACCGTGTGGAGGTTGATTTGATAAGTCGAGGCTTAGTAATCAGCCTGTGGACAGACAGAGACAAGACAAACGGACAGACATAGACCGTGTGGAGGCTGATTTGATAAGCTGAGGCTTGTAGTAATCAGCCTGTGGACCGACGGAGACAAGACAAACAGACAGACAGAGACCGTGTGGAGGCTGAATTGATAAGCTGAGGCTTGTAGTAATCAGCCTGTGGACCGACAGAGACAAGACAAACAGACAGACAGACAGACAGAGACCGTGTGGAGGCTGATTTGATAAGTCGAGGCTTGTAGTAATCAGCCTGTGGACAGACAGAGACAAGACAAACGGACAAACATAGCACATGCAGAAATAAACAAAACAACTTACAAACAACAATTAATTAACTATAATGAAATGAAAATGGTGTTTTTAGAAAAGGAACAGACGATCACGATGTGCAAAGCAGAGCAGTCAATGGACAGAAAGCTATATGACATGTTGTTATATTTAGATCGATGCTCTCCTTAAAAATATAAACTCTTTAATGACCAGTGTGACATACCATTCTGCACCAAACTTTAGTCCATCCACACAGAGAAATCCAGACAACAACCGATTCCAGATAAACTATAACAAAATACTGGTGTTATAGACGAACTTCACTCAGCCCCGTCTGTGCACTTCCGGGTTGTAACCTAGGCTCACTGATGTGCACTGGTTTATTCACAGTATAGGGCCTATAGCACCGTCGATCGATACGGAAGTACAAAGCAATGCATGGAGCAGTAGTAGTCCTGTATACAATACTTTTAAAAACTCAGAAAAACTGCAAGATATCGTGTGGGGAATCCGTGTACAACGATTTATTTCGTGTTCGCTGATGCAAAGAAAAGATTATTGAAAGCAACTGGCGTATCCCCAAGGACTTACCGTGCGTGTGTAGCAAGTATTAACATAAATCAAGCAAGCATGGAGATTTTATTTTACAAAAACAAAATATTTCTAAACGATCAAAGGGTATCAGTATAATCGTTGCACCCGGTATAACCTTGGTCCGTCACACACGTTAATTTACATGAAAAGACTTCACGAATAGCTTTTGTTTGTGGAGTATTTGAGAGTTGTTTTGTCCAGTACAAACACATTTCTTTATAGCATGGTGATTTCTGTGCATAATGAGTATTGCTAGTGTACAGATGTTCCATTATAGTTGGGTCTATGAAAATTGGAGTTATACATTAAGAGTTCAGTCATACATCAGAATGAAAAAAAATATTATAACAAAGAAATAAACAAATAAATGATAAAACTAACTCCAATTTCCATAGACCCAACTATTATGGAACATCTGTACACTAGCAATACTCATTATGCACATAAATCACCATGCTATAAAGAAATGTGTTTGTACTGAACAAAAAAACTCTCAACTACTCCATAAACCAAAACAAAGAAACACATCATAACAAATAAAGAAAGAATTAACTAAAAAACCACTAGTAGATTGGCTAATTAAATATTCATTTTATTATAACCAAGTAAACTAATTAATAAGATAAGCTTATTACATTTAACTGAAACTTCGTGACCTAAAAGCTTTGATACAATATAGGAACGGACTATTTTATACTTGGCTATAGGTGTAACTTTTGAAGGTCACAAATTCGTGTACAAATGCTATGGGATGTTTGACAGATCTAAAAAATAATAAGAAAAACAAATAAAAATCTTGACGGAAACAATAGCTGTTCCGAAAAAAGCAGTCAATGGAAAGCAAGCTATCACATGTTATATTTAGATCGATACTCTCTTTAAAAATATAAACTGTTTAATGACCAGAATAATATGACATACCACTCTGCACCAAACTTGAGTCCATCCACACAATGAAATACAGACAACAACCGATTCCAGATAAACTAACCACCAAAGTGTAAAGGTAATGACGTGACAAGAGCAGAGTTTTATAAAGTTTCCAACGAATAAAAAACAGCTATAAGCACAGTTAACTGGTTTACCAGACGACAACCTTGACATATATTTAGTAACGAGACTGTGCACATTAAATGTGAATGGTTCCCGGCCGTTATCAGGGGCGGATTCAGGATTTATTTATTTATTTATTTATTTATTTATTTATTTATTTATTTATTTATTTATTTTATTTATTTTTTTTTGGGGGGGGGGGGCTCCAACAAAAACCGGGTGGATTCCAGGTGTTGGGTTCCCGGGAAGCTCTGAGCCTTCGGCGTTTTGAGGGGTGAAAAATCAAGCCTTCGTGTGCCTGAAACAAAGAGATATAGACAAACTTTTTCAGAACCATATCAATCTTCTAAATTTACTGGAAACATTTCTGTACCATCGATGCTGGGTTCCAAGGGTGAGGCCCCGGTGGGGGTCCAGGGGGCGAAGGCTTTGGCATTTTGTGAAAAATCAAGCCTCATTGTGCCTCAAAACAGAAATAGAGACACTTTTTAAGTACTTCTGATCCCACAAATCTCGCGTTTGGATCTGGTCGCTGCATTATCTGGTTTCATGCATATCAATTAAAAACATAGTGGGTAAAATCTGGCGTTTCTCAAATTCAAGCTTATGTTGTCTTTACACTTGAATGCCGGAACGACTTGGTATATCCCGGACCATTTTATCCTGGACAAAGTGATACGTCAGGTTTCAAATGCTTATGTTGTTGTTGCAAATCTAAACAATACAAGTGACACATCATGAAAGATTCATTTTGGCAGAAATAAAAAATGTGAATGGCATAGGATGAAAACGAAATCCATCCTGCAGCTGGGGGGGGGGGGGAACAGCACCGCATACACTTGTGGCTAACAGGCAGTAATACAAATAAATTTTTAAAAAATCAAATTTTACCCAGGAGGCACGTGCCCCCTGCCCCCGCCCCCCTGGATCTGCGCCCGGTTATTTGCTAAGCAGTTCTTAAAATGCTAAGTGGAGTTGTGCACATAGTTAGCAATGTTTTGGTCAAAGTTCAAAAGTCTCAAACTGTGGCCAGGGCATTAAAGGGTTTGTATACAGCAGCTTCTGATAGTATAAAGCATTTTGAGAAATATTTTACTTTGAAGTAATGTGGTTCTGGAAAAGGATATCAGTTTTATCCCAACAAATTTGAATCTTTCAAGCGTTTCTGTCATAATTGTTCTCAGATTGTGTATTCCGAATTGCAGATTATTCTTCCTGCGTGGACATAACTGCTCCAGATTTTCGGCAATATCTCAAAAACGCTACCACCTTTTGAAATGAAATTTGCACAGGTTTTGTTTTATGGTATATATCTACAAATAGGCCTATGATTATAGGATTGAAACAAACAACAGTGGGTTCCATCAATTACAAAACATATGCATTCCCTTAAGTGTTCAATGCTATTTATTTGTGTTAAGAGAGCTGTGGGTAAGGAACAGTTTACAACCTCGTACACACAGCTGGAGCTCGAGTGATTACAGTTTCACTATCTAACCACCGATTGACATGAACAAGCACGGGTCCTAACGTCTTGAACTACGACTAATTCTTCGTGTGTTTTCAGCAGCAGAAGCGAACCTAAACATTGGCGGAAATGAAATTGTTGAATTGTTCAAAAATTTGGAAGTTGCTTGAGAAACAAAGATTAAATTTGATGTTAACTTCATTCAACCTCAGCTGCAGAGTTCGTTTCGCTTCGTCTCTCAAAAGTCATGCACCAAAAGCAAGCTATAGACTGTGCAAGTCTCGCGCACATTCGACCTTCCGGGACCATTGTGGTCCCAACCATATTATGGAGTTTTTTGTGGGCCGGATTTTGTTTCGTCAATTATTTTAGTTTAACGTAGTTTATGGCCATGAAAATTATATATGATGTTGGGAATGTAATACAAAGTGACAAACAATATAAAAGTAAAACCAATTCAACAAAATAACGAAGAAAACCCGAGAATAAGACTTGATCTCCGTTTCCAGTTACTTGTACAAAATTAAGAATGCTGCCCAACTGACGGGCAGTTGTCATTAAAGAGGGGCTCTAGGATGCTCTCAATATTTGAGTTATTACCTTTTTATGGTCGAATAGACATCGTAGATACCGGTTAATAACCATTTAACACTTAAAATTTGCATTTAGTAATAAAGAATTCAAGTCAAAAATGCACCTCTCCAGCCGAAAGTCAAAAACTGTTTATCTATGATAATGATATGCATTGACCCCTTGACGTCGCTGGCGGCTAAAAACTCACGGTTAGCATTGTAAACACACACATAAATGTCTCTTTGCTTGGTAAACAAAACAAAATCAAGAAGAAACCAAACTTACATCATACAGTAAAATACTATTTCTGTCCATCCAGAGTATCCTTAATTGTGTAAATTTTAAAATGAAGCCTACACGTTGGGTAGTTTTTCGCTATAAACAAGCTAAAATTTCCACGGAACTTAACTAAAGCTCCGCAGACCATGAGCGTGTGGACCAGTGTTGTATACGGTTTGAACGTGTGCACACCAGCGATGATTATTGCAATGTCATGGGAATAACCGTTTCCCCGAGCATGCGCAGAAGTCTACAAACACGGGACTGCTTGATTGTGCGTTGTGTATAATAGGGGTCTCCCCCGTGATAATGCCGCGCCGTTGTTGCTGTTTACAGGAATCGCCGTGCCGTGTGTGTATGCTAGGGTTAAATTTTACGCGCAGAGCGATGTACTGAAAATCAAGCCCAGCTGCGGAATCGCCTCGCCTCTCAAAGAACGAAAACCCCCAAATCATAAATCCATTGTAATTTGGCTTGCTGATTTTTGCCTGTTGGATCATCCTATAAAAAGTCATATTTACGGCCGTATTGATTGCAAATGGTGAAGTTTTGCGATGTATTTGCGTTAGCTCAGTGCATTCATATAGGCAGGTCAAAACTAAATAGACTCCGGTGACGTCATGAGTTCGTTTGACCTCGCGTTTTCAGATTTCGGGCTGGGAGTGTTTCGAGGAAAAGACATTTTTACCCTGTTTTAGCGTGAGGTAAGGGACTCATAATAATTTATTATATTTCTTGGGGACTCCATCTATTGGAAAAATGTAGAGCCAAATATTTCCAAACATCCTGGAGCCCCTCTTTAAACCTATGTGAAGGACGCAAACATTCAGGCGTGATTGGTGGCAAATGGGGTTTCTAACAATAGGCCTAAGCATCCTCGTCCCAACTTTTAACTTTTTTTCAATATTATTTTGAAAAAATTATTGATATTATACAAAAACTGAAAAATTATTTATAGCAACTTGCTACGAGTATTTTTATTTTCAAGAATTTTGTATTAATAAATTTAAAAAGAAGATTTGATTTCATAGAAAAATATAGTCTTCGTTCGATTTTTTTTTTCTCGTTTCGATATGCGCGAGACTTGCACAGCCCGAACATTTTGACGTGACACCCGTGAATAACGCCAGATATCGACCTTTAGAACCTACAGGTTCCTGTCAGACGTAATACGCCATAATACTGTGTGTTGACGAACACACTACATGCTCAAACCGAGGACTTTGAACCAAAGGGATCCAGTAAAATGTCATAGCGAGAACAGTCCTCGCTTCGCTTTCGGGTCCAACACCAATGGGGACTCGCCACCAAAACAAAACTAAGTCCAAACAATGGGAGGACTAAGGGAAGTCTCTGATTTACGGCATTTACAAACATAACTTATGTAGCAGACACTCAGTAGTATCGGTCTGGTAGTTATGCTTCACTAGATGTATATGATTTATCCAATGAAACCATTGGGTTTGTAAGACCAGTGCCTGTCTCTTTAAAGGGGACCAGTCTAAGGTGGCACTCAATATGAATACTTGCACCAATATGACGCCAAATGTCACCAACCGTGCCCCCGAGTTGCGATTGTTGGCGTCATTATTCGCAACTTGTGGCACAACGAGTCATGAAATTTTGACGTCAATTGCCGTCAATATTTATGTTGTATATCATGTACATCAAAGCAAGCCCTTTAAAAGAAATCAGTGATGTGGCCGTGATAAACCGAACATTCTTGAAAAATAGATAGGTTACCCAAGTTCACGTTTACGTTATCAAATAACGAGGATGATTGTAAAGTGACTTTATCAGGTTCTGTGCAAACTTGTTCATAGAGCGATTAGGGCAGATTTGTTTCCCCGAATGCAAAGTCCAACTTGCCTCCATGCAAATTACCATCACAGTGTTGTATATGCTGATATAATGATATCACTACATTTTATGTACGGAGCAGTAACTGTAATGGCAACCGTCGGTGATTGCTTCTGAACATGATTTAGGAAACTTTGTATTATTTGTTCGTGTTCCTCGTCTTTGATTTAACATTTCTCAACTGTAAACCAATGTATGTATTTGCGGCCCACGTTATAACATGCCTGTTGCTACTCTCCAGTGGGATTTCGACTGTAGACACGTCGGGTAAGAACGGGTTTCTATATTCTTTTGAATTCAGAACTGGTTTAGATTTATATTTGGTGTGGATTAATTGGACAAACTATGCTAAAATAATGTTTTAAAAATGCTTTTGGAAGAATATGATTCTTCTCTCAAAATTTGTCTAGGAACCCTTCATTTTCATGTAGGTTTTTCCAGTCGACTATAGAAAAGAATTATTTCGATTTATAAACACGCATTCAAATTCACGCAGGTTTCCCCAATTCAATCCAACGTGGGTTTCTTTCTAGCAACTATTGCATTCAATTTCGTTTTCGTGCACACATGATTTCGTTCTTTTCATTCAGGTTCGTTTGAATCATTCTGTTTCATTAAGTTACTATAGACCTTCAAGAACATACTTTAGTTGGATTGTATACAACCTATTTTGAATTGAGTCAAATGGTTGGACAGCCTCTTGCTATTGGCTTTTGCAAAATTTAATGATCTTTGAGACCCAATGAATTTGAATGATCTTATTTGGTGAACGGTGAACTATTGAAATTGAATTACTCCTTTTGACTGATGAATGATGATGCCATCACACACTGGCGTAACTAAGGCCAATTGATGTCCGGTGTCTCCCTCACCCCACCCCCCACCCCGGGTGCCCCTAGCTGCCCTGATCTGAAATCTGGACTTTTAAGATTAAACATTACCAGAGTAAAATGTTACCTTTTGTATCAGCTTAATGTGATCATTTCAATGTTTTTAAAATATATATTTTTTTTCCATTTATACGCAGACGTATTTGCTTTTACACTCGCGTCAGACTATCTTGTTAAAAAATGAGCATGACAAGAGTGCTTAAATAGGGGCTTCTTTAAGGGAAATGCAAACGAAAACTACCTTTTTAATTGACCAGAAATGCCCCTAGTAAAAAATGGTGCGTGTGCCCCCCCCCCATGCAACAGACCAGTCATTTCGAACGAAGTTGATGAAGCCTGTGTTAAACTAAATGAGTTTTTGTTGAAATTGGCAGGGAAAGCCAATATCAAAAATGACATAGCATGTATATTTTTGGAACATAACTTAAGCCATGATTCCACTCCACCGTGCCCTTTAATGGTCTCTCAACCACGAGTTTACTCCCCTCTCTTCGGTAACAACAATTTGTGAATCATCTTCTAGATCCTTGTCCTGGGGGATACGAAGAGGGATACGATGGGGGATGTTACTTATTCGAGACAATTGCAACCACGTGGAGCAGTGCCAGGAATAACTGCAGCGATACCACCGACTCCGATCTGGTCGTTATAAACAACAGCGATGAACTGGATTACATTAAGAACCGTATTACTAGTGGGATATGGTGGATAGGTAAGATATAAGTTTACTTGTCACAAAGCCTCTGCAGTTAGCTTCAACATGCTGAAAACGTGAACAGACAAGCCATAATACCATTTGGTGCTCGATATGTGGCATGGTGTACCCTACCCCCCCCCCCCCACTCTTATTGTGTCTTCATTGTGTTCTGGGAATTTCAGGGGTTCGTATATAGGTGTACAAGCGGGAAAATGGGTGTTAAAGATGTGAACATTTGGGGGGACCCTCTTCCAAATATCGGGTAGTGGGAAATGGTGGATAGGTAAGCTTCAGTCTACCTGCACAAAGCCACTGCACAACCCACCCCCCCCCCCATAGTATGTCTTCATTGTGTTCTGGGAATTTCAGGAATTCTGTGTACAAGCGGGAAAAGGGTGTTAAACTATGTGAACATTTGGGGGGACACCCCTTGCCACGTATCGGGCATGGTATACCATAGACTATTGAAATCAATGAAAAGTGGAAATCTCAATTGAAGTTTTTAAACAAAGTTGACAACTTACTGTTTGGAGCATAAAACTTTAAACTGTGTCTGCCGGTTCTACAACTCATTGTTTGCAATTTTCTAGACTGTTCAAAATTACCAACGTAACTGCTGGAATCAGTCAAGATACCCTCCAAGAAGATTGCCAAAAAGCTCAAAGCTCACCCAACCGTAAGAATCACTCTCCAAGAACAATTAGTATGGCCATGGCACAGTGCCCATACTCTCACTCACACAACCTTACGGATATGGTTTTCGGGATCCTGCTATTGTTGTTCCACTGTTCCCTTTTCTAAAGAATTCCTCAAGTCGAACAAAGAAATACCTTGTGGGGTCCATTGTTCCATTGAGTAAAAGACCAAACAAGGACCCTTCAGTAAGCCCACCCCACTCATTAGAAGTCTTACAGCTTTTTCAGTAAAGGGAAAATTATTAATTGACTGTTGAACTTTTTTTCTGCTCTATTTAATATGGGGAGTCCCTGGGCCCGTCGAGTTATTCCCCCTCCAAAACAAACCACCCCGACACCAGTGTAATTTTTCAAACGTCCGAGCATCAATCTTGAAAAATGTCCCTACACCTCTCAGCAAATAGGACATTTTTTGTAGGGCCTATGTCATCCAAAATACATCCAGTTGGAAGTCAACAACCCCCAGGTCACAATTGGGAATTTTTTAACACTGAAACCCTTTTTGGGGGACTCTCAAATCTGTCTAATATAGAATATTTTGAGGGGCTACAAAAAATTAATGAGCTCGACGCTCTGTTTTCTCCTTATTTTGTGAGGTGCACCAATTATAGATCCAAGAAATGCCTTTATTTTGGCATGGGCCTCCAAACATTTTTCTTACGGCTGTGTTTTATTGCAACAGGATTTACAGACCTGTCCGTTGAGGGAACATGGGAGTGGCTCGACTGCAACGATACCGGTCTCTTTAACCAATCTCTGTGGGCTGCAAACCAGCCCAATAACGGCATTGAAGATTGCGGTTCGTACCAGGCGGTCCCGCAACAACTGGCGGACTATGAGTGCAGCCGAAAATATAAGTTCATCTGCGAAATATCAGCCAAAGGTAAAAAGGCCTTAGGTGCAGTCATGTTGGTTGTTGTTAAGCCAATTTAAACTAGAACCCTGGCTACTTTAGTTCCATAATGTATTGTGTTATATGGGCATAAGTGTTCGATATTTGTTAAAATGAATAACAGGTAATGTCACAGCCACGAGATTTGCCAATCTTGGTTGGCAAAAGTACGTGCGACCTTCTTTGCAAGTTAACATAATGCAACAATTTACCCCTTTTTGTAAACACAACAGCCTAATGCTATCAAATTGTCAGTATCGCATCCAAAAACAAAACAAAAAGTGCACATAATTAATCTTCAAAAAAGTATTTTAAATGTTTTACTAAAAAGAGCACATTTTATGCCAACCCGAATACATTTTTTGCTGTGATACCCAAAGGCCGACCATAAAAACTGGTGTTAAATGTGTAAACAAAAGGAAAGCCTTTTGACAAAAATGGCAGCTGTATCAGAAAGATCAGTGAGGAGCTGAAAGGTTAAACGGTCTTAGGGAGGCCATCTTGGTTTACCAAACTTACGACTAGCAGGAAATTATGATCTATAGCTCCAGTTTGTATTGCGAGAATAAGTACTCGCTAATGACATAACAGTGATACTGAGCACATGACAAATATTATTATGGCAAAACAAAGGTCAACTCGACCTAATTGACCTTTGTCACTGTGCAGCCATTTTATTACTCTTCTGTACACATGCCACTCTGAAAACCATAGAGGTAGAAAACTCCATGGTGCAGTGCCTATTTAGCCAGTGCCTATTGTAACAGTATTATATGAGGATATTAGGTAAATATTGGTATCCTAAGTGCCGTTATTGTGGCGCTCTTACTCTAAATGACCGCTAAGAAAAACAAATCAGCGTGGAACCTGTCAAAAGCAGTACGCAATGTGAATCTGCTTAATAATAATAATAATAATAATATCGAAGTCTTATATAGCGCACGTATCTACCAAACAAGGTACTCAAGTGCTTACCGTTTTTACTGTTGGGCAAAATTGGTATGTGCTTCGCAAATTTGTGTTTACGGTACGTTACAGCTCCCAAAAACCAATCAGATTTCTGCATTTTGTGGAACAGGAGGACACTACATTGGTCGGAGCAGCTACGTTATACCACAACACAACCGAACTCGCAAACATGCTTAACCAATGACCAGGGCCCAATTTCAAAGCTGCTGATTCAGAAAATGATGCTTACAAATTTCTTGCTAAGCAAAAAAGGCAGGATACCAGTCCCAGATTGTGCACGTGACATAGTATTTGGGCTGATAACCATATTCTGGTAAGTATTATGTTGTTGTGCTTAGCTACTTTTTGTGCTTAACCAGTTCTATGAAATTGGGGCCAGAACTCAAACATTGTTACTGATCAGTGTTTCCAAAACGTGCCCCTGGTAAGTCTGCCGCCCTCTATTGTCACAAACAGCCTCAATACTGACTTTAATTCCGATCATTGCAGGATTTTCAGCCGAGGATACCAACGCAAGGAATGTCGCCGCTACGGAAGTGAATGATACCATAGTTCACGTGACGTGGGATGTTTCGCAGTACAACTGTGACATCATTGGTTACAGAGTTTACTATCAGCGCTATGGCGACCCACAAACAAACGGTAACATTTGTTCAAAGCATTTTAATACATCTCTCATTCATAGATCCTCCAAAGAGCCTTTATCTAATTAAGATATAAAAAATAATAAGACATAATGTATGAGAGACAATATTAACCATGCAATCAAATGGTTACGAAGGGGTCCGAGAGCTTTGATCTTCTCAATGGAAGACAAATCTTGCATTTTATTAAGTTGCAATGTACGATTTCTTTAACCGTTTGATTAATAATGATTATGAATGAAGGGCCAGCATCTGTTAGACATAATTATGTCCGACACGGACCATTATGTCCGACAACCAACTTGGACCATTGTGTCCGACACATGTCCGACACATTCTGTCCGACACTCCATTATGTCCGACAAACTATTATTTTCAGAGCCAATATTATGCCCATGTTACGCAGCTGTGTTTACAATAGACCTCTTGCGCATTAATCCACAAGCCCAAAACAGTACCCTCACTGAGGTCAATAAAGAGCTATCATTGGCGGAGAGTTGTGCGCAACATGTACACGCGTGCACGTTCCCATTGTTTCACATTAAAGATGGCGGCAAATGCAAGGGGTGCCATCATGTACTTGTTTGTATGTAATAACTACAATACAAACGAGAAATGTCTAGTTTCGCAGTGCACTACAACTCACCAGAGAGGTTCTTTGAGTTGTTTCTAGCTTCTAGAAAGTTGTCCCAGCGTACACATTGTCAAATCCCGCTGAGATTATTCTACTTTCCTCTGCATTGGTATAGGCTCCATTCAGATAGACGGTGGGGACGCATCGGAGGTAACTCTGACTCTAACGCCAGACATGTGGTGGGAAATATACGTAGCTGCAATGAAGACCGATCGGGAGTTAGACCTGGTAGGGCCAGCATATGTGTGGTTAGGTAAGATGATTTTGTTCTTGTCGTTTCAGTATACTGACTCAGTGAGTATCAGAGCTGGTCACACTCTAACAATTTCCGGGTCAGAATAGATCTGGATCAGGGTCCTGTAGGACCTGACCCATTTCTGGGTCATGACCCGGAATCTGTGTTGACCCCAGAACATGGTCAAAATGACGCAGATTCCGAGTTAAAATCCCATTACCACTTTCTGGGTCTGTCTGACCCGGAAACGTGCCAGGCGCCGTGAGACCCGAAACTCGGTTCAATTCTTACCCGGGAGTCTTTTGTGCATTGAAGGGACATCAGAAGAGTCTTTCCCAAGCTTTTTTAGTCCAAACACAAAGACTCAATTAATCAAAACAGAACAAACATGTTCGAAAAACAGCTATCTGTAGTCGTTTTAGGAGCAGGCAGTTGAAAATCTACGACACTTAGCTGTTACAAATTGCTTAACAATCAAAAGGACCTATGGTGTAAATGCAAAACAATAGTTATAGTGGCCTGACGTTTCAACCCTAAAGCAGAGTCCTCTCGAAGGCTAAAATGACAACACAGCACACATAAACGGGTATGAACATTTTTATAGAGTCTCATGAAACTTGGTAACAGTTGCATTATGTACTGTATCTCAAGGGGCGTGTCCGGGTTGGCATGTGCCGGGACTTAACGGGTCTTGCTACTGGTTCCAGTCCGAAGGGAGGGACTGGTGGTATAGTCAAAGGAGCTCGTGCAAGAGCTACGGCAGTGACTTGGTGATCATCGATAGCCAAGACGAGTTAGAGTACATCTTGAACCGGACAGAGTCAATCGCGCCTAATGAAACCTGGTGGATTGGTAAGTGAACATTCAAGGTTACAGTACTCAGACGTTTTTATATTTCCGGTGATGATGCGGCAAACGAGATTTCAGGCTAGACAACATTCTATAAATAACTATTTCATGGTGTTAAACCAGGTTATTCACCATGTAGCCGTCAAGGGTTACGGTATATGTGTTGGTGTTTCACGGATATTAACCAAAACCAAATTATCCTCAAATCGTTTGTAACCAAGTTACTTTAAAGGTGAGGTCTTATGGCAGTTGGTAGTCTCACAGGAAGCAACCAAATCAAACAGCCAGTTAGTATCAAACCAGGTTAAAAAGTGTACATGGAGGATGAGGATGTACTATAATGTGCATTACTAATTTTTTAAGAGTAACATATTTTTATCAATGGAAACCAAATAACCGGTTATCTCGTTTTAGCCAATGACACTTTTTACGAAGGGTATGGCAGTGGGTATAGGGTCCACTATTACACAGAGCAAGGAGCCACTGCCAATTCAATATAAACTAATCAAATGCAAACCAGTAAATCGTTTTAAATGTTTTTATTTTATTGAATGGTTTTTGCAAGTAGCTTCATTATCGGTAAATTAACCTGTTAATTGTTTCAACCCAGGTTCTACTCTTATATTGCTATAAACTAAATTATAACTCGTCGGTTTATGGCAGTGGGTACACGAAATTTCTGCCATTATATACGAGTAACCATATCAAATAACCGGCTTATCGTTTCAAACCAGGTTACAACGATGCATCCGTCGAGGGTTTATGGCAGTGGGTAGATTGTGGCGACACTGACGAATGGCAAAGTACTCTCTGGGCACCAGGGGAGCCAGCGGAACACGATGACTGTGCAACGCTACAGGGAAACACAGGTCACCTCGAAGGTCAAGTCTGCGACCAGAGGTTTCTGTTTATCTGCGAAGTGTCTCCTAAAGGTAACTTTCACGAGATAAACGGAACCCATCTTTAAACAACAATTTTAAGCGCGTTCTTAAAACGCAAACTTAACAGGTCTGTTTTATCCAATTATAAGATTTTTCCAAGGAAGATACCAAGCCGAGTAACTTGACCGCCATTGCTGTGACGTCATTCAGTATTGAAGTAACGTGGAATGTCTCCATGTTTGCCTGTGACGTCATTGGTTACAGGGTGTACTACAACCCAACGTCTGACCAGGACAGCATAGGTAGGATTTTTCTTTCTGACACATTTAGTCGGGTTTAGTTGTGGGTTGTTTTTTCGTCTTCTATAATGTAAGTCGAGAGTGCGAGACTCATCAGGAGATTTGTCTATCACAACTACTTCACTCTCGAAGCAAGACTTCCAAATGTTAAACCAAATTTAAATTTTGTAAAATCGGAGGTTGTTGGTTCAAAAATAGACAATTGCTTTAAATCTAGAAGTCGAACATTTAATTTCATTTGGGCTTATCTTTAAAAGTAACTTTGGCATAGACACCTGTACGGAGAATAGGCCTACGGTTCCCACAATCAAACTATCTACAGCCATTTTTTTATTTTGATTCTCTGATGCTGCAAACATTTATAGGACCACAACACTAAAAGAACATTAAGACAGTACTAAATCAGATAAGAAGAATCGTGAGAGGAGAAGACAGTGAAAAGTTAAATCCATTCGTCAACATCTGGAAATCACAATGCTTTTTGGTGTTTTTTTTAATCTAGCAATTGTGAAAGATTATTTACAACAGACAGTGCAGGTCTCGCGCGTATGCGAACATTACGACCGTTAAAGTGCGCGAGGTTTTTTTTTTTTTCACGCGTTAAAGCAATGTACGGTACATCTACAGTACGTGTAGGACCGAAGTTGTCCCAACAATGTTCGAAAACGCGCGAGACTCGCACGGTGTATAAAAATTAGGAAATATATACTTTCCTATATGGGTGGAAATTGGGAAGCAAGGCTAGCTTTCCCAGTCAATAAGACAAGGCTATGATTTGATTAATGATTTGAAGAAAAGTATAAATTAACCTCTATAAGTCTTATTTTCTTTCAACAGAGTGGGTGTTTATTGACGGTGGAGGGGAAAGCTCGGTGGTCCTGCCGGGGTTAGCTAAAGAGACTGAATACTCCATCGGACTCGCTGCCCTTACGACTGTGGAGGAACTGGAACAAATTGGACCCGTGGTCGTCACTACTCCATGGGGTAACTAAACGAAAACTGTTAATTTTTTGTTTAAAATCATTGAGTTGAAATTGTGCTTGTTAACGCCTTTAACTTTTATACAAAGTTGCTGTAAGGTCTTCATACCTGCTAGAGCAGGGTAGTCGAAACGTCGACAAGAGCAGTATAGTTCTTGTGAGAACCATTTCCGATGACGGTTCCTGTAGAAGAACTAATGCGACAAATCGCACCCATGGATGGCGAAATTGCATACGTTGTGTACCGTAAACTGAAACCCAAATCTGCCCACAACGATGCAAAGCCTCATGTTTTCTTGCACCTTCACTTCGCATCTCAATCTCTTATCCAGACACGCAGTCATAATTCCAAAAGCGTGTTGAGCATTACCCTAAAAAAGAGCGAGTATAGTTGTTCTTTTGCAAGGGAATTAACAGTAAGCATTGTGTTGAAGGTTTTTGTTTTTGTTTTGTGTTTGCTTGTTGTTGGGGTGGGGGGGTTTTGTGGGTTTTTTTGCGGGTTTTTTTTTTGGGGGGGGTCGGGGGATAACTTGTTTAAGGCTGAACTCCTTTTAAGAAATTGATTCTCGCGAGTATAGCTTTTTTAGAATTAAAAACAACGGGAGATTGTCTCTTCTTTACCTCTTGTAATTTTCCAAACTGAACTATTAAATAAATATAACATTGTCGACCTAAAAGAGACTTTCTATACAGTATACAATTTATATAATAAAAAAAATTCCCTAGGTTTCGTAATCAACCTTTGTCATCGTTCCCAGGTTGCCCAGCAGGTTTCGAGGAGGGCCCTGGCAATCAATCATGCTACTGGTTCCCGTCCAAAGACAGGGACTGGTGGTATGGTCATAGGAATTGGTGCAAGAGCTACGGCAGTGATTTGGTGATCATCGATAGCCAAGACGAGTTAGACTACATCTTGAACCGGACAGAGTCAATCGCACCGAATGAGACCTGGTGGATTGGTAAGTGAACATTCAAGGGTAGTAACGCCATGGTTGGTAACCAACCAAATTAATCTGTTTGATGTTAAAAACCATGGTTCCTACTTATACTCATAGATTTATGCAAGGTTTATTAATAGTAACCAAATCAAATAACCGGTTTGTCGTTTCAAACCAGGTTACTACGATGCATCCGTCGAGGGTTTATGGCAGTGGGTAGATTGTGGCGACACTGACGAATGGCAAAAGACTCTCTGGGCACCAGGGGAGCCAGCGGAACACGATGACTGTGCAGCGCTACAGGGAAACACAGGTCACCTCAAAGGTCAAATCTGCGACCAGAGGTTTCTGTTTATCTGCGAAGTGTCTCCTAAAGGTAATTTTCACGAGATAAACGGAACCCATCTGTAAACAGAAATTGTAAGCTTTTTCATTTAACGCAAAACTTAACAGGTCTATTTTATCCAATTGAAAGATTTTTCCAAGGAAGATACCAAGCCAAGTAACTTGACCGCCATTGCTGTGACGTCATTTAGTGTTGAAGTGACGTGGGACGTCTCCATGTTTGCCTGTGACGTCATTGGTTACAGGGTTTACTACAACCCGACCTCTGATCAAGATAGCACTGGTATGGGTCATTTTCCTTAATTATTTCATTGGCTTGAGGGTTAATTGGAAATGTTTTCTCGTTGTTATCTTTAACTGTATAAGTCGAGACACATTGGGAAAATTCCCGCAACAATCACCACACCTTGCAAGCAAAACTTCAATTAAAACTGTTCACTTAGATATAACATCTGAGATTGACGGATCAAAATCAAAAATATACAGGCCTAACCCTTAAAGAACATAATGATAGCACTGCGATGGGAAGACTGGGAAAAAAATCCATCATAATCAATTCAGAAACATTAATTTTACGTCAAAATTCAAACAAATACACAGATTTACAGAATGACAAATGTAACACAACAGCAAGTGGATGTAGTATCAACTCGAACAACTGTAAACAGATTTAATGCAATAAGAAAAGGAAAGATGTGGCAAAACCAAGGAAAATTGGGAAGCAAGGCTTGGTGTTCCTTTTCTGATGGACAGACGACAACAACAACAAAAGCAACAGGTTACAAGACAATGAATTCAATTATTTAAAGAAGAGTGTCTATATTAAACCTCTATGGTATTATTTTTCTTTTAACAGACTGGGTGTTTATTGACGGTGGAGGGGAAAGCTCGGTGGTCCTGCCGGGGTTAGCTAAAGAGACTGAATACTCCATCGGGCTCGCTGCCCTTACGACTGTGGAGGAACTGGAACAAATTGGGCCCGTGGTCGTCACTACTCCATGGGGTAACTAAACGAAACCACTTGATAAAACATACTGAAAATTGTTGTTAAAATCATTGAATTGAAAAGGTGCTTGATAACGTCTTTTAACTTTAATACAAAGTTGCTATAAGGTCTTCATACCTGCTTGAGCAGGCTAGTCGAAACGTCGACAAGACCAGAGTATAGTTCTTGTGTGAACCATTTCCGATGACGGTTCCTGTAGAAGAACTATTGCGACAAATCGCACACATGGATGGTGAAATTGCATACGTTGTGTACCGCAAACTGAAACCCAAATCGACCCACAACCATGTAAAGCCTCGTGTTTTCTTGCACTTCCACCTCGCACCTCAATCTCTTTTCCACACACGCAGTCATAATTCCAAAAGCGTGTTGAGCATTACCCTAAAAAAGAGCGAGTATAGTTCGTCTGCTCAGACTTATAGGGTCATTAGCGCAATTTGTATTGATTTCATAAATTTGATTTTGCATATTTTGGAGCTCCTGAATGGGGTTTATTGAGCAAGAGTGGTCGTCGAAGTATTTGTTTGGCAAAAAGAAACATTCATTTTCTAAGTTAAACATTTATTTGTTGATTTAGATTTTTCTTCTTCAAATTTATACGCATTTTTGCAGTTAATGACCTTATAGAAATGAGCCAACGAGTTGTTCTTTTGCAAGGGAATTAAGAGTAAGCATTGTGTTAAAGTTTTTTTGTTTCAGTTTTTTGTTTGCTTCTTGTTGGGGTGTTCTTCGGGGTGTTTTGTATTTTTTTTTCTTTTTTTCTTTTTTTTTTTTTTTTTTTTTTTTTTGGGGGTGGGGGTTAAGGTGGGGGTTTTTTGTGTTTTTTTGTGTGTTTTTTTTGTTTGTTTTTTTTGGGGGGTGGGGGATAACCTGTTTCAGGCTGAACTCCTTTTAAGAAATTGATTCTTGCGAGTATAGCTTTTTAGAATTAAAAACAACGGGAGATTGTCTCTTCTTTACCTCTTGTAATTTTCCAAACTTGCTATTAAACTTAACAATGTCAACCTTAAAGGCATCGTACATGTTTGGAAATTGTCAAAGACCGGTGTTCTCACTTGGTGTATCCCAACATATGCATAAAATAACAAGCCTGTGAAAATTTGGGCTCAATTGGTCATCGAAGTTGCAAGAAAATGATGAAAGAAAAAACACCCTTGTTGTACAAATTTGTGTGCTTTCAGATAGAATAATAAAAACTTCTTGCAGGAAGTTTTTATTGTTTTAGTGAGAAATTACCTCTTTCTCAAAAAAATACGTTACTTCAGAGGGAGTCGTTTCTCACAATGTTTTATACTATCAACAGCTCTCTGTTGCTCGATACCAAGTCAGTTTTTATGCCAATATATATTTTAAGTAATTACCAAACGTGTACGATGCCTTTAAAGAGACTTTCTATACAGTATACAATTTATTTAAAAAAAGCATTCCTTAGGTTTCGTAATCAACCTTTGTCATCGTCCCCAGGTTGCCCAGCAGGTTTCGAAGAGGGCCCCGGCAATCAATCATGCTACTGGTTTCAGTCCGAAGAGAGGGACTGGTGGTATGGTCATAGGAATTGGTGCAAGAGCTACGGCAGTGATTTGGTGATCATCGATAGCCAAGACGAGTTAGAGTACATCTTGAACCGGACAGAGTCAATCGCACCGAATGAAACCTGGTGGATTGGTAAGTGAACATTCAATGGTAGTAATGCCATCGTTGGTAACCAACCAAATTAATCTGTTTGATGTTAAAAACCATGGTTCCTACTTATACTCATAGATTTATGCAAGGTTTATTAATGGTAACCAAATCAAATAACCGGTTTGTCGTTTCAAACCAGGTTACTACGATGCATCCGTCGAGGGTTTATGGCAGTGGGTAGATTGTGGCGACACTGACGAATGGCAAAAGACTCTCTGGGCACCAGGGGAGCCAGCGGAACACGGTGACTGTGCAGCGCTACAGGGAAACACAGGTCACCTCAAAGGTCAAATCTGCGACCAGAGGTTTCTGTTTATCTGCGAAGTGTCTCCTAAAGGTAATTTTCACGAGATAAACGGAACCCATCTGTAAACAGAAATTGTAAGCTTTTTCATTTAACGCAAAACTTAACAGGTCTATTTTATCCAATTGAAAGATTTTTCCAAGGAAGATACCAAGCCGAGTAACTTGACCGCCATTGCTGTGACGTCATTTAGTGTTGAAGTGACGTGGGACGTCTCCATGTTTGCCTGTGACGTCATTGGTTACAGGGTTTACTACAACCCCACCTCTGATCAAGATAGCACTGGTATGGGTCATTTTCCTTAATTATTTCATTGGCTTGAGGGTTAATTGGAAATGTTTTCTCGTTGTTATCTTTAACTGTATAAGTCGAGACACATTGGGAAAATTCCCGCAACAATCACCACACCTTGCAAGCAAAACTTCAATTAAAACTGTTCACTTAGATATAACATCTGAGATTGACGGATCAAAATCGAAAATATACAGGCCTAACCCTTAAAGAACATAATGATAGCACTGCGATGGGAAGACTGGGAAAAAAATCCATCATAATCAATTCAGAAACATTAATTTTACGTCAAATTTCAAACAAATACACAGATTTACAGAATGACATCAGTATAACACAACAGCAAGTGGATGTAGTATCAACTCGAACAACTGTAAACAGATTTAATGCAATAAGAAAAGGAAAGATTTGGCAAAACCAAGGAAAATTGGGAAGCAAGGCTTAGTGTTCCTTTTCTGATGAACAGACGACAACAACAACAAAAGCAACAGGTTACAAGACAATGAATTGAATTATTTAAAGAAGAGTGTCTATATTAAACCTCTATGGTATTATTTTTCTTTCAACAGACTGGGTGTTTATTGACGGTGGAGGGGAAAGCTCGGTGGTCCTGCCGGGGTTAGCTAAAGAGACCGAATACTCCATCGGGCTCGCTGCCCTTACGACTGTGGAGGAACTGGAACAAATTGGACCCGTGGTCGTCACTACTCCATGGGGTAACTAAACTAACCTTAATAGTACTTTATATAAAATTGGGTCAACCTAAAGCAACTTGAGACTATACAAAACTACAATTATTCCCTGGTTCCATGATTGCTAAGTTCTGTTATCGTCCCCAGGTTGCCCATCAGGTTTTGAGGAAGGCCCCGGTGATCGCTCTTGCTACCATTTTTACAACGGCACTGAAACGTGGGCCTCAGCGAGGGGAGGATGCCTTGGGATCGAGGATGGAGATATTGTCATCGTCGATGACGAGGATGAGTTGAAGTACCTGGTGAGGAGAATGGAAGAGGTCAACCCAGGTCAAATGTGGTGGATAGGTAGGTCGACTAGATGTATATAAAAGCATTGTGAGGTGTGCATTGTCCGATTTTCCAACCACACAACTTCCCCATACTACCTTTACTTTCAACAGAAGGGGTACGATATAGGTGCAAACAAATAAAGCTATTGGTGACAGTGTAAGACGGAGCAAAAAAGACAGTAATATTTATAACTAAGTAACCGAACCGAACATGTCGGTGATAAAACCATAGCCTGACAACTGTGGCTTCTAACATCACCGGCAGTGTTGGAGTGTAGACACACCACTAGTGTCAAAACCTATAGCGTCTTTAGCCATGGCTTTGACTTTGGTTTTAACAGCCTGTGATAGAAAGAGATCTATACAGCCAAAGTCGTATCCCTAGCCCCTGTGTCTATTTTGAGCCTGCCAACGGAAACAATGCACACATTTATGTATAGCTTTTTAGAGCGGGGAGAGTTGGGATAGGTCGATAATCCGGAACCAACTGGATATTTGCACTGTCTGGTATATGACAACCAGAGTTATTTCCTCCACTGCAGGTTATTACGATGTGTCGGTAGAGGGCGTCTGGAGGTGGGTAGATTGCCAGCCGACAGCTGATTGGCAGAGGCCCCTCCGGCCAGATGACGAGCCCTTGGTGGGTACTGGGGACTGTGGGTACCTCATCGGTGTACAAGGGGACGACGAGGCGGAGATCAGAGCGTCGGTTTGTGACGACAGGAAGTATTTCATCTGTGAAGTCATCGAGAATAGTAAGAGAAATCAGCACAACCAAGTTGAACCTAAACTTCCATTTTATAGTCTTTTTATGGCATGGCACAGCTGTACATTGTGTCACATATCTTGCTATTCTTACAGTGCTCAAAATGAGTTTCGTCGTCTAAATGTCTAACATGTTGACGAACAGTGAACCCTTTAGGCCCGTAGACAAGGAGATAATTATAAATGTTACGTATTTTGTATAATACTATGCAAAACAAGTCAAGTTTATGGAGAATCATTTTTGCTCAGCCTATTTTAATGCATCACTGTAAAAACAATTGGGAAACACTAACACACAACCATTGCATCATATGGGTCTTAAACGGTTGTTAAGATTATTTGGCACCGTTCGAAATGAAGCACTTAAAGGCACTGAACACGTTTGGAAATTGTCAAAGACCAGTGTTCTCACTTGGTGTATCCCAACATATGAATAAAATAACAAGCCAGTGAGAATTTAGGCAAGAAAGTTGCAAGAAAATGATGAAAGAAAAAACACCCTTGTTGTACAATTGTGTGCTTTCAGATAGGAATAAAAACTTCTGGCAAGAAGTTTTTATTATTTTAGTGAGATATTACCTCTTTCTCAAAAACTACGTTACTTCAGAGAGAGTCGTTTCTCACAATGTTTTATACTATCAACAGCTCTCCGTTGTTACCAAGTAAGTTTTTATGCTAATAATTATTTGTTTTGAGTCATTATCAAACGTGTACGATACCTCTAAACAAAACCAAGCCAATTGTGTATTTTCAGGAGTTTTCCCCATTGATGCAAATGCTCGAAATGTCGCAGCCATCGAACTGACACCGGATAGCTTTCTGGTCACGTGGGACATCTCTCCTGACAACTGTGACGTCATTGGTTACAACGTGTATTACCAAAAAGAGTTGTCATCGGCCATCGAGGGTAAACAATAGATTTATATTTAACTATAGCAGGCTCAGATATGTTTGTATACCATTATTATTCAGAATACAACCGATACACCAATATACTATCCTGTTACGACGCCAACTACGACGTTGAAGAAATACTTCAACTTTTAACCCTGTGATGCCCAACCCCTGTTATACTTCACGAATGTCTAGGTTAACTGCAGCGTGCAGTACATTGAGAAAACATGTACACCTCAATAGCGTATACCTTAATTACAATGTTGATTTCATATTTTTTCAAAGAACCATTCCAGACGCAGTATTTTTTGTACACAAGCCTATGTAGAAAGTGTTTTCTAACTGGAGATTCCGAGTCCATGAGTCACACTGTCCAATGGGTCATAGACCATGTCATTCGGGCCTGTCGGAGGATAGAACTTAAAGGGTTTCACCTGTCTTTTTTCTGAAAACTGAACGAGTAATTAACTAATGTTTTCGGTCTACTGGCTGCAGTACCGGTAGGCCATCGGAGGGTTTAAAGATGCGTTCGTGGAAACCCTCTACTTAAAAAAAAAAAGATTAACATCTTACCTAATACGTTTTAACTTTAAAAAATGAATTTGAATAGACGCACACGCATTCGACAAACGGTGGTTAGGAGTATTGTGATTGTCTTACGAATTGAATTTGTCTACTAACCTTTTTTTTATTTTGCAAGAAAAATAAGATCCGATTCCAATTCAGTTCCCTTCATGCAATAATAGTCGTTCCCTTTTTTTTTTAATACCAAAAGGTGTTTTAACAAAAGTATGTTGACTTTCCACGTTATTCGACCGAGAACAACCGCACGTTTGATCAACATAACACAGACATTTCGTTTTACATTTTTGTTTCTAGAATTTCTCACCGTAAATGGCGGCAATGTCAGTAACGTTGAGGTGGTGGTTCCAATGGTAACAGAGAGCACCGTTTACTCGGTCTCCGTGGCAGCACTGAGCACAGTAACGGTGTTAGACCGCGTGGGCCCGGTCAGTGTCACTCTAAATCCCGGTAAGACACCGCCATCCGCAGCTGATCGCCGTATAATGTAAACCCACAAGTTGTAAGCCCACAAAGTTTTTGTACAGCATGAAACTAAGGTTGAATTAGACACCAGTTGTAACTTCGGATTTGATTTGTATATTTTGTTATTTTATTTTTTCAATAGGTTTTTATAGCCAGTATTAATATTTAAATATTAATAAGGACTTCAATAGAGATAGTGATTAGCTTTATGGCATGTTGCTTGTGAAGTTGTTAAAGGTTATTATTCTTATCATTCGACCATTTTCTCGTATTACAAGGACACAATATACAAATAGGCCTAGACTCAATCCAAATGATTTAAAAACAACTTGAATAGTACATAAACAACAAAGGATGGCCCATATCAAACTTGGGAAGGGCTCGATTTCACAAAGTACTACAGATTTACCTTAAGATGAGTTGTCATTGTGATATCACACTTTGCTTAGCAGTTAAGATTGATTCGCAGTTAAGATCAGTCTTAGCTGTTTGTACAATCGAGACCAGGATCAACAAAGATGTACTGGGACACTGTGACTCGAAAGACTGCAAACCCAAACTTAAAAATGGGAGCATTAAAAGAGATGGAAAATATACATGCCATTTAAAAACTCAATAAACTATTCAGAAAATATAGGCCCTAATGATCAAAATGTATAAAACATCAGAATAGAGACAGAGCAGTATTTTTTTTTCATTACTAGTTAAACGACAAACCTCTGAAAACGTCATCCAATGCGGTGGTCACGTTTTAGTGAAAACAAAATATGGTTTTTTGTCCACGAATTTTTTTCACGCGTGTTTATTTCGATAGCGGTAACGATTATCCGAAAGGTTCTCCACATGCTATTTTTCCAGCTTTCGACAGTACTTCAGCAGGAATAACTTTTTGGCCTACGTTTATATAGCACCGGACTCAAGCTCTGGTGTTTCTGATCAGCAGAGTGCGGGTTCGAGTCCCGGTCATGATGTGTACTTGAGCAAGATGGTTTACCACAATTGCTTTGTCCTTCGGATGAAACATTAAGCCGTATGTCCCGTTTACTAGGATTGGTAGTGCACGTAAAAGAACCCACCGCAGAACACTTATCGTGGAAGAGTAGGGTTCAACCCCCGTGTTTCTGGTTCAAATCCTCGGGCTTGCAAGCTACAGTGATTAAGTTCACTTATGCGGCCTCCTCGGTTTCATTAAATAATAGTAATAATAGTGAGTGAACTTTCAAAACTACACTTTCATGACGATAGCTTACAATCCTGATGTGCCTTTTCTTACTTACACAGGAGATCCTGTCACTACTCCAGCTTATAGCTCTACCGATGCTGTACTATTTATTGTCTTCAATCAGACTGTTGGATGGGTGAGTGATCAGTGTGTTTGTCTTGGATTTGTTTTCAAGCACAATTTATTTTGCAAGGCACCATGTAGCTCCAGTCATCGCGTCACTAATAGAACACTCTCATGATTTTTAAAAAAATAGCCTTTCTAAATCCGCCTCAATTATAAAGGTGGATGCTCTATCATGATGGCATGGTAGTATCGTGGGTGTTTTATAAACGAGGCAAAATGATTGACAACCTTACTTTATAAGTGACGGTGGCTAGGCAAATCGGCTGTCCGGGAGGGGAGACCGATATGAAGGGGAAAGGGGCGACCGATAAGGGGAAGAGGGGCACGGGCTGGAGCTCAACCGAGACCCACCAGGATCTCCCGGCGTTTGCCCTCAAACTCAGTACTTTCTGACCACCAGGCAGAACTCCCGTGTCTCACAGTCCCGGGGAGCCCCATTATCCGTCGGCTGGAATTCCTGAATCCTCGGACTCGGACTCCCGAACCCTCTGCTGATCCAAATTGCCAACATTGCTTGAGCCAAATGAGCATAGAGAGAAAATGTCCTTCTCGTCTTACCCTCCAAGATAAATCCCAGTCGCTCCTTTTTTATGAAATAGCATTAAGGGTTTATGTTACCTTAACCATAACAATATTGTTTTATTTTGCAGTTTACGTCGATGATGCAAGTCCAGTTAGCAACAGGCATTGCGAATGTACTCAATCGATATACACCAAATCAAAAAAGAGATGCATCTGAAATGTTTGGGTAAAGTTGGGTTTGTTTCCTTCAGATTATGTTTTACTCTGTTTTGGTTTCTGTTCGCAACTGTTAATGGTAATGGGATCAGTGCTCCAACATAACGGCCAGTGAAACTGTCGACCTTTGCTGACACCACATTATTGTCATCATAAAACCGAAGTGACGGAACAAGCTCCAACAGCGCCCTCACTGGGAGCAAAGGAAGGCCTTTCGCTGGCTGATAACGGTCGGTGGCGTTTCGTACATGCGTGCACGTTTCCATCCGCTGTGGCTAAATGAGACACATTCCATGACGAAAACATGTCATGTTTTAACTCCAGTCTCGCTTGAATACACGGTGCTTTTCGGGAGAAGGAAAACCACACTGAAGAGCTTTTTTGGTTTACTTCCATTCAGACCCTCTGACGTCATGTTCATCTCTATCTACAATACCGGGAGTGATCTTCACATTGTGACGTGGGTACGAGATGCCACATCATCCACACCCGGGGTACCCCTCGACCCCAACAAGGTCCTCAGTGCAATCTCAGCGGAGCAAAACTACTTCCAAGACTTCATGGGGCCAACGTTTCAATACACCGTGGGCCTCGTGCCGAGTCCTACATCTACTACAACAGCGCCACCAACCGGCATGGACGACTGGCTGATCGCAGTGATTGCCGTTGGGACGCTTCTTCTACTGATCCTGCTGGGTTTAGTTGTATTCAAATGGTGAGCAACAACAAATCAGGCGTGTTGAGCAAAATAACAAACCATTTTATAATCAAACTTTCTGTAATCTAGTCAAGGTTTCCCCTATAATTAGGACAAATAACACAATTATTGAATTCATATTAAGTAAGTTCATTGAAGCTAGCTCATTATTTGTGGTATACGGCACAGTGCGCAGTGCTTTATGACGAAGCAGCGAAATGGCAGCCAGCCCGCGTACTGTTAGCCTGAATATCTGACGCCACACTTCGAGGCTCGTGAGAACGCAAGTTACCAGCCTTGAGCAACTGGCAGGATCCTGCCAGATGTACCTTCGACCTCGCATCCTTCATTCACGCCGGACGGAGATTCGAATTCTATACACACATTACATTGTGAATAAAACGCAAGCAGCAGCACACGATCGAAAGTTCAGTTAGCTGACCACGTCACTTTGGAGCAGAACAATCATAACACAGACAATGAAAGCTTACGTCACTGTAAGTTTATCCACTGACATTAATGGACCTGTAAGGCCAGTGCTTGTCCTCGTCGAGAGTAATGTACACGTTCCATTAACTCATCTGCTGGATATAGACATCTAACCACTTTTCTATTATTCCATTTCAGTGGTTCAAATCACAAGAAGACGGAGAGACGGGTAGATCTACACGGTAAGTGAAAATGTCAATAATTATTGTGTAACTGACATGGTGATTTCCCGTAGGGCGCCCTTTGTTAACTGATAAATAATTTAAATTAAATGAAGTGGATTTTTGTCCTTTTTTTTGACAGATGAATATGCTGGTGGCAGCGTATATGAGAGATTTACTCCGACATCTTTCTCTTCTGATGGAACGTGGTAAGAGACAACTATTGCTACTTATTATTTTGTTTTATTAAAAATAAGTAAACATTTTAAATATAAATTTACTGAAAAACCAGTGCATCTCCAATAGCATTTCAGTGAATAGAGGGAAATTATTATGCTTTATGCTAACAAAATCATTTTTGTTCAAGTTTGAGTGTGGAAACCCCATTGTACAGAATCAATGGTACCTGAACACACAAATAATTGCTTGTCGGGCTCCTGCCTCCGCCCTTTGCCCCCCCCCCCCCCGAGATCCTAAGTAAACAAACGGATGCTAATCGTATAATCATTAGTATACTGAGTAGTGCTATGTCTGATTAACTACTTTTGGCTATCGCAATGCTACGACCCATTCCGTACTTGCGTGTATGTGTGCGTGTTTATAAGTAAAACGATATTGTGCTCAGTGCACTTGACTACGTATGCCTTTCTCGTCTTTTCGTCTTGAACGAAGGCTGCAGATCTGCGATCAAATGCAGATTGTGTGCATACCATGGAGTGTTATAGACTGTTTTCAAGCCGTTGACGTGAACATTATGTTAATCTGTGTTTCTTTTCTTTACTACAGGAACCCCGCATTCAAGCCAATGCAAGAGATTCAAAGAGATAACTCAGTAACAACATTATAAATGATAATGTAAAGTGATCAGCATTAAAGTCAAAGTAAATTATTTTGGCCGTAGTTTAGTTTAGGCCTAGTAAGAGTAGAAACAAATGCTACAGTACTGACGAACAACTAAAACTAAGATGTTGTTATTACACAGAGTATATTGTAATACATTTCTTTAGCTGTCAAATATTAATAAACATTTTGTAAACTTCAAAGAAAATACGAAAACTTAGTAGACGAAGAAAAACAAAACCGATGGAGATATTTTGTTTTCTCTATGTAAGTATTAGTGTGAGTAAACCCACTGTATTTATTATGAGTAAATTACTTCCCATCCTGGAGTTTTCAATATACCTTATCCATTGATCTATATTATATAGAGATCAATGACCTTATCCACATGACGTCATTTGAGTAGGGCGCCCTCGGCTAGAGGTCAAAAGAAAGTTACTCATTGGCTGATCCTGTGCGCCGCGCGTATTATAGTTGAGCGTTTTCTATTGTTTCGTCACCATTGACGTCAATATGTAAGGTCCATTATCACACCAAACCAATATAACCCTTGCAAATGACGTAACACGCCCAAAACAGTCCCTCACTGAGGTCAACGGAGTGGTATCATTGGCTAAGAATCGTGAGCAGCGCGTTACACGCGTGCGCGTTTCCATTATTTAACATCAACGATGGCGGCCAATGCAGGGGGTCTAAAAACTCTAACATGTTTCATCAAATTCATCAAATCAAAATTCACAACGAAAAAAACGAATACAATGTTGTGTTTTGAAGGATTTTGTTCAATTTCATCTCGGGCTTATTTCTATTGCAGCAATTGGAATAGGCAATTGGGATTTGTAGAATATCAGACTAAACTATTTCTCTGGAAACTTCGTACTGAATCGTATAACCAGTGAGCTTTCAGTTTATAACTAAAAACATAGGGGATAGCAAGCGTCCCTCTCACCGCCCTTTTCCATTGTTCTCAGCGAGGAGAACAAGGCCTTGTCCATTATTGGCGGCTAGGGTTACGTCTACGGCTTGATCACTACGTCATCATGAGTGTAGGACGTCGTTAGCAACTCCCTTAGCAACAGTCGTAGTCGTAGCCACAGCCGCTTATTCGAACATGACCGTATATTATTTTTAAAAAAGGACTGGTGAGTGGGACGCCCGCTATCGTCTCAAAAGTCTCCCATCCCCGACAATTACCAATCCCGTACTTTTTTCCTGAATAATCGAAACTCTTTGTAAAATCAGTCCCCGAAAGGAGGTGTAGAGGTAAGTGCCACTCCCTCTAAGTGAGAAAGCAGGAAACTAGACTTGACCCTGTCCTTCTCCTTCTAATGGCATTAAACAATTATTTTGAATAAAATTAAGTTCAACAACATTTTTGCTTCCTTTGTATGTTCTTACAGCTGTGGTTTGCGAGCGTGTCTACTATTCGCCCGCCGCACGTCGCCCGTCGCCCGTCGTGCGTCGCCGGTCGTGCGTCGGGTTGCTCCTCCCAAACACGTGACTGCGCAATACATGTTTGTAGAGGGAAGAATGGAATCACACATGTAGGCCTAGCCCTGTGCAAGCAACTCATGAGATGAGACCAGGTGTGACCACAAAAACCATTTTGATGGTATTCGATATATGCACCATTAAGAAAGTTTTTTTAAGGACATGCAAAGAAAATAAAAGGACCGGAATGCAATCAAATTTTTTAAAAAGCTTAAGGTTTTGTCATGTAAAATTTTTCCCCGTGTCGAGTGACAATTATGTATTTAAAAGCAAGCTTTAAAAAACGTTTGCGGCGTCATGTACAGTTCTTTATAGGGGTTGGTTAAGGGCAAAGCCAAAAAGAAGAACAGATGTAGGTGTCAGTGATATATGTTTAGCCACTTTTGGGTTTTTTTCCTTTAATGGAAGGGCCCAAAACATATTTTCTGTGCGTTTTATTAGCTGCACTTAATCAGTCACCATTTTAGCTTTTGTATCCTTTTCATGAATTTTTGCAACGAAGTGTGATCCCTGTATAACTTATGTATGCAAGAGGACCAAGAGAGACTAGTATTCTTCGTTTGTTTATAACTTACGTAATCTCGTCTTGTTACACGCCGGTTTTGTCATTGTTTTTTTCACTCGACTCACGACTGTTGTTCATGTAGTACGGTAATGCAAGTTCTGTTCATCTATTTGTTTGAGTGAGTTTTACTTGGTTGAAGCTTGCATTCAATTCATTTATTTTGTCCTTCTTGTTATTTTTTTCGTTTGTAGGCCAGCGGAGCTTGTACTGGGAACATTAAGTGCCAATGTTTCATAAGTTAGTGCAGTTTTGAGATTAGAGTGATGCATTTGTGGGAAGAAAGGCTAGGTAAAAAACAAGAGGCGGATTCGTTTATTTCTTGATGTTAGTTGATGCACTGAACATTGAATTCCTGTGGTCATCGTTAGACTTCGTGAAGGGGGTCAATTATTCCGTGTTGTATCCACGTTCTAGTAGTTTTTCTTTAAAGAGACCTTACTCTCAAAACCTTTTGTGTTTGTGCATGTGTATATCGGCGTTTTACCCTGATGACGCCGCCAAATGCAGATTCAGGGTGTGCGGAATCCCGAGCAGGATATTAGAACTCGTCTGGGTTTTTTCGTTGCTTCTCGAGTATCAAGCTTCCCTTCTTTCTGAAAACGTTCGCCTTTGTAAATCACGAGGTCAAGAAAGGTGATTTGGTTGTCGGAGAACTCTGAAGTGAATTTTAAAGTTTGGTGCAATTATCCACAGCTTTTTTTTTTGCCATTGTAGATTATAAAAGAATCGTCTCTGTATCTCATATACGACACTATATCTGTAGTTTGTGTGGGAGTATAATTTCCTTTTCATGATGGCTGTAGGTCGATCGTTCAAGTTGAACTTCAACCAAGGTCAAAATAGTTACAAGAAGCGTTTTATGTACATGTTATTGAGGATACGAAAGCAAGCGAAACAACTGCACTGCGCATGCGTGACAAGACCTATAAACATGCAACGGGCGACGGGCGACGCGCGACGCAAGACGGGCGACGCACGACAGGCGACGGGCGACGCACGATGGCAGATATGGAATTCCATAAAATAGCCATCCGCCGAAGCCATTTACTCTGACATGGCTTGACTTCTAAATTAAGGCTAAATCATCTCCAAGGTTTACAGAAATTGTCATTCTCCCCAAATATTAGAATGACTCTCTCCACAAAATGTAGCTATTGTGCACAGTGCACAGTGCACAAACAGATTGTACACACACGCGTGGATTGAAGGAAATAACACCATCAACTGGTATGCTGATCAAACCGTTAGGCCTACACTTGTCAGGTTCAAGTGTCAACAAAAGGCGTTAAAAAATTCCCCGGGGAAATCCCCATTTCTTTCCCTGAATAGTGTTGACGTCAAATCTTCTGGGAAAAATCCTGCAGCGATAATGCTTTCATCCCAAATTGAATGGAACAAGTCAACTATGCGTTTTACCTAGGGAAGTTTTAATGGCCCAGATTTTAAACATTATTGTCATAAATGTATCTTTCTGATGTACGGTATTAATGGTAGCTATCGAAACCAATGTATTGGTCAAATAAAGCTAAATGTACACACAACAATTAATTAACACAACATTATCATAATGTATTATTCACATCTTTAAAGGAAGAGATATTGAGCATTATAAGCATTGTCAAGGAGGTTGCACAGGTTTTAGTCCACAGGGCAAGCTGAGAAGTGGTGTTTACTGGCCAGTAGCAGTTTTTACTAACACAATAGGCCGGGCTAGTGTTAAAGGGTCTGTACACGTTTGGTAATGACTCTGAAAATTAATGGCAATAAAAACTTACTTGGTAAGAAGTACAGCAGCTTTGAATAGTATAATGCATTTTTAAAAAAAATCTTTCACTTAGAGGTACTGCGGTTATGGAGAAATATATCACTTTTTATCCCCCAAAATATGAATCTGAGAAGCGTTACTGACAGTAACGTTTCTCAGATTGTGTATTCCAATTGCAGATTATTCTTCCTGCGGGTGGACATAACTGCAGCTCCAGATTTTTTTTTATATGCCTCTAGTTCTTGCATGCATATGGAGCCTATTGTGTGTTTCAAACCTATATAGTTGTAGATATATACCATAAAACTAACCTGTGAAAATTTCATTTCAAAAGGTGGTAGGGTTTTTGAGATATTGCCGAAAATCTGGAGCGGTTATGTCCAAGCAGGAAGAATAATCTGCATTGGAATAACCGCAGTACTTCGAAGTGAAAAATATCTCAAAATGCATTATACTATCCCAATCTGCTGTACCGCTTATCAAGTAAGTTTTTATTGCCATTAATTTCCAGAGTCCTTACCAAACGTGTACGATACCTTTAAGTAAATTTCAATTACTTTGAATGAGCTGTAATCAACATTCGAACACTGATCCATGTAGCAATAGGCCTATTGAGTAACTATATAAAAAGTATGGTGTTATAAAGTGAATGCAAGAAACACATCCGGGTATTTCAAAATATCCACAAAGAGCTGACGCTGTCATGTATTCGAGGCCGTGTCTGAACGGCTACGGCTACGGCTTGATCGCCACGTCATCATGCATTGACGTATAGGACGTCCTTATAGCAACACATCTAGCCACAGTCATAGCAGTAGCCGTGTCCGCAAATGCGGATACGACCTCAGTCTATGGATCAATTCAAGGTTAAATTGTGGCGCTTTGGAAAGCCATACAGTACATTATAAAACAGTCACAGTGTTTGAAGGATCAGTTATGACGACTACATGCAAGGACCGAACAAAAAATAAGCTATTGACCGGCCGATAACTTTCCTATAGGTATAACATTACACTTAAGACTGTGTCGAGGCGAGCAATTAGTCGAAAAAAGCTAGAATTACTGAAGGTTTAAAAAAGGGCGAAGTAACGTTATTTGTTTTTTACCAAAGAAAGCATTTCAGAGAGTATCGCAAGTCTGTTTCGCTCCCGTTGTGCAGTGGTACAATTTTGAAGGTAAGTGATTGTTATTAATTTGAAGTTGGGTGAACATGAATCCTCATTAGGAAGATCGAGGCAAGGGAAACGCCAGCCCAGTACGAATAGGGGGGGGGACTTCACACAAAGCTTTGAGGCACAGACAAATTTTGCTTAGCAGCTATAGTCTTACCATCAAATAGCACATTGCATATTGTTTATTTTTGATTAGTCATTTCCAAATATTTGTTTTCTATCGGGTAATATATTTAGATATAAGCAGCTTTTGTACATTTTAGCCACAAGTAAAGAAATTTATAACCTCACAATAATTGGTATGCAATTCCGGCCAGAGGCAGGTAGAATATACCTTAAAGGTACACCAGCTTCTTTAGGATAATTAGGCTACAAAATATATCCAAACATGTATCTAAACGTCATCCAGGAGTAGAGTAGAACGGCTCCTTAAAGGTATCGTACACGTTTGGTAATGACTCAAAATAAATATTAGCATAAAAACTTACTTGGTAACAAGCAACAGAGAGCTGTTGATAGTAGAAAACATTGTAGGAAACGACTCCCTCTGAAGTAACGTAGTTTTTGAGAAAGAGGTAATTTCTCACTAAAATAATAAAAACTAATTCTTGCAAGAACTTTTTATTCCTATCTGAAAGCACACAATTGTACAACAAGGGTGTTTTTTCTTTCATCATTTTCTTGCAACTTCGATGCCCAATTGAGCCCAAATTTTCACAGGCTTGTTATTTTATGCATATGTTGGGATACACCAAGTGAGAACACTGGTCTTTGACAATTTCCAAACGTGTTCAGTGCCTTTAAGGAACCGTAAAATTTTGCAATTTTCGAGCATTTTGTATTTTAAATTAAGGTCACGTGATTTATTTCATCTTATTTAACCAGGGTAGCTCCATCAAATTTCAATGAACTGTTCTCCCTGGGGCCCTGGATACATACAATAAAATAAAAAAATACAAAAGAATAAAATACAAAAGCAGCTGAGAATCACTACAAGAACACATAGAATCCTAATAAGTACATAATGAGGCCTAAGAGTAAAAAAAAATAGTATAAAAAGACGCTCAATCACAAAAGGAGGAAAACGGAAAAAACAAGTAGGCCTATAACAAGTTAAAAAAAATTGTGCTTGGACAAAGAACCAAAAATGTAAAAAATAAGAGAGACATTCCGGAGGGTATGAACAAAAAACTGTTTAGAAGACACAAGGCATTATTTAAATTTAAAAATTCTAAAACATATTAAGACACTGATTCAAATCAATTCCAGAATTCGCAGAATGTAGAGAGCAGCCACTGACGGTGCAATTGTGTACATTTAAAGTGTTGAAAAAGTTTTGCGAATAAAAACAATTCCAACCGTGGCTAAATGCAACCCTGCGGGGTTACGATTATCACAACTACTTTTGGCTTTGCTAGACAAAATAAGTGTAGTAGAGTAGACGTAGTACGTTAGTAAGTTTATCGCCTTTGGATTTATCGTGTTTTTTTTCCTTTTTACTTGATGTTTACCATATTTGGGGCTTGTTTCTTTGTGATGTTTTCGAATGTCGAAGGAAAGTAGATCGGACCGACGTGTGTATTATGTTGGTTGTTTACACACGTACGCCTTTGTGCTGGATTGGTATGCAGACTGGATTCTCATGCATTGCCATAGTTATAATATGTACATAAACAAGGCACCAGTCTACTTGCAACATTGCATAACATTGCACGTAGCCTACATCCTGTGTGACCCTAATAAAAACAAGGTTGCCCGAGCCCTAAATGTAGCCCGAAATTAAGGTACAATTTCGGATTATAACCACTAGGTGTGGCTATATTTAGGGCTCGGGCTACATTAAGGGGCCGGATCAAACGGGTCACTAGAGGGCGGGGGTATGAAGTCGACTGTTTGCTAAAAAGCAAATTCACATATATCTGATAAATACAACCTTGCATTTGAAGTTATTTATTCCACTTAAAGGGATTGTATACTTTTGGTAATTGGAACCCACTGTTCGTTTCAATCCTATATAGTTGAAGATATATACCATAAAACTAACCTGTGAAAATTTCATTTCAAAAGGTGGTAGCGTTTTTGAGATAATTGTTGCCGAAAATCTGGAGCGGTTATGTCCACACAGAAAGAATAATCTGCAATTGGAATACACAATCTGAGAAACGTTACTGTCAGTAACAACGCTTCTCAGATTCAAATTTTTGGGGATAAAACATTTTTTTTTTCCATAACCGCAGTACTTCTTACCAAGTAAGTTTGTATTGCCATTAATTTTCAGAGTCATTACCAAACGCATACAGATCCTTTAAAACCTTTCGTAAGAACTCACATGTTGACTTCAACAGTTCTGCAGGGGTTTCATCAACTTTGAAATGTTAACACAAAATCCAATAATGCAGATGTCAGCCTCTATCCAAAGAATATGAGGCCTAAAGTCAATCTTAGTTATACTCACACGGAATCACGTCATTTTAGTCGTGATCACACGTGTGTGCGGCACCTAAATGTAGCCCGAGCCCTAAATGTCGCCCGACGTAAATGTAGCCCCAAACCTGTACCTAAATGTCGCCCGGACCTAAATGTAGCCCCAAACCTGTACCTAAATGTCGCCCGGACCTAAATGTAGCCCCAAACCTGTACCTAAATGTCGCCCGGACCTTAATGTAGCCCCAAACCTGTACCTAAATGTCGCCCGACCTTAATGTAGCCCCAAACATGTACCTAAATCTCGCCCAGACCAATGTAGACGCAAAGTTGTACCTAAAGTAAAAGTGTGATTTTATTTTATTTTATTTGTGTTATTATTATTTTAAAAAAGATTGGGTGGGGGAACGGGCTGTAAAAGTTTGCGTTCTTATAATTATTTGTTCTTAGCCACAAACATGAACCTATTACTAGATATTCGTCGTAGGAAGTCTGTGGATGTTCAGTCTAGCATGGAGGTAAGATCTACTTCAAACTTTTACTGAGGAACAAGCCGATTGCGTTGTTTCCATTGTTCGACACCGCTATCGAACCCCCTACCCCCACCCCCAAAAGACAATTTGAACACTCTGGATGCTGCGGTTTCATGACTCTTTCCGGTATATGTAGTAATTTCGTCTTAATTATGTTGATATGTTTCATGCGTAAACTTGCCAAATGTTTTTTTTAAAAACTTACACAAAAGATTATTAATTTGATCATGGTATGATTTCTATTCTGTCGGATTTGAATTGATGCTGACCACCATTCAGGTATATTTACATTCTGTGTGTGCAAAAATCATATCTCGTGAACCAAAAAAAGTTGGGACTTTAAGCTAACAATGTACCTAGTATGTCGATGAAACCGCAAAGGTTTTCGGGATGATGACGTCATCGATGACGTCATAACATTAATCAATGTTTAATATTTAGAACAATCATATCTGGAGAACCATAATTGCTACACACACAAGATATTTGGACCATGTGAAAGACCCTGAGGAATTTTTAAAATCGTACACAAAGTGTGACCCCCTATGTCCTTTACTTCCGTTAATTATTATTTTATTGTTTTAAGTTCGTAAAACAGATGTTAGGAACCTAAAAAGCCTCAAAAACAACTTTTCGCTTTTCATTCCCACCCCCCCCCCAAAAAAAAAACAACCCACATCTCTATTTAGTCATATTTCCAAAATATCGCTAGAAACCCTCCATGAAATTGCCGTGTTGTCCCAGGATATGGGTGATTTCCGATGTGGCTATTTTGTACACAGCCTATTGAGCCAGTTGAACCCGCTACATGGGCATATTCTTAGACGCGGAGTCCCCATACACTGTGCACAAGCAATCGGTACAGGAATATGGCCATATCCCGGATCAACCACGGCGCAGTGCTCAGTGCTCAGTGCACGTTGCAATATAGGTACAGGAAAATAGCCATCCCGGATCAACCACGACGCAGTGCATGCTCATTGCACAATGCAATGGGTACAGGAGGAGTATACCAATATCCCGGATCAACCACGGCGCAGTGCTCAGTGCACAATGCTATTAATAGGTGCAGGAAAATAGCCATACCACTGATCAACCACGGCGCAGTGCACAATGCAATGCGAACAGGAATATGGCCATATCACGGGTCCACAGCACCGAGACGTTACTGAAAAAAAGTTGGGATGGGATGTGTTCCACGTCCAAAATTTGAGCGTCATGCCGAACACCTTGTTTTTGTTTAACAAAAATTTAAGTCTAGTTTTACATGTTTTTGTTTGAAACGAGTCAAACAACTCGCCTTAACATTCATTGTAGCTATCATTACAATGATGAGCTAGGTCGGGGCGACATTTAGGTACATGTTTGGGGCTACATTTAGGTCGGGGCGACATTTAGGTACAGGTTTGGGGCTACATTTAGGTCCGGGCGACATTTAGGTACAGGTTTGGGGCTACATTTAGGTCCGGGCAACATTTAGGTACAGGTTTGGGGCTACATTTAGGTCCGGGCGACATTTAGGGCTCGGGCTACATTTAGGAACCGCACACACGTGCATTGTGTCCACCGTTCGTCGTAAGGTGTCACGTCACCTCGTTTGAAACCTGCATCGCCACAGGAACCATTTGTCAAGCTGGATAAAAATTACCTTTTTTGTTTGCATTTGAGGTTTGGTATGACGTATACAGTTACCCCAATGCATCTGTATTGCCATGGCCTTGTTTAAAGTGTGCGATGATTTCAATGGTAAAACAAAAAGATATTAATCGTACTATTAGAAAACCGGGTTCTTGAAGTATGATCCAATCGTCAAGTTGTGGTCAGTACCTTTTGGCAAAGACATTTGGTGCTTGATATGTGGCATAGTGTACCCCCTCCTTTAGACTGTGCAAGTTTCGCGCGTATCGGAACGAGAAAGGAAGTCAAACGAAGAACATTTTTTTCTCTGGAATCAAATCTTTGTTTTAAATTATATTTAATGATAAAATCTGAACAACAAAACTACTTATACATGTTTATAAAATCACTTTAATTTTTTTATAACAAATACACAAATATTGTATTAATTAGTATTGAACCAAAATCAAAACTCTCGGACAAGGATGCTTATTTGATCTTAACTTTTTAGAAACCCCTTAAGCGGATTAGCAATGGCCACACGGGCGTAAAATTAACGTTTGACAACTTATAGAGGACGCTGACGCCTCAACAACCATAGACTGCTATGAAAAGGCTTCGCGTTGCAATTGCAGCATCTGGCGATTATCATTACGCATCCAAAACAAGCGGTTTTTTTTTTTTGCAGCAACCGGAAGCTGAGGTCAAGTTTAATTCTCGGGGTTTTTCATTTTATTGTTGAATTGATTTTACTTTCATGTTTTTGTATCACTAAGTATAAAATTCCCAATAACAATTTTTTTCATGGTCATAAACCACGTTTAAATAAAATAATTGACAAAACAAAATCTTGCCCACGTAAATCTCCATATGGTTGGGACCACAATGGTCCCAGAAGTTCAAAATTGCGCGAGACTTGCACAGTCTATTGTGTCTTCATTGTGTTCTGGGAATCTCAGGAATTCTGTAGAGGATTTTCAGGGGAAAAGAGTGCGTTAAAAATGGGAACATTTTGGTGGGGGACTCGTGTTCCACATTATGGGCATGGTATAGGCAAAGATGTCGCTATTAAACTGTTTAGATGGACAGTACCAGTAGCCCAGTGTGGGTTCCTTGGTATTCTTGTGCTAACCAAACATGACCGGATTCGACTTGGGACCTATACACATTTTTAAAAGGTGCCGAGTTGTATGTACTGTGTACAAGTTTGATTATTGAATGCAGTCCAGTCCTGAGCATGGGTAAAACTTAAACGTCTGCTGGTTTCGCTTCTATTTTCAGGTTATCATGGTTCCTTCTCGAAACACTGACAAATTCGACAAGGTAAAAAGGTTCTTATCGGGACTGTCAGATTATGGCAAAAGGAGTCTCAACTTGAGCGTACTCGTGAATGATAATCCCCTTAGAGAGGCTTACTCGGCTGCGGAGGCCGAAGGGGAACTTCCCACCAACCGGGCACGAGTCTTAATCCTAGGTGAGCCCCGTGCTGGCAAAACCAGCTTGCTCAACCGTCTTCTAGGACGAACGTTTGACCTCCATGAGCAGCCGACACACGGCATCGAGACGTGTATGTGTCACACCACCAATGTGGATAGGCAATGGAACGAGACAGGTAGTGCTAAGGCAGATGACATTCAAGAATGTGCCGCAGCTATTACTGTGCTCGAGGAAGCTTCGCCGGAGGGACCTCAGAAAAAAGACACCAATAGAAGTTTCTTTAAGGCATCTCCATCGTCAACTGAAAGCTTCTTCTCATCAGCGTCCGTCGAGACTGGATTACTCAACATTTGCAAACAGCTCAAAATTTTTGTCGAAATCTGTATGATTATGTTCGTTTTTTTCTTTTGTGGATCGGGTCAACTTGGTTTCGCAGCATTTGTGCTGGGTTGCATTGGTTTGCTGACTCTTGTGCTGGACTACAACGTCGCATTCCGGTTTGCCACATGTGTTTCAGTTTCGTTTGTACTTTTCGAAGCCTTGATCAGAATAAATGAACACGAGAAAGAGCTTTCTTGTACAGACAACGATGATTTCGTTGCAGTACCCTGTTTAAGTTGCAGAATAGCGCGTTGAATGTGGTGAACACGGTCATGTTTGGCACAGCTTGCGGTCTTGGGTTTCGGACGGGCATTGCTGTTGCCTTCTCAGCGAGTGTGCACCCGTGGGAGACCAGCTCCGAACACGGGGGATGGCAAAGTGTCTCAAGTTGGAACACTGCGCCCCTGTGCCTCGTCCTGCTTTCTGGTTGCTTATCGGGAGGGGGGAGCTACAAGTATTGCACTGTGAACGGCCGGTTACACAGAAGGCGAACGATGGCCTGCTGCTTTCTTCTTACTCTTTTGTTTGCAGTCTACGTTAACATTGAGTGTAGCTGCAGACTGCTTTTATTTATCTTCATGAATGCGTACGTGATGACTGTAGGGATGGCTTGGGGATTCATGTTTGGACGCAGGGCTGTGATGAAGTACGGCTTTGAAGCTCGATATGTCACTAAGAAGACCATTGGCCTCCTTTTCGGGTTTTACCTTGTCTACATGTGTGGGTGGACTCTTAAACTACCGGGCACCTCTTTGAAATCGCTAGCGTTTTATACTTTCTCAGTTATCACATTTCCATTGTTTGACCTCTACACAGCCTACAGGATATGGAGTACAAAATCTACTTTCCCTGTGAAGACGATCCGGAACCAAATGAAAGCTTTGATCCAGGGACAACCTCTTCTTGAGACTAAACTGAGTCTGTGGGACTTCGCAGGAGACACCTTGTACCACTGTACCCACCATGTGTTTATGCCCGATCGAGCCTTGTACGTGATTGTCTTCAACCTAGAGGCAGCTGTCTCTGACGAAGATTTACAACTTCAAAAACTCCTCTTCTGGCTTCACTCTGTCTGTGCGCATGCGCGGCATCCAGAAGCTGTCGTCATGATTGTCGGTACCCATAAAGCCAGCGTCCCAGAGGCAGACAGAAAGTGTTTCACTGATAATCTTCACAATCGAATCACTTCCAAATTCTGCGACCGGCTTTTTCTGAACCCAGTCGACGACAAGCCTTTATTTTTGGTAGAGAATTCGGATTTATTTGATCAAGACTTTCGACAGCTAAGAGCAGAGATATTTCGGCGGGTCGAGAGTGCAGAGTACGCCCAGGAGAAATATCCTATCAAGTATTTGCTTTTTTACCGTGAGATCCGAAACCGTCGGAAGCTTGCACAGGCGTCCGATTGTGCCAAGATTGTAGCCACACTACAAGAGATCCAAGACTTGGCAAAGGACACATGCAACGTAGAGGGTGAGGAGCAGTTAAAGAAAATGCTGAGATATTTCTGTGAGGCAGGAGAGATCATCTACAGAGAGGAAGACGAAATACTGAGACAGCATGTGGTACTCGACCCTCAGTTTCTGGTAGACGTCATGAAGAAGTTAGTTGACATCCCACGAGGCTATCATCGCTTACATCGCTACGCCATTGAGTGGAGAAACTACGAGAACACTGGGATTATTTCAGAGGAACTGCTGCAACACATCTACTGCGATATGCCTCATCTTATCCCATTGCTCACTAATCTTCTCCAAGCCTTCGATCTCATTGGCTCAGTGGATCCTACTCAAGACCAAAGCTGTTCCCGGCCTTCATTTTTGGTACCTGCCATGTTGCCTCCTTTCGAGGGTGAGGGGTTGAAGTTTTGGGAACCAAAAGACAAGGAAGAGGTCTTCTACTTTGACTTTGGCTTCTTCGATCCCGCAACGATTTACTACCGTCTGTTGACAAGATGCCTGGCACACGCCATCGGACACAACGTGGAATCTCACACAAAACCGCTTATCTTTGCAGATCGTTGTCGGTTCCACATTGGAACCAGTTTAATCTTCAAGCTCCAGTTGGAGAAGAGATCCTCCCAACAGCAGCTTCTTTCGGTCGCCATTTTAACGTTTGAATCTGATAACTCTAGCCTAGAGTTATTAGATTTTTTGGTAGATGCTGTGAGGAGCATCACTGTTCGGGATTATTCACATCTGAACTTTACATTTGGTCCCCGATGTCCCTTCTGTGACGGACCTCCTCCCTCGAATGAACTGGTGGACGTCAAACAACACGAAGAGGCTATCCATGTCCTGAAAATGGCGGGAAACGACAAGTCATTCCCCACAAAGCCATCGACTGTAATGTTCTGTGGAGTACGGCGATACAATATGAAACTGAGCAAATTAAGGGTAAGTGCAAAGTAAAATTCAACAATTTGCTAAAGTATACTTGTAAAGACTCATTGGTCATAGAGTGTTGACAAAAATAAACACCAACACCCTCGCTTTTTTAGGTTGTCAGGGTTTCTGGACATCAACAGTGCCCGATAAAAGTCTCCCTCTGAACCGGTTCTTATTTTGCAAGAACATAATGGGACCTACGACTGCAGACATCTCTCGACCGAACTTATTACTTCTAATTCTCAAACTGACTGGGGTCAATTTTATTATTCACCACTTAAGGAGAACCTTCCATGTAACTCCCATGTACCACAGAGGGTAGTTTTTGGCCCGGAGACACTCATCACCAAGATACCACCAGACCTATTTGATAAGGTGTGCTGTTTCCTCAACACACGGGGGCAGAGGAGCTGGAAGACACTGGCAGGTGAGGACAAGGTCATGGGTTATGTAACAATCTCGTGAAAACTTAAAAATGAACAATTAACAATCCCTGGTTTTTCATTTATTTTATTTATTTATTCTGGTTTTGAAGCCAAGGACTCTCAGAAAAGTGAACTTAATCAATATACTAGCCAAGAACCCCATGGAAAGAAGACAAAGAAGGAAGTTTCAGTTTTAGATGTGGGAGGAAAACCCCGGAGAACTATTCCAGGGAAAACCCACGCAGTCAGGTAGGGACTGAAAACCCAATCCACATATAGTGCCCCCGGTGTGATTTGAGCCGGGGTCCCAGGTGTAGAAGGCGAGGAAAGATACCACTACACCAACCTGGCAGCTTAAGCATTTTTTTGAACATCATTGCCTCATTTGGGACAGAGACTCTGAACTCGGAGAGTTCTTTGATAGTATCCTAACTTTCTGTTTCATCAGGTGAATTGGGTAAAGATGTGGATTTCGTAGCTGCGTTAGACAGTGAGGGGGTGACCAACCCCAGCGAGTATCTCCTCAATGAATGGGCGATGGAAGGAGGCGTCACAGTGGCTGATCTACTTGAGGTTCTGGACAGACCGTGTCTGGAGAGGAAGGACATCATCCAAGAAGTCAGATCTCAAATGTCATGATGATGTGTTGAGCTTTCCCGGGTCGATAGACTAAAGAAACCGACAAAGTACAGACTTATCCAGATTTTGTGTGTTGGGCAAAATTATCTCCTTTCAGAACATTGTACCATTTGTATGTTTAAGTCGACTGCCTGTTTCGCGCATCTGTGTCAAAGTGTAAATAATGTTTGTTATAATACTGAGGAGTCATTTTTTTTAAAGAAAACTCGTTCACAAAAAGAAAGCCAGTTCAGATTTGCAACAGTTTTGCTGATGCAATTTGTAAGGGACATGGAGAATTAGCCGAACAGCTCTTTTCAGACATTTTGTAATTATATAGAATAATAATATTGTGGGATGTGCATCGACCTCCCCATTAATTACACAATAATTTATATTAAGATGGCATAACTAAGCTGACAAAAAGAGTCTGCATTATACAGTTTTGGGGAACCAGGTTGCGAATGGTAGTGCTCCGTTGTTTGAACGTCAACAATTCTTACTTCGCCAAAATTTAAACACCGTTTGTCATTCAACTACGTCACGCCATGCTTTCGTGGTGTCCTTGAAGAGCTTATTGTCAATTGTGGGAATTTATTGAGAAGAAAACTGAAGGCAAATTCAGATGGCATTCAGTGTATCTTATTTGTATCGATATTAGCTATTGATGAAGACGCACGGATATTTATTTAGGTTGCAGTTTTAAGCCACCGTACTTATGTTGCAGACCAGGGCCCAAATTCATGGAGCAGAAAATATTGCTGAACAATTTAAGGCTGAGCGAAAAATGAGCAAGATACCAGTCACAAATTGTACATGTGATATTGTAAATTCGCTGGTAACCTTAGACTGGTAAGCATAATTTATGTGTGCTTAGCTTACTTAAGCAGCTCTATAAAATAGGGCCCTGGTGCTGCTGCATGGAATTTTGAACTCTCACCCAGTTACTGCATGCACGCCCCCCTTCGTATTAAAAGGAGAGCGACAGCCACAGGCCTGCTTTGATCATGACGACAAAGCGCCTTTAACGTTTATTTGTTTTTTAACGTTGACTATATCACGAAAATTACGTACTAAAGATTGAAGGCAATTTTAACGCACCCGATTTGATCATTGAATAATGGAGTGAAATCAGTCAGCTTCTCAAAGGTGTATACCTAAATCACCCATAAGAAAACCAAGAGACCTAACGTTATAGTCATATCCAGGACGTCACTTTCGTATTATTTATTACAAAATACAGTAAAGGTCTAGGGTCATCATGTACCTGTCCTATAACAATGGAAAATGTCACAGATCAGTCCATTGGTGGTAGGTGGCGCCATTTATTGTATTTGGAGGCGGGTTTGTGAGTTGAACTCTTTCCTTTTGACCCCTTGCACCAACGTCACACGCAGCCACTGTCTGCCACGCCCGCCATTTTGGGACTCAAATTATTGCACACGTCCAAATTATGGTAAGCGTGTAGACGCCGCGTCCCCTGAAATGCGCACTAACTAAACTCAACAACACGAAGGAAAATTGCCTCTCAAAATAGCGCCACCAAGTTTAGTGAGATGGTGACGTCGGGTGAATTGGGTCAATAAAGGAAAATAGGGCTAATTCATTAAAGGCATCGTACACGTTTGGTAATTACTCAAAATATACATTAGCATAACAACTGACTTGGTAACGAGCAACAAAGAGCTGTTGATAGTATAAAACATTGTGAGAAACGACTCCCCCTGAAGTAACGTAGTTTTTGAGAAAGAGGTAATTTCTCACTAAAATAATAAAAACTTCTTGCAAGAAGTGCTAATTATCTGAGTTCGGCACGTCAAAAATGCTAGTTAGCGCAAGCCTTGTAATAACATGTAATGTATGGTTTTATTCAGCACAGGAAGATCTGAGCCAGCGGTTTGTTATTGTTGTTGTTGTTGTTGTTGTTGTTGCTGTTGTTTTTTGTTTATGTTTATGTTTTGGGTTTTGGGGGTTTTTTTCGGGGGGGGGGGTGTTTCCCCTTGTTTAAGTCGCGCCGCTACGCAACAACCTTTGTCCTTAATTTCCCCAGAGTGTGCCGAGCGAAAACACCGCAGCGTTCGATTAGCCTCGTTTCGTGGCTACCACGAGTGTAAATCCCTGGTACAGACGGGGAAGCTAATCGAACGCACCTATAGGACATGAAAAAACAAGACTCGTGAAAAATTATATACTTCCAAAAAAAAAAAATGATTTGCTGAAAACAGACTTCCAAAAAAACAAGACTCGCCAAATACTTCCAAAAAACGAGACTCTTCTAATAATATACTTCCAAAAAACAAGACTCGCCAACTATAGACTTCCAAAAAACAAGAATTGCTAAATATAGGCTTCCAAAAAACAAGACTTGCCAAAATATATACTTCCAAAAAACAAGACTTGCCAAATATATACTTCCAAAAAACAAGACTTGCTAAATATAGACTTCCAAAAAACAAGACTTGCCAAAATATATACTTCCAAAAAACAAGAATTGTTAAATATATACTTCCAAAAAACAAGAATTGCCAAATATATACTTCCAAAAAACAAGAATTTTAAATATATACTTCCCAAAAACAAGACTCGCCAAACATACTTCCAAAAAACAAGAATTGCTAAATGTAGACTTCCCAAAAACAAGACCCGTTAATTATATTCTTTCCAAAAAACAAGACTCTCCAAATATATACTTCCAAAAACAAGAATTGCTAATTATAGAGTTCCAAAAAAAAAAAGACTTGTCAAATATATATATACTTAAAAAAAAAAAAAGACTCGCCAAATTTATAGTTGCAGCAAAGCAATTTATACTTGCGGTGGCACTAATGGGCTTTCGTACCAGACAGAGGCGGCACCAGACCTGTTAATCTGGGGGGGGGGCAAGAGGGGGGGCAAACTTAAATTTAGGGGGGGCAAACAAAAATTTATAATGTAATTTTGTACTGCAGAAAAGCATTAACTTACTTTTGTGCGAACTGCGTGTATACATTGGCTGCTTCGGTTTTGGGCAGACAATGCATTTCTATTTATAGCAAGTTTCCAAGCTTGTTCAGATAAATAAATCCACATTTGCCGGAGACGGAAAGTATATTGGATTTTTTGATGGTGCCAGCTAATTATGATGGATGAAATTGAGTTTATTATGTACAGCGCAAACAACATTGTAACAAATTGGGTGCAATGGTTTGGGATTAAACTCAATTTCGGCCATCGGGGAAAAAACTGGGGGGGGCAAACTGGGGGGCAAAAAAAATAACTGGGGGGGCATTTGCCCCTGCCCTACCCGTAGCGCCGCCGCTGGTACCAGACTATATTTGGTCCGTTTAGAATTATCCAGAGGAAATCGATTGGATACCTTTAAAACAAATGTCTGAAACGGAAACGTAGCCTACTTGTGACGGTGATCATCGGATATAAACGGCTCATTTTCACTTTCGGCTTAATGCTGTGGTTTGTACAATTATTGCTTGTGTTCTGCAGGAATATTTTATTGCACACTTATAGTCAGACACTGACAGAGTGTTCAGAATAGATTCTGGTGGAACCACGCAGGGGTTGATTTTCTGCAGGTTTTTTTTTTTTAGTTGAATGGATTTGTCGTTTCCCTATGACTCAATTTCATGTGGAAGGGAAGGTAAGGTCTAAATTCTTTCCATTCAAATGAAGTGTAAACTATGGTGAATCTAATAGCAAACATGTGCGCAGACGTGTGCAATGTCGTGAAATTCATCGCATATGTGCAAAGACGTGTGCGATGTCGTGAAATTAATAGCAAATAATTATGTGCGCAGACGTATGCATCATGCAATGTCGTGAAATTAATCGAAAATATGTGCGCATACTTGTGCGATGTGAAATTAATCGCAAATATGGGCGTAGACTTCTGTGGGGTCCCGACAACAATAGAACAATGGACCCCACAAGGCAATCTAAATAGGAACAATGGACCCCATAATGAAGTTCTTTAGAAAAGGGGATAATAGAACAACAATAGCAGGACCCCACAAACCGTATCCGTAAGGATGTGTGCGCAGACTCATGCGACATCTTGAAATTAATCACGAATAATGTGAGCAGACGTGTGCGAATATGTGCGATGTTGTGAATTTTATTGCATACTTTGTCGCATACCTTTGGGATGATGTCATGGTTGCGGACAATTTGTTAGTGACTTAGGGAGAACATTGCACATAGCAGAAAAGTGAGGCCCCTGTAAGCATTACTAAACAATATGTGTACCCAGGAACTTGGCACCAGGACAAGTCTCGCTTTTCGGAATACCACCTTGCCTTGCTTGCCTCACAATGACTACCGCTACAATGACTACTGTATATCTCGACTGGACGCAAGAAACTCCCCAGATCATTATAATTTGTATTCATATTGGTATGCGACAAAGTATGCAATAAAATTCACGACATTGCAAATTATTCGCATATGCGCACACATACTTGCGATTAATTTCACGACATTGCATACGTATGCGCACTGTATTTGCGCTGAGTTTCACGACATTGCACACGTCTGCGCACATTATTTGCGATATGCGATGTCCCTTCAGGGCCACCATAGTAAACTCGGATAAACGTACGAAACAACATTTATATAACTACTATGACTTTATAGACATTTATTTCCTCCCATACCTTCAACTTTAACCCACGCAATGAATGTTAACTCTCGTGATGTATGAATGATAAACGCGAGATTGTTTGACATCTGTTCAGTGAAACATTTGCAAAGTGTGCAGCAATCTTAATTTATTTCGCAGCACTGGAATCACACAAGCCTACTGAGTAAGCAAACAAAAACTACAGCCCACGAGTTTGCCTATAGCTGACTATAGACCTTTATCATGCTACCACCATCTTGGTCACGTTCCCTGTATCAAATAACAGTAATGAATGCTATATTCATTGTACAAAAAGGAACCAGACTATTTCTCCTTCCAGCTTCGGTTTGGTTACATTGATTTGAATGGGAGAAAATCAAGATGGCCGCACCATGATAAAGGTCTATAGTACAAGGTTTAATTGAATGACTTCAAGTATATATTTAGATCATAAAAATATGTTACCAGTGTCAAATTCAACATTGAATTAAAGCCATACTCGTGTCATCCTATTACTTTATGAGTCAGAAACATTGGATATAATTGAAGGATCTGATATTGGACATTTAGCTCAGTTCTTTCTCATCCAAGTGGTTTTTTTCATCGCAAATACGTGCAGGTTTGGTGGGGGGTGGGGGGGGGAATCAGTAAGTTGTATTAGTCCATGAGCCAGCTACACTTGCCGGTACCAACTCGAGGTATAGTAACTATTTAAAAATATTAATAACAAAAGCCTAATACCTGAAATGGCTTTTACATTGCTTTTTTTTTTTTAATGCGAAAACACCATGAGCGAGGAACCCACTGCGCGCGCCATAAAGCACCGTAGGGAAATGAACAAACAACTCTGAATTATACGAATATTATTTCAGAAATAAAGCAACCTCCAAACCTCCCATTGGAGAGGTCTGATTGGCTGGTGGTCGGACGTGCTCCGATCCAGCACGCGGCACTCGTGCATAATTATAGCTACGTACCGACGTAATCGAGATTGTCTTGCGTGTGCAGTGTTCAGTGGTCCAAATCTTCCAAAGTTTGTAAGTTTGGGTTGTTTGCTGTGCATTATAGAGGAAGACAAGGTCTGGCCCCTTCTTCCATAATTGAACGTGACTGCACAGGGTACCTAGTCTACCTAATGCTTGATTCATCATGGTCCGAAGACCTCCATGGTCATGATTTTTGACCCCATCCCTATCGCTCAAGTTTGCTGAAAAGATGTTTAGTTTTCAAGACTCTTGCAGTAAATTACTAGAATCGTGGTTCAAATTTGATAAGATACCAAAGGCTTGTTATTTACGTACAATTATCGTCATTTCCGTTACTATTGTCATTGACTAACATATTATATCAGGTTCAGAAGTGATAATTTCCTAGGTAACAATAAGTACCTCTCGTTACCGGCTACCGGTAATTTTTATAGCGACTTTTTGTAAAAGGATGAACACAATAGTTTTTGAAGGCTGGCATCAAATGCTCCTATACTGATTAATTGCCAAGTCATAAGTTTTTGACATTATCATGAGGATGAAAGAAAATTACATTAAAGGCACTGAACACGTTTGGAAATAGTCAAAGACCAGTGTTCTCACTTAGTGTATCCCAACATGTGCATAAAATAACAAGCCTCTGTGAAAATCTGGACTCAATTGGTCATCCAAGTTGCAAGAAAATGATGAAAGAAAAAACACCCTTGTTGTACAAATTTGTGTGCTTTGAGATACGAATAAAAACTTCTTGCAAGAAGTTTTTATTATTTTAGTGAGAAATTACCTCTTTCTCAAAAACTACGTTACTTCAGAAGGAGTCGTTTCCTACATGTTTTATACTATCAACAGCTCTCTGTTGCTCGTTACCAAGTCAGTTGTTATGCTAATATATATTTTGAGTAATTACCAAACGTGTACAGTGCCTTTAAAGCCAAATAATTCTTCGTCATTAAAATTTTACAGGTCAACTGTAATGGGGGGAAATTATTAATGATCTACATAAAGGATTGCCATTGACTTGCCCAACGCGTACCAATCTAGTTTTATTTTGATGTAACGGTTATTTTTCTACAGACACACCCCTGGTAAGCGTTTCCTCATATATACGCATGTAACGGTGTATTACTTTGGGCGGCTGGGCTGTCCAGTGGCTAAAACGTAGCACACTGGACCGCCCAAAGTGATAGGATGTCGAGCAGGATTTCTTCATTTTTATACGTTTCCTGGTTTTATTTTAACTTTATTTATTAAATTGTTAGCTTTAAATGTAATTATTCCAACAATATGTTTTTGGTGTGGGAAAAAAGTGATGTGACAAAAATAAAAAAGGTGACCTTATCGTCGCTAGACTTACACGGTCTATATTTAACGTGACCACAGGGTACCTATAGTCTACCTATTGCTTACTCCATCATGGTCCAAAGACCTTCATCTTCTGAGTATTTTTGACACAATCCCTATCGCTCGAGTTTGCTGAAAAGATGTTAGTTTTCAAGACTCTTTCAGTAAATTACTAGAATCGTGGTTCAAATTTTAAAAGATACCAAAGGTTTGTTATTTACGTACAGTTATCGTCCTTTCAGTTAATATCGTCATTGAATAACATGAAAGATGTTTAGTTTTCAAGAGTCTTGCAGTAAATTACTAGAATCGTGGTTCAAATTTTAAAATATACCAAAGGCTTGTTATTTACGTACAATTATCGTCCTTTATGTTAATATCGTCATTGAATAACATATTACTTGGGGTTCAGGAGTGATAAGTCCCTAGGGAACAATAAGTGCCTCTCGGTAATGGATACCGGTAATTTGTATGGCGATCATTTGTGTATGGATGAACACAATATTTGTAAAGGCTTTGATAGATCATGATTAATTTCCCCCTTCACAGTTAACCTGTAAAATGGCTTTAATGTAATTTATTTTAATCATCATGATAATGTCAAAAAATACTGACTTAGCAATTAATCAGTAAGTGCATTTGGTGCCATGTAAAAGCCTCCATCAACGACGTCCTAGTTTCGCGCATGTAACAGCTTGCTCGAGTTTGCATTGGTGTGTACGTCAACGATCACGACGATCGCCTTTTATTGCATGTTCTTTATGGTCGAAAGTGAAATGAAAATTAAGGTCAGCTTACAGGCACTGAACACGTTTGGCAATTGTCAAAGGCCAGTGTTCTCATTTGGTGTATCCCAACATATGCATAAAATAACAAGCCTGTGAAAATTTGGGCTCAATTGGTCATCGAAGTTGAAAGAAAATGTTGAAAGAAAAAACACCCTTGTTGTACAAATTTGTGTGCTTTCAGATAGGAATAAAAGGCTTCTTGCAAGAAGTCTTTTATTATTTTAGTGAGAAATTACCTCTTTCTCAAAAACTACGTTACTTCAGAGGGAGTCATTTCTCACAATGTGTTATATATACTATCAACAGCTCTCCGTTGGTCGTTACCAAGTCAGTTTTTATGTTAATATATATTTTGAGTAGTTACCAAACGTGTACAGTGCCTTTAAAAATAATAATAACAATAATAAAAAATAATAATCTAAAACTTGTTTACAACTTACATTTACTAAATCAAGCTTTTTTAATTCAAACCGTAGTTAATTAAAACATCACACTACAGTTTCTTAAAAAAAAAAACAAATTGCCACAATACAAGCTGTACATACTGCTATTCAGCTGCTAGGTACAGCAGTGTACAGGGGTGCACCATTTTTTCTATAAGAACCACTTCTGGCCAAGTTTCCGTTTCCATTTTTCTTAAACGAGCCCCTTTTCAGCGACTTTCTTTAATGTAATTTACTTTTTTTATTTGTTTTATCTGGCGTTAGTGTAAAAACAAATACTTTGGCTGCGTGTAAATGGAAAAATAGTTTGTAAACATCGAAACTATCATATTAAAGCTTATGTAACATTTTACTCTGGAAATTCCCTATCCCAAAATTCAAGATTTCAAATGGGGGTGGGGGGGGGGGGGGCTCCCATTCCCCCAGCATTGGCAGCGCGGCATACAGCACTTGCGCGTACGACCGGGCTAAACAGACAAAACGTTTATACTGCCCATGGAGCCATCAATTTTGGCGACGCGCCAAAATTTAACAAGGGGTCCATTTAATGTTTTTTGGGGGTTTTTTTCAAACTCGTTTGGGCTTCGGCTCCGGGCTCCGTTTGTAAAGCCGAAGTTTGGAAAACGCATAACATTGCCAACACTGCCCATTTGCCCAAACGAGGCAAGGTGGTGTCACGGCGGACAAGGTTTGTGTCTTCATGAGTCTTCCAAATTGTTATTTTATATAAAAAAAAAACTTGTTTTTAATTTTCTTTTTAGAATTTTCAAAGAGTGGGTTTGACGAGTTTCCGTGTCTGTTTTGTGTTTATTGTGAAAAGATTTCCAATGACAAGGTTCTATGTGTGAGTTAAAAAACAAAAAATTGAATGCGTTCCGTTCTTCGTGCATTGTCAAATATAATCACTCCGTGAAATCTGGCTTTTCCATCTTTGTGCCCCTACCATTTCCGAGCTTTTTAACCACCGGCGGCGGAACCGGGGCGGGGGGCGTGGGGGCCGTTGCCCCCCCCCCCCCACTTTTGAAAATGTAGTCCTTTTGCCTCCCCACTTTTAATCGAGCTATTGAAACCAAATTATGGTTCACTGAACATGATGGCGCCTGAACATGATGGCGCATATTACAGCGAAAGTGTTTATTTTTTTCAAATTCATTGTGCTGGGTCTCACATTGGAGGTTCCTTGATTTGCACTGAATCACTAATGTGTGCTAGCTCATCACACCCATAAATGGTTTAAAATTCATCTTAATTATAAACAAGTCAACACTGTAATGTCCTTCTTTGAAGTGCAAGGTATAGAATGTAGCTCTGAGTACCGGGTGGTGTGGGTCGCTGCCCTGTACATTTTTTTATATCTGAAAGTGAAACGTGTAGTTTGGTGCTGCAGTATTGTGACCTTGTTTTGTCCTGTTTTGATTTCTGTAAAAGGTAGGATGAACAACACACCCACTGAAACACCACCATAATTTATTCACATTAAAAATCAACAACCCCCATAAACCACTTTCTGTGCTGTCTTCAGGTCAATAGTCAAGATTTTATTGTATGAGTCATGTGGTCTCAATACTCCAAGCAACCCTGTATTATATTTACATATACATATTCACAAATTAAATCAACCTATTTCCGATAGTTCATCAACAAAGATTTTTTTGTGCGGCCTTTTTGAAAAATGCTTGTCTGCAAGTGCGCATGCTCATAAAGACACCATTCTAGAAAGAGGCACGGTCGGGATGCGTCTTATGAGCATGCGCACTCGCCACGTTATCCGATTAGCTTAGCGGCTGAATGACGTAGACACAATCTGCATTTAGTCGATCTAACAAAACACGTCTTGATGGCCAATTGGCAAATCACAGAATGGTGGTAGTTGTTCAATGTATAAGGTATAGTAATTTTGTCTAACGATCGTTCCCGAAAAACGCCATTTTTACGGGCAAATTGCATTTTGGCTTAGAGCTGCGTCAATCGCTCCTGTTGTTAACCCAGTCGAGTTGAATTTGGTCCAGTAATACACTTTTTAGATCGCTGAAGTAAAATTAACTCCAAAGATCTTGTGATTTATCTGCGTAAAAGAATTGGTTCAGATAAATCACGTAAACTTAGATATTTGAAAATGCTCGATAACGGCCAAATTTGACAGTTTCTTTTAGGGATTTACTCTACTCCTGGAAGACCGTCAGAGTCATGTGTGGGTCTATTTTGTACCCCAAATAGCCCAACATAGTCGGTGTGTGCCTACATACCTATGTTGTGCAAATGGAAATAAAATACATAGGATAAAAAAGGGCCCCCACTTTTAAAAGTGTTCCGCCGCCGCTGTTTTTAACGCTGTATCACAAACACTAAAATGCGCAGGGGGGGGGGATAGCGTATAGTAAACGAGAAAAGGAAAACAAAAACAAATTCCCTGCAACCCCTTGTGTAATTTATGTCAGGGGAACCCCAGAATCCGGCGCCAGTAGATGATTTCTAAGTAATTGAGTAAACAGATGAAGGCTATAAAAACAATAGTATATTCTGCTTCAGAGTGGATCGCATCCTACAGCCTGGGAAAACAATAAAAAGAGCGATGAGCAGCATTTGTTCTGGCCCCTTTGTGTTGAAATTTCACAACGTCGCAGTATCTAGGGTTAACAACAACAATCAGTTGGCAAATCACACATGTTATATAAGCACTTAACAACCAACTGCCAAGAAAATGGATCCTGTTATTTATCAATGGAAGTCCCAACTGAATAATTATCGGACTGATGATAACACTTTTCTTTGTCAGAAATATTTAAAGCCCTTTTAGGGAGACCTAGACAAAACAGAAAACGCATCTGAACTCTTTCCAAAGTGTCTTGTTGATTGGATTGGGCCGGGCACCATACAGGTGCTGCACACTCAATTAGTGGCCTTTACTAAATATAACAGAATAAACTTGCACCACAATCTTCTTTAAACTTAACAAACAACTGATAATATCAAAGGCAATGTTATATAATATAAAGGCATTTTCCAACAAAATGTCACTTGTACAAATTAATTCCTCTTGATGACTTATTATTTGAAAAGGTACAGCAGTACTAAAAGAGAATCATTGTTGACAGGCAGCATGCTTGCCAAGTGACAAATACAGCGGCTGTTTGAGCATGCACAACTCAAATATTCACCCTCCGAGCTCCATGCAACTACATGGGCTTAAAAAATGTTACTATCTAAACGGCCGTTCGCTTGACAACAACGGAAGAGGCTAAGAGGTCTCAGATTTCACCGTGAAAATCGTTCGAAAACTGGTTTTAATCTAATTTTTTGAAAAGGCTATCATAGTTTATGGTATTAAAGTTGTAGATTATTTGCAACAAGAAAAGTGATATTAGAATTAGTCCCTCGAGTTGGTCCAAATATGTAAAATTTCTGCCGCTGACTCATGTACTATGTTATACCCTCTTTTCGTGTCACTTGATCTATATAGAGCATGACGCCCGTGGAAGGAAATCAAGTTAGGTCTTCGGAGACAGAATTTTGCAGCGGTGTAGCAAAATTCCTGTCTGGACTTTCAGATTATGGCAAAACGAGTATCAACTTGAGCGTACTCGTGAATGATAATCCCCTTAGAGAGGCTTACTCGGCTGCGGAGGCCGAAGGGGAACTTCCCACCAACCGGGCACGAGTCTTAATCCTAGGTGAACCCCGTGCTGGCAAAACCAGCTTGCTCAACCGTCTTCTAGGGAAACAGAGCAGCAAACACCCCAGCAAACTGTTCATTCGTTTGTTTCCTGGAAGTTGTTGACACTATTCGCTATACTACTCACAGGAGGAACTATTGGTATGGGGAGCTACAAATATTGTACAGTGAACAATCGGTTGCATCCGAAAAGAATTTCTGTCTGTCTGCTTTTTATACTGATTTTAATTTCAGTTTATCCTCAAATTAACTGCAGTTACCGACTCCATTGTTTCATTTTCCTTAATGGGTTCGTCATGCACTTCGGGAACATATGGGCAATGATCTTCAGCCGCAGGCTCGTTTGCAAATACGATTTCAACGCCAGATATGTCACCAAAAAGACCATTGGTTTGGTAATCGGCCTTTACCTTGCCCACGTGTCTGGATGGACTCTTAGAGTACCGGACGCGTCTTTTAAACCCCTTGCATTCTATACTTTCTCGGTTGTCATATTTCCATTGTTTGACCTCTACACAGCCTATAGGATATGGAGTACAAAATCTACTTTCCCTGTGAAGACGATCCGGAACCAAATGAAAGCTTTGATCCAGGGACAACCTCTTCTTGAGACTAAACTGAGTCTGTGGGACTTCGCAGGAGACACCTTGTACCACTGTACCCACCATGTGTTTATGCCCGATCGAGCCTTGTACGTGATTGTCTTCAACCTAGAGGCAGCTGTCTCTGACGTAGATGAACAACTTCAGAAACTCCTCTTCTGGCTTCACTCTGTCTGTGCGCACGCGCGGCACCCAGACGCTGTCGTCATGATTGTCGGTACCCATAAAGCCAACGTTTCAGAGGCAGACAGAAAGTGTTTCACTGATAATCTTCACAATCGAATCACTTCCAAATTCTGCGACCGGCTTTTTCTGAACCCAGTCGACGACAAGCCTTTATTTTTGGTAGAGAATTCGGATTTATTTGATCAAGACTTTCGACAGCTAAGAGCAGAGATATTTCGGCGGGTCGAGAGTGCAGAGTACGCCCAGGAGAAATATCCTATCAAGTATTTGCTTTTTTACCGTGAGATCCGAAACCGTCGGAAGCTTGCAAAGGCGTCCGATTGTGCCAAGATTGTAGCCACACTACAAGAGATCCAAGACTTGGCAAAGGACACATGCAACGTAGAGGGTGAAGAGCAGTTAAAGAAAATGCTGAGATATTTCTGTGAGGCAGGAAAGATCATCTACAGAGAGGAAGACGAAATACTGAGACACCCATGTGATACTCGATCCTCAGTTTCTGGTAGACGTCATGAAGAAGTTAGTTGACATCCCGCGAGGCTATCGTCGCTCGCATCGCTATGCCATTGAGTGGAGAAACTACGAGAACACTGGGATTATTTCAGAGGAACTGCTGCAACACATCTACTGCGATATGCCCCATCTTATCCCATTGCTTACTAATCTTCTTCAAGCCTTCGATCTCATTGGCTCAGTGGATCCCACTCAAGACCCTAGCTGTTCCCGGCCTTCATTTTTGGTACCTGCCATGTTGCCTCCTTTCAAGGGTGAGGGGTTGAAGTTTTGGGAACTAAAAGACAAGGAAGAGGTCTTCTACTTTGACTTTGGCTTCTTCGATCCCGCAACGATCTACTACCTTCTGTTGACAAGATGCCTGGCACACGCCATCAGACAACGAGGAATGTCACACAAAACCTCTAATCTTCGCAGATCGTTGTCGGTTCCACATTGGAACTAGTTTAATCTTCAAGCTCCAGTTGGAGAAGAGATCCTCCCAACAGCAGCTTCTTTCGGTCGCCATTTTAACGTTTGAATCTGATAACTCTAGCCTAGAGTTATTAGAGTTTTTGGTAGATGCTGTGAGGAGCATCACTGCTCGGGATTATTCACATCTGAACTTTACATTTGGTCCCCGATGTCCCTTCTGTGACGGACCTCCTCCCTCGAATGAACTGATGGACGTCAAACAACACGAAGGGGCTATCCATGTCCTGAAAATGGCGGGAAACGACAAGTCATTCCCCACAAAGCCATCGACTGTAATGTTCTGTGGAGTAAGGCGATACAATATGAAACTGAGCAAATTAAGGGTAATCGAAAGGTAAATTTAAACATTTGCTAAGTATACTTGTTGAGACTCATTGGTCATCGAGTGTCGAAAAAAAACAAACACATGTTTCAGGTTGTTAGGGTTTCTGGACATCAACAGTGCCCCGATAAAAGTCTCCCTCTGAACCGATTCTTATTTTGCAAGAACATAATGGGACCTACGACTGCAGACATCTCTCGACCGAACTTATTACTTTTAATTCTCAAACTGACTGGGGTCAATTTTATTATTCACCACTTAAGGAGAACCTTCCATGTAACTCCCATGTACCACAGAGGGTAGTTTTTGGCCCGGAGACACTCATCACCAAGATACCACCAGACCTATTTGATAAGGTGTGCTGTTTCCTCAACACACGGGGGCAGAGGAGCTGGAAGACACTGGCAGGTGAGGACAAGGTCATGGGTTATGTACAAATCTCGTGAAAACTTAAAAATGAACAATTAACAATCCTAGGTTTTTCATTTATTTTATTTATTAATTCTGGTCTTGAAGCCAAGGACTCTCAGAAAAGCGAACTTAATCACTGTACTAGCCAAGAACCCTGGAAAGAAGACAAAGAAGGAAGTTTCAGTTTTAGATGTGGGAGGAAAACCCCGGAGAACTATTCCAGGAAAACCCACGCAGTCAAGTAGGGACTGAAAACCCAATCCACATATAGTGCCCCCGGTGGGATTTGAGCCGGGGTCCCAGGTGTAGAAGGCGAGGAAAGATACCACTACACCAACCTGGCAGCTTAAGCATTTTTTTGAACATCATTGCCTCATTTGGGACAGAGACTCTGAACTCGGAGAGTTCTTTGACAGTATCCTAACTTTCTGTTTCATCAGGTGAATTGGGTAAAGATGTGGATTTCGTAGCTGCATTAGACAGTGAGGGGGTGACCAACCCCAGCGAGTATCTCCTCAATGAATGGGCGATGGAAGGAGGCGTCACAGTGGCTGATCTACTTGAGGTTCTGGACAGACCGTGTCTGGAGAGGAAGGACATCATCCAAGAAGTCAGATCTCAAATGTCATGATGATGTGTTGAGCTTTCCCGGGTCGATAGACTAAAGAAACCGACAAAGTACAGACTTATCCAGATTTTGTGTGTTGGGCAAAAATTATCTCCTTTCAGAACATTGTTCCCTTTGTAAATTTAAGTCGACTGCCTGTTTCGCGCATCTGTGTCATAGTGTAAATAATGTTTGTTATAATATTGAGGCGTCATTTTGTTAAAAGAATTGAATACTCGTTCACAAAAAGAAAGCCAGTTAAGATTTGCAACAGTTTTGCTGATGGAATTTGTAAGGGAAACTGGAGAATTAGCCGAGCAGCTCTTTTCAGACATTTTGTTATTATATAGAATAATGATATTGTTGGGTGTGCATCGACCTCCCCATACACAATAATCTATATTAAGATGGCATAACTAAGCTGACAAAAAGAGTCTGCATTATACAGTTTTGGGGAACCAGGTTGCGAATGGTAGTGCGCCGTTGTTTGAACGTCAACAATTCTTACTTGGAACTCGCCAAAATTTAAACACCGTTTGTCATTCAACTACGTCACGCCATGCTTTCGTGGTGCCCTTGAAGAGCTTATTGTCAATTGTGGGAATTTATTGAGAAGAAAACTGCAGGCTAATTCAGATGGCATTCAGTGTATCTTATTTGTATCGATATTAGCTACTGATGAAGACGCACAGATAGCGAGTTTATTTAGGTTGCAGTTTTTAGCTACAGTACTTATGTTGCGCGGGACGAACAAGCGAAAAATGCACATAAAACGCGCAACGGTAGTGGGTCTTTAAAGGGGCTGCGTCGTCATGATAAAAGCAGGCCAGGGCCCAAATTCATGGAGCAGAAAATGTTGCTTAACAATTTACTGCTGAGCGAAAAATGAGCAAGATACCAGTCACAAATTGTACATGTGGCATTGTATATTCGCTGGTAACCTTAGACTGGTAAGCATAATTTATGTGTGCTTAGCTACTTTTTGTCCTTAAGCAGCTCTATATGAAAAAGGGCCCTGGTGCTGCTGCATGGAATTATGAACTCTCACCCAGTTACTGCATGCACGCCCCCACCCCCTTCGTATTAAATCTAAAAGGAGAGCGCATGCGCGTGCGGGAACTGGATGAGAGTTTATAATTCCATGTACAGTCACAGGCCTGCTTTGATCATGACGACAAAGCGCCTTTGACGTTTATTTGTTTTTTAACGTTGACTATATCACGAAAATGACGTATTAAAGATTGAATAAATTTTTTAAGGAAGACCCAATTTGACCATGGAATAATGGAGTGAAATCAGTCAGCTTCTCAAAGGTGATACTTAAATCACCCATAAAAAAACCCAAAACCTCACGTTATAGTCATATCCAGGACGTCACTGTCGTATTATTTATTACAAAATACAGTGAAGGTCTAGGGTCATGTACCTGTCCTATAAAAATGGAAAATGTCACAGGTCAGTCCATTGGTGGTAGGTGGCGCCATTTAATGTATTTGGATGCGGGTTTGTGAGTTGAACTCTTTCCTTTTGACCCCTTGCACCACGTCACACGCGGCTACTGTCTGCCACGCCCTCCACCCTAGGATTCAAATTGCACACGTAAAGCGTGTAAACGCCGCGTCGCCTGAAATGCGCACTACACTCAACGACACAAAAGGAAATTGACTCCCAAAATAGCGCCACCAAGATTAGTGAGATGGTGACGTCGCGTCGGGTGAATTGTGTTATGGGCGGGTTGGCCATCTTAGCCATCCCGCCCAAGGGATCGAAACTCAACAATTAAACACAATTTGAACGTTCTTCTTCTTGAAACGTATACACACCACAGGATGTTTTATTTGAACACAACTCAAATGAGAAATTAGAAAATACACTTGATGAATAATAAACGGATAATGCACCGTCGACTCGGTGCCGCACCTGAAGGAGACAGACGACGAGTCGACGTTGAATGTGCCTTAAATACTAAGTTAATTACATAACTTCCACCATGGAGGCATTTTAACATCCATGCAACAGCCAGGTGCACATAATCACCATGACCTGTGAGCGTGAAACTGAACATAAATGTGGGCCGGGGTGAACGTCATCACAATTGGGTCAATTAAGGAAAACAGGGTTAATTCATTAAATGCCATGGTATTTTCCGATTGCTTATTATAAATGGTAGTGCACTTCAACAAATTCATGAACAGTCTTGATTGCAAATGTTACTGTAGATTTTAGGTACTTTGCCTTTAATTCACTCTGAGCAGTCACTACCCTAGTCTTGATTGGCGACGTTTATTTTGTTAACGTAGTCGCCGATATATCGCAACACGAATTACTGGAGAAGACATATCTGTATCACACAAACAACTGGCTCAAAAACGAACGTCTTGACGCTTTTGGCACTAGGACCCGCCCACATTTTCATCAAAATGAACTGGCGATGACGATTGCATTTTGTGATCGGCAGTTAATAAAAACCTGCAAACGATACATATATTGTCCACGGTTAAAAAAAAACCAGTTTACCTCTTGCAAATTCTTACGGTTGTGTGTCACGCTTCACGGCAGTGCCGAACTGCTAATAACAAGTAATGAATGGTGTTATTGAGCACAGCAAGATCTGAGCCAGCGTTTTTTTTTTGTTTTGGGGTTTTTTTTGGGGGGGGGGGTGTTTCCCCTTCAAAAACTGTCATCACAGATGGACGCTGTATGTGCCAATAATAATTGCTTTCTTTTTTTAGAGAAAAGAAACCTAGGATTACGTCTGACAATCCTAGTTGGCCTGCACGTTCGAATTCGTTTCCCTTTAAAGAACGTTGGTCTTTTACATATTTCTCCATTTACATCTGCAGTCAACAGTTTTCTTTCTAGTTCGAGCCAGGGGTTGTCACTTCTTCAAGTGCGACCCCTTTGTCTGTTGATTGATCGCTTGACAGTTATAGTTGCAAAAACGATATGATTTACGATGATTTTTGCTGTTTGTTGATGCAAATGTAGAAGAGAATCGCCAACTGCTTGATAAACAACTTTGAGGTACAATTGTATTACCAAATTAGAAACGGGTAAACAAAATCTTATTCAAGAGAAAAAACGAGTCTGCTTTGTTTTTCCATTGAAAATTGTATCTGTCTTTTATGCATTATTTTAATATTTCTAAGACAATAACGTTGCAATTGAAAACACACGTATTCCGCCGGTACAATGTGTGTTCGCATTATATCGAATTGTTAATGTCAACGTATCACATATCGTCAATATTGCTATTTATAATTCATCGTTATTTACAATTCATACGATATTGGAGTTGCTATGTAACCATTGAAACCCGCAAACTCGTCAGCCACAGGACGTGATGGCGCAAATGTTCAGATTGTATTATTTAACGTTTACTATTCTTCCCAGTACATTATATTACTTTTCATAGTAGATACAATATTTCCATTTATCAACTTACAATAGTCTGTGCTCATTATTGTAATGAATTCGAAATCAGCTGAACATCTAATTAGTTTGCATTAAATTATCCAGCCTGAAATATCTTATACAACTTGTCCCGGCCCTTACCTTTTAATTTTCTAAGGTGTTTTTAACATTATTTTCTGTGTTTTATTTGCTTGGTTGTTTTTATTACCTTTTATTGTTTAGCAATTTCCTAGGTCATTGCGTTGCTCAAAAGATTTTGCTGTTCAAAAGATTCCTGACTGATGGCAACTAGTCAAAAGCAAAGTAGTCAATGGCTAATGTTTAGTGAGATCATTGATTGACTAGTATAATAAGGTGCTGGACTAAAGGTATAAAGTCGTTAGACTAAGCATAAAAGTCGCAGGACGAAGCCAAAATTATGCTGAACTAAAGATTAGTTGTATGGGACATCATTTTAAGTACGGGACTAATTAAAATTAGTCGCTTTTTGACTAAATCATTAGTCACGCTCTGATTTTTGACTAATTAATATCAGTCATGTCAAACATAACAATGGAGAAAAAAAAATTAAAGTCAAATTTACTACCACATTTTTACAGTGTACCAAATCAGAAACGAGTAAACAAAAATTTATTCAAGAGAAAAATTGAGTCTGCTTTGTTTTTCCATTGTCAATTGTATCTGTCTTTTAAGCATTATTTTAATATTTCTTAGACAATAAAGTTGCAATTGAAAACACATGTATTCCGCCGTGTGTTCGTATTATATCGACTTGTTAATGTCAACGTATCACATATCGTCAATTTTACTATGTATAGTTCATCGAAGTTATTTACAATTGATCATCGGATATCGGAATTGCTATGTAATCATTGAAGCCCGCAAACTCGCCGACACAGGACGTGATGGCGCAAATGTTTAGGTTTTATTTAGTACGGGACTAATTAAAATTAGTCGCTTTTTGACTAAATCATTAATCACGCTCTGATTTTTGACTAATTAATATCAGTCATGTCAGACATAACAATGGAGAAAAAAATTAAAGTCAAATTGACTACCACATTTTTACAGTGTACCAAATCAGAAACGAGTAAACAAAATCTTATTCAAAGGAAAACAATAGTCTACTTTGTTTTTCCATTAATAATAAAAATAATAATAATAATAAGACTTGTAATGCGCACATATCCACCCTGCTGGGTGTTCAAGGCGCAGTATCTGTCTTTTATGCATTATTTTAATATTTCTAAGACAATAACGTTGCAATTGAAAACACACGTATTCCGCCGGTACAATGTGTGTTCGCATTATATCGACTTGTTAATGTCAACGTATCACATATCGTCAATATTGCTATTTATAATTCATCGTTATTTACAATTCATACGATATTGGAGTTGCTATGTAACCATTGAAGCCCGCAAACTCGTCAGCCACAGGACGTGATGGCGCAAATGTTCAGATTGTATTATTTAACGTTTACTATTCTTCCCAGTACATTATATTACTTTTCATAGTAGATACAATATTTCCATTTATCAACTTACAATAGTCTGTGCTCATTATTGTAATGAATTTGAAATCAGCTGAACATCTAATTAGTTTGCATTAAATTATCCAGCCTGAAATATCTTATACAACTTGTCCCGGCCCTTACCTTTTAATTTTCTAAGGTGTTTTTAACATTTTTAACAATATGAAATCAATTGAAGCCTGCAAACTCGCCGACACAGGACGTGATGTAGACTTGACTCAAGTCCCAATCCCGTGCAAGGCCCGTTACATGTGTGTTGTAGGAACCTCGCACGAGAAAGGGACTTGAATCAAGTCTCGACGTGATGGGGCAAATGTTCAGGTTTTGTTATTTAAAGGCACTGGACACTTTTGGTAATTACTCAAAATATATATTAGCATAAAAACTTACTTGGTATATGAGCAACGGAGAGCTGTTGATAGTATAAAACATTGTGAGAAACGACTCCCTCTAAAGTAAACGTAGTTTTTGAGGTTTGTTATTTGATGCATGTTGGAATACACCAAGAGAGAATACTGGTCTTTGACAATTACCAAACGTGTCCAGTACCTTTGAAGTTTGTAATTTTCCCCGTCCGATATATTAAAATTCGTAGTAGATACAATCTTCCCTTTCTTGGTAGTATATTTTACCATACACATCGAATCGGGTTGCGTTATTGAGTTCACATAAGTCTCCACCAGCCACGTTAAACGAACGGCATCCAGGTGTTTCGTGACATGCCAAACAGCAATGCAACGGTCGCTCTACGATGATGACGTCAAGGGTGTGGTTCACGAGGCAACGCCCGTGAAATACGGAGTAGCAGCTATTGACCGAATTGGAGCAACGGGGACGGGCGGGACGTTCACATATGACATGCCTGAGAGTATTGCAGTCTAAATCGTTAAACTTGTAGGAGCTGCTCACCACTGCACAATCTTCATTTCCATGACGTGATCCATCGAGCCACTCAGTGCGGTACGGCGAATCACCATCCCCGGTGCAAACCCACTCGCCTTCCACCGCCTCGTCGGTGCAGTCAATCCAGAACCCAACATCCGGATCATTATCAGGGAACGAACCCTGGAATTGGTCCCAGACGAAATCATGTTCCAGTTTGGAGTTGATAGTGGGAATGTGCCCGCCATATTCACTCTGGCAGGTCATTTTGGCGTTGTACCAATTGTATTGCGTCGCCATACGGTCCATGAAGCACGAGTCGCCCCACTCTCGCCAGCCGTCAGCACATCGTCCGTACACCGGGGCTCTGCTCTCTGCTCCCATCAAGTATGGAACCGTCATCAGTAAGGAAATGACACATCCGAACATTGTTTCAAGATGTTCCTGATTAGAATGTCAACGAATACTTCAACGAATTCAACTCCAAAGACGCGGTAAAATAAAGCAACTGTCGCAGCGAAATTTCTCACAGTCCTCACACAGTGTGATAAGTTGTTATTATGTCTAAACACCTCAAGAATTATAAACTCAGCTCGATGTGAATTAGTATTAGCGTTTGCTCAGTCTGAATTCTTGCATCATTACTAGCGCTTCATATATAGACGATGTGACCTCTGACGTCACTCGAAAACCATAACATGATGCGCGCGCATGTCACCTGGCAAAACATTTGTGTACTTGACAGCCGACTAGCTAGCTAGTTGTTAACTGCTTGTCATTCGTCATAAAATTACACGCAATCTTTTCTTGCCCGGCGGAACATGACTTAGACAGTGTTTTGTCAACAGAGGGCGGTTTGAATGTAAACAGAGGTCACATCGTCTATACCTTATGAAGTGTCATATGTTGTTAATTGCACTTCTCCATAGGCCTGCTTGTGGTTCATTACACAGCCGAGCAGTTTGTATCGATGGGGGTTAACCACTGTTTGCACGTTCACGGCGTACAAATACCGTACGTACAAGCAAACCGGGGTAGCGTGTATCTTTTAATTACATCCCTGAAGTTGAACGTTCGATTGGTCTATAAGGCTCTTATGAATAAAACATTTGCCGTCGTGGCCTGTGGTAGGCCAGTAACCTAATCGTAGTGAGGAGATCTCAAACTGACTTTGATATAAGAAAGACTTGTGCTCTTGCCTCATTACCTTTAATTTCCCGAACTTGTCTTGTGTTTTTTGCCTAATTGCCCCTAATTTCCCGAACTTGTGTTTAAACCCGTTTACACAGGCACTAGCTAAACAAACACGGTCAAGTTGAGGTTTACTCAACACCCGTTGTTTGGAGTTGTTTTGTTTTTTGTTTGTATGTTTTTAGTGTTTTTGCACAAGGTTCAGAACAACAAAATGATTCTTTAATTAAAGGGACACGTTGCCTTGGATCGGGCGAGTTGGTCTATGAAAAGCATTTGTAACCGTTTGTTATAAAATGCATATGGTTTAGAAAGATATTTTAAAAGTGGAATACAATGATCCACACAAATATGTCTCGAAATTGCGTGGTTTTTCTTTTACATCGTGAACAAACACGGTCGGCCATTATGTGACTCCACAAAATGGCCGACCGTAGTTTGCAAAGTAAAAGGGAAACCACGCAATTTCGAGGCATATTTTTGTGTGGATCATTGTATTCTACTTTTATAACGTCTTTCGAACCACATGCATTTTATAACAAACGGTTACAAACGCCTTTTTTTAGACCAACTCGTCCGATCCAAGGCAACGTGTCCCTTTAATATCTAGATCAGGTGGGCAAATGTTCAGTTTAATTACTCTGGACCAGAGAGGTTTACAGTCACAGGGTTGCTGTGAATATTGGTCGAACAAGCTTTACTATCATCCCAACAAGAATCAATTAAGTTGATCTTGATGAATTTCGTTCAAGGTTAAAGGATGCCATCTCATTCTGTGTTAGGGGGACAAAATGTAACATTTTCCGGCTGACCAGGTCCGATAAATAACAGGAAACTGTTGGGTAACAAAATTGTGTAACAAACACGATCAAGTAATAAACCTCAAGGGAAACTGACTGGGTTACTTTGTGAAAAAAAGTGAACATACAAGGAAAAATATACTAGTGCGGGATCACTAGTATAGTGCGGGCCTTGGACCTGTGACCTCCATGATAACGCTCGCTCGTGATGTAATAGACACCAGAGCATACGAACGACAGTCAGGGGTATTAAACTTTAATCTTTAAAAATATTACATTTTTGCCATCAAAAGTGAAATCCTCTGGCAAGGGTATTACATTGTGCTATTTTTATTTTGTGTTTGTTACTTGTTATGTTTCCGTCAGCACATTGTCCGTACACCGGGGCTCTGCTCTCTGCTCCCATCAAGTATGGCACTGTCATCAGTAAGAAAATGACAAAACCAAACATTGTTTCAAGATGTTCCTGCTTAGAATGTCAACCGTGAAGACTTCAACGAATTCAACTCAAAGACGCCGTAAAATAAAGCAACTGTCGCAGCGAAATTTCTCACAGTCCTCACACAGTGTAATAAGTTGTTGTTATAATGTCTAAACACTTCAAGAATTATAACCTCAGCTCGATGTGAATTAGTATTAGCGTTTGCTCAGTCTGAACTCTTGCATTATTACTAGCACTTCATATAACGTATTATAGCGATATTACAGCTTAACTCTTCATCAAGACTAACTGAAATGATCAGGTTGTCCACCAAGTCCATATAACAAATTGACATTTTGAGATATAAAATGTGCATTGGCTTATCAAGTTTTGAGATATAAGTGCATTAGCTTAACAAGGTTGTTTTTTGGTTTTTTTTTTAATATCTGTTTTTACAGCCTACTCTAAATCAAGGCTAACTGAAATTATCAGGTTGTCCTTCAAGTCCATATAATAAATTGGCATTTTGAGATATAAATGTGCATTAGCTTAACAAGTTAGTGGTTTTTTTCGGGTTTTTTTCTTTCTTCAATATTATCAGATAAGGCCTACACCCTTTTAGAAAACGGGATAAAATTTGTATTTTAAAAACATGCTAATTTTGTTTGTCTGTGTTTATTAATCCTTTGTTTCGAATGTTCATGAAAACGATGGCCTTTAATTAAGGATGTGTCTCTTCATTTGATGTGTTCATTGATCGTATTGCTACCAACAACAATAAATATCTGACAGCTGTCACAGTCTACTTTGCAAGTTTTTTATGTTTTTAGTGTGGCCAATACCCTAACATTTAATAGGAGTCATTGCTCTTGGAAGAAGCATTACCTCTCTTGATAAAATAATTAATCACAATTGAGACAAGAATTTTGCTTTTTAGGGCTACACTGAGCCCCCGATGATTCAAATTAATATTTTTTTTAAAACTTACCCGATAAAAACCCGTCTTTCCGATTAAATCTTTTGTTTTAAATTCACAAAATTTTAGAGTCAATTTTTAGAAAGATATTGTTTTGAATGTGTAACAAGATCATTGAAAAAATGTCTTTGAATCAACACAAACAAGTAACTAGGTACTGCACTTATTCATCCAAAAGGTACTTAACCCTTTGTTTCACGCTATTCGACTTCCTTTCAGTTTTTAAGAAACTTTAATGTTGGATTTCTCATTTATCAACTTACAATAGTCTGTGTTTATTATTGTAATGAATTTGAAATCAGCTGAATACCTTATGAGTTTGCATTAAATTAACCAGCCTAAAATATCTTATACAACTTGTCCCGGCCCTTACCTTTTAACTGTCTAAGGTATTTTTACAATTATTTGCTGTGTTTTATTTGTTTGGTTGTTTTTATTACCTTTTATACCGGTATTGTTTAGCAATTTGCTAGGTCATTGCGTTGCTCAAAAGATTTTGCTGTTCAAAAGATTCCTGACTGATGGCAACTAGTCAAAAGCAAAATAGTCAATGGCTAATGTTTAGTGAGATCATTGATTGACTATAGTAATAAGGTGCTGGACTAAAGGTATAAAGCCGTTAGACTAAGCATAAAAGTCGCAGGACGAAGCCAAAATTATGCTGAACTAAAGATTAGTTGTATGGGACATCATTTTAAGTACGGGACTAATTAAAATTAGTCGCTTTTTGACTAAATCATTAGTCACGCTCTGATTTTTGACTAATTAATATCAGTCATGTCAGACATAACAATGGAGAAGAAAAAAAATAAAGTCAAATTGACTACCACATTTTTACAGTGTACCAAATCAGAAACGAGTAAACAAAATCTTATTCAAGAGAAAAATTGAGTCTGCTTTGTTTTTCCATTGTCAATTGTATCTGTACGGAGCCCCTAAAGGGACATCAAAAAAAAAAAAAAAAAAAAAAAAAAAAATATCGTGCGCACGACATATTATCTCGTGCGCACGACATATTATCCCGTGCGCACGACATATTATCTCGTGCGCACGACATATTATCTCGTGCGCACGACATATTATCTCGTGCGCACGACGTGCGCACGACATATTATCTCGTGCGCACGACATATTATCACGTGCGCACGACATATTATCTCGTGCGCACGACATATTATCTCGTGCGCACGACATATTATCTCGTGCGCACGACATATTATCTCGTACGCACGACTTATTATCTCGTGCGCACGACGTATTATCTCGTGCGCACGACATATTATCTCGTGCGCACGACATATTATCTCGTGCGCACGACATATTATCTCGTGCGCACGACATATTATCTCGTGCGCACGACTTATTATCTCGTGCGCACGACATATTATCTCGTGCGCACGACATATTATCTCGTGCGCACGACATAATTCGGGATTCTTGGAAACAGCCAGTCGTCACGCCGCCATTGTTATCACACACGTGAAACACACAACACAGACATTACAAGGTCAAGGAGATCGAAAGATTGGAAAGACAACTGTTCAAAGGCCCTGTACACTATTGGTAAGATCGAAAAACACAAATGTTCACACATTCACACACAACTTACATGATTTAAAGTAAGTAATGGTTGAAAGGGTTCCTTCAAATATTTCTGCCTAAAATGCTATCGTTTCTGAGAAATGAGTAAAACAATAGTTTTTATCACGCGCGATATTTTGAAAAAACAGAAAACATTTGAGGTTTTTGCCCCAATTCGCAAATATTTACGTGAATATTTACGTGAATATTCACGATTTGTGCCCTAATCGCAAATTTTTACGTAAATATTTACGATTTGTGCACCCAAACGCAAATATTTACGTAAATATTTACGCAAATATTTGCGATTTGTGCAACCAATCGCAAATATTTACGTGAATATTTACGTAAACATTCACGGTTTGTGTCCCAATTCATAACAAAGTAAGTGTACCCTTCATGTTGTGCAAAAGAAGAATTGTTATTCCATAATCTGACAGACCAAACCACTGGGCACACTTAATTTGGAGGTGGCTAATTCGGATCTCTAATACCTAATTAGCCGCTAGAATACACGCCCTCTTCTTGTGTTCTAGCGGCTAATTAGGTATTAATTAGTGATCGGAATTAGCAACCTCCAAAATCGAGTGTGCCCAGTGGTGTGGTTCTGTCAGATTATGGAATAAAAATGTATCTTTATCCAACATGAAGGGTACATTTACTTTCGGCGAGTGCAGTCATAATAGTAAGTATTTGTGTACTAACGCATGATAGAAAATGGCGTGTATTTTAGCGGCTAATTAGGTATTAATTAGTGATGCGAACTAACCACCTCCAAAATTAAGTGCGCCCAGTGGTAGGGTATATAAGATTATGGAATAAAATTTCATTTTTTTTGCAACATGAAGGGTACATTTACTTTCAGGCGAATGCAAGTTTTTCAACAGTTGTATGTTGGTCTGTGGTGAGGTCTTAGTTGTGGCGGATAATTACTCACTAATTGGTCAGCCAAGTATGCTCAGTGATCTATGTTTTTTCAGAATTCTGTAAACAATTATACTAATAAAGAAAGATTATAAAAAAATCGCTCAAATTAAAATGAATTAAGGGGGAGACAGAAATGTTACCGCCTTGAACTACATGGAACTACTGAATAAGCAGAATCCGCGGATGGAAATTCTGGCCCAATACGCGGCTAGCTTCAATATTCACGGTTCACGGATGACTGGGTTTGAGACTTTGGGCACAAACCGTGAATATTACGTAAATATTCACGTAAATATTTGCGTTTGGGTGCACAAATCGCAAATATTTACGTAAATATTTGCGATTGGGGCACAAATCGTCACGTTTACGTAAATATTCACGTGAATATTTGCGATAAGGGCACAAATCGTGAGTATTCACGTAAATATTCACGTGAACATTTGCGATTGGGGCACAAATCTTGAATATTCACGTAAATATTTGCGAATTGGGGCAAAAACCTCGAATATTTACGTAAATATTCACATAAATATGTATGTTTGATGTCCCTTCAGGGCCACCATGCCAGGCATAGTTTTGAGTAAGTTAATGTAGTTTTTCTGTGTTTATTTTCTTTAACATTGTACTTGAAGTTGTAGTCAATTAGATCGTCTTCCTCCATGATTAGATGGAGTTAATTACTCCGACTAGTGTAGTGCAGCATCACTAATACATTCTTTACAATTGAGATTAGTCTCTTTGTGAAGCTCTACTTAAAGTGAAAGTAGGCAAAAACAAACAAACAAATAGTCGCAACTCCCGGGGGCCTGTAAAATCAGGGCAGGCAGAGTCGCCTCGTATACCGTGCTATAGCGTCGCCAGGCCCCCTCTACTCTGCTGCATGCACCGCACTGCACTGCACTACACTAGTCGGAGAACTCCATCTAATCATTGACTACACTGGACTACAACTTCAAGTACAATGTTAACGAAAATAAACACAGAAAAACTACATTAACTTACTGAAAACTATGCCTGGCAAAACTTTACACAGTACACGGTGATTATTACAGGCTTCTTTAAACAGTTGTCTTTCCAATCTTTCGATCTCCTTAACCTTGTTATGTCTGTGTTGTGTGTTTCACGTGTGTGATAACAATGGCGGCGTGACGACTGGCTGCTTCCAAGAATCCCGAATTATGTCGTGCGCACGAGATAATATGTCGTGCGCACGAGATAATATGTCGTGCGCACGAGATAATATGTCGTGCGCACGAGATAATATGTCGTGCGCACGAGATAATTTTTTTTTTTTTTTTTTTGATGTCCCTTTAGGGGCTCCGTATATCTGTCTTTTATGCATTATTTTAATATTTCTAAGACAATAAAGTTGCAATTGAAAACACATGTATTCCGCCGGTACAATGTGTGTTCGCATTATATCGACTTGTTAATGTCAACGTATTACATATCGTCAATATTACTATGTATAGTTCATCGAAGTTATTTACAATTGATCATCAAATATCGGAATTGCTATGTAATCATTGAAGCCCGCAAACTCGCCGACACAGGACGTGATGGCGCAAATGTTTAGGTTTTATTCTTTAAAGTTTGTAATTTTCCCCAGTCCGATTACAGTTCGTAGTAGATACAATCATCCCTTTCTTGGTAGTGTCTTTTCCCTTCCACATCGGACCGGGTTGCGTTTTTGAGTTCACATAAGTCTCCACCAGCCACGTTAAACGAACGGCATCCGGGTGTTTCGTTACACGCCAAGCAGCAATGCAACGGTCGCTCTACGATGATGACGTCAAGGGTGTGGTTCATGAGGCAACGCCCGTGAAATACGGAGTAGCAGCTATTGACCGAATTGGAGCAACGGGGACGGGCGGGACGTTCACATATGACATTCTTGAGTGCATTGCAGTTATCATCGTTAAACTTGTAGTAGATGCCCACCACTGCACAATCTTCATTTTCATGACGTGATCCATCATACCACTCAGTGCGGTACGGCGAATCACCATCCCCGGTGCAAACCCACTCCCCTTCCACCGCCTCGTCGGTGCAGTCAATCCAGAATCCAGCATCCGGATTGTTATCAGGGAACGAACCCAGAAAATGGTCCCAGACGAAATCATGTCCCAGTTTGGAGTTGATAGTGGGAATGTTCCCGCCATATTCACTCTGACAGGTCACTTTGGCGTCGTACCAATTGTATTTCGTCACCATACGGTTCATGTAACACGAGTCGCCCCACTCTCGCCAGCCGTCAGCACATCGTCCGTACACCGGGGCTCTGCTCTCTGCTCCCATCAAGTATGGAATGGTCATTAACAAGGAAATGACACTTCTGAACATTGTTTCAAGATATCCTGATTAGAATGTCAGCGAAGGTTACAACGAATTCAACTCCAAAGACGCGGTAAAATAAAGGCTACTGTCACAGCGAAATCTCTGTCCTTTACACCGTCTGACCAAAAAGTGTTTTATAATGTCTAAACACTCCAACCCGTATAACCTTCGCTTGATGTAAATTAGTAAATGCATTTACTCAATTTGACTTCTTCCCAGCAACGAGCGCTTCACCTAAAGTATAATGTATAATTCATCGTTATTAACAATATTGATCAACGAATATCAGAGTTGCTGTGGACACAACCCAAGTCAAACAACTTGCCACACACGGTGTGATGGCCCAATTTAATGTTTAGGTTTTATTATTAAAACTTTATGTTTTCCCTGTCAGATACTGTATATTACTTTTTGTATAGTAGATACAATCTTCCCTTTCTTTATCTTTGTAGCAACGCCCGTGAAATACGGAGTAGCAGCTAGGCTATTGACCGAACTGGAGCAAAATAATGTGAGCAATTTTTTTTTTTTTCGCACAATTTTTTTAATTTTGGGTGGACTTTTTCTTCTTCTTTTTTGATTTTGGGGGACTTTTTGAAATAAGGTTTTTACGAACAGGAACATCTTGTTTTTCTTGAAAAGAAAACATTTATCTGTGCATGAGACTTGTCACGCGACGCGAAAAGCATTAATGGAGAGATAACAAATATATATAAAAAACGGCTTTCGAAAAAACTCCCAATGGAAATGGGAACGGTTTTGAGAATGAATAATAATAATAATATATCAAACTAGCGCAACATATCCACATATAAAGTAGGCGATCAAGGCGACAATAAAAAACAATTAATGCAGAAAGAAAAATACAACACATTTTAATTAAACTGTGATAGGCAACTGTCCATGAGGTGGGTTTTGAGGGAAGTTTGAAGGAGTTAAGGGATGAAATAGAGCGATTGAGTGAGGAAGGCTGTACCAAAGACGAGGGACTTTGTTGACTTGACGAGAAAGGTATAAATATGTTCTGCTGGGGCACTAACACTGGGAGAAGATAGTGGATCCGGCCATAATTGCTGCTTCGACGGCCGGGATCGATCGAGTGACAAAACACTTAATACTCAAACACCATTCAAGATGTCAATACGTATGTCAATTTATTTTAGGGGTTGTTACTTTTATAGAGCAATCAAAAATATTGTATGTACGGCCCCTTCATTTGGCTATATTTACAAGAACAACAAGTTTAACATTCATTAAAAAAAACCAATTGCTATACTTAATCCAATAAATATGAATAAGAAAAGGTCAGGGTGTGGTCTAGTATTTTTTACAGCCCTTGTAATAAGTGTAGCTAGAACTCAAACATTTAAAAGAGAGAAGTAAACTCACTGTTTATACAATAACAATTTAATTTATGTTACAACTTCGCGTGAAAACCTCACCGAATAATGGAAGAAATCCTCCTGGGTTCCAAGGATGGTGTGTGAACTGTCTACACACTCAACAGCTCTTTTTCATATTTTGGCAGGTTCCCTATGTGCAATAACAATAATGAATACCAAGTCTTATATCAAAATAGGGGTCTGACTATTTTGCTCTTTTAACCTCCGTTTGGTTAGGCGTGTCCGAATTATCGGCTACAGCTACGGCTAGATTTCCGCGTCACTATGCATTGAAGAATAGGACGTCCCTATAGCAGCACTATTAGCAACAGCCGTAGCCGTATAGCTGCCAATTCGGACACGTCAAACATTGGTTCCATTTGGGGGAAAGCAAGATGGCGGCGATGTGATGGGGCATAGTTAAATAGATGGAGCACTCTAATTACACACAAGTAACTGCGCTGACCCACCATGGGTTCGAATCCCTATGGGTAACATACAAATTTCCCCTTACAAAAATGTTGGCTGTGTGGTCTAGTGCGTGACCTGTGTCATAGATTGGTCAGCACCTTTTTCTCAATGGCCAAAAATGCTTCTTGTCGGGCCGTGTGACATGGCTTTGTACGACCCTAGTTCTGTAACTCTATGGATGGGGGTCCGTGTCAAGATAGCGGCAATGTGATAGAGGTCTGAGAAATTACTTCGAGTGGAAAGTCAGTGCAGATATAAAAGCAAGGGTTTAAAATATGAAATTTAATTTTGTTTTTTTAATTCATTGTCTCCATTGAGAGTTAAAAAAATTCTAACTACCAACATGCATGCAGCGTATTTGGAGAGGAATCAAAATCACCAGTCAGAAGAATGTAATAAATAAAATTAACAATAATTCCACATTCTGAAATAGTTATTAACCTTTATAACAAAAAACATGTACAAGTGTTCAGATAAAATATAATTTAGCCAAATAATGTGTTAAATTGAGGTCAAAGAGTCACAACAGATGGGTGTTCTTTTGACATTAAAAACTATAATACCATTCACAGAATAAAAAGCACTGTAAATTTATAGTCATCTCTTTGCATTCATGGTGTTAAAATAAATTCAACATAACAATGGCGATGTGACTTTTGACTAGACACAGCGTACCAAGCCAGTAACACAGGCCAGTCGAACAGCCCCCCCCCCCCCGAGCCCCATTCCCTTTAAATAATTATGTGTAAATATTATGTAAAGTTGCACATCGCGTGTGAGCACCTGGGCCCAATTTCGGAGAGCTGCTTCAGCAGAAAAAGTAGCTAAGCACAAAAAATCATGCTTACCTGAATAAGGTTACCAGCCAAATGCCATGTCACATGTAGAAACTGTGACTGGTATCCTGCTTATTTTTTGCTTAGCAGGAAATGTTTAAGTAATACTTTCCGCTTAAGCAGCTCTACGAAAGTGGGCCCTGGCGGGCAAAATGAGGGAAGATTGCGCCTTTTGGATGGGGGCTGACGGTGGCGTGACGCATACGCGTTTGTGCGTCTGCCTAGTGCACAACTGCATAGCGTTTGCCAGCCAATAGTGTCTGTACGCATGCGTGACTATAATTAACATGGAAATGGCTCATTCCATAAAGCTGTGCAGGGGAAAGAGTGTTGCTTGAACAATTCAATCTAGCTCATCATTAAAAAAAGACCAGAGGCTCCAGTCATAGAACAAAAGGATTAAACAGCATTTTGAATGGTTACCAGGATAAATAAAATTTCCACACCAATGAGAGTCTTTGGAAACCCCTTCCCTATCCAGAGATTTGGCCTGGGCCAATGACACGAAAGCTGTTTCGGTAGCTTCAGAAGGTATTGTTCAAACCACTTATTTGACCAGCAACAGCTTGCAGGAACCTGTACATGGTATTTTGGCTGGCACCCCAATTCTTCTATGCAAAAATTTCTGTGGTTAGAAATTGTTTGTCCTGAATAGCTAAAGATATAGCTTGCTTTGGCAGAAACACTCGTTTTGATCGTAACCAAATACTCGCACCCAAAGTCCATACTCGATACTCAACTGAAAAATAACGTATTCGAAGTCGTGTACTCGACTGTAATGTACTTGTACTTGATTTTAAGTACTACGTCGCCAAAATACGGTTGTCTAAATTATGTTGTGTCAATGTAAATTTATGCCATTGCTATCCAAGGAAGAGGAATAAAGCACTAGAAAAGTAAAGTTTAAGTTGTATTTGGTGTTTTCATGTTTAAAAGATAATTTTCATATAACAAGCATGCATTGTCATCCAGAAATCAGTCAAAAAACAATAATTGTTTTTATACCTCATTTTGCAGTTTTGTTCTTTATAAAGTACTCACACTCGGAGATCCATGTATTTTGAACTCGTTTTTTGGCCCAAGTCTCGTACTTAAAGGCACTGTACACGTTTGGTAATTGGAGCCTATTGTTTGTTTTGAAACCTATCTAGTCGTAGATATATACCATCAACCTAACCCGTGAAACATTCATTTCAAAAGGTGGTAGCAATTTTGAGATATTGCCGAAAATCTGGAGCGGTTATGTCCAAGCAGGAAGAATAATCTGCATTGGAATACACACTCTGAGAAGCGTTACGCGTAACGCTTCTCAGATTAAAATGTTTCGGGGGATAAAAAGTGATATATTTTTCCGTAACCGCAGTACTTCGAAGTGAAAAGTTTCTCAAATACATTATACTATCCAAAGCTGCTGTACTTCTTACCAAGTAAATGTTTATTGCCATTAATTATCAGAGTCATTACCAAACGTATACGATGCCATTAAAATACTACTCGGCCACCCTAGTACTTGGCAGCAGTACTTGATACTTGACTGAAAAGTACTTGACTTGAGACTACAACACTGCAGGGTTACTAGCCAGACACAATGCAATGTACTCTAAGTGATTGGTTCCCTGCAAGTGTTTTGCTTAGCAGAACAATTTGCTAAGTACTGTTTTCTTCCTAAACAGCTCTATGAAATTTGGCCCAAGGGGTTGACCAATGCCATGGTGAGGCAAGCAAATCGGAAAGCCCCATGGCTGGCTTCTATAGGGCCAGGCCAAAGGCCCAATTTCATAGAGCTGCTTAAGCAGAAAATATTGCTTAACAACCAGAAATGAGCAGGATACCAGTCACAAATTGTACTTGTGACATTGTAGTTTGGCTGATAACCTTATTCTGGAAAGCGTAATTTTGTTATGCTTAGCTACTGGTGCTTAAGTAGCTCTATGAAACTGGGCCCAGGCCATTGATGCTGGAAACAGGAGATCCCTCGCAAAGACCAAAGTTATCTTACTGCAGATTCACATTTTGCTTTTAGGAAACAGGGTTTTAGTTCCCCTTCCCACCCCAAACAGGTTAAATGATCACCCAATCCATGAGTTTTCAATAGTATTTCGGTAAACTGCAAGAGAGACATTTCATTTTTCCTATTGAATTTGTTGTTGTTCAATCAGAAGGTGATTTTGTAATAAATAAACCCATTCAATGTCTGCGGGCATCAAGGGTTTTTGTCCCCATAGGCCCTTTACAAAACAATGGCTTCAGCTTTGGTTTGACTTCGTCAACATGTACAGAAAGCCGGGTTTTCAAAATAATTGACAATAGCCTGAGCTTGTGTGCGAATTGGTGGCTGCGGCTGCTGCTAAGGGTGTTGCTATGGACATCCTATCCTTCAATGCATGTTCACATGGCCATCAAGCTGCAGCCATAGCTGCTAATTTGGACCTGGCTGGGCCCAATTCCATAGAGCTGCTTAAGCAGAAAATAATGCTTAACAGATTTATGCTAAGCGAAAATAAGCGGAATACCAGTCACAGATTGTGTATGTGAGATGGGATTTAGGCTGGTAACTCTATTCTGCTAAGCAGAAATGTTTTGTGCTTAGCTACTTTTGTGCTTGAGCAGCTCTATGAAATTGAGCCCTGGCCTAAGCTGAATATTCACTTTTCAAATTGATAAATTCACATCATGGCTTGAATGAAAATAGCCTGATCCCCTTTTTACAAATGAGAATTATAATTACTATTATAATTGTGTATACAGGGAACATGCCAATGGTAGTTACAACGTGATAGCTATACAAGTAGTAGTTGTTGGTTTTGTACAGTCAACCCTCTATGTGTCTTGTCCATTGGTGTTGCCTCCTGACACACTCTATTTTATTGGCTTTTACCATCCGGAAATAATTTTGATCAAGAGTAACATCATTTTTTTTCTGTTAAAGGAGCACATGAGTAAGTAACCGACCATAAAGGTTGACCCCTCAATGGTCCAGTCGTTCGATATTTGACCAACAGACAAATGTGTCAATTTCCACATTTTGTTGTTTAAAAACTGGGTAATCCAGAGGAAGCCTGATGATTGGAGTTTCTCATTATTTGCTCGAAAGATAATTATCAACAAGTTCGAAAAAATGCCAAAACCTGACAACCTCACTTCAACAAACATCAACAAACATCAAAAATGTATTTTTAAAAAATTAAAAAAATGAAAAAAATGAGCACTCCTTTTTCATAATTTACAATAAAACAAGGGGTCATTTTCTCAATTTTACTGTACAAGTGCCTGATTAGTCGTTCATGAAGCGCAGACGCATTTTCGTTGGTTTTTGTTTCTCTGGACAGGTGCTCTCAAGGCGAGGCCGACTTTAAGGTTTTCTCCCGATCTTTCATATCTGACCTTTTATATCTGACCTTTCATATCTGGGTCTTTCATATCTGACCTTTCTTATATGGATCTCTCATATCTGGATCCATCTCAGTGAAAAAATGTTTAAGTCCAATGGATTTGATATAATGTTATTTGGTTTTACCCATACACTATGGGTAAAACCAAATAATATTCTTTATCCCTGATGCAAATTTAACATCTATTGGATTTGATGCCATCGTTGTCTATTGATCATTATTTCATAGTTGATAGATTTGTGAAAAATCAATGTTACCCGAGCAGAATAATCTCTGAACAGATTGATAAATACTAAAATGTTGGATGCTGGTAAAACAAAAATGCTGAGTTTTTTTAAAAGCGGGAAACATGCCAAGGCAGGGATAAAATGGGTTTTATAAGCGAGCAGAGAATCTCGAGAGAGAGAAAAAAACAACTTTGGTCCACGGTGGGGGCGTCATGTGTCACTACCATGCACAATCTTGGTGTCCATGGGAAAGTGGTCGGGGGTCAAAACATCTTTACACCATGAAGTCTGGATCACTCTCATCGCTCTCATCCTCCTCATCACTGTCATCAACGAAGTGAGAACAAGAAGTTAAGGAATCATTTCCCACAAATCAAAGATCCACAGCATTCAAGGCAAAGTATACCTTTGGTTTTTGGAACCATTCGACTGTTTTAATCCTATACAAATGATACAATAAAACTAGATATGATATCGCCAAAAATCTGGAGCGGTTATGTCCATGCAGGAAGAATAATCCGTAATTGGAATACACAGTTCGAGAGTTTCATGCATGAAACAGTTCTCACATTGACATTTTTTTTAATCCCTTTCTCTAAAACCACATTCCTTAGAAGGGAATCGTTTCTCAAAATGTTATACATATTCAACAGCTGCAGTGCTTTTTACCAAGTAAGTTGTTATGGTCATTACTTTTTTGGAATAATTATCAAAGGTATACCCTATCTTTAAAAAGGATTGAGAATGGCAGGACTGAGAGCCTGTGAAAAACTAAGAACTTCTGGGGATGGTTTCCTTTGTAATAGAGACGTAATAAAAGAGCTGACAAATTTTTAATTAGGGAGAGAAGAAAGAGCTTTTCCCTTTTTAAAAGTAAACATAAAAAAGTCCAAGATACTTTGACACAAAATTAACATCCAAATCAGGCCTTGAATTTCATCTTTGAGAGGGCAAGGCCATTTTTCATTTTGCAAAGGGCACTTCTATTGGAAAATCGTGAAGTCTATGGGAAACTTTTGAAGGGGCACCATGGCCAAGACCAGGGGGCAACAGAGGCCATGGCCTCCATGGCCGCCGTGTAATTCAAGGACTGCTAAATTGAATCAAAATTCTTCCGAATATGGCAACTCAACACCCAAATAATACACCCCCCCCCCAATAAGGTTTGTATTTTGTATGCCTCATGCTTAGAGTGACTTTCGTCATGTAGCACTATCAAATTCAGAGAAATCAATGTTATTGAATCTGCAGGACTTGGGGTAGTCAGGGTCGAGCTTTATAATAATAGTCCTACAATGTCAGAGCTCCCAACATTTGCATCTTACAATCAGGGAGATTTTGTACAACAATCAGGGAGATATTTAGAATAACATTCAGCATAATAGGGTAAAACGTTTCCATAATCGGGGAGATTCTCAAATATTTTCATCAGAACATGGAAAGATTGGTTTATTTTCAGGGAACTTTCTGCAGAATCAGGGAGAGTTGGCAGCTCTGCAATGTCCCTGTACATGAAAAGTCATGGGTCAAATAAGTGCATAAATTGAATAATTAACATAATGGCTTGATCATCTGGGAAGATGTTTCAAAGGATATTTTTCGTCGTTTCTTTCTTGGCTTGGGCGTTTTCTTGATGACCTTCTGTGTGGGCCGTCGGCTTTTGGACTTTGGTCGTTTTACTTTATGTATCTAAAAACAACAGGGGGGGGGGGTAATCAAATCGAATGTTATATAAAAAATAAATATAAAGCACGATTTTTATAATTTGTTAAATATTCATACAACATGTACCATAATAAAAGTTAATTAATTAATTACTTTAAGTAAATAAAAATCCCCCAACACAATTTCACATACATTGTGTACATGCTACCCTTTTTAGATTGTTAAGACTTTAATATGGCTTTGGCAATGGACATTCCCCAAAATGAGAGCATACAATACTGTTAAACTACTTGTTATTGGCAAGCCTATATTTCTACTAAATGAGAGGGCGCCCCATTGACCCATAGCACACTACGCCTATCCTGTCCGCCATTTTGGGAGTAAAAATGTACGCAAAGGAACTGCCTCCCAAAATGGCGGAAATGGTAGACGCGCATTGTGCAGAAGCGTTTTCTGCGTCGCGTGCATACGGTCAAAATATAGTAGAATATTTAATGTCATCTGTAAAAAAAAACATACATTGAAATACATTATGGTCCTGCGAGCATTAACAATCTAAAGGCAAACAATAAACGACGCCTCGAAAAAGATAATGATAGACAGGAAAATTTAGACTATAGAAAGCCAGTTTATGTCTAATCTACCTGAAGTGGTCAAACACAACACAATCGAGGGAGAAAATAGTTCATAAATTCATTCGGAGTAAAGTTGAAATTACAAATACAATTCATCAGTATAGACCCCTTGTGCTGGCGAACACGTGGCTACTGTCTGGCTGTGGTCTGCCATTGTGGGAGTCAAATTGCATAAAGATATAGTGCACGTATTACAGCACGAGCTTCACCTAAAATAAGCACTGCCTAGTAACATACAGGGAATCAAACTCACAAAGAGGCACAACAAAGATTTGTAATAAATAGTAATGTTACTTATACCGCCCATTTTCCATATTAAAAATGAGATAATAAGACGAATAACAATTCTATGAAAATACAAACAGATAAGAAAAGAACAAAACGGTAGCAAATACACAAAAGTTAAAAACAAATTCTTAAACACACACCCTTATAAAAAGTTTAGGCTGGACCAGCCAGTGACTAAAAATATCAAGGTAGGCCTACAACACCTCAATAGCACAAACAATAAGCACAAACAATTTATCAGGGGGAATGGCGTAAGGTGTATCGGGTCAATTATTCTGATGTCTTCCACTACATATACTTTCAAGTTTAAAACTAATGCAGATATTATTAAAAAAACAAAAACTGCACACAAATATAGTTCAACTTCATTTTCATGTTCATACTCATATGGAAAGTAAACAAACTTTACACGACAATAGAGGGCACACCAAACAAATCAGTACACAACATTGTCAACAGCAAACAAAACTTTTTTCTAAATGACAATGGTACGAGAGAAAGAGCAAATAATACACACATACCGGCAATAGCACTCCGCACTAATGCTAAAAATAGAAGCTCATTACCCGGATTTCAGACATGTCAAATTTTAGTAATGTTCAGGCATGTACATATCCGAGCTCTATGTTTACTTGTGTGTACCGACTGGACTAGTACCACTGCGGTCTGGCACGCAGATGATCTACGTGTAATTTCAAGTAGATATCTATCTGAAGGTCTGGTAATAACAAAGAAAAGTCTTTTCATCTCTGTGATGGCAAGTTTGCCTCTTTCAAGAAAAACTGGAGGCGCAGGGAGATCAGTTACAAAATCCTGACAAATCACATGCCTGATGTTCTAAACCTTTGCCCTCTGGCAACAGCAAACTCTCACAACCTCCCTTCAAAGGATAACATCATCTTACCTGTACATCTCCAGACGGAGGTGAACACGGAGCAACATCAGACTCGTCGTCCTCCACCCTCACTGCTGCCGCAACAGCCTCAGGGCTACCTCCAGCTCCAGAAGTGTTGTGAGGCCTGTTGTTCTCGTCGGTGTTCCCTGAAGTGTTGAGGGGCGGCGCTGTGGTGGTGGAGGTGGAGGCGACCGCGGCGGCTGCATGTGCCTTGGCCTTGTCTTCATCTTCCTCGTCATCTGAGGGATCCATCAGCTCCATCAGCTGCTTGAACTGCAGGTAAAGACAAGCTTCAATGTCATTCTGTTTTACTGATATCATTTTCTCAGTCATTTGACAACAGGGTAGGGAAAAAGATCCTGAGGCAGACCAATGAAAAGATGGAGGGATTATATAGTGAACATCGCAGGGAAGACCTGAACAAGAATGGCTAAGGAAAGGACAACATTGAAGAGTCTGACAGAGGGCTACATCCTGCAGTGGATGGATGATACCTAGGTATAAAGTATAAGGTACAAGGTTGACTTCAGGGACAGGCTTTAGTTTCCTGTTAATGCCCCATTATTTTTGTTTTCAATTCCAATTATTACCTTATTTCAATTTGATTTTTGTGGGATACTATCAACAAAATCATTGGCCGAGCAGTCAAGCGCACCGAACTCAAGCTCTGGTATTTCTTAGCAGCAGAGTTTGGATTCGAGTCCTGATCTTGGCACTTGTGTCCTCAAGCAAGATAATACTTCAACGCATGATGATGCGGTGATCCAGCCGGAGCCGCCAATTAGACTGTGCCTGAATTGGCAGCTGAGGGTACTGCTATGGGCCTCCTATGCTTCAATGCATGTTCAGTTGACGATCAAGCCACAGTCGGTGCAATAGACCGTGCAAGTCCTGTGCGTATTCAAACATTTTTGGAACCACTTTGGTCCCACGTATGATGCTTTAACGCTTGGAAGGAAACAAACTCACGCGCTTTAACGGGTCCCAATGTTCGAACACGCACGAGACTTGCACAGTCTATAGCCACTAATTTGGACAAAGGCCATTTTTGGGGGGCATGACATTTATTGCACTCGGACAAGATATCATCAAGTACACAATTACAAATCAATACAAACATCCCTTGTAGTAAAAAGAATGCGTTCACTATCAATGTTTACAACATTACTACTGTATGAAAAGATTGGTCAATCCCTCGTACAAAGAACTTTTCTTTTATCACCCCACGCTACTCACATCTAAATACTCTGCAACGATGTCCCTCTTGTCCCGGTCCGTCAGGGTTGTCTTTGGCTGACTGACATTCAGTAGCTCTAGCGCCCTCGCCGGATTGAACATCACGCTAGATTTGCGATTCAACGCTTTGTCGTATACTTTGGCTGCCTCCGTGGGCGAGTATCTATGGATCGTGCTGTAGGGTGGGAAGGACACAAAGGAATATAAGAACCAAGTGAGACAAAGTCCCAAATGAGAACTCTTCATCACATTGGGATTATTCATCAAAACACAATTCCAATTTGGGCATGATTACAAGTTCGGATATAAAGGCAACAAATCTCAATAAAGAATCAATACAACAGTATATCAATACAAAAAAACATTCACATAGAAAAAGACCTGATAGCAGCTAATCATATCTTTCCAAACACCTATCTGGGGATCAAGAATGCCAAGGGGAAAGTCACTTATAATACTTGCTCTCAGCAAAAGAATCAAAACACTAAAAATACACACAAGATTGAGAACTTATAACCATGTAACCCTGGGGCTGATTTCACAAAGAGTTAAGATTGATCTTAAGATGTGTATCAATCTGAATTGCTAAGCAAAGTGTGATGTCACAATACAAATCACTAAGAAAATATGAACAACTCATCTTAAGATGAATCTTAGTGCTTTATGAAATTGAGCCCTGGAGTGGTTTCCTCTACATATTCATATTCATTCATTCATTCATTAGTTCATTCAACTGGTGCAATAATAAAAGTCAAGTTAAATTACAATTTCAATAATAGAAATTAAAATTGGAAAAGCAACAAATGCATGAATTATATGCAAGTTTCACAACACTAATCCAACAATATTTTTTAAATGACATGTTTGTATTACAGAAAAACAGATTGATTTATACAACCTCTAAGTACATCCTTGTCATTTGATTGGAGGATTGAAAATCACGCACCACACATTCATCAAACCATTACACTGCCTACATAATAAAACCGTGCATTTTGGTTCCATCTTTTTTGTACTATTGCACGCTAGACCACCATTTACATAGTAGGCACAGACTAGTCGATTGCACGATGGTCACACAGCTGAAGCTTTGACAAGCGATCATAACATACACAGTCTATAGTTTATCGTTGAGGCATCAGTGTTTTATTTGCTGAAGACACTGGCACCCATCAGTGTTCGACAATTTGCGTGACCGACTATAAACCGGTTTTTAACAGCTCTACAAAACGCCATCATAGTGGATGCTAGAATACAATCTTGTATATTTTGGTTAATGGTTTTATGATAAAGATCTACTTAGGTGATATATAAAAAATAATAATGCATGTTTTGCATTCAGGCAATGGTGAGAAAGTTTTCATGAGTTGAAAGATGGATATTCCATCTTTTAACTCGAAATTGGAATATTCCATCTTTCAACTCATGAATATATTCTCACCATTGCATTCATAAACATTAATTATGTGTGCAATATTATACTCAAAGCAGAGAGGTTGAGTGCCGAGGTTATGAGTTCTTACCTATCCCTGAAGCCATACATATCTTTGAGATGTTGCTTAAGAACCAGGAGCATGATGCAGGCCTGTGATGCCACACAGCACTCCAGTAACTGAGTTGGGTCGTCCGGTATGAGGTCTGCAAATACATTAATCAGGATGTTTATCACATTGTAAGGTCTCTATTCATGTCCCGTGAATCGAGACGGCACAACATTTTGTGTGATAAGGAAAACCGGTCTTGACGCTTGTGTCCTTAAGCAAAGACACTTCACCATTAATGCTTCATCCTTCGGATGGGACCTAAAGCCGTAGGGGCCATGTTGTGTAATGCACGTAAAAGAACCAAGTTACACTTATCGCTAAGAGAAGGGGTTTGCAATGGCTACTGAGTGAACCATAGCACCTTGTAAACCCATATAAGGTGCTACATAAATCGGTCTCATAATTCAAAAATTTCAAAAACCCGACTTAAAAATATTTCTCTTTTTTCAAGCGTCTTGAGTACCTTATTGGTAAGATACCTGCGCTAAGACTTCTGTATTATTGCTATAAATAAAGTTGTAGAGATTTGCCCAGATCATGGGAAATCTTTCTCTTCTCATCAATTTCAAGTTGCTATCTTCAAGAAAGTCTCAAGGCAAAAAAGCAGATCAATGAAAATAACTCTGAAATCAGGAAAAATCAGGCGTGTTTAGTGTCTGAAATCTTGAGTCTGAGACTTACTCATGAGGATGTCTTCATCTTCATCTTCATCGTCGCTGAAATCAACTTTCTTGCCGTCCACACTGGACCTCGACGACCGTGAAGCTGGCCGGGATGGTTGCTTTTTCAGAAAAGACTGAAGAAGAAACAGACGAGGGAATTAATCAAGACTAAAATCTTATCCTTTGGGATGATACATTTTTCTTTTCTTTACGTGCGCTCAGTCAAATTTATTGAAGTAAATTTTAGAATCAATCAATAAATATATATAAAGAATACATTTTGCACAATTTTCATTCAAAAACCTGGCCGACAATTATGAAAAAATACAACAATGATTACAAGAATGAGTTTATTTGTTCAACATGAGCCTTAAGTAAGATTTGAAAAACTTGGCATGGTGGGAAAACAATCTAGTATGGTTTGCGGAGACGGCATGTACAAAAATCTCCCAATGAGTTGTGGTGGTTCTGAAAAGAACTGGTAGTTTAACAACTAAGCCTACACGTAAGCTAAACCTCACTGGCAGTACTTAAAGCAACATAGTCCAGCATTCTCCCGAAGATGATCAGATCAGAGTTGTTAAACCACTGGGTTCTTTTCAGAACCACCACCAATCATAGAGAGATTTATGTATACCGTGTCTCCGCAAACCTCACTCAGGTCTTTTCCCAAGCCTTGGCTTCGGCTCCGTCATCTATTTCAGAACAGTGTACATTTTGCAATGTTTCCGACATCAGAGCCCAGAGACGGAGACGGAGAGAAAGCCTAAGCCCACGGCCAAATTTCATAGAGCTGTTAAAGCAGACAATTTTGCTTAGGAATGTTGTGCTTAGCACAACTTGTCAGGATACCAGTCAGAAATTGTGCATGTGACATGGTATTTTGGCTGGTAACCTTATTCTGGTGAGCATAATTGTGTTGTGCTTAGCTACTTTTTGTGCTTAAAGGCACTGAACACGTTTGGAAATTGTCAAAGACCAGTGTTCTCACTTGGTGTATCCCAACATATGCATAAAATAACAAGCCAGTGAAAATTTGGGCTCAATTGGTCATCGAAGTTGCAAGAAAAAGAAAAAAACACCCTTGTTGTACAAATTTGTGTGCTTTCAGATAGAATAATAAAAACTTCTTGCAAGAAGTTTTTATTATTTTAGTGAGAAATTACCTCTTTCTCAAAAACTACGTTACTTCAGAGGGAGTCGTTTCCTAAAATGTTTTATACTATCAACAGCTCTCTGTTGCTTGTTACCAAGTAAGTTTTTATGCTAATATTTGTTTTGAGTCATTACCAAACGTGTACAATACCTTTAAGCAGCTCTATGAAATTGGGCCCATGTTTTGAAATAAGCCCTTGATTACCATGAGCCTTGACAAAAATGGCAGAAGCGATTATTAAGTAGTTTCTAATGGTTGGACACTTACATCTTTGAAGGTCTGCAGTAGATTGGCTCCAGAGACGGATACTGTAATCTCAATGTGATGCATGACAAACAGAGGCTCATCTTGATTCACATACGGGAAGTAGGCAAGGTTGTCGGCAACAAACACAAGAAGATCTAGTTCGGTTTTCTGTCATGAAACAATGAACCCCCCCAAAATCACATTAACGAAATTCATTCCAAAAAAGGGTTAGTTGATCTCAGTGGTGTTTTTTCTATTCTTTAATTTTCACCTCTTTGATCGGTTGACATACTTTTACAAGATTTCTAAAAACAAATCAGTACAAATTTCCATGATGATACACCACTGAGGAAAGTAAAGATTATTTTGAAGAATCTACAAAAATCTGTTCAATAGGAAAAAGACATTTGTTAACAAAACAATTAACCTTGTAAAAAAAGGCAGTCGGATTTTAAAATTTGTAAACAAAGGAAAATTTGAAGCAATTTTCATACAACGAATACAAAACACATTTTGCAAGATAAATAAAAAATTGTGCACAAAATCATTTACAAATATACATGAAGAGGACATAAATGAACAGATGGAATAAAACAATTTGGGGAAATAGTTTAAGCCAGAGAATTGACACCAAAGTGTAAATTCATTCATATACAATGTAGTCACCTTCGCTCAATCGTCTGATGCACGAATCTACACTGTTTCATCCACTCTCCATAAAGGTAGGGTCAAAGATTTGTTTGTGTCAACATAATGCTGACTTATGGGCACAATTATCAAGAAAGATACAATAAAAGTCAACTGTTAAAAATTATGAATACAGTGTCTACTTTTTGAAAAAACATCAACAAACTGTCACAATATTTTCATGTAGAATGTCAAATCCATCCACATTTAGCGAGGTGACAGCAGGTAACAACCGCATCTCTAGCCGCAGCATTCACAATCGAATACCACAGAAATTTGAATTTCCAAACCTCCCCTTGAGATGAGTTTTGGAGATTCAAATTTGTTGACAAACTTTTATTGATTTCTAATCAACAGAGGCTTTCAGACGAAATCATTCGGAGAATGCTTACTTCCATGACCATCTTAGAAATTACAAAAATTTTTGTTCAGGGTCATTACCAAAGTATGACCCTATCTTTAAAATAAACGTAGTGGTATGAAATGAACAACTGTGCTTTGAGTCCAATGTAAATTACAGCAACCAATGTTTTAGAAACTTTAACCATTAAAACAAAAAGACATCAAGGGGACAATTAGTCAAAGTTTAGGATTAATTCTTACAGCTTGTTCATCGAATAGGTTGAGTAAGCACAGTAAGAGCGCCCTCCTGTGTTGGCGATGTCCCCTGATGATGCTGTACACATGGTTAGACAGGCTGTAGAAGCTGTCCTTCTCTCGCATCCCACGCAGTGGACTCGTCCAGTCATCCTGGAGGAGCTTCTGAAGACGGAACGCCATCTTGATGCCTGCGATTGCTTTCATCTGAAATTCCAAAAGGGAAAAATAAATTATTAGCGCAGTCAATAAATGAAGTCCTTATTTGACTGATTGCCCCTGAAAACATTCGTAAGAATCTTTTTAATAATATTAATAATAATACACAACATTTAATAGGCGCTTAATACGGATGTTTCTAAACGCACCATTGTCTGACTACAATTTTTTTTCCTGCAAGGTATGTGTAGCTACGTTTGAAGTATGAGGCCTATTCATTTATAGCACCATGTAATGGTTTACAAGGTGCTGTGGCGCAATATATGCTGCTGATCAGACCAGGAACACCGGGGCGAACCCCTTCTCTTTACGGTAAGTGCACTGGGTTCTTTTACGTGCATTACACAACACACTGGATCAACGGCTTTTAAAGGTATTATACAGGATTGGTAGAGATGACAAAATAGTCGCAGACAGTGTTCATGTTTTGTGTGATCAACCATATACATGACATAACAAGCCTGTGAAAAGTTGGGCTTTAATCCGTTGGGTGAGTCAGGAGAAAATAGTGACAAACCATGCAGAATTTTCAACATGTAAACACATTGTCCTTAATTTTGGTTTGTTAAAACCAAAATCAGCTGTTGCGTTTTTTTGTTTAGGTTTTCAGATAGTTTTCTCGAATACGACTTCATTTCAGAGCACAGAAAAAAAATGTCCTAGTTTAAATCTCATAATCAGTAAGCTTTCAGACTCAAATTAAACAATGATGTATTTTATCCTTACCAATCCTGTATAATACCTTTAAACCTTTGTCAAATTGTGAAGCTGTTTAGTTCAAGATGGTAATGATTTGTCCTTTCCTGTATTGTAATTTTCAAGAAGTATTTTCATGTCCCATTTCAACAAAACAAGGAATCAAAGTTAAGAGAAAACTAAATTACTAAAATTCAGCAAAAAAAAAGTTTATAAAGTTTTCATATTACAATATTAACATTTTTAATAAAGGAAATATTTGTGAAAAATTCTGAAATCTAGAGAGTACAAAAAAACCCCTGACAATCGGAAGGCCTGGAAATGTTTTCAACTGTACCTGAATAAAGCCAGGATATCTGCTGTCGATGTCCGATAACTGCTGGTCGGCTTTTATCCTGATCGTGCCTTCACTGTCGCTCCCCATAGCGATGAGATAAGGAACACACTAAGCAGGGATGAAATTGGACTGATTGTAAACATTCCTGTAAAAATTTGCTTGCGGGTCTGGATCTCCCTTATTCTAGACCCGGAACCTCTAAAATGTTTTTTTTATATATTTTGTTGATGACAGATCGCCTAACATCAATCACAAGGCCGGACGGCCACTTCAAGGTGAGGGCTACACTTAACTGATTTTGGCTATCGACCCAAATCAACTGCCCAAATCAACTGTCACTAGGGGCACGTTGCCACCTTCTCCTGGGGCTGAAAGAGTGTTACCCCCCTTCACAGTCCGTAGAGATGTAGGCATGGGTATCATCCTGAGACTATCAAGACAGTTGCTACGTCACATGATTTGGGGCAAGCTTTTGCGTAGTTACATAAGAGACAGCGAACACCCAAACACAATTTCAATGAATGTCTATGGCACAATGGTACCGGGTTTGCTCATCTGGAGGCTGCCATACAAAAGCTTGTCCCGAACCATATGAGATAGCAACTGTTTCTATAGTCTGAGGAATTCAAATTTGAGCGGAAACTTGTGACTAAGCAAGCCATTGTACCAGTCTTTATTCAAATCTAACTCGTAAATGGCTTAATAGCCCAACTTATTTGTAAGTGGTGTTTGAAGTTTTGCATGGTGTGGAAAAATAAGAAGTAACTATAAATAGTAAACTTGCGGGTACAACCATGTGTAAAATCTCTTTTGGAGGAGTGTTGGCTCTGTCAAGAGCCGGTGTGATCTCGACATTTCGAACAGTCTCCTGAAGACGAGCAGAGTATACTGTTCGAAACGTCGAGACCACACTGGCTCTTCTCACAGAGCCAACACTCCTCCAAAAGAGATTTAACACATGGTTATATGTACTTCTTATCAACTTATTTGTATTTGTTAGCCCTTACCTGTACAGGATGCACGAGGCCCTGTTTAAGAGTTGCGATGATCACTTGTAATGCTGACAGACGTACGACAGATTGTTTGTGCATCATGGCTTCCATAACTTGCTTCAGATACAGCTGCATAACAGAACTGCTCATGCTGTTGGTGACAAATAGGGGGCGTGGTTTAATGTCTAAACCATTACGTGAATCACCCATTAAAAGCAGACTCGAGTTTGTCATGCAAACTTGGGTCGGTACTCACTGGTTTGGGAATGAGCATTTTTCAACACGATCTTTCTTATCTGATCAAAAGTTCATGATGCGTAAACATGTGGTGTCACTGACTGTGAGTTTACCCACACAAATATTGCGCCTTGAACACCCAGCAGGGTGGATATGTGCGCATTACAAGTCTTATTATTATTATTATTAACATTTCACAGGTTCTAGTATATAAAGTGAAGTATTGGGAAACAGTGTTAAACGTTATCATGAAAGCAACTTTGAATCATAAAAATCAACCAAATATATCTTGAGAAATCAAATAAGAAACGGTATGACTTTCTCTCTGCTCTTCAGCATTTCCATTATTTGACACCAGCAAGTAGGCTTGTGGGTCAGGATCACTGGCCTTGGGAAAGTGTGTTTCAGGGTGAATGTTTATGTCACAACTACTTTACTGGTAACAGCTGATAAGGGTCCCAGTGAAACCGGTGAGTAGAATTCAGAGATTTTGGCTAATTCACGTAATGTACATTGCGTAATGTACATTACGTAATGTACATTATTTACTGTTTTAATAATCTTAAGTCTCCTGTAACTTTTGAAGAGCATAATCTATGCTTTAATACTGTTAAAACCCCATGTTGATACCAGGTTCAAAAGTTGTGAAAGTAGAAACACCAAGAGATGCGAGAGAATGAAACTGAGAAAGGGGGTTTTAAAGTCGAGTTATTTATTGAAACTACATCGGCACATTTTCTCTCAGACGCTGATTTTAACTCCTTTTTGATATTAATTATCAGGAAGGAAGTTTCCATAAAAAAAGATATATTTTGGCGTTTAAATTTACAAATAAATATTTTTGCAAATTTCACCCCTGTTGACCTGTTTTGTCTGGTTTCTCCATACTGATATTTCCGACAAACGACTCATTTAAAGCTTGATCGCATCCAAAATGTTCTCAGAGCTACATGCGAACCACAGAGTCAAACGATGACAAGATGTCACTTGTAGATCTCATTACTTACCCCGACTGGACATCTCCCATCTCCTTTAAGTCTTCCTTATTGCCGAGACGATTCCCTGCAGCCAGAAGAAAATTACACATGAATTACTTTCACATTACTGCTAAATATGTTTTATGATGGGTAAAGCCTTCTTTGAAAGCAGGCCTTGCGCTTAAAGGGATTGTATACGTTTCGTAATTGGAACCCACTGTTTGTTTCAATCCTATATTGTTGTAGATATATACCATAAAACTAGCCTGTGAAAAATTCATTTCAAAAGGTGGTAGCGTTTTTGAGATATTGCCGACAATCTGGAGGGGTTATGTCCACGCAGGAAGAACAATCTGCAATTGGATGGAATACACAATCTGAGAAACGTTACTGTCAGTAACGCTTCTCAGATTCAAATTTTTGGGGATAAAAAGTAATATCTTTTTCCATAACCGCAGTACTTTGAAGTGAAAAGTTTCTCAAAATGCATTATACTATCCAAAGCTGCTGTGTTTTTTTATTGCCATTAATTTTCAGAGTCATTACCAAACGTGTATAGATCCCTTTAAGCATTTTGTAAAGTAGCCCAGTGGGCTAGTAAACTGTGCATTTTTACTTGCATCCAGTAAGTTTGAGTAGCCGAGATTTTAAACATGTTGGAAACTGCTTACCAACCAAAGGAATAGGTTTTGTTGGAAACTGCCTACCAACCAAAGGTATCGATGAAGAAAAAAATGTTAAAAGCCTAACGTTTCGACCCTAGCAGAGTCTCAAAACTATTCATACACACAAAAGTTAACAATAGAAAGGTCCGGATTCAGGGAAAAGTCTGAAATTTCTCATCACTGAAACTTAAAAAAGAAACACAAAATATCTTACATTCAGCATCGGCTCTTCTCATTCTCTCATCTTCTTCTGTCAGATAAAGCTGAATATTCTTCAGAACCTGTATCAAAATAAGTCCCGAACAATTATCTTCAAGAATGAAACAATGAGGGGGCTATCCAATTAATACTTCTGTTTCTATTCCGTTACTCGGCAAAGTCCATAAGTCAGGATATAAACGCAAAGGAGCAATTATAGTTAAGTGTCTTCTTGCTCAAGGACACAAATGCCGGGACCAAGATTCAAACCCACATTGTGATGACTCAGCCACCAGAACATGAATTCTGTAGGCTAGATCGCTCAGCCACGACATGGTGACATTGGTCGACTCAGATGCTTTGAAAATGTATTGATAGTAATACAAAATGTAGGTCTGAGAGTGACTATTTGTTGTTGTTGTATGAACATGGTGCAGAAACAGTACAACCACTGAGGTACCAATCTTGACCAAGTTGGACAGCAGAACAAGCAAGTCTTGTGCATATTTTCAAGCATTTTTAGGAAGCGTTTTTAGGAACCTTGCATTGTTTTAAGGGGTAAAGAAAGAAATGAAACCTGGCATTTTAACGGTCCAAACATTCCACTACAGCCAGAATTGCAGTCTAATTCACAGGGTAAAGTAATACTCGGTTCTTATGCACAATACCTAGCAGCTATGTTGTAGATCAAGGCGATTAACAACAATATTATCCCTGTTCATCAGGCATACACTTGGACCATTCCTCAAACTTTCTCAACTCCCTGTGGAACAACCTCAAGCTGCTTATAATATTAGCGCTATAAGGAGTTATGGTAAAGTGCTCAAGAACACATGCGCCATGTATGGGATACGAACCCACAAATCACTGAATGGCCATCAGAACTTGAGTCCGATGTGCTACAAACACTCGACTACAACATGCATGAAACTATTAAGGAAATTTGTTTTCCGATGCCTTTTGTGATGAGCACAAAAAATTTGGAGTGTCCCTTACCTGGCAGAGGAGCTTAATGGAGGCCTCCCTATTCTCAAGGATGTCACAGTACATCGTCTTAATCTTAGTACCCAAGAGGAAGCTGGCATGACGATTGCACAAGAAGCCGGTACCACTGATGGCCTTCAGTCGTACCTCCTCGTCCTCGTGGAAACAGAAGTAGAAGAGAACATCGAATACACGTTCTCTTATTGGTACCTAAAACGAATCAGGCAAAATTTAACATCGTTTACAATTCTATCAACAAAAAGGGCAAGTATTTTACACAACAGGCATGCAACAGTAGTTTGTCCAAATAAAAAAAGAGGAAAGTGCCAGGTACAGCAAGATTTTGTACTGTATTCTTCAACATGGCTGCTTACATGTAACTTACATGCTTCTATCAATCTGAATAAAGCTTGATTGATCCGTCTACATAACGAAGTTATCAACATTCTTTAATAGAGACAGATATATGTCAAATGGTTCGGAGCAAGCTTTTGTAAAACAACCTCCAAATGGGCAAAGCCTGGTACTATTGTGCCATACACATTCAGTCAGAATTGTGTATGGTAGTTCACCGTCTCTTACATAACTATGCAAAAGCTTGCCCCGAATCATGTGACATAGCAACTGTCTCTCTAGTCTGAAGAATTCAAAATTAAGGTTTTTTCAAAACTGTGGGGCATTCTGGGCCAAAATTTTGGGATGTTTGGCTGAAGCCTGCTGAATTGAAACAAGGTCCTCGGAATGTTTTCTACTTTGTGTTTTTCTTGGTTTTCAACGCCTTACTGTGCAATTTGGAGCATTCTATATGGTTTTCTTTTCTTTTCTTCCCTTTTTTTGCTTGCGTATCGGCACGCAATTCTTGCGTATCGGCCCAACAAGCTAGCTTGTGCATGGGGAGAACCCTAACTTGTGACTAAGCAAATCATTGTACCAGACATTATTCAAATCTAACTGGCAAATTATGGCTTATTGGCAGCAGACTCACGAGGTAAATCCTTTGTTCTTGTCAATGTGCACAAGTTCAGAGCTACGTAAACAATGGAAAATTACCTGGTATGTCTGCTGCCACCTTGTGTTCAAAAATCTCCATTCTTTCTTGTAAATACATTTCAAGCCAAACAACCAAGTTTTAAGCCTTAAGAGTATTGTATTAATTAGTCCAATGTTGAATATACAAAAATTCTGCTTAATTTTTAGTCTACTGATATATCCCTCACTGCAAACTGACCCACACTCTTCCCTTGTGTGTAAGTATTATACCTCCAAATACCTGCTGTTTCCTTCCCCCAAAAGCCAGCATTTTACTTTGAAGGAAGGCTTATCATTTGGGTTTGGTTTTTTGTCAGCGTAATGCTGATTTATTGGCAAAATTATCAAGAAAGATACAATAAAAGTCACATGTGAAAGTTTCAGCTAAATACGGTGTCCACTTGCTGAGAAAACAGCAAAAAAACTGTACAGGTATTTCACAAGAACGCAGAATCCATCCACGTTTAGCAAGGTGACAGCAGGTACCAGACGCATTTCTGGCCACAGCATTTGCGAACGGACACCAACCCTCAGAAAGCTGATGAATCGTTTCTCAGATTCAAATGTTTTTTTAATTTTTTATTTCTAATCAACAGGGGCATTTCAGACGAAATAATTTCGCAGGATACTTACTACCATTACTATCTTTGTAACAAGTAAGCTTTCGGATAGAAATTACACCATTTTATTTTCAGGGTCATTACCAAAGTATGACCCAACCTGTGAAGCCTTCGAAGGAGCTGACCACTGCAGGACTCAAGTTTAACTTAATCCAGTGCATATATTTTAAACAGGGGGTCAAACAGAGTGACGGCATGAAAGGTGCATACAAGAGAAGATAATGAAGTGCTTGTGAAGTGTGGCTTGAATTAGCAGAAAACAACTTGACAGCACAAAAATGGTTAGTGACCACAAAGTACCTGTATATCATTTACAATAATGTCATGAAATTGAGATGTTACACTCTGTTAGATCCCTAGCTCAAACCGCAGACCTAAGGCTGTGATTTTAGCGTTGCACCAGTAAACTAATGACCGTAGAAGTCTGACAGTCTTGTGTTTTTCTTTTTAATTATAATACATCACCTCGAATAGACTGTGCAAGTCTCGCGTGTATTGTAAAACAATTCGATTGAAGACTATATTTTTTCACAAAATCAAATCTTCTTTTAAAATTCTATTTACACAAAATTCTTGATAATAAAAACACTCCTAGCAATTTTTTATAAAACAGTTTCAATTTTGTTAAAACTAACACTGAAACAAAATTACAACTTGGGACAAGGATTTTTATTCGACCTCAGTGATTCTAGACTACATGCAGTACGAATTGTGAATTACGCCCGAATTGGTGCACCATCACATAGGTTTAAAGATAGCATAAACATCAGTTGGGCAAAATTCTTAATTTTTTACAAAGTAACTGGAAACTGAGGTAATTTCAGGCTTTCTGCATTGATTTGTTAAAATCCTGTCGATTATTTCAAGGCCAAATTTTACTTTCCCAACAATAATATGAAATAATTGTTATAGCCATCAACTACGTTCAACTAAAGTACTGAAGAAACAGAATCACGCACACAAAGAACCTCAATATGGTGGGGACTAACTTGGTCCCGGAAGTTCAAATACGCGGAGGACTTGCACACTCTATTACAAAATGTAAACTTTTAGTCTCATCAAATATCTTTCACTTCTATTGAGTAGCAAACTATACTAACTCATGAGACAAAAGAGATAAATCTTATCTTAGCGCTGGCTCAATTGTTATCAACCGTGTAGATAAGTTTTTTTCTCATTATGATTCTGGTCTTGCAAACAAAATTCTGGTCCATTAAAAATGAGGATTTTTTTTTAAATTGTAAATAAATATTCTGTGACCATGTTATTACCGTTAATTTGATAGGGAATTTCAAGACTTGCAATTCCCAGTGGACTCATTGTTATTACAGATGGTGTTACTGGACCCTTTCGTAGAAAAGGGGGAACAAATCTCTAATCGCAGTGAGAAAAAGAGCCACGTCACTCAGAATTCACACATGTATGAAATGGAGGTATGGTTCATAAGCCTTGAAGGGGGAGAGTTAATTTCTCCATCTGAGAACATCGAATGTTTTAAAAGGTAAAATATGGGATTGGCAATCTTTGAAAACAAAAAATGGATTATTAGTTTTAATCTGACGGCTCACTAGCTTAAGAATTTATAACAATGCCAGTCCTCCAGAGAAATAGACCCCTTCTAATAAATGACTGGCAAATACATGAAAATAGCATTTGAAGACTACAATAAATCACAGATGCTTATTTGGACTGCCGCAATTGAAATAAGGAATATTCCAAGGTTCAGAAAATCCCTGACACAACGTAATGTGTTGCTTTCACTATCTCCGGCCGCAGTATTCACAAAAGGACACCATGGAAATTTGAATCTCCAAAGTCGCCATCAGGCAATCTTTGGAGATTCAATTTTTTGTTGACATACTTTTATTGATTTCCAATCACTGGGGGCACTTCAGACGGAATAATTTTGCAGGATGTTTACTACCATTACCATCTTTATAACAAGTAAGCTTTCGGATAAGAAATTACACAAATTTGTAGGGGTCATTACCAAAGTATGATGCTACCGTTAAGTTCAAGTGATTCAGTTCTCACATGTCAATCGAAACAGAAAGAAAAAAACTTGGACTATGCGTTTCACACTAAAAGAGAGAATCTGGTGAGAGTTATTAGGCAGAGAAAAACCAGAGAAGATGTGAATGAATCGGATGACCAAAGATAAGTGGATGGTCCACACCAGGAGCGTATTATATACATACCACATTATTATGAACAGTTTGTGGACTTTCGGTTGACGGCTGGAGACAAAAAATCACATTGCAATACAAAAACATCGTTTAAAATTTAACCTTGCTTTAACAGAAACCATGGCAACCAACAGCCAGAAGAAAAAAAGAGATTTCAAGCAAAATTTAGAAAGCAGGAGTTAAACATAAAAAAAAGCTTTACATACATTCTTTGGGCTCAGGCAATTTGATAATAACCCATATCTGCCTAACTAAGGGATCTCCCGTAGAACACACAAACACTATAAATGCTGAACAACTGGAAAGCCCGTTTACACAAAATTTAAGGCCACATTGATAGTGATATGAGACAATCAACATGGCAAAATATTTATCACTTTGAAGAAAATTACATGCTTTTTCCCAACGGTATACAGTTTGTTGGGATATGCTTATTTGCAAGGCAGTAAATAACAAATATTATTAAATGTAATGCAGCGATAATCGCTACATGGGCTTGGGCAGGAATAGTGTTTATTATGTACTGTGACCAGTCAGGCAGATATGGGTTACAGTCAAAGAAAATGAACAGAGGAAAGCGGCAAAAAACTTGACACATTTGTTGCTGTGTCACTTACCCCATGAGGATTTCTGGGGGTCCTGGGGCTGTCACCTGCCTGCTCAAACAAAACAAAAATAGAGGTAATAAGAGACATGAAAGCTCAGGACTGGAATTACACGGAGCCAACGGCCTCTGTTGCCCTGGTCTTGGCCTTGGTGCCCCTTCAAAAGTTTCCCGTAGACTTTAAGATTTTCCAATAGAAGTGTCCTTTGCAATGAAAATGGCCTTGCCCTCTCAAAGATGAAAGTCCAGGCCTGCTATTTGCCCTTAATTTTAACTTTTGTTAGAACATTATAAATTGGTCAGTCATTGGTTTTTTTCCCCTTCATTTTATTTTATTTTTAAGCCGAATAAAAAGTTTAGGGTCGTGCCCCTAAAATTAGTGTCTGTCGGGTAACCGAAAAAACAGAACATTTCCTTCTTCTTTCGGCCTTACGAGGTGCTTTATATATGGGTTTCATAATTCAAACTAAGCAAAACTATCATTAAAATAATCATTATTTTAAAGGGTCTGTATACGTTTGGTAATTGACTCTGGAAATTAATGACAATAAAAACTTACTTGGTAAGAAGTATAGCAGCTTTGGATAGTATAATGCATTTTAAGAAACTTTTCACTTCGAAGTACTGCGGTTATGAAAAGATATCACTTTTTATCCCCAAAAATTTGAATCTAAAAAGCGTTACTGCAGTAATGTTTCTCAGATTGTGTATTTCAGTTGCAGATTATTTTTCCTGCTTGGACTTAACTGCTCCAGATTTTCGGCAATATCTCAAAAACGCTACCACCCTTTGAAATGAAATTTTAACAGGTTAGTTTTACGGTACATATCTACTACTACATGTAAGATTGAAACAAACAGTGGGTTCCAATTAAGAAACGTATATAATCCCTTTAAAACAACAAATACTGAAATCGTTGTCACTTATGCAAGTCGCTTGTCCGGAGTACAACACTCACCTTTGAGTGTTTGATGCCAGCATCAAAATCAAAGTGTTTACAGAAGAGCCCCACAGTGAACAGCGCCCTCAGAAGTGTGTGTTTGTTTTTAGCCATGGTGGCACTGTCCGGGTTTGATTCGTGCTCAGCTTTCAGTTTGGACAGCACGGCTGTTTCAGATAAAAGAGTAAATTAATACAAGACTATGATAAAGAGGCTTCATGATCAAATTTGTTTTTCTTATTGTAAAATCTTATTGTTCAAGAATCTCAACAAAATATGAAATAAATTTAAGTTTCTCCCCCCCCCCCACCGACACAGATGAAGTGAGCATTGTATACTAATGGCTCACCCCTGAATTCTTCGCTTGCAGGGGGGAAGCGCCGAATTTCTGCGCTACCTGTGTAAGCGAAGAATGCCTGGTAATGTGGACTACGCACGTACACAAGCGTAAATTCCCTGCTAACCTCTGAAATATGCTTGACATAAGCGCAGAATTCCCTGCTTCTGTAAGCGCCAATTCTTTGCTTACGGTAAGCAGAGTCATGAAATTGGGGCCCAGGTTTACCAACATTTGAAATCTGGTAAAACCAAAGAGGACACAAAGCAAAGTGAGAGGTGCCAGCGGATTGTCCAATGGAAGGGCCCAGGGTTAAGCTGCCCAGGTTCCAGGATTTGGGCTCATTAAAACTTCCAGCAGCTGACCCTGACCTCTGGCTTGTGAAAAAGCTCTCACGTTACAACACCCTCTATTTCAGATGGTGTCCGATTCAGACTGCTATTTTTGTCCTGTTTTTTATGTGTGTTAATTATATGTATATCCCTCCCCTGAAATCGTGTCGTCCTGGTATTTGAGATGTTTTTAAACTCCAAAATCGGTACAGTACCACTAACTAAAACAGAACAGTTGGCAGGTATCAAAGAGTCTTAAATTAAAAGCTACATGAAAGCAAATGACACATCAAAGCAGGTCAAAACTTTAATTGATTTTTCATTAACCCCCAATGAAAGAGTAAGCCCAGTTCATATTTCATGCGAAAGCAAATGCAAAGCGAATTCTTGTGACACAAAAAATCAGTATGTGCTGTCCCGACGCAAGAAAAATCAAAGAAGGCAAATGGAGACCTATGCAAAAAAAATCATGAAATCACAAAAAAATCATGACAAATACAGTGTATAGATTACATACAGATTGAGATAACGAGAGCCACATTGTGGGGTATTTTTAAGCAGGCATGTGAGCGGGTCACAGACAAAAAAGAGGAAAAATTGTTTTAAATTAGCGAGCACGTAGCGCAAATTGTAGGAGTCCCAAATTTGTCGCCCCGCAAGTTTTTACACAAGCCCACATGTAAGTATGCACACAATTTTCGAAGTGTTAAAAAAAAATTAAAAACACAAAAAAACTTTTTTTTTTACGAAAAAAAAAAAACCCACCACGGAAGTGAAGTTCGTAAAGTTGCAATTTTGGACGATCTTTCCCCCTAATTTCTGCCCTTAATAATAGTGTTTTCATCAACAGCAACTTTCATGGATTCATATTTTGACGACGCACATTGGGAAAAAATAATTGCGGCGAGAGCGATGTGTTTATGAGTACGAGGTTATAATTTTGCATGAAATTTAACAAGATCGAGGTTGAAATTTGACTCCACCGCACGTCTTCTGACCCTGGAAATTCGAGTTGCGTGTTTCCCTACTCGCCCACATATTCATGGAAGACCGCAAGCCGCATATCGGGCCAGCTGCAGGGCCGCAATTTATTGCTAACGTGCCGTTTTTTTCATGCACGCCTTGTGGTTCCGCGATATATGATTATACAGGTAAACTTAAAGTGCTTTCCGATGCCAGGTTCCCCTTCTCTGTGTGAGTGTTGTGCAGTAAAATGACTTGCTGCTTGATGATCGATGTTGGACGTTACAAAAAATATTTAAAAACGCGGACCGGCCATTCACGGCGGAGACGGGAAAAAGGCGGAGCCCGTAAGAAAAACGCGGAATGGGAAAATAAAAAACGCTGATTTCCGCGTAAACGCGGAGGTCTCACATGCCTGTTTTAAGGTAAGAACTGTATTTGTGGGTTTTTTAACTGGAAAGAGTGAAGAAAAGGGACAATAGAAAACAAATTGAAAAAAAAACCAATGTCACTCTACTAAAGATGTATGTCCAAGGACACCCTTTTCATCTAATGCTTTGTGAACGAAACATGATGCAAATGTACTGTCCTGGCTTCAAACAACTCACCAAAGTATTTCTGGAAGCAGTCCCTTACTAGCTTGTAGTTGTGTGTGACATTATTAACAATAGCACCTAGGCAGCTCACACAGCTCTGTAAAACCTGTTAAATAACAAGAAATGCGGTTGGTTATAACAGGCATGATATTTGGTCCTTGGTAAAAGTAGGAACATTTGATCGAGTACAAGGGCTGACCTACATTTACATAATGTAGAAGACTTTTCTTCAGGCTGTTTGATCACAATTTTTATAATTTTTCCAAGGGCCAAAAAATCGGAAATCAGACTAAAGTAGGAAGAATATCATACCCGTTATAACCTTCCTAGTGGTAAAGTTTTCCGAAAAGTTGAACTACCATTTCATACAAGCATTCAAGTTGGCTAATTTTAAATCGTCAATCAGTAGGAGGGTTAAATAAGGTTAAAAGATATCTTCACAAATGGGGGGGAAAAATGTAGTTTTTTTCAAAGAAAATTTTGTTTTGATACGGGGGTGATAATCAGTTCGACCAGTTCTAATCTCCTATATCATTTTATCCAGCAACGTTTTAATAATTTCAAAAGGATTGAAGGACTGCAAGCTAGTCTTATTCCTTGGGGGGGGGGGGGGAGGCATCTTCAAGCGAGACACTTACTGTTTGACCATGTCTGATAATGAGCTTCATCATGTCTTCTTCTAAACTGGCCAGGAATATCTCACTGGGATGATCCATCAGGGGCACCACTAGCTCCAGGATGCGGGCGACGTTGTGCACCACCAGGAAATCACCGTGTGTCTGTAAACCAAATCATTGAGAGTACATCAAGACCCTGCCACCATCATTCCTCCTATCTAGCCTGTCTCACTCACGAATTACTGACTTTTTATCCCTCTTCTTGATTTTGTCTTTTGTGTTTCCAACCTCTTGTGTTTAAACCAGCCCCTTCCCTCTACCCACAACCCCTTTGTCTCCTTCTTTATTGTTCATCCCTTGCTTTTTCTGGTGCTTTCTGCCTCTCTTTCTTTTCATTTCTTTCCACTTGACTGCTCCTGTTACAACAGTATACCCGTTTATGTGTGTAATGTTGTCATTTAGCGTTGCGATTAATATTTAAAACGCTCCAAGTCCTACGGAACGGTCCACAAGCATGCACTTGACTACTTATCCAACCCAATAAGAACAATCCTAACATTCTGAACGTTCATATCGCCCTAAGGCCTCCAAAGGCAAAGGACCAGGCACTACAACACTAGACTCTAAAGGGTAACCAGAAGCTGCAACCTCACCCCGTCCTCATCAATGAGTTACAGCTACAACTCAAAGTGATCAATATGGATGAGGTCAAGCTAGGTCGAGGCTACTGGTTACCATTTTACAGTTACTTACACTGCATCTTGTGCTGAGGTAGGGTTGAAATGTCATGGCATGGGCAAGCATGAGGGCAGGCTTGACTTTACTGAAGAGATACAATGTCTGAAGACAGCTGACGAGACGCTGACTGCTGACCTTGCCTTCAGCTGACGATTCTGATAATAATGTAATAATAATAATGAATAACGGCTCTTATGTTGCACAATTCCAAAGAAATTACCATTACGTTTAAAAGTAGGGTCATAGATTGGTTTTTGTCAACGTAATGCTGATTTATATGCCCAATTATAAAGAAAGAAAAAAAAAGTCACACGTGAAAGTGTCAGCTCAATACAGTGTCTACTTGCTGAGAAAACAGCAGAAAACTGGCATAGTTTTTTCACAAGAACATCGAATCCATCCACTTTTAGCGAGGTGAAAGCAGGTACCAACCACATATCTGGCTGCAGCATTCGCTAATGGACACCAACCCTCAGAAATCTGAAGAAAAAAACCGATTCATGCATGAATCGATTCTCAGATTCAAATGTTTTTGGGTGACAAAAAAAACCCAAACTACATAACTTTGAAGGGAATCCTTTCTCAAAATAGTTTATACAATCAACAGCTCCGGTGCTTTTTACAAAAGTAAGTCTTTATGGTCATTAATTTTAGGAGTCTTTACCAATCTATGACCCTACCTTAAAGAGAATGTGCTCGCCAACAGCACATTTAAACTAAGAGGGGTGAACTAAATTTATAAGAATAAAGACAGTTGGGATACCTGTTGACTGTAGTTCTAATCTGAGTACATGTTCAACCAAACAGTCTGTGATCTGCAAACAAGCTTTCTGTACTGGTTTCTGTCTGGAGTCTTCCTCTGCTTTCAATAACTGAAGGAAAGAAACAAAGAAACATCCTTTTTTTTAGTCTCTTAATAGTTCTACAACTTCGTCAAGTTTAAAAATGATTTGTACAAATCCTCTGCTAAAATTGATGGGAAAATTGATTTAAATATTATACAGTTATTTTATTTCAGTCGAGGAAATTATAAACTCTGATTAGGGACACTGAACAAAACAAACCGACAAGTCAAAGACTGGTAATAGTTGGATAAAAGATGCCATTGGGACTGATTGTCGGGACCCGACACCATCTCACCTTACATGGTTCTCCCCATGCAGAAGCTAGGGTATTGGCCGATATGCAAGAATTGCGTGGCGATACGCCAAAAATCGGCCGATACGCAAACAAAAAGAAATTACGGTAGTTTTACACAAAACATGAAAAGAAAACCATATAGAATGCTCCAAATTGCACAGTAGGGCTTTGAAAACCAAGAAAAAATTCCAAGGACCTTGTTTCAATTCAGCGCGCTTCGGCCAAACATCCCAAAATTTTGGCCCAGAATGCCCCACAGTTTTGAAAATACCTGGGGAGAACAGTTTGTGTTCAACAAGTTTTTATAGGGTTTTCTAAATTTTGAAACACCATCAGCTATCATACTTTCTTGGGAGAAAAAAAAATTAAAAATCATTTTTTGGGAGGTCCCTCGGCGAAACATCGGGCGACTTTAACAGGGTTTGAACAAATCTGCTAGTCAGAAAACAATTGAGATGAGGTGATTGAAATATAAATATAAAGCTCAATGTCTTTCAAACTCAATCAAAAGCTTGGGCTCCACAAAGAAACAAACTCTCACACAAGTCAAAGTTCAAGAATGCATCATTAGAAACTGCCTTTTTACAAGGTTGACTTTTCACGAGGTTGAATTCACTTTCTACCATTGGGCGCTTTAAAAAATACTTGTGGTTACTACTCACGTTGGTTAGAAGTTGTTCCAGCCAATCATAGCCCGATTCTTTGCTCGCTGCAACAACCTCAATGACGTTGAGGGCTCTCTTAAGAAGTTTATCGGTGTTCGCTGTCGACAACGGCGTAAACCACATTTGCTGGAATGTCTCATTCACAAGTTTCTGTCAAAACGGTAAATAGAATTCATCAAATGAAAGGAATAAATCAGTTAAGCCAGGAAATTTTCCATAACTTCAAGAATATTCTTCAACACAGACCAACTTACTCACGACATAACATGTATATAAAACAACCACATACCCTAGACTTCCTGCAGACACAAAACAAAATCTTACATTTTTATGGAGACTGCAGCGAGCAGAGATTATAATCTTTTGATTTTTATTTATTTATTTCACTACACATCCAGCAGCACAATTAATGCCAATAATTTGATAACTAGGAAACAAGAAGAAATGTTCAGTTTCAGATGTGGGAGGAAAACCCCAATGGGGAAACCCCAATGGGGAAACCCACGCAATCAGGTAGGGACTGAAAACCAAATCCAAGGGTCCGTTCCGAGGTGGGATTCGAACCTCGCTACACAGAAGTGAAAGGCAGGGAAAGAAACCACTGAACCAATCTGATCTCTAAGGTCAGAATAAAAAAGAGGGACATTTAAAAACTTGTTAAGCAGTTCTTTTTTACTGTTTTCCAATCTGTGTTCAAATTATGATACAAAGGACAAAATTTCCTACATCGACAGTAAAGTATCTTGCCTGCCAGGGCCCAATTTCATAGAGCTGCTTAAGCAGGAAATATTGCTTAACATTTTTTTGCTAAGCAAAAATGAGCAGGATACCAGTGATAAATTGTACATGTGACATGGTATTTCGACTGGTACCTCATTCTGGTAAGCATAATTATTTTGTGCTAACCTACTTTTTGTGCGAAAGCAGCTCTATGAAATTGGGCCCAGAAAGTGACCTTTCTGTTGACTCTTTTTGTAAACATGGCGACATGGTCTATAGAATTTGCCAAAACACGAAAATTATGTACATGTTAACCCTTATCTGCCCGACTGTTCAAAGTACATAAACACTGTTTTTGACTAAGCCCATTTAGCACTTATTGCTGCATTACAATAACCATTCATTATTTACTGCCTTGCATGTAAAGATAACCCAAAAAAACTGTATATACTGTTGGAAAGAGCACCTCGTTCTCTTTAATGTCCTATACAACAAAGATACTAACTTCTTGTTCTTCAACAGGTTTTCCCATAGTTAGGCGCTAACAGCGTCTGTGTGTTCGACCAGAAATCCCGTAGTTAGGCAGATATGGGCTAAGAAAAATAAGCTACAACCGCCCCCGAGCAGATTTTTACCTTGATTCCTTCTTCGTCGTTAACTCTTCGGATGATTTTGTTACAAATTTCAGGCACCTTCGGGAAGTCTGGCTGCTCAATGCAGATGTCACGTAGTGTTTTGATGACTCTTTTACGTACACTGATACCAGTATCCTACAAACAATATCAAACACATGAAATATTACTATGATTCACCAGCGTGTTGTGGCCGGGTGGCACACAGCATCGAACTCAAGTTCTGATGGCCGAGTCATCAGACTTTTGGTTCAATTCCTGGTCATGACACTTTAGTTCTTAGGCAAGACACTTAACTCGTCGACTCGTTGATTGCTATAAGGTCGTTAGTTGCAATTTCATATTTGTAATAAATCAAAAGGTCATTAAGTGAAAAATGCGTATAAGTTTGAAAAAATAAATCAAAATCCGCCAGTAAGGGTTTACTTAGAAACTGAATGTTTCTTTTTTTGCCAACAATTACTTTGGAGACCACTCCTGATCAATTAACTCCATTTACCCGGAGCTCCAAAAAATCCAAACTCATTTTAATATGAAATCCACACAAACTGCACTAACGACCCTATTGTCCTGAGCTGACGAACTAAAAATGCTTCTCATCACCCAGAAGTAAATGGATACCTGCAAGAATAAGCAACCTGTGCGCCAATTAGGCTGCCAGTGCTGTATAGTCCAAAGGAATTAAGACGGTTTCAGGAATGCTTAAGGCCCAATGAACAGGGGTAGTAAATAGTGTATTAAGGCACTTTGATACAATGTTTAAAGGCACCTATTAAAAACCTATTCTTATCAATATTTCTATTATTATTTTTAAGTTTAGGTAAGTTTTGAATCCATTCAAAACTTAAGTTATATTCATAATACCCGATGGAAGAAACAAATCATTGACTGTCTTAGTTTTTGGATGTCTCTTTGAACAAAAGAGTGGAGAATGTTTACGTCATTGAAAAAATAAATAACTAATAATTTGTGTAGATATTTGACTTACAAGTATTCTTTCAATAAGCATGTTGTAGTAGCGATTGATCAGCTCCGGCTTCATCAGCACGAACTTGCCGACTAACTCCACCGCAGCCTCCCTGACGCTGGTGGACTGGTCCATGAACCTACAGTGCACGGCCCGTTGAACATCAGCCTGTAGGGTCAGTTCATTTGGAGACAAACAAGTTAGAATCAAACTTTACATGGGGGCTAATGTTAAACGGTCTGTATACGTTTGGTAATGACTCTTGAAAATTAATTGCAATACAAACTTACTTGGTAAGAAGTACAGCAGCTTTGGATAGTGCAATGCATTTTGAGAGAATTTTAACTTAAAAGTACTGCGGTTATGGAAAAAGATATCACTTTTTATCCCCAAAAATTTGAATCTGAGAAGCGTTACTGACAGTAACGTTTCTCAGATTGTGTATTCCAATTGCAGATTATTCTTCCTGTGTGGACATAACCGCTCCAGATTTTCAGCAGTATCTCAAAAACGCTACCACCTTTTGAAATTATATTTTCACAAGTTAGTTTTATGGTAATTTGTCTACAACTATTAAGGATTGAAACAAATAGTGGGTTCCAATTACTAAACGTATACAATCCCTTTAAAGAGGGGCTCCAAGGTCAAATTGAGTTTCGTGATCCACTCATTCTCCAATAGAAAGAGTCCTTATGAAAGTGGGGGAAAAAAGTTACAAGTCTCTAACCTCACGTTAAAATGGTGTAAAGAAGAACTTTCATTGAGCTTTCCTACAAAGGCTGCAAAAATTGTGAACAAGACTTTTTTTGTGCACTGCTAGAATGACTTCAGCCAACTTACCCTGCCCAAGACAGACGGGTCAGCTGCTACCACCGAGGACAAACACTTCATTGCCTTCGTTCTTACTGCTACTGCTGTCTCACTAAGCACCCGCAGAATCTAACCAGATACATTAGTGATTATCATTGAAATCATTCCAAACTTTAAAACCCTGCACATATTTTAATATTTCCATTGTCTTCACCACATCGTACAGACTGGTCAGCTCATATGCCATGATATACCAAGCTGGATCATGCCACACGTCCAAGAGGGGGTGTCAATCAACAGGGGTCAGTGATTTGGTTAGAATGGGGCATCTTTTGTGTCCAAAATGGGTATGACAACTGTCGATGGTAGATGAAATCAAATTATAAAACTTAATTCCTTTTAAAAGCAAAAGAATAAGCTTAAATTAACCCAGGCAACAATGGGCATGTGAACAACAAACTTAGATTTTTTTAAATAATCGTTGAAACAAATGAAAAACAAACCCTCTTTATACCTATGGAAAAAGTTTGTGAGCATGTGCTGACAAAGAACCACAGGAGCTTTGCAACCGAACAGGTCTTTCGCTGGAGGATTTATTTATAGTTGGTCTCTTTATTTAGTTGGCCTCTCACCACAAGGAGCTGATACCTTAGAGATGCTTTACTTATATTAGCCAAGCACAAACAAACTTCACTTAGCATAAATTGGTTACCAGCTACAACGCCATGTCAGGTGAACTGTTTGTAACTGGCTCCCCACACAAACTTTTACTCAGCATAAGAATTTGTGAGCAATATTTTCTGCTTGAACAACTGCATGGTATTGAGCCATGGCAAGTTTAGAAGTAAACACATCTGGGCCCAATTTCATAGCATTGCTTAAGCAGAAAATATCGCTAAACAATTTTCTGCTAAGCAAAAGTAAGCAGGGTACCAGTCACAGAGGCCACATGCGACATGGTATTTTGGCTGGTAACCATATTCTGGTAAGCTTAAATTAATTGTGCTGAGCTACTTTTTGTGCTGAAGCATCTATATGAAATTGGGCCCAGCTGGATGCCCATTTACACAGCTGCCATAGGTTCTTGCTGCAATACTTTGTTACCATGTCAATCAATCAATCATTCATTAAATTTATAAGGTGTCAAACCAACAATTGTTGCTCATAGCGCAGTACAAACAGGCATGATATTTGGCCCTTAGATAAAAGGAGGAACATTTTAGTCAAGAGTACAAGGGCTGACCTACGTATACATTTGGTATAACATGGTTTTATTTTGTTGGCCATTTAATAACGGAAAAATCGGAAATCAGATTACAGCAGGAAGAATATCATGCCTGTGTCCAGTAAGCTCTCAGAAAAAGGTAAGATCTATGCAAAGTTTTGAAAATGGTAAATGAAGGAGATTGTCTGATGTTCCCAGGAAGATGATTCAAACATACTAAGTCCAAAACTAAAAAAGGCACCAACCCCCAACTGCTTCTAAGGGGACAGGAACCTAAATGTCAGACAGGCTCTTTGAGGCACAAAATGTTGGTGAGTTAAGTTTGAGCCGAGGTTTGGTCATCGCTAAGGATCTCACAAACTCAGAAAAATATTGCAACCATAAAAGAAACTTACCTGGCTAAGATAGATGTCAAAACTCTGTGAGAAGGGTCTCTTGGAGGCAAGGTACCTAGCTACAAGTGATGAACTCTCATAGGTTAAGATGTGCCTTGATCTCCTAAAATAAGATAAAAACAACAACTTGAAAATGTATTTCTGCATTGCCAAAATTCTTAGTCAAAACAGCAAACATGTTAGATCAGGGAAAATATTGTAAAGCGCCTTGATCTAGCTACTAGGATATGTTCACCATATAAGAACCACAAAATTATTATTATTATTATTTTATTTTTTTCATAATAAAAGTACAAAGTCAATAATAGGCATCAATAAGTTGTTTAAAAGTTTTACGGCGAATACAGTTAATGCGAGGGGAGTAACTTGAAGGAGAGTTTGGACCAAGACAAGACTTCAAGAAAAACCTTCAAAAGATTTTTGAATAAGAACAATCACCGAAGTTTAATTATTACAGACTGAGTAATAACAGAACTCCAACCCTCATGAATATAGTTAGAGTGAGGGAAGTATTACTTCAAGTCAAACTTGAAGGAAAGTTTGGACCTAAACAAGACTTCAACAAAAACTTCAAAAAAATTCCCAAAAACCTTCAAAAGACTTCAAACAAAAACTTTCAAAAACCTATCAAATAATAAGAACAATCAACAAAGTTTCATTACAATGGACCGGGTAATAAAAGGATTCTCTGGAAAACAAACTACTTGAAATAATTGTATTTGTGCAACCTTTAAAAGACTTCAAAAACCTTCAAAAGACTTCAAAAAAAAAAGATTTTTCAATAAGAACAATCAACAAAGTTTCATTACCATGGACTGGTTATTACCCAGTACATGGTAATGAAACTTTCTTGATTGTTCTTATTATCTGATAGTATTTGCGATTTTTTATTATTATTGTTTTTGTACTAGAATGCAATTTCTCACTTGAAGGAAAGGTTGGACTTAGACGAGACTTTGATGAAAGACTTCAAGAAGAGTTTCCTCCTCTCGGCAGCTTGGATGATGTCGGTGGTGTTGTCTACCACAGCGTCTTCCCGGTCGCTGTCCTCGTCGCTGCCGTCCCGTTGAGGCGGTGGGGCCTTGATAGTCTGTTCCACTTCAGCGGTGGTGTCTCTGAACCACTGAGCAACGTAGAAGTGTCTTGCAAACTGGGTATAGAAAACAACGAATGGGTTTCATGAAACAATACAGTACAAGTGCGAAAAAGGATTGGTAATTATCGACAATCTGAAATACTGTCAGAGCTCTAAAAATAGCATCTAAAGAACCTAAAGCTCACCGTTGTTTATTTTTATTGAAGCAATCAAAATAACGCCGATAATCAAGAGTACAAAATCCTTGACAAAACTTTATAAACCATTCATAAAAAAGGGCTGTTTTACAACATTTTTAACGCATTTCCAAGACGGCACAACTAGGCCATGAGTTGAACCAACCAGGCCCTGGATTTTCATCTTTAAGAGGGCAAGTACATTTTCATTTTGGAAAAGGCACTTCCACTGAAAAGGGAAGTGGGAAACTTTTGAAGGGGCACCAAGTCCAAGACCAGGGCAACAGACGCCATTGCCTCCGTGTAATTCCACGCCTGGAACCCCTATCTTTCTTTCTTTTCCGGCCAGCATGATAATACAATTTGCCGTCTTACCAGTATAGCAGGATCGTTCTGACTGTTGTAGGACAGGTAGTCTAGCATAGACTGCTGTAAGGTCTGGATGTAGTCCCGGTTGTCAGAGTCTTGAGCATCTCTTGGGGACTCATCACCTCCGGCTGCACTTGTCTGCAAGAGGAGATAATTGGGTGGTAAAATAAAGGGTGTGCAGCGATCTTGTTTTTACGTGCATTTAAATCAATATAACACAAAAACTATTTTTTCCGAAATAGTGAAAGAGCATTAAAAATTGAGCGATAAAGCTCAATGAGTGGTTTGTCGGAAATATCAGTATGTAGGGGTAAGAGGGGTGAAATAAAAAAAAATTTATGCCAAAAATGATCTTATTTTATATTGGCAACTTCCTTCCTGATAATTATTATCCAAAAGGAGTTAAAATTAGCATTAAAAGAAAATGTGCCAATGTAGTTTCAATAAAAAACTCGACTTTGAACCCCTTTTTCTCAGTTCCATTCTCTTGTATCTCTTGGTGTTTCTACTTTAACAACTTTTGAACCAAATGTGGTATCAACATGGGTTTTAACAGTATTAAAGCATAGATTATGCTCTTTTCAAATGTATAGAAAAATGACCTGGGTCGACAAAAGACTCATTTTGCTTGATCGCATCACAAATGACAACCGAAACATCAGCGTTGAAATCAATGTGATGTGATGTCTTAAGCATTCTATTATGTTGAGAAATACTTACCTTATAGGCCCTTATCAGGTATTATTTGAAAGCTCTTTTTCCCCATCTATTTGATGAGCGAATAAACCCAACTTTAGTTTTAACAGGAAGTGACTGGTTTATTTTTATTTTTTATTTATTTTTTTATTTTTTTTATTACACATCCAACAGCACAATTAGCGCCAATAACAGGATGAATAGGAAACGAGAAGAAATGCTCAGTTTTAGATGTGGGAGGAAAACCCAAGGGGGAAAACCCACCCAATCTTGTAGGGACTGAAAACCCAATCCTCATGCAAGGCTCCGGTCTGAGGTGGGATTCGAACCAGGGTCCACAGAGGTGAAAGGCAGGGAAAGAAACCACTGAGCCAACCTAATCTCCATTTTGAAATGGAGAGTCACATTTGTGACATCTATGTAGCTTGATCTCTATGACAGTAAGGTATCGTAAAAGTATACTGTTTGCGATTTGTTTTAAAAAAAAAATTACAAAATAAAACACGGTCTTACCTGACTGACGATAGTGTCCAGAGTTTCTTGGTCCATGTTGCTCGAGACAGCATGCTTTCTCAATCTACTGGCGATCTGTCCAAGGTAGTCTAAAGACGACACACGCATCGTCATGTCATTGGAGCGATTGTTAAACTGATGCATCTGTAATACAAGATAAGATATAAGAATTTATCCAAACAACACAAATATTGCCATGCCTGAATCTTCATATGCAAAGGTCGTGGGTTTGAATCCCACCCGAGTGATTTGCCCGTGGAATTTTTCCACAGAACTCGGGAAAGTACTGAGTATACAGTGCTTTATACACATCGGTGTGAGGGTAAAAACAAATTATAACACAAATATTATTATATTGTGTTTTGTTGTGTCAGTGCAAAAATTTAACATCATCAAAATAGCATTCACACAAAAAGCACGCATGCCTGTATCTTCATTCCTCCAAGTGCAAGAAGATTTGACTGCAGGTGTGCACGTTTACAATAGATTTGCATTGTTGCGTCACTCACCTGCTTACAAGAAAAGCCAAAAAGCTAACAGGCCTTTTGCTTTGAAAACAGTTAGCAGTGTTTATAAAACAAAATTCTACTAGTGGCCACTCAGTATGAAATTGGACCCTTGGGGCATTTAACTCTATTGCCTCGGTGAAGTATCAAGCCTTCACATGTTAGGAATTGCAACAATGTTGTGTTGCACTAGAAACACCTTTCAACGAAGCCTATTTCATGCCAGATACAATGGTCTACGACAATTTAGCTACGACATTTTTTTGCATAAATGCTGGTTATGACCAAGTGACAAGTGTCATATCCAAACCCACACACTGCTTCTAAAATGTATACTTTTCTTGATCCACAGCTGGCATAAATGAACTTTTGTGATTAATATCAGTTTAACTTGCAATTTTTTTGCCATTTAAATGCAAACTCTATGTCCAAGTCTTTGCAAATCAGTTCAAAGCCATGAAAGCCTGCTCAATGCATCTTCAACAGACTTGTTACAACCACTCAGTAAGACATCGGTGTGGATAACAATCAACTGTTGTCACGTGTACAAACCGGACGTTCAACTTACCAGTAACCTTCCAAGCAAACTCAGAAGCAGCTCGGCTGAGGGCCATTCTGGTTTATTGACAGAAGACAGTAGATCCTGGACGAAGTTCTCAAAGAGAGGTCGATAGTCCTCTTCGTCTCGACTTACGCACCTGTTTCATTTAAAGTCAAAATGAGAAGGATGGTCGTCATGAACTTGTTTTCTTGTAAAATAAAGTTCTCCAGATGGTTTTTGGGTCAATTAACAGTTAACACATCTTTTAAAACGACCTTTATTTCTTCCGAGCCCTTTCAACAACTTGGCACAAGGTTTATTTGTTCTTTTGCTTAGATGATCTTCCCAACAAGGGAACTCGGCAAAGTTCCCACAAGAGGATATAAACGCCAAGCTGGCAACAGCCAATCTCTCTGGGACAGACATTGGTTTGATGTCTATTTTTATGAATTGCACAAATTAATAAATTGTGATTCAGTAACTAGACATCAATACTTATTCTAGTTATTGGGAAATCAGCAGTTAGCTTGGCCGGATTCGAACCAACAACTTTATGACTGCAAGTCCTGCAGTCTAACCACTTGAGGTTTCAGCAGACATTGTGATTTCAGTTCTAATAAGAGTGTCATCAACAAAAGCAAAGAGAACATGCAAATAAAGTTGAATTCTAACTGATCTGAGCCTCTCCATCCAGAAAGTGGAAAGACTTTGTATATAAATTCCATAAAACTAATACTTACTTCTTCAGGAAAACTGATAAGAAGTTTTGCCCCGTTCTTACAGCAGTCTCATAAGTATTCACAATTAAGACATCTTTATCACTCTGTTAATCAAAGAGAAAGTTCATGGTACATTGAAAAACAAATAGAACAATCTTCCTATAGTCCAGCAAAAAGCAAACTGGCATTACAAACATTTACCTCTCCCCATCCACACACCTAAACCAAATGGGGAAACAAGACAAGCCTGTAAGAGATTAAGTACACAGTGTACTACAAACAAAAAACCATAAACCTTAAGAGTTTTTTGTGGTTTTGGATATAGCCCATCATAGGCATCAATTTCATTGATTATAGAGTTATTCTATTCCCTCTAAAAATGAACACCACAGCAACAACACAGTGTTTGTCGACGATAAAGTCACTTACATCTCGTGACTTTTTGGTATCTTCATCGTCAAAATCGTACTCATACTCCTCGTCGGACCCAGTCTGGTTGTCCGTAGCATCTTCTTTAGGTTGCTGCAAAACCACTACGCACTGAATCAACTGCAATACCAGAGCTGTCACCATCTGTATATTAGTGTCCTGGTTCAACCTGGGGGGGGGGGGTACAATAAAACAAGCATAATATTTGGCCCTTGGAAAAAAGTTGGAAAAATTGTACTGAAAAAAAGAGAGCTGACCTATACATGTACACATGCTATAGGTTTTGATATGTTTTTTCAGGCTATTTAATAACAATTTCCCTGAAATTTCTGAGGGCAAACAAATCTGAAATCAGATTAAAGTAGGAAGAATATCATGCCTGAAAAAAAGGACATGAAAGCTACAATAGTTTAGGGTCTCATTGTCTCAGTTTGGGGGGGGGGGTGGAGAATGGACAGTGAGCTGAACCCTCCCTATGGTCTTCCAGAATATATTGTTTTTGTTTCTCTTTCTTTTTTTCCCCTTACAAATTGCATGACTATTGACTGACTATCTTTCAAAAAAACTTCTCAACATCAATGATTTGCAGAGTTCAAATTTGTCTCCCTTTTTTTTGGGGGGGGGGGGTGGGAGTCCACAAGACCACAAGGCTTGTAGCTCGAAATGTTTAATGGGCAAGGATTATTTTTACAATACCAGAAACGAAATGAGAAAAAAAATTCCTGACACATGCACTTCACTGTTTTTATTTGAACAAGCACTAAGACATGAGAGAGAGAAGACATGTGAGATGCAATATCTTTCATTAGTCTATTTGATCTTACAACCAGGGCCCAATTTCATAGAGCTGCTTAAGCAGCTAATATTGCTTAGAAATTTTCTGCTCAGCAAAAATAAGCAGGATACCAGTCAAAAATGGTACATGTGGAATAATTTGTTGGCTGGTAACCTTATTCCGGTAAGCATGATTTGATTGTGCTTACCTCCTTTTTGTGCTTAGGCAGCTCTATGAAATTGGGCCCTGATGTAGGGCAGAAGGTCGAATGATCAGCCCATCTGGAAGTATTGTTTTGCATTAATTTAATAATAATGATAATAATGAACAATAGTAGAGTTCTGGCGAAACAGTCCCACTCACCTGAAATTTCTGAGGTTCTTCTTACTTGATGGCAACCTCGCAAGCGACGCAAAGATGTCTTCCAATATCAGTTGTCTGTGCTTCTCGTACTTGGAAAACACCTATTCAGAGATGAAACAATTTTCAGGTTGTCTCTGATTAGTTTTTTTCCCAAGCCTCAGTTGGGAGGTTTAAGATGGATTAGCAAAAATTTGTTGTGTTTGTGGCTGGCAATAAATGAGGAGAGCTCTTTTCTATAACTCATACCATGCCCGATATGGTGCACAGGGTATCCCCCAATGTTCCCATACTTTAACACACTATCTTCCCTTTGTACAAAAGTACCCCCCCCCCAACAAATCCTCCAAAGAATTCCACAAGTGCACACTGAAGTACACCATGCCCAATGTCAAGCACCAAATAAATATCTTTATAGACATCCCACTATTTAAAGGGATTGTATACATTTGGTAATTGGAACCCACTGGAGCGGTTATGTCCATGCAGGAAGAATAATCTGCAATTAGAATACACAATCTGAGAAAGATTACTGTCAGTAACGCTTCTCAGATTCAAATTTTGGGGGATAAAAAGTGATATCTTTTTTCATAATCAGAGTACTTCTAAGTGAAAAGTTTCTCTAAATGCCTTAAAGTATCAAAAGCTGCTGTACTTCTTACCAAGTAAGTTTTTATTGCCATTAATTTTCAGAGTCATTACCAAACGTATACAGACCCTTTAAACCAGGGACTGCGGTTTGTATGGGTTCTTTTCAAAGAGCAATAGAAATCTGAAAATTGAATTGTAAATTACTCGGCACAGGACAAACAAAAGTGGTGCACAGATCTGCAGCACCAGTACAGGAAAATGGCAGTTTCATACCCCTTAAAAGCAAGTTTTGCATTATCATTAAAGCTGTGGATACCGGGACAGACCAAAATGGCCACAGTTGGATAGAGATCACAGAAAAAGAAAAATAAGAATGCCGAGCCCAACCGCACTCCGTATCTTTCTGTTGATGTGGCGCATCTGCACCACTTGACGAAAGTTTGACAGACGTGTTTAACGTGATACTGATTTACCATACACCCGTAAAAAGATGGCATATTAAATTTGTCCCCCCCCCCAAGGCCTATTTGATTTCCATCATGAATTAAAAGATACTTACCGTCGATATGAGTTTCATAGCACTGAGCTGAAGCTCACTGATATTCTCCACAAAGAAAGGCGCCGTTCCAATTGATGACACCTTGAAGGCAAATAAGAAAATAACACAAACTCTTTACTAATTCAAATCTATTCTTTCCAAATCTGGTTTCCTGCTTATTCAGTTAATTTCTTCTGCTCCATAAAAATTGGATCCACATTGTCGCTGACAACATATTTTCTATATAGGATTTGAGGCATCGCATGGTGAGGTATCAATGTATATTTGGTTTGCGGTTACACCATGCATGCCATGTGTATATCTACTTTGCTGTGTAGATTTTGTTCTTTGAGAACTTGTCTCGCTATTTATTCTACTGCCGCAGAGTAGAATTCGGAATTCGGGAGACTATTCTACTGACGCGGAGTAGGTTTCGGAATTCGGGAGACTACCAAGATCTGAGAGGAACTGTCCTATTTTGACATATTTTCTACTTACCATCAATACCGTTGAATCCGTCAGGATTTGGATGTCTAACAACTCGGCCATGTTGGAGACTAAGACACACAGTTTGTTGTACAGGGCAAGAATGGACTTTTCACTGGATCCGTGGGCACGCGCACGTTTCATCTTCATGTTGGTGTAAACGGCATCTGAAGAAACAACAAAATTTAAAATAAACCCAACAATTACTGCAAATTAATCAAAAATAATAATGGATAAGTGGTGTTTGAAGCTTTGCATGGTGTGGAGAAATAAGGAGTAACTATAAATAAATAGTAAACTTGCGGGTACAACCATGTGTAAAATCTCTTTTGGAGGAGAGTTGGCTCTGAAAAGAGCTAGTGTGGTCGACATTTCAAACAGTATACTTTGCTTGTCTTCAGGAGCAAAGTATACGTCTAGACCAAACCGGTTCACAACACTCCTCCAAAAGCAAGCCTGTAAACGCCGAGTTACCTAAAATGCACACTACACTATATAGAACACACACAGACTCCTAAAATGGCACAACCAAGAGTAATGTGATGATGACGTCAGTTGCGTTGGGGTCAACAGTGACAAAACCAATGTGGAGTGATACTTACTTTTATCACCGCTGACTCGATACACCGGGTCAAACTCTGGATAGATTGAATTCTGAAGCTGAAACTTGGCTAGATTAGCGATGCGGTCTATGACGTCCTCGATGAAGACCTCCTTGGGCATGGCCTCGGAGGTCATGATGTACAGGGCCGTCAGGGCAGAGTCCATGGAGTGGGTGATCCTCTCCATGGCTAGCTCACGCCACAGTCGCTCTCCACGGGCACCCTCATCCTGAATGGTGGACAAAGTGGAATTGTTTGTTATGCATTCCTGCCTTGTTATCAAACTGTGGAGTTATTTAATATTCATGTTGTCCCTCTTCAAAACTTCTTCTAGTCATTGTTGATAACACCACCTTCGTTTTAGTTTTATTATCATTTTTATTTTCGGTCAACGTATTCCTCTTTTAGTTAAAATGTTAATATTTGTTTGTTTGTTGCTTTTGTTTATGCTGTAATTTGTTTTGTATTTGTCAGTGGGCATTTCAATACAAGCCTTCTTTTGGCTTCTGAAAATGTCCCCATATTGGTTTGCTCTGGATCCATTTCATTATATTGTTTTCATGTCATTATATATTGTTTTCATTATTAATTGTTTTTCTCAATCAGTTCTTGATTGTCCTTGATTTAAATCATTGTTCTAAAAAAAAAAAAAATTCTCCTTTTTTTTCACCAATATGGAAATAAACGTTGATTTGAAGTTGAAGTTGTAGTGGATTTGGAATTACAGTCCACTCTATACCAAAGAGCTTTTGTATTCTAAAAGCACACGTACAACATTGATAAAGACCATAATGTAGCTTCATCATTATCAAAGTCACAAGAAAATAGTGAAAAACCGTCTAATGTTTTCACTGTTTTCAAACAGCGGGTTTTTGACTCAAATCTAATTGTTTTTCTCATTTCTCAAAAACTATTGCATTTCAATCAAAAGTATTTCACGTTAAGTTTCACTATGACTATCTTCATACCAGGTAAGTTATGTCCAAAATCAGTGAACATTTGTATTTTCACTCTAACTAATGCTGCACACACCCTTTAAGCACAGAGATCCAATTAGAATCTCATCCAAGTCAACATGCTTTGTACTCTTACCAGGAGAGAAATCAGCGCCTCAAATGATGCAACCTAAATGATCTTCTCTTATTTTCTGTTCATCTGAGTAGGGAGAAACTGTGGATAAGGCGCCTCCAGACATTTCAATACCATGGTCTGAACATCCACAAGAAAATGACTAAAACTTGTTGTCTTTGCCTTCTCCTTTTATCTCCCTTTTTAGTCTGCCTCTATCACTAATTAATTACTAATTCTCCCTCTTCCCACCTTTGATTTTGTCCTTTGTGTTTCCAACTTCTTGTGGTCACACCCGCCCCTCCCCTTCAAGACCCCCCCCCCCCCCCGTCACCCTCTCCATTGTTCATCCCTTGTTTTTTCTGTGTGCTTTCTGCCTCTATCTATCTCTCTCTTTTCATCTCTTTCCAATTGATTGCTTCTGTATACATGTGTATACCTGTTATGTGTGTTGTGTTGTGTTGTCATTTAGCCCTCCAGAAAGACTCTGCTATGGTCGTAACGTCAGGCCACTAACTTGTTTTTGTTTGCAATTGATACCATAGGTCCTTTTGGCTAGTAAGCCGTTAAAAACAGCTAATTCTATTTTCTCATTTATTATCTTAACTTACATGGTTCACATTGGGTCTCACTTTTGTGCCATCTCGGATGTTCCTCTCCAAGATGTTCAATAATCGCACAAGTCTTTCATGTGGAATCTAGAATCAAGTCAACATGGAGTGGATTAATTAATTAGTTCATCTGCTCAACATGTCAATATCCTTTCCATCTTAACCTCTTGTTACCAAATTGTTGCGATATAACAGCCGCTGGTGACCAGACTATTTGATCACTGGAGCATGAAGCACATTTTCTTACACACCACCTCGCATGAGTTCAGAGGCCATTTTTACAAACTCTATTATCACCCAGAAGATTTCATTTAGAGCAACACCAGCAATGAAAACTTTCTTGCTTCTTAAATTCCCTTTCACAGAATACAAAAATCAAGGAGATTGGTCAAAAAAGAGCTAGGTTCTCGATCTACATTCGTAAGTACAATCTGGATTCTCAAACACTTTTTTGCGCACAACCATATGGCGCTCCGTAGGTGTTTGGCATTTCAAAACTTTCCACTCCAAAGCTGGCATACATTTGTATGTTATTTTACCAAAAATCACCCATTTCATCGTTCAAAAGCAATTCTTATGACACAAACGTTTAATTCTGAGAAGACCTTAGTCTTTGAGGAACATATGTAAAAGCCAAGTCCAATTATTAAACTTTTCTTGCATAAATCATCAAAGAAAACAAGCTGAATGAACCTATGGACTTCTGGTAATTTGTGAAGCCAGTTTAAATGTGTGACTTACTGTTAACACTTACGAACAGGGCCCAATTTCATAGAGCTGCTTAAGCAGCAAGTATTACTTAACAATTTTTTGCTGAGCAAAAAATAAGCAGGATACCAGTCACAAATGGTACATGTAGAATTATAAGTTGGCTGGTAACCATTTTCTGGTCAGTACAATTTTGTTGTACTGAGCCACTTTTTGTGCATAAGCAGCTCTATGAAATTGTTTGACATTCCACTTACCTGGTTCATAAGTGTCATTGATTTGAGTTTTGCGGACTCGGAGAGGAGATCGTTCAAGAGAGGTTTGCTGATGAGCAAATCTGGATTACACTCGTCTGCTTCTTCTTCATCCTCAGCTGTAAATAAAACAAAGTACGGAACGGTGAACTTACAAATCATGAATAAACAAACAAAAATCACAAAGAAAGTAAAAAAAAAAGCTTGTGCAACCCTCACACAGACACCCTACACGTTGTGTAGAATGGGTTTTTTTAAAGAATTTTCAGAGTGTAGGTTGGACGAGTTTCTGTGTCTATTTTTTGTTTATTGCAAAAACAAAAATTCTAATAACAAGGATCTATGTGTGCATTATATAAATCAAATATTGAATGCGTTTTGTTCAAGCTTTTCCATTTCACTCGCCTTGTGAGATGGAATTGAAGACACTTCACCTTGTGATTATATTCTGCGACAATGCACTCGCATGCATCCAATACATATTGTGCTATTTTAAGCTATGCATCAAGTTTGTTTGAAGATAAATTCTTCGGCTGAGTTGGATATGGGACGCAGACGCGCTATATTTTTCCATATTCTATGAGTGTGATAACTTATAAAAATAACCTCAAAATTGTAAAAAACTGAGTTATTTCTTTTCAATTCAGCGTGCTTCGACCAAACTTGCAAAATTTGGGGACAGCAATGCCCCAAGTTTTGAAAAATCCTGGGAGAACCCTGCAGCCTTTGTAATATTATTCACTTTCTCACTTTGCTCAACTGTTAGATCCATTTCCTCCGATCCCTCAAATACAGCTTCCATTGCTGCATGGAATCTCTTGAATGTCGCAGACTCCGTTAACTCTGTTGATATGGTGACAAGAAAAAGCAAATGAACAATCAAAGAAATATCAAGTATGGTTATCCTATACAGACAATTGAATCAAAAGTTGTTTCTAAAACTGTAACGCAGCATTAAATGGCCTACATTATGGACCATGCATTTTGGTACAGTTCATCGTGCTTTTTCATCCCATCCATTTTTAACTATTGCACGCTAAACCACAAGTGGATGCCAGAATACAATCTCGTACAGTTTGTTTATTCTTATAGTTTTTTTCCTGCAATCAGATGACAAAGATCTACTTGGATATTGTAAAAAAAAAATCATGAATGTTTTGCTTGTGTGCAATGGAGTGAATATTTCCGATCGTTGAAAGATATGAAATGTTCCATATGACTTGACTTCCCCTCATTGAGTGGAACATTCAGTATTTCAACTCCTGAAAATATTCCACATTGCACTCATAAACATTCACTATTCGTACACCATTCAACATTTGTAAACAGTAAACAACTATGTACAGAACTATGTGCATCCGGTGCAAACAGATTTACCACGTATTATCATACTGAAGGTCTAATCTTGTAATCTAATCAGTTATTATTTTAAGTGCACCACATACAATTTTCTCAGCACACTGTACACTGTACACTTGTAAAAAACAGTACCATTAAACACTATTAACTCATACTGGAGGTTGGCAAATGCATCTATCATTCAAAATGCATTTGAATTATATTGAATTTTCAGACAGTAGGAGAGTTAGACAAGGGAAATCCTTACCGTCATCATCCAGATGTGTGACTTTCTTGCTGGGAACTTTGTCACGCTTCAACTTCTTTTTGGGTGCTGAAATACGAACAATAAAATAAACCCATTGACGTTTCTCTTCAATATCAGTAATAAGGTTTGCTGTCCATGGGAAAAACAACGGTAACATTTTTTGTAAAGGTTTTATGAGAAACAATTTCACTGTGGGTGGGTAAATAGATTTTCAGCTCATAGATTTTTTCTTTGGCAGATTGGGCAAAGTTAGTGCACTTTATAAACATTCAGATTCACAATTTGAAATGTCTCTTTATAGAAAAAGTTTGTTAAGCCTAACCCCTTCAGTATTTCAGAGACACATGACTGAATAGACTACTTCGCAAATACTTTTTACGCTTACATTTTGTCATTCTTAGACCTGCATGCACTTCATTTTACAGCTAACGAGCGCGTATGTGTAACACCACGAAATGGAAAAATCTTCTGACTTCCAAAAGGTCCAAAAGCTAAATCTAAAGATTCCAGCAACGAAATTCAACTTCATTCTACAGTTCTTTTAATCTTGTTTTATCAATTATGTTAAGGGTTGGAACTACAAGGATGTCTTCTTCAACAAAATGATTTGTAAAACTGGGGCCAAGGCTCGAAATTAACACTGGACCGCAGGCCCGAGGCCAGTGTTTTTAGTGTCGGGCCAGTAAACTTATGACCAGACATAATAATACCTCACCTCATCTGTAATTTTAAAAATTATGTTCAAATGTTTCAGTATTCTTTCGATTCTGTTGATAATCAAAGTTTTACCCATAAGACAAATCTTCTCTTAGGGCTTGTTAAAATGTAAACAGTCTAATTGTGACACTGTGTAGATAGTTTTTGTTCTAATTTTGATTCTGGTCTTGTAACACATTTTCTGGTCCAGTAAACGTTTTGAGCTACGAGCCCTGCAGCCTTGTGGATTTGTTTCCCCAAATTCAAGCCTTGGATGCTGTCCTCCGGAATGATCACCTACCTCCTTCCTCTTCTTCTTCTTTGTCGTTGTTCTCTCTCTCAATGAAGATCTGTGTGGGAGGCCCTTGAGACACAGGAGACGGAAGAGCATCTTGCCTTGAGGCAGGAGGAGGGGCTGGTTCCCACTCCTCATCGGTTTCCGTGCTCTTCCTTAACCGCTTCTTCCCGCGGCCAAGAGGTTTACTCATCATGGCAGCCTGGTCCTCTGTTATTGATATCTTCGTGAGTAGAACCCTCGGTTGGCCAATTGCACTTTTTGAAGCTGAGTCTGTGATGTAAGAAAGTTTAGTAGATTGAATGAGTGGATAACTGGCCATATTTTGAACGAGAAACAGAGGAAACTGCCAAAAATGTGAATAGTTGATAGGAAGCTGAACAATAATTTTTGATTCAGACAAAGTCGATGTCCCAGAGAGTTAGTTAAATACCGCCAAAGTTAAGCACCTTTGACTGTGGTCTGACAGTATTTGGATGTTAGACCGTTCCATGTATTGTAATGATTGGTGGCTTTTCTGGGACATGATAGGGCTCCTGAACATCAAACCAGCGTCTTTTGGATGGAACGTACAGCGGTAGGCCCTGTGCACATTTTGTAATGCACAAAACACCCAGGACATTTATTGTGAAAGAGCATGGGCTTGCCGCTGTGTTTCTGGATTGGTTCTCTGGGCATATTTGGATTAAAACTTATGTGATGCGCATCTGAACATATTCATATGGAAGTTGAGCAATATAATTGAATAATTGTTTTAAATTAATGTTGAAGGAGTAGGGACAATGATTTTCCATTGTGGAAAATCACAAATCTTGCCCCCACAACCCAACTGTTCCCAGACCAAAAACACCTTGTTTACAGACTTTAGTGGAACAGCTGATATAACAGAACATATCCAATCAAGCCCAAAACAAAATCACCTACTTGCTCAAACAAAATCTGTAACCTTCAGGAATGGAAAATCATTGGCACAAAATGAGTGGATTCGTAGAAAGTGAAAACACTCCTGATGTTGAGAGAGTTGGAATACAAATATGTTTAACTTGGTTCCAATGTAATTCTGAAAAGAAATTTGGACCCATGGAATCATCTTCCATTGCACTGTTATTGCGAAGCTGTCTGTTAACCCTTTAGAGACCATAGCGGCTGGAAACGGCTTGTACCAAAATGCCCACAGCGGCTGCAAATGGCTCCAAGATTTGAACTACTTCCATTCAAACCAAAAAGTCAAAGTAAAGGTCATGACCTGAATTGACATTTTCCAATGTTTTCCATGTCGATTTAGTATTAAATGTGTTTCTAAAACAAAACAAAACTTCTGTTTCACAACTATTTGTTCAGACACTTTTTCAATAATATTAGCCATGTCTGGGCGTATGTTGATGATTATTAAGAAATGAATGGTCTCTAAAGGGTTAAATAAACAAGCCCCAATTATAAACAAATTATACATCTCATCAGGATACACTGCAAAATAAAAAACTATCTCAACTCAAAATAGACTTAGTTTCTCTCAATAGGAATTTTGCATGACTGCTTTATAAAACAAACTTCTTCTGTGGACTTCTGTGAAAAGTGTGGCTCATACATCAGACTGTTGGAAACTACAATTAAAGGAGAAGCTAGACAACTTACCCCCGTCTTCTGATCCACATGTCATAGCATTTTCATTTTCTCCGATGCTTTCTTTGTCCTGAGCCGTTGATGACTGCCTCGTCCTTCGACCCTCTTCCTTAGGGGGTTTCTCCGGAGTGACCTCCTTGGGCGGTTCTGCCACATCTTGAGCACTAATCACACCAGTCCTCTCATCTAGAGTTACATCTTCCACAAACACATTGTCCATTTCCTTGGCAACTTCACTCTCCGAAGTGTCCTTTTTCACTTCTTCCCTCACAACTTGTTCTGGTTCTTTCAATATTTTCTCCGGCTCGGCTGTCAACACAGTCTCCTCTGGTTGTTCAACTGGTTCGGGTTTAGGATCTGGCACTAGCTCGGGCAGTTTATCTTTTTCCTTTGGCTCGGTCGTCTTCAAGTTCGCCTTCGGCCTTGCTAGCTTGAGTTTGATCTTTGTTGACCCGCTGGTGTCTGGAGAACTGACGATGTTATACTGAGGCAGAACCTTTTCTCTCTCCCGGTCCTCTTTGTGAGATTTATTTCTTTTTTTTCTGCGACTCGAGTCTTTTACAGAGGAGTCCGACTCGGTGACATCACGCGACGTATCGTGAGAGGAGCTCTCTTGGCCGGTGTGCTGATCGCCAGGGAAGTGATAAGGGGAATGGTAGGCAGCAGGGGAAACGCCCGTGTCTGACTCCTGCATCAATAAAAGTTCACTTTATGAAAATGTCCTTACTTTTAACTTTCTGGGCCCGATTTCAGGAAAAGACAGTCTTACGATGAATTTTCCAAAGGACCCATCTTGCAAGGATGTTGCCATGCAAAATGTGACCTCTTGCATTGGCCGCCATTGAAAAAGGTCAAACTATGGAAACATGCAAGGTCTGCGAACAACTCTCAGCCAATGATAGAGCTTCACTGACCTCAGTGAGGGCGCTGTATTGGGCTTGTGACATCATATGAAAGGGGTCTTTACAAATCACTTGGTGATTGAGAAAACTCAACTCAAAATGAACCTTTTATGACATTGTGAACTGGACTTAATGAATAAAAATCACACATAGGCCCTATATCCTCAATTCATGAAGTTGGGAAATTAATCACCGATGTCTACCAAATCCACACAAACACACAATTTTTTAGAAATAAGATTCATCAAAATGGTGCGGTACCTTTCCAGAAGCCGTTCTCTGATTGGCATCTTGATTTGGTGGGCGTTTTCGAGGTCTACCCCGCCCTCTGGGTGCTGCCTGTTGCGCATAGTCACCTGATGGACCAGCTCCTATCAAAGTAAATTTAAACAAATCTCCTTAATTGATGAACCCGATACAAAGGGAAAACAAAGCAAACTGAGCTGTACCAATTGTTTTCAGAAACACGACCGAACAAAAACACCAGCCATTAGAATCTGCAAATGTCTATAGAAATGTCTTTACTCTTTAACCCTCCTACTATCGGTGTGTTTCTCGAGACAACCAACCCATACCTCACAATGCCACAACAATGGCCATTTGAGGCACACACATGCTCATGTATAGAGTAGAGCCATGGCTTAAAGTGCTCCAGTGAGAGTGGTTAACTGGAAAAGCCACCAGCTGTGCTCAATTGCAATGGAATATGGGCCACTGTTGGAAGAGAAAAGGCTCTCAAATGTGGTAAATTTCTGCCGTGGCCATCTGTGGCACTGATCAACCAGACATACAAATACAATGTTAAAAAAGTGTAGTATGGTTTACTTTAACATTATGAAGACAGCATATGGGAGATTTTGAAACATCTTGGATGATGGACCCCATGAGGGGTTAACCAAACTACCAGTAGTAATAATAGAAAGTTGTTTTATATTTCCTACAAGGTGGAAATTAAACACAAAACGTTTTTCTTGCTCACCATTAGGCGGTTGGGCCAGCTGTGACCTTGATTTCCCCTGCACTGGCGATGGAGTTGGAACCGGTTGACTTGGGCTGGTAGCTGTGGCTGGTGAAAACTGGTGTCCCGTGTAACCGTTAACCGACGTTGGAACCGGAGATCCTTAACGCAATGAAAACACAAGACCATACAGGTAATCTGCCTTTTTTTTTAACTGTTCCATTTCATTTTCTTTCAAATCCTTTTTCTACAAGTTCCAATGTTTTTCAAAGAACTTTGCAATACACAATATACGGTTGGAGCAGCAAGTTAACTTCTAAATTTTGTAGAGGAATCACATCGTCACTGTTTTCACAAAGTGACTTATGGGTTAAAAATCACAAAGTTTGGCAAAACAGTTTTTTTACAAATTATTGGTATACTCATTACTGTTAACTTTCAGTTTCAGGACCTAACACGGAATAGTTTTGAAATTACACTAATTAGCGTGACTGACGTATCACTAGATTTGCCATTTTGCGTTTCCACAACATCCATTAAAACACAGCGCTGGCATGGTGCCAAACAAGCATAGTATGACTTTGTGCACTTTCACGAGGCGATGTACAGTATGCATTGGTTTGTACTCAGCATTTCGCATGCATGTTTCTTTTTTTTTTCTTTTTCACAAAGTGATGCATTTAGGAATTAACAACTCATCAAAACAGTTGCAAGACTGAAAACACATTTGTCAGTTGTGTACTAATGAAGAAGTCGACTTAATTTCGGTATCATTTTTTTTTTTTTTTTTAAGTTGGCAGTCTCCGAACAGCAGTTTCAAAAATAGTTTCAACCGCAATTTTCCCCAAACACATGAGTTTTTGGCTGTGGTGCACCATCCGTCATTTCCTGGTGCAACCAACAACATTATTCAAAAACAAGGAGGGAGTGGCCTCACTACTGCTGGGGCAGTTCACCCAAGTCGGAGCAGATCAGTGATGCTGCATTACAATGTCAAAGTTGAGGGACTTCATGTAGTAGTAAGACTGAGCTTACTTTGCGGGTAAGCCGGGGGGCTATTAGGGGTAAACAACGGGGAATGATTTATACATGTACCTTGCATTCCTGTCATGTGACTGCGATTGTATGGACTATGTTGAACAGCGCCCTCTGGAGATGTCTGATAGTATGGTGACGGTGCCATGGGTTGTCTTGGAGACACACCTTATCCAACGAGAAAGATTTGCATAAATAAATTTGACCGAACTTGCTACAGAATTATTAGAAATAAGGTTGTTCCTCCTATGAGAGTTTTACAGTAACTGCTCAAAAAAAAATTATATCACGTTAAAATTGTAAAACCAAAATGTATTTGTTCCTCTTTTTTTTCTAAAACTCAAACTGGGATATCAATTTTCATTATGATTAACTGTGTGCCCTCTAAATATGGATTAAAAAATGTTTTTCAGTTCAAGTTAATAACCTATAGGAATGGCATCGTTGAAGCAATAAAATCCCAGTCGCCCCACTCCCTATTAAAATTTGTTTAAAACACATACAAACAAATTAAAAAGGAAATATATCTCACCTCCAATCTGTTCCATTCGCTTTTGTTTGAAGACATTTGGATTTCGAGCAAGTATCGCTTGCAGCAAGACAGGTATGTCCCCTTCAATTTCATTACTGCTGGACTTGTCCTTGAGTTCTCTACATACAAAAACAAAAGGTGTTTTTTAGTGCAATACTCTTCCAAAAAGTCGAAATTGTCATAGAAAAAAAATACAAACAGGGTTCTCCCCATGCACAAATTTAAATGTGTGTACAAATAAATCTACGCTTGTGAAAGTCTGTAAACCTTTGAGCACAAATTTATCTTCCATCAAAAATGTATGTACTTCCAGTCTTAGAGACAATAGCATGTGCAAGTCTCATGTGGATGTGAATGTTATAGTGTGCGATTTTTTTTCCTTCACAAACTAAAACAGTGTAAAACAAATGCTTGAATCCAGAATAAGTTTTTTTTAATGACTTATGACTTATGACTTTACAATGAATGTTAAGATTTGTTTGTCAAAAGCATCAATATTATATCAAAAATAGTATGGCATAACGTGAAGGGATTGTGTCTTTGATGATACAAGCGTTGAATTTGGCACACAGCCAGAGTATGTCATGAGAAAGATATTTGGCTGCGAGGCCATCACAAATTGTTGTCCTTTGAAAATATACAGGTTCAATAACAAGAAATAATTGCAGCCATTTTGAAATGTGAAAATTGCTAGTTAACATCCCACCCACAGGACAAATCTGCAATGGCCCTACAGCCAAATAACTTTCTCATGACATGTTCTGACTGTGCGCCAAATTCCATGCTTGTATCATCAAAGGCACAATGCCCCCAATTATTTCCCCTATCTGCCCCACTACAACAAACAAATCACCATACTCATTCAGAAATCAAATTTCCTAACTCCTTTTGTCAGTGTCATGTGAGTAACCGTGCCTGATATTCCCTCGAAGAAACAGAGGCATTTGCCTCCATGCCACCTAGTCAGTGACTTGGTGACCCTTGAAATGTTCCTGTACAAACTTCCATTTCCCTAATATAGAGTTGTTGGGTTTTTTGTTTTGTTTTTTTAATGAGAAATTGCCTAACATCACAAGGCCGGACAACCACTTCAAGGTGAGGGCTGTCGACACAAATTAACTATTAGCAGGGGCACGTTGCCACCTACTCCTGGGACTGAAACAGGGTTACCCCCTTCACAGTCCATAGGATGTAGGCATGGGTATCATCCACTAGGAGCATGGCTGGTAAGCAAAATGCACTACCTTCCCAACTTGCTACGAATCTATTATGGTTAAGTGCCTTGCTCAAGGGCACAAGTGTCATGACCGGGATTCAAACCCACACTCTGCTGCTGACAACATCAGAGCTTGGGTCCGGTGAACTGGCCACGGCACGCCACATACAAGAATAAAATATCAGGTTTGGGTAACCGTGGAACTGCACTTTGAAATGTTCTCCTCGTCTTTCTGAAATTCTCATGCTCAATTAACAGGTCTCCTTTAGATGGGAAAGTTGGCTCTGACCCCACAAGAGTTAACGTCCAAGAGTGCATTTAAAGGGTCTGTATACGTTTGGTTATGACTCTGACAATTAATGGCAATAAAAACTTACTTGGTATATCTACAAATATATAGGATTGAAACAAACTGTGGGTTCCAATTACCAAACGTATACAGTCCATTTAAGTGTTTTCCTCAACGCATTTAATTCACTTACATGTTGTCTGTGCTAGTCTGGCTGAGAGCGTGCAGAAGTTGGGGTACAAGGTTTTCATCTTGCAACCCCAGGAGTCGCTTAGCTTCATCCGCCACACGAGGACTGTATAACAAGCCCTTGTTGTTGACTGTGCATGGTAAAGGCGACGGCAGGGGTAGCTCGGTTAATACTGGGTGTGGACAACAAAAACATTATAATAATTAGTCAAGAATTATTTCCATTGTGTCATTAACTGTAACGTTCCACAAATAATGTCATGAGCCTGTCAATATCCTGGATTTTATTGTCAAAAGTCAAGGTTAAGCATGCTGCACAAAATTACGTATGTTCAAGAGCAAACAAAATTGTCAAATGAAATCTCCATTTGGAAACATGTTTATACATTTCTAATGATCGTCTTTCTTTTTTTCTTCTCTCTTTTTAAATGGACACCTTGCCTTCGGATTAGGATTTTAGTCTATAAAAAGCGTTTGTTATGAAATGAACACGGTTGGAACAAGGGTTGGAAAGATGTTTCAAAAGTAGAATACAATGATCCACACGGAGAAACCTCAAATTGTGGGGTTTACCTTTACTTCGTGAACTAACGCAGTCTGCCATTTTGTAAAACCACAAAATGGCAGACCATGTTAGTTCACAAAGTAAATAGGAAAACCACACAATTTCTAGGGATATTTGTGTGAATCACTACTTTAAAAACATCTTTCCAATCATGTTCAATTCATAACAAGTGCTTTTATAGCCAAAAGCACCCAATCCGAAGGCAACGTGTCCCTTTAAACCGGGGTGCATGTAAAAATAAGAGTTGACTTTGACGTCAAATTTACTTTTAAGATTGCATACCTCTTTCTCTAAAATAAGTGCAAAAATGAACGGATGAATACTTACAATCGGTGAGACTTGAAATTCCAGACAATGTGGTAATGGGAACACTTGGAACTTCTCCATTCATGTTGGCTGAAGCTCACTAATGGAATCAAAAATATCAACCATCAATATGAGATGAAGAGTTTATGAAATGGATGGACAACTGAAATTAAAAGGGCCGAATAAAACGAAAAGGAAAAAATCTCTGATTAAATCAGAAAACTTGTGAAAAAATTCTAACTTGCAAACAATCTGTACGTAGATGGGCGAAACTCTCCATCGGCAAGTTTGTCTCGACCTTATCTGATTGACTGCCAGCTGAAAGAAAAAATCTGAAGCGTCTGGTTTTTACAGACTACTCCTAGAACTGTATGGTTCGTAAATCCTATTCAAAACTTTTTGCCCGTCATGGTTACGCACTTCTACAGTTCTTTTTTTGAAACAGGATCTCACCAGAGTTAGGCTCAATGCATTCTTTGTATTCACAGAGAGCTTGTGGTTGTTCCAGAAATTTCACTCCGCAAAAATAAACACATACCTAACCCATTCATCGTTGACCCGCGTTGTGCGCGCAGCATACCATTCTGATTACATACCAGCAAACAGGCTTGCATTTTGGAGAGACCAACTGAACTGGTATGCTGCACGCAACACTGGTCCACAATAACCAGCGGTTCACATGTTATAAGGCCAAATAACAAAAAATACCAGTTGATCGTCCGGATTTTTCAAAAATGAGGAGGATGAGGGCCTTACTATTTACTATTTACTATTTTTTTTCCAAGATGGCCGCCAAGTATTCCAATTTCAACAGGCGACTAAATCTTCAGTTTGAAATCACCTCTGTTTGTTGCATTAGGACCCGGGTTAACAGGGATTATTACACTAAAAGATGATTATGAATAATAATGACTCTTGGTACAAACAAAGACACTACTGAGTTGATGTTCAAAGCTGCGTCTTTCGTCCCCCACTGACCGTGCATACCAAGGCTTAAGAATCTTGCCTTTATTTGCGCGAATTAACACGCACACAAACACCATCTTGCAGCTCACCTCTGATAAATGTTGATATAAAAAACGTGTTCAGATACACAAACGCCACACGAAATGCATGGGTCATCAAAGTACGCGGCATAAGACCAACTCGACACGTTTGAAAGGTCGAGTCAACCCGTTAAAACTTACACCGTAATAAACCAGTCGAGTTGCCCGTCCGTAACCCAGGAGCTTAACTTCGTTACCATAAAGTGATCGATCTCTTAACAGTATTCGGGACGGTATGTTCCCATGCATGCAGCACGCGCGGTAGCAAGGTTGTATGCTCATCATGTTATGCATGCAAGTGCTGGAGCTTGCATGCGTGCAGTGTACGATGTACGATGTACATGTGCATGTACAATGTTCGACACGACCGATGGCCATGCAAATAAAATGGTTCTGTGTTTCACGACCTAGTTTTTCGTGTTGTAAATTCTAAAACATCAGTAAGTTTATCAAAAAATTGAAGAAAAAAAACGTTGTAGTTAGTTAAAAATACAAACAAATATTGTTTTTTTTGAAGAAAAATCGAAAATAGTAAATAGTAAAAAAAAGGATGCGGCCTCAAAAAAGGATGCGGGCGGGGACGATCAACTGGTATTTTTTTTTATTTGGCCTAAATGGAAGCAGCCATATTTGTTTCCGAAAGGCGATGCCGATAGTTATTCTGAATGACAGTGAGAATTCATCGATTTTTGCCAATTTTATTTTTTGGCAGAGTTAATTTCTTTGAACAGTCACAAGCTCACTGAGAATACATTGAGCCCAATTTGGACGAGATCCTGTTTCAAACAAGAACTGTAGAGTAAGTGCGTCCGTAAATGTGACACTGACCATGCTGACTGACAGACTGACACTGACACTGACAGTGACAGGCATGACAGGCAAAACGTTAAACTTTTCATTTCCAATATCAGACTGCCACTTTTACATTCATGTTTACTAAAAATAGGGTATTGCTTTTGGTAACAATGTGTGAAAATCAAAAAGTGGCAGTCGAATACGGAAATGTTTCTGCAAAAAGTTCAGACTACACTACACAAAGTACAAAGTACACTGAACAATGATGCCGATCGGCGATGTTCAGTTACACTTCTGAGATTCTGAGATACAAACATGTTAATGAACGTTTCATGCGTTTAGGGCCAAGCAAAAGGATACAACAAATTACAATCTGACAATTACGAAGTAAAGTGGATGTGGATTGGCCCTATTTTTATTTATGGGATTGGCATGGCCCCCACTCAGTCATATAAACATCAAACCTTCCCCCACAACCAACAATCATAGAATATCATAAAAACAATTCCACCCATTTGTTCATCAGGTGTAGGCCTATCAACATCTATTTTAGGGATCTTCTTTGAGAATTTCATTATTCAACATTTATAATTCACACAAAAACAAATAAATTACTCAGTGAGAAGTAGGAACCGAGGGATAACCCTAGCCCTTTTGTTCGTCAGTCTAAACTGGTAAAAATGTATATTATTACGTGATATAGGCCTACACGAAACCAAATTCACGACCACATCAAAGTATTGCCAAGGCCCATAACGTTACACGTTAAACGCAAAATGTACGGCTTTACATTAGCGTAAATACAATGCATTCCTTCAACATCAGTGAATGTTCCCGTTTTTATAAAGAAAACATAAACACAGACAAATTTAATGGAATTCTTACCTTTAAACGGTAAATATACAAAAACCACTTCTACCAGCAGTAGCAAGGTTATTAAAATAATGTTGGAAGGGAATTAAAAGTGAACGGGATGTTCCCAGAAAGGAATCAGGGTGCGCTAAAAAAGTGACTACATTGTCGCGCCAAAACAAGAGATTTCCTTATCACTACTCAAATAACATGCAAGTAGGCCTTTGCATTAATTCTACGCCAACCCATGTTATCGATCATATATCCTTCAATCTCATATATAAATTAACAATTATGACCAAATCGCAAAAACTTGTAAGTATTCTTAAACAAATTGTATATTTTTCATTTAGATAGAGCGTGAAATAAAATAAAAGGCCACAAAAGAAACTATTTCTTGACGCGTAGGAACACAAGATGGCGTCCTCCATTAATTTTTCACTTGACCACAGCTTTACGACTATCGGCTGCGGCGCGCCGGCGCGCTTGTTTCTGTCAAGCTTCATCATAAGGAAGTTCTGAAGGAACCTACCTCGCTGAACCGACATAAAAAACTTGACTTTCCATAAAGTCTTTAGCACATTTGCTATTTGTCTACGTTTTATAAAGAAGAGAATACAAAAGTTGTAGAATACAGACTGTGTCACATTCAGTGTGGGCGGGGTCTCCCCCTCACAGAATTTTGAGGGGGCATCAATTTAAAGAGCATTTAGGTCTTGGCATTGTCTTGGACACTGGGAATTATATTACCCCCCCCCCCTCCCTTCTTGAAGCAAAACGAATCTTACTTGTATACAAATTAATATTTCACTCTTTTCTTATTTGCCTTTAATTGAGAAACATAATTTAATTAACCACCGCATTAGATCATTCATAGCGTTGGTTTGTCTTTTGTGTTTTATTTTAGCCTAGCCCTATTATTTATATTGATTTTTCATTTTTATTTTATTTATTTATTTATTCTTTTTTTTTTTTTTTGGGGGGGGGGGGGGTACTGATGTCTGAATTACAGGAATTCAAGCAGCCCGGCTGATCAAATTCGACGAAATACAGCAATCCATCTTAAAAGCTGATTGGTGGAGATTCATCCCAAGCTAGCATTATAGGCTTACAGTAGAATACCTACAGTATGTAGGCCTAGTTGAGGCCGCGGCCGTCGCTTGATTTGAAGATTAAAACGAACATTTAATTTCATCATTTATTCATTATTACTTTTTAGGATAACATTATTATAAGAAACCATTCTTTGCCTATTGATCCCCAGGAACCGCGGAGGAAAACAGAAAGAAGTACATGTCGGAAAGAGTGGGACATTGATTTCAGTCAGTTGCACCATGGACGAAGCTTCCTTCCTCCATGGTTGGTTGCAGATGATATGATACAAGTACCGTACCGGGAAAAGGGAACGTAACCTTTCCCGCACGACCGTAGAGGGCGCACACTAAATATAACGGTGGGCCAAATTAATGATCAAGGAGGCGGGATAGGATAGGTTTTCCTGCGTTTGCGAAGCTATTTGCACTTCCTTACGATTTTATTTGAACACATATTTTTCACTCGAGGCGTACTTGTTTATCCTGCTCTTGTATACTTAAAGTACTGATTTCATTGCATAGTGTCATGTCTGTTTTAAGGACCCCCCCCCCCCCCGGACTTTTAAAAGTTAACAATCACTTTCCATGCACTGGTATTTTTTTAACTCGGCCCCCGTGTAGTTTTGGAAAGCATGAGAGAGAGAAAAAAGTCATAAATATGACTTGATTGGTACAAGTCATGACTTATGCTAATTCATAATAATGAAGTATAGGTCTTAGTTATTTTTGCTTATTCATAGTTATGAAATAATAAGTCAATGCCTATAGGCCTATGCTATAATTTATAAAAATGACATACAAGCCCATGCCTTATAATAATTACTTTCTTTTCTCCCACCATGAGTCAATTAATATTTGTAATAGTCTGAACTCTCCATTCTGTCAAAGCGTCTGCTTTTACGTTTCATGTTTGAGATACCAACTGCAAGTTCTTCTTGAAGAATGTGCATAACAATAAATGAGAACAACGTTCAGTTACTACCATAAAAACTGAATGATAGGGCCTAATTCCATAAAGCATGCAAGCCCAAAAACTAGCTATAGCACAGAAAACTCTTGCTTAGGAAAAATAGGTTACCAGTCAAAATACCATAAAGTTACCATTGCTGTGACTGGTACCCCACTCATTTCTTGCTTAGTAAAGAAATTTGCATAGCAGAATTTTCTGCTACACAGCTTTATGGCCCTGATTGAATAGGGGTCCATGTGTTTCGAATTACCTGTGTATCAACATGGGGTTTTATACAAGTATTTTAGTTTTCCTGCTTTATCAGTTATAGGAAAAAATGCTTGTTTTCCTTCTCAGGAGGGAACCGTAGACTAACAGTAACAATTGGAATCAACAAAAGGGTGTAACTTCACTGAAGAAAATCTACTCTAGACAAGACCACATATTTTACTTCTCTTTTAATATTTGCTGAACATTTTACTCAAAAGTCTGTCTTTGAAAAAACACTAGACTGCAGGATGTGTTTGGTTGCGATGTTACCGACTCAAATTGGCCAGTAGTGTCCATATAGTGGGTATTTTGAGACTGATCAAGTGTGATTATACCATGCTCAATATGTGGCAGAGGGTTCCACCCTAAAATGTTCCCATACTTTAACACAGTCTGTTCCTCTTGTACAAAAGTACCGCCCTAAAATCCGCTAAAGAAATCCAGAGATTCCCAGAACACAACAAAGACACAATAGTTGGGGGGGGGGGGTACACCATACCACATACTGAGCAACAAATTAGTGATTACTTTTCAAAACAATGGGAGACTAGTGGTGACACTAGGTGGCAGTAGATTTACCAGGTAAATCCGTTGTTTTCGGAAATGTAGGCACGCTCAGATCTACGTAAACAATAGAAATTTACCTGGTAAATTACCCAGGTACATTGCTTCAACATGTGAGGAACTCAAAATCAAGCACTTCAACGGGTCCAATTGTTTGAATAAGTGTGAGACAAACCTGGCCTTTTGTGCCCACCATACCTCAAATTTTGGCTAAAAATTTTCTGCTATTTATGTTTCTGCTGTAACACAACAATTTTGTTTCTTCGTCTCCATGCAGTAATTACATCCCTTTGTCTGTGGTATCCACCGATAGGTAACTATATGATTCAAAATGGCCCTCTTGCAGGTGGTTTAATAGTTGACACAGCAAACCCCACTTTCATACAGCTGTTCAGCAGAAAAAGTTCCTCTACAAATGTCCAAATCTGCTGAAAATAAATGAGCAGAGTACCAGTCACAAGTAATGTACATTACATGACATTTTGTCTGGTATTCTGGTTCTGCTAAGCATGACTTTTCTGTGCAAAACTGGGCCATGTAAGTGCGTGATTCTATGAGCCATAAGCACAGATTTCCACAGTAAGCAGAGCCATGAAATTGGGCCCAGTTGTTTTGTGCTTAACAAAATGTTGAAATTGGACCCCGCTTGCTCTAGATTATGGGCTGTTTTTTTAGAAGGTCCACCTGAGGTCAGAGCTAGGCGTCTGCATCTTTTCCCCTGCAGGACTTAGACAGCAATGAGTGTACATTACTAATCTCGTATCGGTGCAAGGAGAACTAGACCGAAGTGTTTCTTTTCCCCAGATGCAAAAATCAGATCGGATAGAGAAAAGTGTCAGTGATGTGATCAGCAGACAAGTTCCTGCAAATTGACCTCCGCGACCTTCATGTAATTGTCTTGAACACACAAGAAATTCTCCTCAGCAATTCAAGATGGCTCATTCCTGCATACAATGGAGATCCTTCTGTCTCGTTGTAACCTCTGACCTTTAAAGAGTGAGTCACAGTCTTTCAAAATCTCATGGGTGAACTCGAAACGGATTCTATTTCTGTTTAAAAACAAACAGATAATTCCTTTTTTAAGTGTTTACAAGGCAAATACACAATCAGTAGAGAAATTTTAAATGCTATTATTATTGACATCATATTGTTCCAAAAATAAAATTCCACATAATTTAATGTTAGGTAGCAACAGAAATAGCAGGTAATTTTCCATTAAGTTGTATGTGCATATTTTTGAGAACAATGGATTTCACTGGCAAGTCTGCTTTCTAACCTCCCCCCCCCCCCCAGCATCACTGAAAGTCTTCCAAATTATATCTTTGTCAAAGACTAGCCTGTGTACCTCACTTCCTGTATCTTTACCTCATGATGTAGAGTGATCCAGGCTGGAGAACAACACTGACCCAGCGCTGGGGGTCATCTTGCTTGGTCAGTCTCATGACTGCAGGAGATAGCAGGCTCAGGCCTGCTATGGTGGTGCCGCAGAACTGCAATTAAGAACACAATTGTTCAGGTTTAAAATACAATAAACTGAAAGTTTGTTGTCCCCCATTTTAAAATAAGTCCTTGCCATGCAGCATGGTCATCTGGGTGTCTTTTGGCACCAGGTTTTGCACTGGAAACCCTTAAAGTTTTTTTCTAATACTTTTCTGTAAAAGAATTGTTTATGAACAATTTGGATGTTTGGAGTTTTCAATACAGCAAATTTGGAAAACATTTTGCATAGTTCTTGTGCAATATAACATCATTACACTGTCAATGAGCTCATTTAGTCAACATTAGAAATTCTCCCATGTAGAATATGCAAATACAACAAACTTTTTTCCCCACACTTTTCAAAGCAAATTGTGTTGACTCCACATTCTTGACACACACTTTCAAATGAGAGCAAATGTAATGAATAATTTCTTCCCTACATCGATGATGTAATCTTCAATCACCTTCACACTGTCTACATGGGGTTTGATATATCCATCCTTGGCTAAATCAAGTACATGAACGAGTGACAACTGGTGCTCTCCAGAAGGAAACGCCTTTAGTCTAATACGCTGTAGGATAGCCTGGCTCTTCTCTGACCATCTTGATTTCTCAGTTTCTCTGTAGCCGTGGATTGCCTGGAATATGAAGACAGGTTATGGAAATTAAAGGGAATGCATCCATGTTAGGTTTTTAAAAAGATCTTTGAACGGTTTGTGTAAGTAACTTTGTTATGAAACTAAAAAAGTCTACTGCTGTTTAATATTCCATTTTCACATACTTAAAATGTGGGTGCGTTTGATTGTGTGTGCGTTTGACCAAGGTCTGACCCCAGTGCGTTCGAGTAGCTTTGACGTCATTGTTGTGGCTCACCCGGGTCAGACCCAAGTAACCTGTTTTTGGAGTGGGTTACTTGGGGCTGACCCAGGTGCATGACGTCACACCGAAAAACTTTCTCAATGGCCACCATTTTGCTTGTAATTCAAGGGGACCCTTCAGGAAGTTTGACACACATTTTCACCCTTAAAACGCTCAACTTTGTGAGTATTAAGTATTTTTTTATTTGAAGACATGTACTTTTGTACCACTGTGGGCTTGTTAAATAATTTGAAGTTGCAGTTTTACCTTTAGAATAATTATTTTACGATCTTTTTGTGAATCTATGAAAAGATTCGGACGAATGCACACAATAAAAGTAGTTCCAGTCGGCTGTCCCAAGATGCATTGGTGTGACTGCTGGGGGAAGTTGGCATTTGGTTAGCTCATGTCAGGGGCTCACCCAGATGAGCACACCGGGGTCAACCCGGGGAAGCTAATCGAACGCAACCCCTATTAATTACAGTAGTTGGTGATAATCTTAACCCTTGATCAGCTGCCCTTGATCCTCCCGATGGTTGCAGTTATTTATTTCACAAATTGAAAAAAAAACTAAGATGTTGTCAATCGAATAAAAAGTGAAAATAGTCGCAATGATCATCAGCATAAATTCTTAGTAACAAATAAAGGAGTACAGTCTAATAAAAGACTAATATATAATGAATATGTCACTGCAACCAATCTGAAACTGGGTTCCAGAGAGAAGCACTGCCAGCTATAAGAGGGATGAAGCTTCCAATCTGAAACCACCGCCAACTGATCGGCACCCGAACAGCACAATCACAGAGCACACATGGAATTGCAACCCACCCTCTCCAGGATAGCAGCAATGCTTTTACTTCCTGAAAGTACACACACAATTGTGGCGTGTCGTGGCCGAGCGGATAAGAACACTGAACTCAAGCTCCGGTGTTTCTGATCAGCAGAGTGTGGGTTCGAACCCCAGTCGCGACACTTGTGTCCTTAAGCAAGACTCCTAACCACATGTATGCTTCGTCCTTCGAATGGGTCGTAAAGCCGTTGGAAGGGGTTCACCCTGGTGTTCCTGGTTTGATCGGCAGCATATTGCGCCACAGCACCTTTTAAACCATCACATCTGCACATGGTGCTATGTAAAGGAGTAGGTCTCATACTTCAGAAACGTAGCTCAACAATACCTTGCAGGAAAATACTGAAAGTTGAAGCGCCTTGAGCGTCACTGAGTGACGGATATGTGCGCTATATAAGTAGCCATAAAAGATGTTCAACATTGACAAATGATTAATTGAAATCTGAATTATAAAGCTATGGTTGCTAACCTTGATATGAATACTAGTAAAAAAGCACGACTGACCTGACAAGATGAGAGTTCAAAAATACAACAAAATATATACAGTAAATAATATTTTTAAAAACTTTGAAAGTTAGTTATAAATGTCAATGGCCTGATATATTGACCCTGCGCTAGAGTCAAAACGTCAGGTCATAATAACTATTTTTTGCATAACATCAGGTCCTTTTGGTTGTAAGCAGTTTGCAATCAGCTGATCCTATTTCTATTTTCACAATATTTAAAAGAAAACAAAAAATTCATGAATTACAAAATACAAGGCACTCCGCGAGCTAATATAAAATAAATTAAAAATTTACATTATCCCAGTGGTCATATTGATACTCAACATCCTCCAAGTAGTCTTCCACCTCTTCGAAGATGACACGCCCCTCCTCTTCGGACACAAACTTATTGCAAAGTTCAAAGTCTTTGGTAAAAATGTCTTCGGTATCGGCATCGCTTATCTCAAGATAGTTTGAAAGTTTGTCGAGATTCAGGAGTGGTGGTTCTGAAGAAGTTCTGCATCCTTCTTGATAATGTCTTGAAGAAGAGTGGAACTTCTTCAACAGTGGGCAAGGCGAGGACACAGCCTGCCGCGAGAGGGCGTGAATCCAACAGCTTGAGCGGCCAAACTTTTCCGTATGTGCCGTCGAACCACTTTGTAATAAACATTTTCTAATAGAAAATGTTAAATTTCTCAACCTTCTGAGCACACATAACGAACCCATTGTCATCGATAATAAGATTAGAGGTTTTAGGCCTCGCGTTTATAACAAAATTACCAAAAACCTTGCAAAAGTGAAGCACAAGCTGACAGAGGAGGATCAGGAGCACGGCCACAGCTTCCGACAGTCAAAATAATAAACTTGTCTACTATTGATCACCTCTATTTTAGGCTTAAACATCCCAAAATTAATTTAATAGTTTAGTGATACACAAAGTCTCATAACTGTTTAAAGTGAAAGTAAACAATATCATATCAGCCAAAACAATACATTCCACAATTTTCATCATAGGTGCGTTCTTTTTTTCTAATTCTGGTAAAAATGTAGAAGCGACTTGTACATGTCTTATAAGTACTTTTTTTTTGTTCAACCTCAATCTTAACAACAAGCACATCGAACTCTGTATTGCTTTACATCGAACTTGTGACACGAATAGTCACAGACCATTGAGATTGAGGTTGTGATCAGATCTGCACAATCCAACATGGCAGCGTCCTGCAGACTCGTACTTCGTAATGCCAACTTATTACGTCAGACGTCTACTGCCGTTTATTTGAAGGTATGGAAGGGTTTGAATATTTAATTTTAATGTTTAGACTTTAAAATAATTAGATCCTTTAATGTCATCATAAAATTAGCCTTTGAAAATGTTTCCAATGTTTCTACTTAATTCAACAACATAAAATAAATAATGATGACTTAGGGCCTACTTTTACTTCTTCAATTCATTTCATTGAATTGAATCCTAGAGTCTAGACTTCTGCTATTCTGGATCTGTATTCTCAACGTTCTTTTACTTTAGAGCCAAAATACTTCAATCAATTCAATTCAATTTCAAGTTTAACAGTTCACCATGTTCAATTCAGAGCTACTTTTTTTTTCTAAGAAAGAGCTAAGAAAGATAAGACAGTCAGTAGGCCTATCCAGTGTTACAGCATGGAGGTAGTCTAATTCTACCTCCATGGTTACAGGATACACTGTATTCAGTTTGACTTTTTTGTCTTGTAACTTGTAAGTATTGAAAATAAAAAATTAAACAAACAAAGTTATGTTTAAAATTAAATTTAAATACAAACTTGCCTATTTAATTTTTAAAACTTATTTTAAAAAAAGTTTAATTAAAACGTTATTGTTATTGAATATTGTTATTGTTAGCGAGTTAGACTAGGCCCCCACTTTACAATGGACAATTCAATTAAATTAACTTCAACCCTTACCTGTAAACTGTATTTACTTATTTATTAATCATTTATTAATGTGGTAAAATTTAAAAGAGTCTCTTATGGTCTCACTCTCTGCAACTTGTAAGTGTAGTATTATTTTTTTAACTTTAAAAAAGTATTGTTGTGTCTCTTTTACAACCAATGAGTTGAGTTAAGTAATAATAACAATAATATTAAACAAACTGGAGTATATTGTATAGTGCCAAAGCCTGGTACTCACATAGGCGCTTGAACAAAGAGAAATATTATCTTGAACAATTAAAACTACCGTACCTTCTTTTCCCTTCTTTATTATTTATCAAATCTAGACGACCATTCGTAGTTTGTCAACAAGCTTTTCCAGGCATGCAAAGTTTTACGACAGCCCGCAGGAGGCATTGAAGGATATCCCAGATAACTCAACTCTCCTGGTTGGAGGTAAAATACAATATCCAGGTCCAGGGATTGTGGGTTCGAATCCCACCCAGGTTGTATGCTTGTGGATTTTTTCCCCCACAGGACTCAGGAAAGCACTGAGTATACAGTGCTTATCACACATCGGTGTAGAGTAACAAAACCAATTGTTATTCTTTTAATGCCAATGCAATTAATACATACTATCAAAAATCCTAGTTATTGTCAATGTATTTTCGAAACCACGGCTTGGGCTTGGGCTCGTTTTCATAGAGCTGCTTAAGCACACAAATTTGCTAAGCACAACAAAATTATGCTTACCAGAAAAAGGTTACCAGCTAAAATATCATCTCACATGTAGCATCTGTGACTGGTATCCTGCTTATTGCTGCTTAGCAGAAATGTTTTAAGCAATATTTTCTGCTTAAGCAGCTCTATGAAATTAGGCCCTGATTGAAGCCCTGTAAGATACGCGCATGTCTTCTAACTAACTGACAGAGCCTAAGCCAAAAACCTGTTTGAAAAGGGGCCTAATGCCACTATACTGTGATTTAAGACTTGTACAAAAGCAATTGATACATATCAAAGCAACAAGATCATATAATAATAATAATAATACTGGAGTCTTTTATAGCACAGCAGGTACTCAAGGTCCTTGAACAAAAAGAAATATTTTTAAGACAACTTTAAATTGAAATTTTTGTAAAAATATTTTAACAAATAGTCATCTTGTTTTAATGTTTTTTTCCTCTGAATACAGGGTTTGGTTTATGTGGGATACCAGAAAATCTCATCAATGGTCTGTTGAAGTCTGGAGTAAAAGACATCACTGCAGTCAGCAACAATGCTGGGTAAATACTTCTAGAAAAGAGGGCACATCGTTATTTCTTGCACCAATCTTTCTAAATATACACATTTTTTCAAGGAATGACTTGAGAGTTCAGAGATGTTTTTTATGAACTACAGTGAAAGAAAAGCTACAAATTTGTGCTCCTTGTGTGATTGTTTGTATTATTTAAAAAATTTATTATTTAATATTCAGCAAAGTCACTTAAAGGGGCTGTGTCGTCATGATCAAAGCATGGCTGTACATGGAATTATGAACTCTCACCTAGTTACAGTACGCGTGCTCTCCATAATTATGATACGGAGGGAGGGCGCGCGCTTGCAGTAACTGGGTGAGAGTTCATAATTCTATGTACAGCCACAGACCTGCTCTGATCATGACAACACAGCCCCTCTTATCTAACCTGTTTCATAATATTGGTTGTAATTTTGTTAAGACATGTAGACTTGCTTTATTATAAATTACAATTTCTTTTTGAGCTGTTGAGTAGACAACAAATAATCAACAAATATTTTCAAAGGATTGTCTTATGTACCACTGGCCACTGACAATAATTGTTCTTGTTGTCACTAAAGGGCCTTAAGCATTCCTGAAACCATCTCAACTCATTTGAGTCCGATGCGCTAGACCGCTCAGCCACAACACGCTAACAGATTGATTTGTGACAGCTCCTTAGGGAGTTAGGGAGCACCTCAAAAGTCGGGCACATTCTAGGCACAAACGAACGATACTGTGGGCACACGCCCACAATTCATTGGACTGCCAGAACGTTCCGCTAGACCGCATAATTGTGCCAAAGTATGAAGGCAATCCTACATGAGTGAGTTTGCGCATTTGTATTTTGCCAGAATGTTCCGCTAGACCGCATAATTTTTTGCAATATCTCAAAAACGCTACCACCTTTTGAAATGAAATTTTCACAGGTTAGTTTTATGGTATATATCTGCAACTATAGGTTGAACATACAGTGGGTCCCAATTACCAAACATATACAATCCCTTTAATGTTGTTTCCTTTCATAGCTGCTCAAAGGATTAAACTGGGTCGAACTAATAATTTGATTTATTATGAATATTTCTTTGTTATTAGTGTGGATAATTTTGGGCTGGGTCTCCTGCTGAAGACCAAGCAAATCAAGCGTATGGTCTCATCCTACGTCGGTGAGAATGCGGAGTTTGAGAGACAGTACCTCTCTGGAGAGCTGGAGGTTGAACTCACACCACAGGTAGAATCAAGAAAACTGTAATAGTCAGATGTGATATTCTTCCTACTTTAATCTTATCTCAATTTTGTTGTATTTTTTTGTTTTGCCCCTAGAAAAATCAGAGAAATTGTTGTTAAGTAGCCTGAAAAGCCTATCAAAACCTATACCATGTGTAGATGTATAGGTCAGCCCTTGGACTCAATAAAACTGTCCTACCTTTTTCCAAGGGTCAATTATCATGCCTGAATAGTACCAAGTTCTCCAAAATCCCTCTCATGGTTAATAATAATAATAATAATAATAATAATAATTGGCATTTATTCGGCTTTGGAAACATTGTATAAAAGCGCCTTACACTATTACACACTTACTACCCCTGTTCATTGGGCCTTAAGCATTCCTGAAACCATCTCAACTTCTTTGGAGTATGCAGCACCGGTATCCAAATTGGTGCAGAGGTTGCTAGTCCATTTACATTGACAATCTCTACCTTAGCAGGTACCTATTTACACCTGGGTTAAGAGAAGCAATTTGTGGTTTTAAGTGTCTTGCTGAAGGACACAAATGTCATGACCGGGATACGAACCCACACTCTGATGAATAGGCCATCAGAACTTGAGTCCGATTCGCTAGACCGCTCAGCCACGACACGCTAACAGATTGATTTGTGACAGCTCCTGAGGGAGTTAGGGAGCGTCTCAAAAGCCAGGCACATTCTAGGCACAAACGAACGATACTGTGGGCACACGCCCACAATTCATTGGACTGCCAGAACGTTCCGCTAGACCGCATAATTGTGCCAAAGTATGGGAGCAATCCTACACGAGTGAGTTTGCGCATTTGTATTTTGAACGTTCCAATGGAACGTTCCAGCGGTCCAATGGAACAGTCCATGTACACATGCTGGAATACTTATCCAATCCAATTAGAACATTCCTACTGTTCCGTCTTTTGAGATGCTCCCTTATATCCCTTAAATTATTTTACTTATTATTTCCAGGGTACCCTAGCAGAGAGAATCCGTGCTGGTGGAGCGGGCATACCAGCCTTCTTCACCCCAACAGCCTTTGGGACCTTGGTGCATTTAGGAGGAGCACCGATCAAATACGGTGATGAAGGAACTGTAGAGATCACAAGCGAACCCAGAGAGGTAGATCTGCAATTATAATTCTTTTGTTTTCTTATTCAGCCTCTTCAAAAATGTATTTATAATGTTTGTATTTGTAAAGCGCTTTCTCAAAGTTTCCAGGCACTCATTATTTTTTGACAAGTTTGAGCTATTTTGAAGGATGAGACTGATTGATATACATGGCAAGGGAACCACATGACTTTATTCCAAACTTTATTTCAAAGTTCTGTGAAAGCAAAAAGTTACAAACATCTTAAAATTTTATCTAAAAAAAACTTCATCTTAATTGTATCAATTTTGGGTTGAACAAAGAAAAATTTAACCAGAGCAGGATTTGAACCTACGACTTCCAGATTAACATGCCGGCGCTTTACCAACTGAGCAATCTAGACCTAATGTTGACGATCTCCCTATTTTTACAATATCTTTTTTCGGGGTGCCAGTCAGAAGCCATTACCTGTAACTGCGGTAAAGCCAGGGATCACACCCAAGTTTACGATACAACCTGGGAAGCGGCTGCAGAGGGATCACCTTTAAGGGATGCAATTTTTTTATTTCAAATTTCAAATAATAATATATATCATTTATTATATCATTGACTATTTTCTGCAGGCGAGGCAGTTTAATGGTAGAGACTTCATCATGGAGAAGGCAATCACTGGTGACTTTGCCCTCGTCAAAGCGTGGAAAGCAGACCGAGCTGGCAACCTCATATTCAGAAAAACTGCCATGAATTTCAACCCTGCCATGGCACGGGCCGCAAAAGTCACCATAGCTGAGGTGAGGAACTAAATTACTTTGCATAAAGTCATAATACTTAGTTCAGTTGAATTACCCAGAAAGTTTTTCTGAAGTTTTTCTGAACTGTCTCTGACTGAATTTTTTTTTGGTGCCAGGTTGAGGAAATTGTGGACGTTGGAACCTTTGCCCCTGAAGACATTCATGTACCCAGCATCTACGTACATCGAATCGTGAAGGGAGAGAAGTTTGAGAAAAGAATTGAGGTGCAGTTTTAAGTTTTAATTTGTTAGGGTACGGGTAAGGGCTTGGGTTGGCAAATGTTTGTTCCTCTGAAAAGATTTTAACGATTGTGACTGTTTGTTACTGTTTACTTGTAGTGGCCATTTCCAGTGACATAGATAGATAGATAGATTCATTTTATTTATAAACATTATTGTCCCACCAGGGGAAATTCGTATGGCCTTTAGACAGTATAAAAAAGCAAAATTACACAGAAGACTATATACAATAATAGTTAAAACGACGAAAAAATAACATGAAAGTGCTAGTTAGGAATTGTAAAACACTCATAAAAAATAAAGCAGGAATTAGAAAGAAAAATCCCACAGGAATAGTAAAAATTTTTAAATTAGAGATTTAGCACTATACATAATATTTGAATTATTTATTACACATACTCCAGCACAATTAGCGCCAATAACAGGATGATTAGAAAACAAGAAAAAAAGATTCAGTTTTAAATGTGGGAGGGAAACCCCAACAGGGAAATCCCACGCATCAGGTAGGGACTGAAAACCCAAATAGACCCCTTGCATATGACGTCACACGCCCAAAAAGCGCCCTCACTGAGGCCAAAGGAAGCAAATCATTGGACGATAGCTGTTCTTTGTGCGTAAAAACGTGATGACCTCAGCGTCCCTGTTGCGTTTCGCGTTATGCAAGAGGTCTATCCAAATAGAGGTGGGATTCGAACCGGGGTCCACAGAGGTGAAAGGCAAGGAAAGAAACCACTGGGCCAACCTGATACATGTGTGCAGTGAGATGTACACCATATGTTTAACTGCATTTTGACTCCCAAAATGGCTGAAAATGTGTAGACAGTAACCGCGTGTGACAAGAATGCAAGAGTCAATACAATAATTGTACTAATTGCTCAGTTTGAAATATCAATCTTGTTTTCACAGAGATTAACACTTAGAAAAGATGAAACAAGTGAGGAGAACAAGTCTGAAGCAGCAATGATGAGAGAGCGAATCATCCGAAGAGCAGCCCTGGAGTTCAAAGACGGAATGCATGGTATCCTTTTATGAAGTATTGTAATACTGGTACTCGGTACTCGTATTCAGTACTTGTAGTCGAGTACCATTTTGATGGCACCCGTACTCGGACACCTACTCGTACTCGGCTAGCAAAACACTCAAACTCAAAGTCCATACTCAATACTCGACTGAAATATAATCTGACTCGACTGAAAATGCACTCGGACTCCGAATTTACGAACTAGTGGTCAAAATACCACTTTCCTTTCCACTTTCATGTGCATCAATTCAAGATCTCTGCAGTAAAGCACAATATGACTGTACTCAAAACTCTTTTCCCGAGGTGTACCCTTAACTGAATGTTTTCATCAGCTAATCTCGGCATTGGAATGCCAATGCTGGCTAGTAATTACATCAAGCCTGGTGTCAAGGTCCTCTTACAGAGTGAGAATGGCGTACTCGGATTGGTAAGTACCGCCAAACCATATTCACATAATTGCCCAAGTATTGCTTAACAAATGTATGTACTTAGCAAAACGGAGGAGGAAACCAGTCGCATTTTTATATTAAAACAGTAAATTAAATTTTAGTTGGTGACCATGGGATACTTTCTGCTGAGCATAGACAAATCTTGTTTTGCTGCAACGGGTAACCAGCCAAATAAGGTAAATTGTTTGTGACTGGTTTCCTACTAATTTTTGCTTAGCAAAATAAATTGCTAAGCACCATTTTCTGCTTCAGAAGCTCTATGAAATTGGGCCCTACATAAAGCTGTTAAGCAGAAAATACTGCTTGACGAATTCCTTTGCTAAGCAAAAATTGAGCAGGGCACCACAACAATGCAAACTTAATGTAATTTTGGCTGGTAACCCGTTTCTGCTAAGCATGACTTTTCTGTACTAAGCAAGTTTTTGTGCTTACAGGCTTGATGAAATTGGGCCCTGGTCCTACTAAGAAATGTTTCTGAGTGCTTGTTAATTTTAAATGGTGAGATCGAATAGTTCTCTGTGCGTAAATGTTGGAGTGGCTGTGCACTTCAGTAGTGTTGTACTGGGTTTTTTATTCTACTCAATTTATATTTTTTTAACAGAAGTAATAATTGCATCGGAGTTGTGAGTTTGAATCCCATGTGAGAACTACACAGCGGTGTTGGTTTTAAAACACAAAACACGTCTTATTGTTAAAGTGCCTTCATCACTGAGAATTTTTTTTTTCACAGCCAAAATATCGCACACTTTTTATTGAAGGGTTTTACAATTAAAAGGTCTAAAACTGTACAGCCAAAGTTTGGTTAAGATAATGTCTTAGATGTTCATGTCTTAGATGTTCATGTTTTTATGTCCAGGGTCCATTTCCAAGGAAGGGTGAGGAGGATGCCGATCTGATCAATGCCGGGAAGGAGACGGTGACCGTCCTCCCTGGTGCCTCGTTCTTCTCTAGCGATGACTCCTTTGCAATGATTAGAGGGTAGGTTGATTCGCGTCTCTCTCGATAGACACAACACAAGAACATTTTTATCAGCAACTTTTAGGCAGCCAACTGCACTCCACGTAAACAAGACACATTTTAACTGTGTCTTACTAGCCCCAAGAACGTTATTTCAATATTGAAATGTGATTGTGGTTCTTTATTGGAACTGGTTGCCCTTGAAGAGCCTTGTGTTTACATGGAACTCTGTCAAAGGTCTTCTTTGTTTTTCAGGAGACCTTCTGGATATTTTAAAACGAAGTATAGTTTTCCTGCATGTTTAAAGTTGAAAATAATAAAGTTGAAAAAGACCTTGTATTTATTATGCACCTTTTCCAACCCAGGTAGGCATTACAATATTTGTACCCCTTTTTTATTGGGCCTTATTACATTCCTACAACCATCTCTACTCTTAAGGAGTATGCAGCACCGGCAGCCAAATGGGCGCACAGGTTGCTAATCATTCACATCAGGTAACCCACTTACTCCTGTGGGGATGAGCAGCAATTATAGCAATTGAGTGCCTTGCCCAAGGACACAAGTGTCACGTACAGGCCTCGAACCCACACTCTGACAACTCGGCCACCAGAACTTGATTACGGTGCGCCAGACCGCTCGGCTACGACACTCTACAATTTCTGAAGCACCATTTCAAACCCCACTTATAATTAATGTTCTCTTTTTATCCAGGGGTCATGTTGATCTGACGGTCCTTGGTGCTATGCAAGTTTCTAAATACGGAGATCTGGCCAACTGGATGATACCGGTGAGTTATTTATTTCCGGGTTTCATGTGGTGTTTTATTGTTTTAGTCTCTAGTGTTTCAGACTTAAGTACTTTCTCTTAGAATACTGTTAGGTATTTATTTTGTAATCCCTTTTTTTGTTTTTTTTTGTTCAAAAAAAGTAATTGTGGGCTTTGTTTTAATGTGCTTTGAACTTGTTTGGTTACCTCTTTTCTGTACATTTGTTATATTGTGTTTGGCCTTGCTTTTTAAATGGTTTCTTTGAGCTTCACTCTATGCGGACTTTGGCATTATTTAAGATTATATCGGTTTTTATTATTATAATGGACACAATCATACATGTATGTTCGGTAACTGAACACAAATTAAATTTGAAGAACTCTAAATGATATAGGATATTTATTTATCACGGCATAACCTGCTTCATAACGTAATTGTGTTTTTTTGGAAAGAGTAGATTCAAATCCTCTAGGTTCGGTAAAACACACTGTATAGCCATTCTGTGAAAATTTCATGAAATTTGGAGGCCGTGTTAAAGTGAAAAAAGAAAAGAAAAACGGTACATGTGTACATTCTTGTTTGTGCATTTGGATTGCTGCTGTCTCTGCCTGCATGGGACCTACATAGTGTATGCATTTGTATTTTTTGTTTCTTTGTTTAATAGGGCAAGATGGTAAAGGGGATGGGCGGAGCAATGGATCTCGTCTCGGCAGATCGCACCAAAGTAGTCGTGACCATGGAACATCAGGCCAAAGGAGGAAAGCATAAAATCTTAGATTCCTGCACTCTACCTCTGACGGGTACGCAGTGCGTGGATAGAATCATCACTGAAATGGTGAGCGTTGTTGGCCAGAGGAGTGTGGGGTCGGGAGTGAGAAAAATGGGTCAACCACTGGGGTAGAGGTGAAACGGTTTGGGTTGGGGAAGGAGGTTTACGATTCTTGAAAACTATGGGTACACAGTGCATTGATAGGATCATTAGTGAAATGGTGAGTGTTTTTGTTGTGGGGGTGTGGGGTCAGGAGTTGGGTCAACCACTGGGGTAGAGGTGAAACGGTTTGGGTTGGGGAAGAAGGTTTAAGATTCTTGAAAACTATGGGCACACAGTGCGTTGATCGGCTCATCAGTGAAATGATGAGGTGGTAGGGGTGTGGGATTGGAAGTGAGAAAAAGGGGTCAACCACTGGAGCAGAGATGAAATGGTTTGGGTTGGGAAAGAAGGTTTAAGATTCTTGAAAATTATGGGTACATAAGAGTGTTGATCGGCTCATCAAAGAAGACACTTGGTGGACACTTGGTGGCAGCACTAAAGGCTAACATTACTGTGGTGATGCAGTATCCACAAGCACATTGTTCTGTATTCATAGTTTTGAGGTATGCATCCATATAGTCAACTGCAGAAGGGTATCATCATTTATCTATGTACTCAAGGTGATGTGTTAAATCGGTACAGAAAGGGTGTGGGGTGGTGTATGTGTGTTGGGGGAGGGGGGAGTGTTTAAATGGCTAGTATTGGTAATAATAATAATAGTGGCTTCTTATATAGCGCCCAAACCAGTCACTCGGTGATGATTATGGCTGATCACTGGGCCATTTATTTCATTCCTGAAACCATCTCAGCTCCCTTGGGAGTATACAGCCTGTGCTGCCAAGTATGTAGCACACTAAGCTAAATCAATCACTAAAACCATCTCTGCCCTCACAGGTACCCATTTACCCCTGGGTGAAGAGAAGCAATTATAGTTAAGTGTCTTGCTCAAGGACACAAGTGTCATGACCAGGGTTCGAACCCACACCCTGATGACTCAACCAGCAGAACTTGAGTCCGATGCTCTAAACCGCTCAGCCACGACACACTACAAAGCAATCATATGGGTACACAGCTGGTCAATGCAATTGCAGTTAATTTCTACAAAATGGTTCGATCACTTTTTTTTTTTTTCCCTGCAGTGTGTCTTTGACATAGACAGCGAGACAGGATTAACGCTGATTGAGATCGCTGAGGGTGTGACGATACAGGACGTTATCGAGGCTACTGGCTGCGAGTTTGAAGTCTCAGCAGATCTGAAACCGATGGGACAGGTCTGAATACGAGGATCGTCATGGTGGACTATTTCCTCTTATCTGTACAGACGCATATACATCCATCAGATGGTGGTGTGTGCTGAGTAATATCCAAATATATGCATTTATAAAGAAATATCCATGCTATTTCTTATGCCATTGTTCATGTTTATCTTTTAAGGAAAGTGTGATATCAGTTCAATGTGAACCATGCCCAGTACATCGGGATGTTTGTATGTACCAATGCAGGTATACATGTTGATTTATGGCAGTGGATATATACCCGGATCAGGTATCTTTTAGCGCAGTGACTGTTTTGGGGGCACTTAGAAATTTTTCTGTGATAATTGTTTAGTCTGGTTCCACGCCAACAATGTCCTTGTGACTTCATATTCACAAGATGGGAATCAGACCATTTGTGAAATTCTGACTTTATTTCCCTTTAAAAAAAATCCTTGGGAACTACAAATTAGAAAAAAAATTAACTTTTTAATATCCATTGAAATATGGGAAGCAATTTATATTAGTCTTTGACAATTTCCAATGTTGTGCATGGGCTTTTTTGATTTTGTGCAAACCCAAAAGTGGTGCCAGGTGCCAAGTACAGTTTGTACTTGACAGATTGCCGAAGTGAATTAATTTAAAGCTCGCTGAGTGAAGGACAACAATGGTTTATAAATTGTTTTCTTGGTTGTTTGGTCTGTGCAGAACTGTATTCTTGTTTTTAAAATATCACAATAATGTCGTTTCCAGTTTATATATTGCCTAGTTTAACAACCACATTGTTATGTCGTTACTACTGAGGTAACATTTCACAACCTACATCAAATGTTTAATGTGTTATGTGTCCCAGGCTAATTCTAACGTTGACGCTTTTGCACATTCACCAAACCTGAACATGAAAGGGTGTTTACAAGTCTCTTGGTTCGATTTCACAAAGAGCTAAGATTGATCTTAACTGTGAATCAATCTTAATTGCTAAGCAAAATGTGATGTCACAATACAAATCACTATGTGTAATACTGACAACACATCTTGAGATGAATCTTAGTGCTTTTGTGAAACCAAGCCCAAGGTACACAATCGTGGAGAGTTGCAGTAAAATTACAGAAAAACTGGTCATTCGATAAGTACCAATATATGAAGTTAATTTGGTTTTATGTACATGTATAATCATGATTGAATAAATGATTTTGAAATAACAATGCATACAAGAACTGGAGATTTCCCCAATTATTTTTATAAACATTGTAGCACTTTATCCATGTACGTCTCAAAGCATTCGGAACATCCTTTGACAGGTCTACAGAGCTAGTTTAAATTCTGGCACCCAATATAGCCCACATGCATGTTCCAACTCGTATGACCAGAAATAATCAGCGCATAAACGATTCTGGGCAAAATCCGAGTCCAACCAACATCGGCAACCATCATGGCGTGCTGGTTCTGAAGCGATGCATTTAACACATGAAACCTGACGTAGTTAAATAAACTACAGCGTCCATCTTGACCTAGCTAAGCTGTATTTGGTTTCCCAAGATGCATTGCGGTATATTTCCAAGATGGGGCTATTATGTAGTGTCATGTTAAAGGTTTAACTGCTGCAGCCAGTGATATCGGGTCAAGCCCCTTTTAGTATTGATAAGTGTACTGGGTTCTTAACAAGCATTTACAAAACAACACAAGGGACATGGGGCTTCACACCCCTCTTGAAGGATTTTTGGTCCTTCAACTCTTTCAAACTTGTTCTTTTTCTTACAATCTCATCCCTGGAGGAGGCAAGCCTCATGGGCAGACTCTGATGTAATGCGACAATTATTCAGGACTCCATGTCCATCCTGCATAGTTTGGCTGTACACATTATTATTATTGGTTTATTACAAATTCAAACATCGCAGCCCTAAAGCTAAATTATGTTTACAAAAACAACATTGAACCAAGAACTTCTGTAGTATACTAAATCTTTCAGTGAAATTTACTCCCAATTTGGTTTGCCATCTGTCTCTGTTAGACTTGAACAGCATGTACTTCTTCTCTTGTATGAATGATGCCACCTTCCAGTTTCTAATGGGGCACTCGTTGACAATGTGCCTTGTGGTCAGATCAGCAGCCCCACAGTCACACTCGGGTGTTGGCTTCATATGCCCCTTATGTAGCATGTGGCCAGTACGCCAGTGGCCTGTGAGGAGCCGGTTTAGGCGACACCAGCTCTTTCTGGGAAGGTTGAAGCCAGCTGGTACTTCAGAAGGTGACCGGCGATCTTCGAGGACGTTATCGTCATTCTCCCACTCTGAAGACCATTTCTTTTTGATGAGTTGTAAAGCAGCGGTTTTGCGGCGAGATCATGGTTGTGCTGAATCCATCAAACTCGCGGTACAAGAACCAGAGTCTGGTTTCGGGCAGTTTAAATAAAAAAAAATAATCCTAACTTGATCACAGAGAGTATCAATAAAATAAGATTTATTCAGTTTGCTTAGGTAACATTACCACAATACTGACCTAAGCATACACCAACAAAGAAAAATAAATTTTGAAGTAGAAAGCTACAAATTCAAGAAATACTTTTTCTCCGCCCAATTCAATAGTTGATACGTTGGACGCAAGGGGGCTACCATTAACATTTTTTAAAGAAAGAACAAATAAGAAAAGTGTATGATCTGGGTCCATTGTAATGGCTCTGCTTATGGCTGCATTGTGTGCTTACGGTCACAATTCTCCGCCAAACTTATGTGCTAGATATGTAAATAGCAAAAATTGCTCGGTAAGGTAACGTACATTGTAAGCTTGCACTTAAACAAACATTCCTTGTTAACCTATGAAATATCAAAGATGAGAAAATACAGACTTTTAGCTGAATTTAAACTTCTTTTTATTGCCCGGTGACAAAAAGGGGAGCTGTTATTTTCTTTAGATGTAAAAAAATCATGCTCTTTGATCTTTCTGTTCTGTTTAACATGCTTAAGCATAAAAAATAGCTTAGCACAACAACATTTTGCTTAACCGAAACAGGGTTACCAACCAAAATACCATGTCACATGTACAATTTGTGACTGGTATCCTGCTCATTTCTGCTAAGCAGAAAATTGTTCAGCAATATTTTCGTAATGAAATTGGGCCCTGGTGTTGAGGGATACTGAAATCAAAAAGCTCCTTGAAATTTGTAGAAATGCAGGAGTTATCATAAGTTGGAAATCATGCCATCATTTCAACATACCTCCTAACATTTTCATCTTACTTTCAGATCTTTTGGTCAGCAAAGACCTCACCCATGAAATATTCTTGTGTAAGTGCAGAATTCCCGGCTATGGACCTTATGCAATGAGGTCATCACGCCGCCATCTTAGAAGTAAAACGATAACGAAACAGAGCGTGAGCCAATGAGCAACCTTATTTTCACCTCTAGTAGAGGGCGCCCTACTCAAATGACGTCATGTGCATAAGGTCTATTGTAAAACAAAATGTTGAACTTTTCGCCCAACACCGATGTATGATAATAATTATGCAGTTTTTTATATAGCACTTTATCTCATCAAACAGTGATCTCAAAGCGCTTATTACTATTCTTACCACAGGTATACAGAGCTTCAGGCCTGGATTTTCAACTTTTAGAGGGCAAGGCCATTTTCGTTTTGCAAAAGGGCACTTCCATTGGAAAATCATAAAGTCTATGGGATACTTTTGAAGGGGCACCAAGGCCAAGACAACAGAGGCCGTAGCCTCTGTGTGATTCCAGGCCTGGAGCCTTGTTTGAATTACGAGACCCATTTAAATAGCACTTTGTAAGGGTTTTACAAGGTGATGCAGCGCAATCTGCAGCTGAATGAGCCAATCTGTATACTCTGTCTCTGAGTATAAGCCACTGCTATGTCAGTGAAAGGCAAAACAACTTGATAAATTTGTCCACCTCCCAGATGCAAGCATTACATCAATAGGGGACTTGGCAGCAGACTTAGGCCATGTCCAAAGTAGCATCTACCGATACGGCTACGGCTACAGCTACAGTGTATGACTGGATTGCTGTGTCATCATGCGTTAAAGTATATATTACATCCTTAGCAACGCCCTTAGCAACAGTCATAGCTGTAGATAAATCTGCCAATTCAGATACGGCCTCAAAAGGGCCCAATTTCATAAAGCCTGTAAGCATAAAAACTTGCTAAGCACAGAAAAATCTTGCTTAACAGAAACCGTTTGTAAAGTTTACGTTGTTGCAACTGGTGCCCCACTCATATTTTGCTCAGCAAAGAAATTTGCTAAGCAGTATTTTCTGCCTAACAGCTTTATGAAAATGGGCCCAGGTAATTTTCCATTCTTTACATATTTCTGAGCATGCAGACACTTCCGAGAACAATTGATTAACCTGGTAAGTCTGCTGCCACCAGAGCGTCCCCAAAAAGTCTCCCATATGCACAAAGAGAAAAAAAACGAGAAAAAAACACACACAAGAATTTTGGACAAATTGTCATCTTCGCTTTTCCTAATTATAAACAATAACAAATTTGCATTCATCAAGCCAACTATGAGTAACATATGATACAAAACTCGATAAGCGCACGGTAATTCAATTTACATGAGCACTGAACGAATAAATTAAAATATATATATACTGTACAATTTTAATTTAAAATGTGCATGTACTGCTAATGAGGTTCGATTATTAAGGTAATTACAGTATTGTACAATTGTAGATACACAATATATTGCCATTATAGAGCACATTTCATTTCCACATGCATTTTTACTAATTACTTAAAATAATTAAATGAAGTTTTCAAAGAAATTTTTTGTAATTATACTAATTACTTAAACAGTAAAACGAATTCAAAGATAATTTTTGTAATTTCACTAATTATTTAAATTAGTTAAATTAAGTTTTCAAAGATGATTTTTGTAATTTTACTACCACGTAAAAATAATTAGGTGAAATTGTTAAAGATCATTTGTTTGAATAGTTCAGTTGCGTCCAGTAGAGTTGACTGAGACCATTCCCGAAACCATGACTGAGGCTTGGGTTCCAGCTTCATAACGACCATCCACCTGTGTTTAAAGCCCTTACCAAAAGTGTAGGCTTTCAAGATTACTTACGGAGTCCAAGCCAAAGCTTAAAGGCATAGTACACGTTTCGTAATTACTCAAAATATATATTAGCATAAAAACTTACTTGGTAACGAGCAACGGCGAGCTGTTGATAGTACAAAACATTGTGAGAAACGACTCTCTCTGAAGTAACGTAGTTTTTGAGAAAGAGGTAATTTCTCACTAAAATAATAAAAACTTCTTGCAAGAAGTTTTTATTCCTATCTGAAAGCACACAAATTTGTACAACAAGGGTGTTTTTTCTTCATCATTTTCTTGCAACTTCGATGACCAATTGAGCCCAAATTTTCACAGGCTTGTTATTTTATGCATATGTTGGGATACACCAGATGAGAACACTGGTCTTTGACAATTACCAAACGTGTACGATGCCTTTAAGCCGTGGTTTCGAAAAAGGTCCTGAATCTACATTAACCCTAACCCCCAGGGCCCAATTTCATAGAGCTGCTAAGCACAACAATTTGCTTAGCATGAAATTTCTTCCTTGATAAAAACAGGATTACCAACCAAATGTCCATGTGTTGCATATTGCTTGTTACTGGTATTCAGCTGTTGTTTGCTTAACCTGAAAATCACGTGGAAATTTGGTTGGCAACCCTGTTTTTATCAAGGAAGAAATTTCATGCTAAGCAAATTGTTGTGCTTAGCAGCTCTATGAAATTGGGCCCTGGTGACTTTGGCTTGAGACCCTCCAGTGTCCTCCAAAATCCTCCACCCTGTGGTATCTCAACAACCAATCGAGTCCATGTTTGGACTTGGATCAGGGCCCAATTTCATGGCACTGCTTACCAAATAATTCGGCGCTTACGCGCATTGTAACGTGTGTAATTCTATAGGACGCAGCTGGGCGTAAGCGCAGAATTCGGCGGTAAGCAGAGCCATGAAATTGGGCCCAAATGTGGTATGTCTGTTCCACTGATAAGCAATTGTTACTTGTGCCTGTAGGGCCATGAGGTCGTTTAAAAATAGTACTAATAATACTACAGCTACGGCTACCTCACCGTTTCATCATCTGAAGTATCCTAAGCAACACCCTTAGCAACAGTCGTAGCCACAGCCATAACCGCCAATTCGGTTACGGCGTAAATTAGGTGTTTACTCGTTTTAAACTCTGTCTAAACGTAATAAAAGTTTGACCAAATCAGGTTTAACTCCCAAAAGTTAAACCGTCCACTTAGGGGTTAAGTTTTAACATGGTGTCTGGGCTGGAAAAAAACAAAAAAACATTATCCGGTTTAACTCGCAACAGATGACCCACCAACCTGTAAGATCATTACAAAACACATAGACAGAAGGCACACGTCTTTCGTCACGTCTTACAAAGTTGAATAAGATTTTGGAGGATTTGGGACCGTCAGGGTTAACCAGCAATAAAAGGTTTTTAAAAATGGCTCAACATTTTGAGGGGAGAACAACTTGCAGGGTTGCTTTCAGCAGGCTGTAACAAAAACTCTGTCCCAGGTCATTAAAAGGTCAAGTACATCACTGGTTTGGGGATTTTGGAATACTATTAATTCAATTCAACCCTCCTGTTTTCATCAAAACACACCTTAGAACCAACCTGTGAAAAATTTATCAAATTGTGAAATTTTAGAAAAAACAGAAGAAAAAAAAGCGAGTTTTTTTTAAAGATTTTGCACATGCTCATATCAGGCTTATTTTGATTGTGGCAATTGAAATAGGCAATTGTGATTTAGGAGTCTGCAAATGCTCTTTCCTTCTTTATCAAATTCAAAAGTTTTAAGACAATTTTGCACCTGTCCAAATCAGGCTTGTTTTGATTGTGGCAATTGAAAAAACAGCTAATTAGAGGGGGGGGGGTGTGTCTTCAAATGCTCTTTCATTTTAATTTTGACAGTATTTTATTTTTTTATTTTGATTATTACTTATCCTGTACTTTGTCAGTATGAACTAAAGGGTGTGCACAACATTGGTAAGATTGAAAATATTAAGGTTCACAGATTGCACTTAACTCATTTTGTATAAAGAAGGTCATGGTGGGAAATATTGTTGCCTGAAATGCTCTAATTTTTGAGGAATGAGTCAAACAGATAGTGTTAATCCGCCAGCCAAACGTGATGTTCGAAAAACGCTGAAAACATTTTTTTCTTTCAACTATCTACTTGTTATTCAACCGGCCAAACTGCACTGCAGAAATGTTAGACAATTCCAAATTAGAGTTTCCAGTTTACTCCAAAACCTAGCAGATGAGTTCTTTTCACATTCCAAACTACATCCATCAACAACAAAAATCACCACAAATCCACATTTTCCTGCAGCAATTTTACACATTTCTTTACACTCCTCAGAATCTCGCAAACCATGTTAGGGTTGAAAGCAATCACTCCAAAGTTCATGGTTTTTAGGAAACTTTTCTCAACAAATCCAGGGAAAAAAAATACATCATTCGCCTTGAATCCTTCTATTACTCAATATTCTATCACCAAAACACTAATACTCATTTCACACTGTGCTCCATTTTTTTTCACACCATTCATACACGAAAACCCTGTTTAAAATTTGACCCCCCTCTTTTGGCTACCGTGGGGTGTGATGGACACACCGGTACCCCGAGTTGCCATGTTGCGTGAAGGTTGCACTTCATCCCTTCCCACGGTGCTTTGGAGTTTACTTTTAGAGGTACTGATTGTGACGTTTATCTTGCGCTGAATGACCTCTGACCTCAAATTTCGTAGCTCCGTCTCGGCTTGATTACGCAACTGGAAAATAAAAGAAATTTAAAAACATTGTTAGTAGTTTTTAAATTTCATTACCACAGAAAAACAGCAGTAAACATCCAATTAAGAGATAAGATTAAAAATAATTATTAAATACATCAAATTCTATGTTTACAAATTTAGAAAATTTACCAATTTAGGTACAATAATGCAATTTACTTTTCTTTTCTCTTTAAGCAAATAAAGTTATATACCACTAAAAATGTAATTTTTTCGAAGCAGGCACATATAAACAAGAGCAAAAATGTATGATGAAAACAAAAATTTAAGGCAAAAGGTAAGTAGCTTGGTCAAAGATTAAACACAAAGATCAAAGACCAAACGCTCCCCAGGGAGCTGAGAAAGATTACTGGACTGTTATTGGCCCAATGACCAGGGCACTTACATAAAGCACATTGATACATGTACGTTATTGTAAAATGCACAATATAAGAACTAGTTAATATTATTTATTTTCAACAATAACAATTACAATATCAATCAAAGAAGATCAAATATAAGAATACAAATTTCACTACATGTAAATAGATTTGAACAAATAGATGCAGACAAATCAAGACACAAAATAAAACAATGTGATACTGCAGAGGGATCCATTTAACATTAATAAGCAAATCTTGTCAGCAATGGTCCCTCACATGCTACAAGACAGAGATACAATAATGTTAATTGAACCATGAAGGTCTTTGGCCATGTCACAAGTGAACAAAAAATAGTAGGTCTCAGTGCACAGGCATGTTTGCAAATAACGAAAACAGCTAACAATTTAACAAAAATGCGGATAAACACAAACAATGGATGAGAACTTTCAATGCGACACGTATGCAAATAACATGAATTGAAATGTAATGTGTAAATCACTTGTCAACAATAACATTCCAATATAACAAACTTAAAAACACATTTGAAATAGATTAAGAAGAGCTTTCAAATAACACCTTAAGGCCATGTCAACCGAGGAAATTTACAAGCAATCAACTCCCGGCAATCTCCAAGAAGAAAATTCATTCACATTTCAGTTTTCTCCTTATTTTCTTTGGGATGGTAATTTACAGCTAGAAGATTGTCTTTTGCGCTGCAAAAATGTTCCCTGTGCATACAGTGCAGTTGGTTACCTCCAAGTTGTCTGACAAATTGCTCCGTGTGGCATAGCTTTTAGGCCTGTAAGTTAAGTATTTCTCAACATATACAAAATTTTACGACATCACATCACATTGATATCATGGCTGATGGTTTGATTGGGTTTCACTCTTAATGTATTTTTACTATTTTCGAGAAGTGCCAAAGCATTGGGCATCAAATAATGGAATCAGAATGTTTGTTGTCAAATCTTATATCGATCCATCTTCACAAAACGTTTCAAACATCACAAAGATCAAAACAAAATTGTTTGGAAAGACGACTTTCTATATAACTACCTTAATTTCTGACGTGAGTTTCATCTTGGAGTTCTCCACTCGCCTCCTCAAGTCCTCCATAGTGTGCTTCGTCTTGATGATGAGAATCTTGTGGTCATTCTGTTGATGGAAGCAGCTTTCTCTTTTAGTTCATTTTTATGACACAGGGGTGTTGGAGAAGTGTTTGGGCAGTGGTAAATGATCGGGTGTTGGGGAAGGATTGAGGTTTTGGGTTGGGAGGGTTAAGGTGTTGAGAAAGGGTTGGGGTGTTGGGAAATGGGTTTGGTGTTGGATGAGGGTTGGGGTGTTGGAGAAGGGTTGGGGGTGTTGGAAATGTTGAGGTGTTGGGTTTGGAGGGTTGAGGTGTTAAGTGTCGGGTAATGGTTGGGGAAATGGTTGGGGTGTTGAGAAAGGGTTGGGGTGTTGGGAAATGGTTGGGTGTTAGGAAATGGTTGGGTATTAAGAGTGTTGGGGAAATGTTAATGTGTTGGGTTGGGAGGGATGATGTGTTGTGTTTTGGGGAAGGTTTGGGGTGTTGGAGATAGGTTGGTGTGTTGGGGAATGGTTGGGGTGTTCGGGAGGGTTGGGGTGTTCGGAAAGAGTTGATGTTGGGTTGGGAGGGTTAAGGTGTTGGAAAAGGGTTGGGTTGTTTGGAAATAGTTGGGGTGTTGGGTAAGGGTTGGGCTGTTGGGGAAGAGTTTGAGTGATGGGGAAGAGTTGGAGTGGTGGGGAAGAGTTGGAGTGGTGGGGAAGAGTTGGAGTGGTGGGGAAAATTTTGAGTGGTGGGGATGGGGTTGGGGTGTTGGGAAGGGTTGGGGTGTTGGGGTGTTGGGAAGGGTTTTGGGTATACGGGTGCTGTGGAAGGATTTTGGGGTGTTAGGTAAAGATTGAGGGTCTTGAGCAGGGGTCAGGGTTTGTTGGGGGTGTACTGTTCTTTAATTTGACGGGGACTGCTTTACCTTCTTTGATGGTGGTGCATTTGATCTAGGAGCCCCTTTTTGATAGGCTCCTTTACCTTCCAGATGGCTGAGAAGCTTCCTGTGTTGCTGATCCAGCTGACCACGGAGTCTGTTCACCTGCTCCTCCAAAGGGTTGGTCTTCTTCTTCTCTTCAAAGTATCTCTTCTTCCACAAGTCTCTCACTGTGAAAAATTGATTAGAAAAAAACAAACTAATCTTAGTAATTGTTTTGATTTTTTATTTGCAATGTTTTTTGATTGGCTCCCTGGAATCTAAAAGAATTGTCACCTTTTTGTAAAAAGCAAAACAGAAATTGTTGTTTTCTTTAAAACCCAGACTATAACATTTCTTCTTTCCTTAGTGTCATAATAATACTGGAGTCTTATATAGCACACATATCTACCAATAAGGTACTCAAGGCACTTGAACAAAGACAAACATTTTAGACAGGTTTTTGAGATTTTTGAATCATGAGACCGATTTATGCAACACCTCGTAAAGTTTACAAGGTGATGCCGTGCATTCAGCAGCCACTGCCAGAAACACCGGGGCAAACCCCTTCTCTTAGCGATAAGTGTAACTGGGTTCTTTTACGTGCATTACACTATATGTCCCATCTGAAGGACGAAGCAATAATGGTTAAGTGTCTTAGAACCTAGACTATGCTGATTAGAAACACCAGAGCTTGAGTCCAGTGCGTGTGCCAACTCGGCCTTGACATCCCAGTGAAAAAAATGCTCTACTATGATAAATGAGTTGCTTCATGAGATCATTGGCTTTGAATCTTTATGTTTGGATCTTTATGTTAATTCATCTGGCAAATTTAATTATTTGGTTTTTTTATAAAAAATGATCAATTGTATTTATACCAAATTACTTTAAGTGTTTTTATTTTTAAGAACTTTGTATATATATAATTTTAAAAGAAGATTTGATTTCATAAAAACATATAGTCTTCGTTCGACATGTTTTCTCGCTGTTGATACGTGCAAGACTTGCACAGTCTATTCATCAAGTCATTCTCATCCAATCGAGCTGAAAATAAATGGTGATTGTTTACTTCATTGTATGTTCTGGGATATTCCACTTCCAATATAAATTGAAATATGACAAATTTGGGTTCGGTGTTTATACTCATAAAAAGCAGTCAATCAGAAAGGGGGATTGTTCATTTCATTGTTTTGAGCCATTTCACCATGTCACCAAAAATTTTAGTTGATTGTATTTTACTTATAGATGCATTGTTCACAACTCACTCGTGTTCCAATTTTAAAAAAAACCTTTTGCTTTTCCGTGTTATCGAGGACAACCTATTACTTCGTTCTACTTTTTATATAATTATTGTTTTCATGATGGCATTAAGCGCAGTCAATCAAAAAGGGGATTGTTATGTTTGAGATATTCCACTTCCAATAAAAATTAAAATATTAAAAGATAATTGGGCTCAGTGTTTACACTCATAAAGAGCAGTCAATCAGAAAGGGGGGATTGTTCATTTCATTGTTTTTTAGACATTTCACCATGTCAACAAATTTTAGATTTAGATTGTATTTTACCTCTGCATTGTTTACAACTCACTTATGTTTCAATTTAAATAAAAATTTTGCTTTTCCATGTTACCACGGAAAAAACCCATTTGCGCTCTACTTTTTTTCTTTTTTTTTCATGATGGCGTCATCACATGATTTTTTTACAAATTGTCACCAAACTAACATGTATAAGTCGATCGTTTTAGCCAAGCCAAATCAGCATTCAATTTTGCAGAGTAGGCGTAACTAGGAAACTTCTGCGAAAAGCTGCTGTGAACTTGAATGCTGTTCAAGTGGATTTGAATTATTATCTTTTTAAAGCGGATTTGTATTCAGCTTTCAACTTTGAAAAAATAGAATAACGCTATGTTAACATTTTTCCCTTACATGTATTTGCCGAAAATGACAGCCAAATTCTATTGAGTCCTTGAACGACGCAGAACGCATTTCCGCACAATGTACGTCTACCATTGGCGACATTTTGGGAGTCAATTCCCAAAATGGCGGACGGGATAGGCGCGTGTAAGTGCGCTGCGCTTTGTAAAATGGGTCAAAAATAATATCTTTAAAAAGAAGACAAGCAACTTTGGGTTCATTGAATATTTAAAAAAAAACTTATTTGTAACCAATTCTAAAACAGGTGAAAACAATTGGTGATTCCAATATGTTTATAGATGCTTCATCTAAAACACAAAAAGAAAACCGAAAAAATATTACAGAGCAAATTTGGCTTCATTACTAGCTGTCATGACACACGGGCAATTTCAAACCATCATGCTGCTTGAGGGATCAAGCATAATTGTTGTATGTTGCCATGGAAACAGGCCGGATGAAATCAGACGTGTCAAATTACTCAAGTGGCTAGAAATTATCCCTTAATTTGCAATCAATGTGTCTGGTGTCCGTCAGGAAAGACATTTCACCATAATTACAATATTGTTCAGATGTTGGGCTGATTGGTTGAGTGGTTAACTTTGGCGTATAAATGCACATATAAAAAAACCAGTGCACTTATCGTTAAAAACGAGAAGGGCATTCCCTAGTCACCAATTTTTTATTTTGTTTTCATAGAGCTGCTTCAGCCGAAAATATTGCTCATCAACTTTCTCCTAAGCAAAAATAAGTAGGAAGGATACCAGTCACAGATTGTACATGTGAGTTGGTATTTTGGCTGGTATTCTTATTCTGGTAAGCATAATTTTGTTGCACTGTACATGTACATGTAGCTAATTTGTGTGTTTTTAAAAGCAGGTAATAAACCACAAGGGAATTTGACTTGGTAAATTTTCATTAAGTTGGGATTTAATTAATGGCTTCTGACTGCGGCCCGAACAAAGATATTGACAAAATAGGGAAACTGTCAACAACAGTTGGGCAAGATAGCTCAGTTGGTAGAGCACCGGCACGTTAATCCAGAGGTCGCAGATTCAAATCCCTCTCTAGTAAATTTGTCTTTGTTCAACCCAAAATGCTTTTTAAGCACGTCTATATAATAAGGCCCTGAGCCTAATTTCATAGAGCTTTTAAAAACACAAGTTAAAAACAAAAATAGTAACAAAAAGTTCAATGATTTTCTTATTGCCGATAACATTCTTGAAGTTTATTGTACGTACAGTAACTTTCTCAGGTTGTTTTCTGTAGATCTTCTTATTATTGTATCAAATCAAATATTGTTTACTAAAGTACAACTAATATTCAGTCAGTATTGAGGTGGTGCAATGGTGTTTGAGTCACAAAAGTCAAATAATTATCTCACACATCCATGCGATAAACAAATAATTGATTAGTTATGTGCATAAGACAAAAACAGATTGAAGTAGAAGCTTTAGTGCAGAAGCAATGTTAGTTGGTAGTATTTCAGCATTCTATGTAGTAGCTTGGTGAAAGGCAGATTGATGGTCACCCCTTTGGTGAAATTGTTGCAAAACAATATGCACTTCGTCAGAATTAAAAGACAATGTAATGTAACATTACAAGTTGGCATGCCCAGGGACTAATGTCGTAGGTCAAGCTAGTAATTATAGGGAATGTGGTTTCACAAATTGCCAGCTAAGGAAGCAGGGAACCAATACCAAACAGGGTACTTTTTGCTGATTAACATTTCCTTGTACACAAAATTGCTTTCCAAACCAAATTCTTGACTCCACAAAATGGTGGACCGTGTTAGTTCACGAAGCACATGTAATAAAGGAAAACCACAATTCAGGGGATATTTGTGTGAATCGTCATTTTAAAATATCTTTCAAACAAACTTCATTTGGGAACAAACGCTTTCATAACCCAAAGCACCCAATCCGAATTTAACGTGTCCCTTAAAGCAGTTCCATGATTGGCAGGGCCCAAATCTAGCTGAGAAGAAACAGGTTACCAGCCAAAATACCACGTGATGTACATTGGGTATGAATGGTTCTCTGCTTATTTTTGCTAATCAGAAAAATTCGCTTAGCAGAAACATTCACTAAGCACTATTTTCTGCTCAATAACAGCTTTATGAATTAGAATCAATCGTTTTAAATCATTTGAATCAATCTTTATCAATTTCAAATTTACTGATTAGTATCTTCTCACTCAAAGTGTTTTAACGTTTCCGAAAGCATTTCACACAAATATGTTCTAATAAGTGTAGGATTCATTTCAGAGGAATTGGCCGTCAAATTTGTTTTGAAAAAGTTTTCAATTCATTTCATTTCATTTATTAATTCTCAGAAAAGCGAACTTAATCACTATACTAGCCAAGACTCCCATGGAGAGAAGACAAAGAAGGAAGTTTCAGTTTTAGATGTGGAAGGAAATAATTCACGCAATCAGGTAGGGACTGAAAATCCAATCCATAAGGTTCCCGGGCAGGACTCGAACCGCGGTCCCAGAGGTGGAAGGCGAGGAAAGATACCACTATGCCAACCTGACCACCTGAGTTGCAATGATTGCTAACACAAATCCCTCTTGGTTTCGGGAGGAGCAAGTCTGCGTATAACAGCAACCATCTCGGATCTTTCAGGAAAACAATTTATGTCAAATTAAAGAGATTGTATACGTTTGGTAATTGAACCTACTGTTTGTTTCAATCCTATACAGTTGTTGATATATACCATAAAAGTAACCTGTGAAAATTTCATTTCAAAAGGTGGTAGCGTTTTTGAGATATTGCCAACAATCTGGAGCAATTATGTCCACGCAGGAAGAATATTAAATCTGCAATTGGAATACACAATCTGAGAAACGTTTCTGACAGAAACGCTTCTCAGATTCAAATTTGTTTGGATAAAAACTTATATCTTTTTTCCATAACCACATTACTTCAAAATGAAATGTTTCTCAAAATGCTTTATACTATCAGAAGCTGCTGTACTTCTTATCAAGTAAGTTTTCTATTGCCATTAACTTCATGAGTAATTACCAAACGTATACAGAACCTTTAACATGTTTAAATCAAGTGCACTGCACACTCAGTGTTCAAACGTGAAATGGGGAAACGTCTTGCTTACACGGACAATCATCATCTTCATCGATGAGAGCTCGGAAGACTTTGAAGCATAAAATCAAGCAAAGGAAGGAGCAAGTTAAGTATCAAGCAAGATGTGGCAGTAACATGAAAAACTTGAGAAAGGACAGAAAGGTGTCTGAAGATCCAATCAAAAATGTGGCCATGCTTGTAAAATTAATCAAAATAATTAACTAAGATTTTACATTTCACAGAAGTGTACATGTATGTTATTTTATTTTATCAAGTAATAAACCACAAGGGAAACTAACCAGGTTGTATGGCTTCTGACCCCAAACAAAGATATTGACAATAGGGAAACCACCAACATTAGGGCATAGCTCAGTTGGTAAAGCTCCGGCATGTTAATCAGGAGGTCACAGGTTCAAGTTCTGCTCTCGTCAACTTTTCTTTGTTCAACCCAAAATTATTTAAAATTTACCCAGCCAGTTTCCCCTGTGGTTTATTACTTGATATTTGAAATAAAAAGTCACATCCCCTTTAGGTGATCACTCTGCTGCCGCTTCCCATGTTTCATTGTAAACTTGGGTGTGATCCCTGGTTATATGACAGCTACAGGTTGAATGGCTTCTGACTGGCACCCCCAAACAAAGATATTGAGAAAATAAGGAGACCGCCAATATTAGGGCCAGATAGCTAAGTTGGTAGAGCGCTAGCACATTAATCCGGAGATCGCAGGTTCAAGTCCCGCTCTCGAAAATTTTTCTTTGTTCAACCCAAAATTATTTTATTTTATTGAAATGTATATGTAAATGGGTACTCATTTTCTTGGTGTCCATGTTATGGACCACAGTTCAAAAACCACTGATCAGTATAAAAAGTACTTGAATTTGTCAAATACAAGATCTGCAAAGAGTTACGGTACTCGATACTTGTCTGCTGTTCATTTGGTGTCTTTGGACAAAAAAAGTGTACCCATGATTGTGTCTGTGCAAAAAATTAAACTTCATGGAGGAAAGTCTATAAAGTGTGTGAAATGTTGCTGAATCGCTTCCTAGAAAAGAGCATGCTTCTATTGGACAGAGCATACAGAGAGCAGCAGATTGAAACTACTAAGCTGTTTGCAACAAAGATCAGCTAAAATACAGAGCGAAGTAACGCAGCTAAGCCAAAAATCATTTTTAGTTTGTTTTTAGACCTTTATCAATCTTGTCCACCCCCCTCTCCTTGCAAATCCACGAGCATACAGGGGCATTTGGTGCTTGATATGGGGGCATGGTGTACCTCCCCCTATTGTGTCTTCCTTTTGTGCTTGGAATCTTAAGAATTCCTTAGAGGATTTTAGGGGGGAGGGGTACTTCTGTACAAGAGGAAAATAGTGTGTTAAAGTGTAATGGAAATTGGGGGGGGGGGGGGGAAAGAGATACCCTCTGACCCATATCGGGCATGGTATAATACAGAGGTTGAAGATGAAAATAGTCTGTCCCCTTTTTGAGTATGTATTATGATAACTGTGACAAGTCACAGGGAATCTGACAAGGATGGCAAGGGCATGATAAAGGTCTAGCAAGCTATTGCATACAGTCTAAAAATGGAGGGTGACACATAACTACATGTATCACCAACTACATGTCACAAAGTGAATGTAACTTGAAGTCACCTGGGAGCATCGTGGCACCGGACTCCCCATCCTCATCTGCGCAGCGATCAATAAACAAGACAAGGAATCGGCGTGATCAATACGGATTACCAACTCTCCATAACTGATCAATTGTCATGGTGAAGTATTGATCAGCGATTGAGGAACAAAATACACACAGAATGCTCAAACGTTGAATGGGACTTAACATTCTTGAGAGATGTTACCTTTGAAGCAATTTGTGGCTAGAGTGGTCGAGGACCATGGAGAGGGTACTGATGTTTGTATTGGCTTGAGAGGACACCCTGCCTCGGTGACCGGTGAAGTGTTTCAACACCGACCGTGCCTTCAACTTCTGCTAAACTATTCCCATATTTCTTATAAATGAATCTCAGAACTAAACTCATTAAAGTACAGGTTGTCCAATACATACAAAGAAATATAAGTACTTGTAAATATCTTTACTTTAAAGGTAGGGTCATACATTGGTATGCACCTGTACTCCAAAGGTTAATGACCATAAAAACTTACTTGGTGAGAAGCACTGCAGCTGTTGATATTATAAATTATTTGGAGAAAGAGTTCCCTTCGAAGTAATACGGTTTGGATAATTTGTTCACCCTAAAAAATTTGAATCTGAGAAACGATTCATGCATGAATCATTTCTCAGATTTCTGAGGGTGGGTGTCCGTTCGCAAATGCTGCCACCAGAGATGCGATAGACCTTAATCATGCTGCCACCATCTTGGTCATGTTCCCTGTATCCAATACCAGCAGTGAATAATAACAATTATTGTACAAAAAGGAACCAGACTGTTTCTCCTTCCAGCCTTGGTTTGGTTACATTGATTTGAATGGGAGAAAATCAAGATGGCTGCACCATGATAAAGGTCTATTGTACCCGCTGTCACCTCGCTAAACGTGGATGGATTTGATCGTAAGAAAATACCTTGACACTTTTTTGCTGTTTTCTCAGCAAGTAGCCACTGTATTGAGCTGAAACTTTCACAGGTGACTTTTACTGTATTTTTCTCTTTTATTTTGCCTTTAAATAAGCATTACGTTGACAAAAGCCAATCTATAACTCTACCATTAAAAAACAGTTTGGACAAAATTATCATATTGCAGTAACAAAGTATAACCTTGGAAACAAATTACTGCAGTGTCTCATTTAATTATTGATGCCTTTTAAGTTCACATAACAAAAGAAACGTTACCTTTGGCATTTTGGCTGGCAACCATTTTTACAGAATACAGTCTTGCCTTAGCCAAGCCCAATTATGAGCAAAAGCCTCATATAATGATGGTCCCACAATGATTTTTGCTATTAAAAGCGAGTAACGACAAATATATTTTTTAAGCAGTTTTTTTATTGAGAAGTTGGGATGTGGTTGGTGTGTACTTCTATCGATCCAAACTCTGTCAGAGCCAGCCTTGGATTAACTACAAGTGCACTGGGCTTGAGATTCAAGAAATAAATCCACCAAGTCTTGAAGCTCCGAAATTTTACAGGGCCAGAAATTGTTTTCCCAACAGACCAAATAATTTGAATATTTGCTAACTTTTAGAAGGGAGGTTTGCAGTTGAAAAGCTCAAATTATACATCAGGAACTCTTCCCAAGTATTAATTTTGAGAAATGGTAAACAGCAGGAGTTGTTTGGTTGTGGTTACTGGCCAAGTGCTGAAAATCACTGGACTCTGGCCAGTGGTCGTACACAGTTTTTAATGAATGTGTATGGCACAATGGTACCAGGGTTTGCTCATCTGGAGGTTGCTATACAAAAGCTTGCCCGAACCATTTGACATAGCAACTGTCTCTATAGTCTGAGGAATTCAAATTTAAGTGGTAACTTGTGAAGCAAGTCATTGTACCAGACATTATTCAACTCTAACTCGCAAATGGCTTATTGGATCATCATGATGAACAAATGTCTGGATGCTCATAGCAACACACTTAGCCTACTTCTAAGTTCTAATCAATTATTTAGCAATGTGCAGATCTACAATGGCTTGTTGTTTGGGTGAGGTGGAGACCCATAAAGGAAAAGCTTGCTTCATTAGTGCTTCCATCCAATGAATTATTCATATATTAACAGGGTCAACTTTCATAGAGAGGCTTAAGCACAAAAAGTAGCTAAGCACAATAAAATTATGCTTACCAGAATAAGGTTACCAGCCAAAATACGATGTCACATGTACAAACTGTGACTGGTATTGTGCTTTTTTGGCTAAGCAGAAAATGTTCAAGCAATATTTTCTGCTTTAAACAGCTCTATGAAATTAGGCCTAGACCTTTATCATGCTGCTACAACCTTTGTCTAGTTCCCCGTTTGCTTTTTAAATTGTGGATACAGATTCTCATTGTACCAAAAAAGGGACCAGACTCCCCATTGTTTCATTTATTCAAACTGGAGGGAAACAAGGTGGCTGCCCAATGATAAAGGTCAATGAATTAAAGTCCCTTCTTGGGCAAGTTTTGGCGACCCCGCCCAGAGCTTCGTTTTATTGGTTAAGCATTTTCGCAAGTTCGGTTGTGTAGCGGTGATGCAGCTGATTCAACTAAACCACAGGTCAGGGTTGCCATAACAGCCCTAGATAACATTTTTTTTAAATTCTCATTTTGTATATATTTTAGATAAAGACATATGTGTACCTCTTCCATACTACTTACAACTGATCAAAGGTTCCCTTATTATTTATAAAATTTAATTTAATTATTTGTTTTGTTGTGTGTGAATAACTATTACAACGACCATTGTTTTTTTGTTTTTTGGGGTTTTTTTCCTTTCAGGCATGATATTTAGTCCTTGGAATAGGAACAATGGGCTGACCTACATGTACACATGGTGTAGGCTTTAATAAACTTTTCAGGCTATTTGATCACAATTTTTCAGATTTTTCCAAGGGCCAAAAATCGGAAATCAGACTAAAGTAGGAACAATATCATGCCTGTACTTTCTACTTGTGTTATTTAATTTAAAGGTAGGGTCATCGATTGGTAAATACTCCAACAATTTATGACCATAAACACTTACTTATTGAGAAGCACTGCAGCTGTTGATAGTATAAACTATTTGAGAAGGGATTCCCTTTGAAGTAACATGGTTTGGAAAAATGTTCAACCAAAAATATTTGAATCCGAGAAACAATTCATGCATAAATCGTTTCTCAGATTTCTGAGAATTTGTGTTCATTAGCGAATGCTGCGGCCAGAGATGCAGTTGGTACCCGCTGTCACCTCGCCAAACGTGGATGGATTTGACATTCGTGTGAAAAAAACAGGGCAGTTTCATTGCTGGTTTCTCAGCAAGTAGACACTGTATACAGCTGGCACTTTCACATGTGACTTATTATTATAATTTGGCTATAAATCAGCATTACGTTGACAAAAACCAATCTATGACCCTACCTTTAAACCAGAAGTAAATAAATGAAGAATTAAAAACATTTCCATAAAAAGTTAATACTTTTTAATATAGATGAAGACAAATACAGAAGTTACCCTGAGTAGTACAGGATTGTTAATTATATATCCAAAACAATCTATGATCGTTAACAGCCTACTTGTTCATCAATTTTTAATACAAACTCATTAATAAAACCCTCATTGATTCAGTTGATCGCTTTTTCATTTTTTTTTTTTTTTTTATCTTACAGCGCAGCTTACCTTTGTTTCGGCGATCGATCATCCGTGACTGAAGCGTTTTTGCGAACCTCATGAGCTCTTCGCGCTCACTTTCCAAAAGGTACCTCTTCTCCTGCATTTCCTGCACTTTGGCTAGCATCCTCTCAGCTATAAATAGATTTTGTTTGGGGGGGAAAGATGAAGACTTGACGATTAATTTTTATTTTTCCATTTCCTCAATATCAAATTCTTCCCTAACAGATTTGAAAAGTAGCAGAAATTAACACCTCAAAAAAATAAACCATTTTTGGGGAGGGGGAAAGAACTCACATTACACTGTACAAACATTACATAGTAATACATGAATACGACACCAAATTGCACAAATGTACAAGCAGCAATCCAACAAAAAAACACGTAGCCCTTTCTTTGGACAAGAGCAGGTGCTATGTGAAATAACGTGGCAAATGTACACATGATAAATGTACAACGTTAATTACTGCATAATAGCATCCAGTGCAAAGAAAATTATGACATGTGCAGAGTTGAGAGAGGTTGATAAAATTAGGCTTTGTAATATTGATGGGTAATTTAACAGCGCTTTTCAACAAGATCGGAAAGCGTAACAGCGAACCTGGAAACCTAAAAAATAAAATGAGCAGAGGCTAAACAAATATAGAAAAGAGGAGGGTTTTGAGACATTTTCCGAAAATCTGAGCTGATGGAGAGTTTCTGATGTGAACAGGGAGTTTGTTCCATTCCCTATTTGAAAAAACCTTGTCTTAAGTATTCATGTAAAGTTGTGCAAAGTGTTTGTCTTCAGATTATACAGCCTGAGGGCTCGATTTTACAAAAAATACCAAGGTCACTTCATCTTAAAATGAGTTGTCAAATATTATTATAATGATTTGTATTGTGACATCACACTTTGCATAGCAACTAAGATTGATACACATCAAAAGATCAATCTTTGCTCTTTATGAAATCGAGCCTCGGTTGATTTGGGGATTGGCATTACATAAAAATGTAATAATGTGACGATTATTTTGTGATGGTTTGCGGGAGAAAAAATGCTAGTGAATGTGAAATTATAGCATCTTGTGTTTCGGTTGGTATATGTAGGATTGTATTTTATTTCATAAAACTTGTACAGTGTATGTGTGTTATGTTTTAATTTTGAAGTGAATTTGAAATTCTTTCATTACTATTTGTTCCCCGAAGCGCGAAAAGCAAAACAAGAAAGAGCTCACAAAAGGACTAAACTGAAAGAGATTCAAATTTTGGTTGCCATGGAAACCAACAAGTGTTGATGTCGTACTAATGGCAGCAGAGCTATCTCTGCAGTTTGTAACTAGCAAGCTTGGTGATCGAGGCTAAAACCTGCGAGATGTGAAACAAAAGAAGTCATCATGAAAATTGATCATGGACAAATTCCACGGTTACCCAAGTTATACGGAACAAAGCATTTGTAGAAATCTGGGGGGGGGGTTTGACCTTTTTTGGTTGTTGTTGATCGATTGTTGACAAAACAGTATATGACATGCAACTTACATGTATGCACCATAAAGCATCTAATATTAAGCATGACTTAAACAGCATTTCAAAATCTCTACCATTAATTTCACTCAAGTTCTCGCTATCCAGTTTCACTCATTTTGCATTGTACAAAAATACACAGATTCAAGCTTCACAGGCCTTGAATGAATTAACGGTAGGGTCATAGATTGGTAAGTACTCAAACAATTTATGACCATAAAAACTTACTTGGTGAGGAGCACTGCAGCTGTTGATAGAATAAACTACTTTGAAAAAGGATTCCCTAACATGGCTTGGATAATTTTTCACCCCGAAACATTTTAATCTGAAACACGATCCATGCATGAATCGTTTCTCAGATTTCTGAGGGTGGGTGTCCGTTTGCGAATGCTGTGGCCACAGATGCTTTTGTACCCACTGTCACCTTGCTAAGCAGGAATGGATTTGACATTCGTATGAAAATACTGTGACAGGTTTTTTGCTTTTTGTTTTTTCTCAGCAATTAAACAATTGATTCAGGTGAAACTTTCACATGTTGACAAAAGAATAAATCTAAGAACCCTACCTTTAAGCATTACAGGCCTTGAATTAAGCACCACTATTGCATGCATGTTTAAATCGCGCACACACCCACACACATATATGGACACAATGGTGGGTTTTAGGATCAAGTCTACACGTACCTTCTGAGTCAAATCTGCCTCTGGATACCCCAGAGGTATGTTGACCTCCGTCTGATGAGGCACCAGCACTTCCCAAACTCTGCACATGAAATCATACATGTACCATAATTACATTTTCCTCAATTTCCCTTGTGGTCCATTACTTGATAATTAAATTCTCATCAGTCTGTATCAGTGTTAATTTTGAACATATTAGAACGGGTGGCTTTCTCTAAAACTATCTAAATGGTCTGCGGTCAGACACCATTGTTTAAAAAAAAAAATTGCTTGAAATGTTGACTTGTTACCCCACTGATTCGATTCAGAAACCATCTTAACTCTTTAGATTACATGTATGTTTCTAAGTGGATTTTTTTCTTCAAACTTTGCAATCTTAATTGATTTCTCCGACCATGCACAGTTTCAAATGTTCTATTGGACACAGATCTTTGTTCTTTTAGACAGATATTTGCACCTGAAGACGAGCAGAGTATACTGTTCAAAATGTCGAGACTACACCACTTCTTCTAAGAACCAACACTTCAAAAAAAAAAGAGTATTATACGGTTGTACCCAAAGGTTTACTACTACAGTTTTTCTTATGATCCACACCATGCAAAGCTTCAAACATCACTTGGAGATCTATACTTACTCCATCATTGCCTGGACTGCCTCCCATCTCATCTGCCAACGATAGTCCTTCATCTTGTGTTCTGTTTGATTTTCTTGAGTTGCCTCCGAACTGCTCTTCCTTTTGGATGAAGTCCCTTGCGTACGCATCGTACTGGTCCTTCTGTTGTCGACTCCCGCCTCTCTGACTATGAGGAGTGAGATGTTCCCTCTCCTTCCTTTTGGCTTCGTGTTGAGACATCTGTCTGCTTTGTTTCAGTTCGCCCGCCTGCCGCCTCCTTATCTCCTCCTCCATCTCGTTGTCTTCTTCCTCTTCTTTGAGTCGCTTGGCCTCTGCCTGCTGCTGTCGTCTTTTATCGATCTCTTGCTGGCGGGCTTTAAAAAGTCTCTGTCTTTCTTCCTCGTCTTCTTTTTCCTTTTTCCGTTTCTCCATCAGCCGCTGATTCTCCTTTTCGAGCTGTCTCTCCTTGTACTCCTGCTCTCTCGCCGCATCATCTTCGATCTTCTTCTCCCTGTCTTGCTGTTGCTTCTCCCTCGCCTCTATTTGCCGCCGCCTTTCTGCGTCTTGTGCTGCTCTGCTTGATGGCAGTGGTGTGCCGTCCTCAAGGTGCTGTTGGCGGATTTTGTCAAGCCGCGATTGCTCCATGGACTGTACTCTGCCTCCCTCCAGTCCTTCTCTCGAGTTGATTAAGAATGTTCCTTGTCCCTGGTGTTTTCCATCCCTCTCCTTCCTTTAATAGTCATGTCAAGTAAAAACACTACTGTCATCATTTCTGCAAACATTATGAAACATCACAGAACTCTTTTTTTATTGGTGGGGGGGTATGGTTGGGTTTTTTGCAAGTTCACCCCAAACAAGGCTATCAGCCACTCTCGGATAAGGGGCTACAAGAAAATATTTAAGATGACAATAACTCAGGGGAGCTGAAGGTAGGAATTGACATTCCTCTAATAAAACAGTTTAGATTGTAGGGTGGAGGGAGACATGCACCAGGCAATGAGTTCCAAGAGATACATTACGTAGAATAAAGCTGTTGGAATGGCTCTTTTTATTTGTTCTACATCTCAGCAAAGCAAGAGTGTATACATGTAAATAGACCAGTTCAAATAACAAAAGCCTGCATGGGCATTACCCCAAGCACAACTCTGAGCCAGTGATATACATGTATCTTCTTTGGTGAGGCACTGTTTAAACTCAAGTATGACATCATTTGCATCAGATACTCAAATCATACAACACTCTCAACCCATGCTGTTTTTCAGTAGTCAGGGCTTCTTTTTTTAATGCCTCCAAACATAGTGACTTCACTTCTCCGAAGAATTCTTACATACCTGTACATTTAATTTAATGCCATAACAGCTATGACTTTAACAGTAAGTCTCTAATTTTTTAATCTGAAATATCTTCCAATCTACGTATTTTAAAGAAATTAATGGTAGAGTCATAGATTGGTAAATACTTCAAAAATTTATGAACATAAACACTCACTTGGTGAGAAGCACTGCAGATGTTGATAGTATAAACTATTTGGGGAAAACGATTCCCTTTGAGATGGTTTGGATAATTTTTCACCCAAAACGTTTGAATCTTAGAAACAATTCATACATGAATCGTTTCTCAGACTTCTGAGGGTTGGTGTCCGTTCGTGAATGCTGCGTGAGATGCAGTTGGTACCCGTACTAAACGTGGATGGATTGGACGTTCTTGTCAAAATACCATGACAGATTTTCGCTGTTTTCTCAGCAAGAAGACACTTTATTCAGCTGAAACTTTCACTACTGTATGTGACTTTTATTGTATCTTTCTTTATAATTTGTGCCTATAAATCAGCATTATATTGACAATAACCAATCTATGACCCTACCTTTAAATGAATAAATGGGAAAATACGTTTCTAGTCAGTGAAAAAAGAGTAATGGTATACCTTTCCATTGAGTCACTGCCTTGCCGACCGTACTCCAACTCAGCAATGCCAGAATCCTCATTGGTGTTGTTGGTGTACGTGTCCGGACGCCCAGACTTCAGAGGTGATGCTGGGTCCACGCTTTTGATTGGCTCAAGGTGTTGCAGAGGCAATGGGGGCACACCACCTGGGGTAATATTTGGAGTTTGGAAGGGGGTACCACACGTGTGTGATTGGTGCTCAGTGACAGATGACCTAAAAGGTTGCGCAACCGCCCAGTTTTCTGAACTGGGCGATTCCGGCTGGTTAAAGTGAACGCTAACTGGAGAGGAATGAGTGTCAGTGAATGGAGAGAAAGAGTTAGAGATGACTGAGGAAACATGTCGATGCTGTGGGTTAGAGTGTTGGTTAGTAACTGGGTCAGGAGGAAGAATAATGGTGGACACCCGACCACTGCTACCGGCACTGTTGTTGGAGGAGTTCGGACTGGAGTCTGGGTCAGATATCTGGGTAAGGCGAGCCGGTAACGGGGTGAGGGGTTGATGACGGGGTGAAAGTGGGCTCTTTTGAGGTGACCCTGATCCCATTTGGGATCGGGTTGACAGGTGCAGGGAGGGTTTTCCAGGGTTTTCTGGGGATGCTTTGGAGTTGAAATGAGCTGTGGGGTTTGTCTGCGACCCTTGGCTTAATAATCGGGGTAGCCTTAAAGAAGACTGCGGTGTGTTATACATGTAAGGAGAGTCAATCATCGTGTTGCCTAAACTATTAGGAGGACTGTGATTCATGTCGGTACTTTGGTGCTGATGATGAGAGATGTGAGATGGTTGGTTGGGGTGGTGTTTCAGGATGGAACGGGGACTCTGATTGGTTAAGGGCGTTTCCATGGAGATGTCTTGTCGGTGGTTAGTTTGTTGGGCTGTCCGGCTGGTGTCCGGGGCATGCTGGACACCAACGTTAGATGGCCTTTTTGCTCCTAAAACGGGGAGAAGTTAGGAGAACGTAGAGAGAGGAGGCATGCAATGGCTTAGTAAACTACTACCAAAAGGAAACTAAAAAGTGCTGAACCAACATTTTGCAAACTGTTCACCATGTTTTCGTTTTCTGTCTCTGAGTCCATAAAAATGTTATCAGCCTCATCATACATGCAAATTTCTTGAATGTTAACAGGGCCCAATTCCATGACTCTGCTTATCGTAAACAAAGAATCAGCACTTACGGAAGCAGGGAATTCCGCACTTTTGTCAAGTGTATTTCACAGGTTAGCAGGGTATTTTTGCTTGTGTGTGAGCGTACTCCCATGTTACTAGGCATTCTTCGCTTACACAGCTAGCGCAGAAATTCAGCACTTGCCCTGTAAGCGAAGAATGGTGATCGCAAGCACAGAATTCGGCGGTAAGCAGAGCCATGAAATTGGGCCAAGGTCTTTTGTTAAGTTCAGATTTTATAAAGACTGCCACTGGTGTTTAATACATTTTCAAGACTCAAAGGAGGTTTCACAATCTTTGACTCGCCAATCAATAATAAGAATGATCCCAAGTTGAATTATTATACTAATCAGTGAATACATCTCATTTGCTTTTAGCCAAGTGATGTCGTTTACACAAATCACCATCACGGCGGTAAAATTATCTGAAGATTTATTGCTTTATTGACCAAACCGATCCCACGGGCTTGAATTTGCAAGAAGTTGGATTAACTGAAAATGTTTCAAAATGCAAAATAAAATTACTAAAATAAGTAAGCAACAGATGCTACTTAAATAAAACACACATCACACCGACAATGACTTCAAACACTAAACATAACATCACCATTTGACCACACATGACAAATGAAAGGGGGCTTTCATTTTTAAAATTAGATTAAAATTTCTGTTTGTTGTAAAGTAATACAAATATTTGAAGGAGAACAAAACAGGCCTGGAATTTCATCTTTGAGATAGCAAGGCATTTTCATTTTGCAAAGGGCACTTCTATTGGAAAATCTGAAAGTCTATGGGAAACCGTTGAAGAGGCACCAAAGTCAAGAACCTGGGCAATAGAGGATACGGCCTTCGTGGCCTCCATGTAATTCCAGGCCTGCAAAACATTCAAGCTGAATAAGATGTCAAGATGGCAATAGGTGTTCCAAATCAAACTTTACTTATTGTCTGAAATACATGTATTGTGAGGACATTTTTGTTGAGAACTGAATGCAATAAAATTTCTTTAAAAGCAAATTACAAAACTAGTAGCAAACATTCGAACATTGAAATATATCAAATGTTACGTTAAATGTTCATTTGAACCACTAACTGTTTCAAAACATACATAAGTAGGTAAATAAAACACAACTCAACTGAAATTGTCTTCAAAGTGAATATGATCAATTAAATAGGCAACCAATTCAAAAAATTGAACCAGAAATCAAATTACTGTAGGCCTACAGTACACGTACTAGCATGATCAAACCTACCATGGGAACTCCTGACTGGATTTGGGGCTGTGTATTCCTGACCTGTCCTTTCTCTCTGGCTATTCCATGTTGGATTACTACTCCCTGTGCCATTACTACCCTCATCAGATTCAGCCACACCCTGAGGCACACCCTGTGCAATGCCCTTTTGCTGATTAGCAATGCCTGTACTTTCTTCAGTTCTAATTCCTACTTGTTTTTCTGTCTGATCACGTTTCTGCATACTCCTACCTCCTATCACAGCTTTGTTTGTGATTTCCCTAGCCTGGCCTTTCCTGCTTTGCACAGTTGTATTTGTGGTGTTCAAAGGAGGCTTGGCACCTGCTACTTTCCTGGCTAGAGGCTGCTTACCAACTACTACCTTCTGTGTACCAGACCTTAACCCTACAGCTTTCTTTGCCATTGTCCGGTTACCTAATACCTTGGCTACAGGTTGCTTCCCAACTTGCTTGGCCGTTGCTTCCCCCATCTGCCTACGGGTCAGTCGCCCGGTCTGCTGACTAGCCTGTCCCCCTATGACTCTACCAGTCTGGTTCCCCGACTGTATGCTAGCCTTTGTGCCTATGCTTGATCCTATTTTACGAGGAATCTTTGAGAGTTTCTTTTGTTTGGCGAGTTGTTGGCCACTAATACCACTAGCCTGTTGGTGTTCAGAGGGTTGGGTCTCAACTCGTTCCTCACAGACAGTGGAATGGGCTTCCTCCTCTACATCGTAAGAAGTAAAGATATTTGTTTTGAAAAACTTGTTAACCATATTGCAAAAACTGTGAGTTGCAGTATGAAAAGATCACAATGTCTCCTCAATGCATATAGGGTAAATTGCTTTTGTTAAAGGTACTATACAGGATTGGTAATTTGGATAAAAAACATCATAAATGTAGTTTATTTTCAGTCTGAAAGCTTACTGATTATGAAGTTCATACTAGAACAATTTTTTCTGTGAAATATTTCCCTCTGAAAGGAGGTCATCCAGTAAACTGTATCTGTAAACCTACAAAACCGCACAGCTGATTTCAGTTGTTACAACCAAAATTAAGGACAATGTGTTTACATGCTGAAAATTGAGCGTAATTTTTCACTATTTAAGCCCAACCCCTGAAGGATGCAACAATAATGGTTCACTGTCACGACCGAGACTCGAACCCACTCTGCTGATCAGAAACACCAGAGCTTGAGTCCAGTGTTCTTATGCGCTCGACCACAACATGCTTTTAAGTAGACATTCTGTACATCGTAAACACTTGAACTGTAGTCGGCTAAATTATAGCCGTGGAGCCAAGGGGCAAAGAAAAAAAAATCAATGAAAAAAAGCTCATTTTAAATTAAACTTGAGCTATAAGTGACTGATTTTATTGATCAGTCAATGTAACCTTTCCATGCACCACTCCAAGACAAACAATTACGAAATTAACAAACGGGATGATCATTATTATGTGGTGAAAAAATCAACAATGAATTACACGATCTCTTGCCAACCACCCTAGTAATTTCATCCTCTAAAAATGCATTAAGCCTGTTAAGATATTTATGTAAAAAAAAAGACTCAAGGCCTGTTGAAATTGCTAAACTATTCAACTGACCAGGTATTTAAATATTAAAGATATAATACAGGATTGGTATTAGAATAAAAAACGTTGTTCAATTTTAGTCTGAAAGCTTAGTTATAAGTCAAACGATCTCAGCTGGTTTTGTCAGGTAATTAAAAAGGCCTTGGCCTGGATTTCAATATTGTCTTTTAAAGGTATTATACGAGATTGGTAAGGATAAAAAACACAATTGTTTTTTTTGTGTGAAAGCTTACTGATTGTGAAGTTCATACCAGAAACATTTTTTTCTGTGAGATATTTCCCTCTGAAATGAAGTCGAGAAAACTGTATCTGAAAACCTTTAAAAAATGCAACAGCTGATTTCAGTTGTCATCACAACCAAAATTAAGGACAATGTGTTTACGCATGGTTTTTCACTATTTTCTCCTGACGCACACAACGGATTAAGCCCAAATTTTCACATTATTAATTTGTTTCTTCATGGCTGTTCACACAAAACATGAACACCGTCTCCGACTATTTTGTTAGCTCTACCAATCCTGTATAATACCTTTAATCAACCTAAATCCCTAAATGACAAGAAACATACAAAGAGGTACCACTTTTTGCATCTGTCATATTAGCAGTTTTTCAGATGTTTGGAGTTTTTGTTCAAGGTGGGGGTAGGTAATGACCCTGGGGGAAAAATGTGTAATTTCTATCCGAAAGCCTAAAGATGGTACTGGTAGTAAGTATCCTACAAAATAATTTAGTCTGAAATGCCCTCATTGAAACACTTTCGGTTGGTTTAAAATACAACCATTGGAAAAACTGTTATCGTGGCGGTAGCAAAGTGGTACCTTTTATTGTGTATATTGTCAAATACATAGTATTCCCTGCAGGAAATAGCCTAAATAATCAAAAATTAACAGAAATACGACTTTATCTTCAATCCTCCAAAGTCACCGGTTTAATGAGTTACATTGTAGTTGGATCCCCACTGCTCCAATAGAAAAATGTCAAATGTGCCTTAAAATCAACCAAATCCTGTGCATAACTTTGAAGAATTTAATCAAATTGGGGTTTAATAGTTTTATTTTTTTACTCACTTGTTAATTGTTTGCCCACTGCTACCCCAGTTACTCACCGATTATTCAATCATTACACCAACATAATTTTTCACTGCAAGTGACAAGCCAATTACTGGCCTGTAGGATCCCATCCATAATTAACCCTCATAACTCATAACTCATGCTCATTACTCATCGCTCATTCCCATAACTCGTGCTCATTACTCATTACTTATCACTCATTCTCAACTTGTTACTCACACTCATAACTCAGGTAAATAATTCACTACTCGCACATTACTCACCAATGATGTCCATTCTGTCATGGTTACTCCGATGTGAGTCATACTCAGACTCGTGAAACGATGCGAGACTGAGGTCATCTCTTTTAGCCTCGAGAACAAAGAGTTCTGGGAGGGTTACCTAAACATGAGAAAAAAATATATAGGAGAAAAATAATTATCACGCTGGTTAAAACAAACAGAGTAAACTCCAGGTAATATAAATCTAGAAGTCCAACTAAACTCCAAAACTAGAGATGAACGAGAAAAACAGAGCAAGTAATAAATTATCAACCTCAAAGACAAACAAATGAAGAAAAAAAAAAACAATACTGGTTCTTCTCAGAACTTCAACTTCTTTCTAGAAAATAAGAATCCTGTTCTAAAAATGTTTTCTTTGTTCATTCTGAACTTTAATTGAAAATTACCCAGTCAGTTTCCCTTGTGGTTTATTACTTGATATTTGAAATAAAAAGTCTCATCCCCTAAAGGAGATTCCTGTGCTGCTGGCTTCGCAGGTTGTATCATAGACTTGGGTGTGATCCCTGGTTATACGTCAGTTTAAGGTTGAATGGCTTCTGGCTGGCTCCCCCGAACAAAAATACATGTACCAAAATAGGAGACCACCAACACTAGGGTTAGATAACTCGATTGGAAGAGCACCACACATGTTAATCCGAAGGTCGCATAACAGGTTCAAATACTGATAAATAGGGCCTACTTGTCAATTTGTCGATGTTCATCTCACCAGTCAATTCCCCTTGTGGTCTATTACTTGATACAAACAAAATAAGAAAACACTGGGACGCGGTTTAGTCTCCCAAAAACTAGAGATGAGACGGAAAGAAAAGAGCAATGTAATCATTTTTGTTGGGATCTTCCTTTTTGGAAGGGTAAAGGATTAGGGGAATTTTCTACACATATGTATAGAGCTGTCAACATTAACATCTTGCAATCGGGGAGATTTTTGTACAACAATCAGGGAGATATTAGAATTACAATCAACATAATAGAGTGAAAGTTTTTATAATTAGGGAGATTTTCAATTTTTTTCCTCAGATTATGGAAAGATTGGTGTATTTTCAGGGAACTTTCTGCAGAATCAGGGAGAGTTGGCAGGAAGTAGAGCCCTTCTTCTTCTTTTTGGTCATGTGGATTGGAGTTTATTAAATAACATGTAGTTGATGTCAGCTATACCCAGCACAGACTGCAGCTGAGTAATATTTACCCAATTCAAAACGTGCAGCGCACTTACACGTGCCTATCCTGTCCGCCATTTTGGGAGTCGACATGTAAGCAAAGGAATTGACCCCCAAAATGGCGGAAATGGTAGGTATGCGAGTTGTGCCGAGTATGTGTTCCGTGTCGTGTGAGGGGGTCAGGTCAATACAGGCACAGACAATTTTGCATGTATTTCAACAACTTTCAGCTGCACTGATTATTGTGTACATGACCTTTCTGGGATTGGACATTTGAAGAGTCAATACTACTTTTTTCATAGTACAATGCAAACATCCACACAACACGGAAAAGGCACACATACTTATGAACAAAAATAGAAACATATTTTCTATCCAAGTTATTTCTTTGACCAACATGGATCCAACATACCTGTGGGGGAATGAAGTTCTTGACTTTCAACTCAAACTCTTGTTTGGTTTTCACCTGCAAAAATAAAAACCATAACGTACAGAACATAAATTGATTCTTAAGGAGAAGAAAAACTGATCAAAGATGAATATTTCACTCTCTTAATACCTCGGTAAATTATTCCTTTTTTTGGGGACTATTCATAGAGGTTGAAGGCGTACATGTACAAGTGTTTGTACATAAAACAAAATAATAATAAAAAGTATGTATGAGAATACATGAGAAAAAAAATGGATTTCTTGAAAAAACAGTTTACAAGCATTATAATTGGTCTTTGGAAAAAATAGGAATATTTAATTGAGTACTGAGGGTCAACTTTTTTGTACATGATGTAGGCTTTAATAGAATTTTCAGGCTATTTAATCAAAATTTCTTAGCTTTTTCCAAGGGCAAAAAAAATGGAAATCAGACTGATCGAAGTAGGAAGAATATCACGCCTGAGTTTACTAACACCATGGCAACTACCAGGGCACTGGGAAAAATGCTGACGTTAATTCATTCACGTTATCCATGGTAAGAATTGCATATCTATTAAAAAATTGGGGGTGTTCATCAGGGAACAATTTTGTTGTTTTCTGCTAAAACAATACAGAAAACAAACAATGTAATTGTTGTTATATAATTGTTTAATTCTTTTCACAATTTTTTCCAGCTGACTGCATCTAAAGTAGGACCTACATTGCATAGCCTGCATACTGTGATGGTTGGGGGTTTTCCAGCCATCCGGGATCATATTGACCAACATGCATAAGAAAAAACGTTCAGGCTTAACAACTTTGTGTTCAATTAACTTATTTCATTGCTACAATTTACAATGGTTGCCGAATCTCCAACTCATATTAAGGGACCAAACACTCACCAGTAAAGCATTCAACCCTATGAACAAAGTAAAGGGAGCCATAATGACTGGCACACATGCCTCTGTTGAAGCGTTACATACAAAGTGTGGACCTGAGAACAAAAGAGGTCCGCATATGGTACGGACTTGAAACACTATGGACTTACACACGTCCACACAGTGGTGAAGAATATGTTTTGTTCTTCGGTGCAAAGAACAAAGGATTGTCCACAGAGTTCGTGCAACACAGAGCTGTGTGGACGAAAGACCACGAGTGAGGGAGTGTGCCCGATGGATTTTATACTGTGAAAAGTAATCAATTACATAATCAAACATTTGAAGTTAAACTTGGGAGATTCGGTATAAACAATAATCATTGAAATAATTAAAACTACAAAATTACATCACAGTACAAATCAAGCAACTTTGGCTACAGCTATGATCGCTGGCTGCAGCAGCAATGTTTAAGAACAGCCTCTTTGTGTTCCAGCCATAGCCATTGACTCAAAGCAGTCAATTCCGACATTACCTAATACAATGTATTGAGAAATACTCTTATTTGTGTAAATTTATGTCACAGAATTAAAAAGTTTCACAAAGACTTGTGGAAAGAATTTATACGCTGTTCACATAGTATAGAAACACGTGCAACAAAGTGAGCTGTGGCGCTGCTTTTAAGCTAAGCAAATACCTCCGAGGATGCATTTAAGAACTTCTTGTGACTATCGACTGCCCCAGTGTCAATATGTGCACGTATCACCAAACAAGAAAAACAACGCTCGTTGCCAGTAACCCATACATCCCAATATTTGTAAATGAGTCAACAGTTACAGTGTATAATAGATTTCCCACCGCACATTTTCCCTCACATTTGCTGTTCCGGCCCGCTGAAAGCTCTGCCCATGGTAACGCACCTTTAGGGCATGCTGTGCGAGCGTCTAAATTCATTGATCAAATTGTACATCCATTTAAAGATTACGCACTATTGAACAAGTAAGGACTATGCCAACATAGAGAAACAACAATGGGGATTACAGAAAGGGATCTCAGGGCCATCACATACACCCATTACGGGTCATCAACTGTTACACGGATTGAATAAGATCTACTATGGAAACCTTATTTGTGTTGTTGAGACTTAGCGACACTGCGGGAATAAAGAACCTGTAGGGATGAACCAGCTGGCAGTAATCACAGATAACTGGTCCAGACATGGATGGATTGTAATCCAAGTTTGATCCCGGATTGAGTCCTCCTGACTTTTTAAGTTCCGTGGCAAATCGGCTTTTTTTAAAGACTCGGGAGGAAATCTGATTTGTACATTGTACCTCTAGATCTAGGCAGATTGCAGCAGAGGTACTTTTGTAATGCAAAATAAACATCTTAAATAAACGTCTCCTGAAATTGTAATATATTGTAAACTAATAAAACGGGTATCATGCAACTTTGAAATTGCAACAACAAAACGAGGAAAAAGCCCAAAACTTTGTAGCGTTTTTCAGTTTTTCTGTGACACTAAAAGTAAAGAAAAAATATGAAATCAGCTGATCAGTTGCATGACTGGTATTCCCCCCCCCCCCATAAAAAAAGCTTCCGCTAAAAAATATTTTAAAAATTATACTTGGTAATGGCAGAACTATGTTGGTATCGGTATTGGTATTGGCAGAACTGTTTTAATCCCACATTTAACCACACCAGATTTTCAAAACCTACACCCTTAGGATAAATTGACACACATTATGTACTGGGTATCCGTTGCACATTGTACTCTAGATGAAATTGAGCCTGGGGCTCTTTTTAGTATGGCCAGCCGTTCAGAATCGATCGTTTAATTTCCGTTTAATAACACTCAGCAAACAACAGACAATGCATTACACCACGTACCTGAACTTGTATCAATCTAAATACTTAATAACCGCTACATGTTGTGGACTTCCAACTCAATGACTTACATGTAGACACTGAGTTGAAAATTCTTTGTGGGGCTGGACGCTTGACCTGAACAAAAATGACTGTGACTGGACTACATGTAGACTTGAGAAAATTTGACTCGGTTGGAATCAGTGTTATTTAGGTCCAAGCATTAATCACATCACATCAAGAAAAGAGTTTAATTTAGTATGTGATTTCCCCTCCCACCGAGTAAATGTGTGATGATCAAATTGTTTAATTTTATTTGTTTGCACTTTCTCCAACCAGTTTTTACTAATTTTACTGTTGTGGCCTCTCCTTAATTTATAAAAAAATATGAACAGTTACACAGTAGATCACAAAATCCTCAGATGTAAATTTTTACATAAAATAACATATAATGGACACAAACAAAGCACTGGGTATAGAACTATTATGGGGTTGTAAAAGCTAAATTCTGTTATGTCCGTTGAATGTAATAAACAAAAATAACAAAAATGCTCACGAATATTAGTAATATACGTACAAGATAAGTACCTGTCAAGTTTCATCCTGCACACATGGCCCATTGGATTTTTTTGGTAATGTATCAGTCAATATGCTTCAAGGTTGTTTTGGGGGCCTTCTGTGTTATTTTGTTATGTTTAGTTTGTAACATTGGTAAGAGTAAAAATATAAATGTTCACAGATTCACACCTAACTTACGTGGTATAAAGATGATTATGATTGGAAACTCCCTTTGAAATATTTTTGCTTTAAATGCTATAGTTTTTGAGAAATTAGTAAAACAATTACTTTTGATCTCATGAGTCAGAAACTTGATGTTCGAGAACAGTGAAAACACATTTAAGGTTTTTCCCCACTTTTTTTCTGGTGATTGCAATGACCGATTGAGCTTAAACTTTCACAGGTTTGTTGTTTCATGTACATATGTTGGGATACACCAAGTGAGGATACTATGGTCTTTGACATTTACCAAAAGTATATGCTGCCTTTAACATATTTGCAAAGTACATACGTACATTACATTAAAATGTCCCAAATTTTCAAGATACATCTTCCTAGAGTTGTAAAATAATATTGTTCAACCGCATAATTGATATTCAAGTAATTGGGGTGAGAAAAGCTATTTCAAAGGAAATTTAGAATTGTAGGCACAACTCAATTTTTCTTTATCCTTGAATGCAATAATTTTATCAGTAAAGTTTGAATATATATTCATTATTTATAAAAAGAAAAGTTATCTTGCGTAATTTTTAAGGATCTTTTTGTATTAAAGGTATTATACGGGATTGGTAAGGATATAAAACGTCATTGTTTAATTTTAGTCTGAAAGCTTACTGATTATAAGTTCATACAAGAACCATTTTTTTCTGTGAAATATTTCCCTTTGAAATGAAGTCATATTCAAGAAAACTGCATCTGAAAACCTTTTTAAAAAAAACCAGCTGATTTCAAATGTTACAACAAAAATTAAGGACAATGTGTACATGCTGAAAATGTTCCTTTTTTTCTCCTGACTCACACAACGGATTAAGCCAAAATTTTCACAGGTTTGTTCTTTCATGTATGGTTGATCACACAAAACATGAACACTGTCTGCGACTATGTTGTCATGCAGCTCCATCAATCCTGTATATATAATACCTTTAAGTGTTTTGACGATTTTATAGATGTAATTGATTCAAAGCTCATGTTTCATTTTTGTGGCTTAAAGCCAACTTCATAAATTTTTTGCTCATACAGGTTCATTCTTTTGTGGTTGAACGACTTATCAACAAGAGGAAACAAATTGAAAAGAAAGCAAGTCCACGTTGGTATTGGTAAACTGAGATTCTACATGAAGGCACAGCTAATCACTTGCATTGTGTAAGAGTTTATTTTTTCAGGGGTACGGTTTCACAGTGCTTCTATTCTTATTGTACACCTGAAGCGTTAACGTAGCTTGATATGTGGGCAGTGCAAACAATTACTCCTGCTACGGTTGAGTGTCTCCGCGCTCTGTTTCTAAGCAACCGTTCACGCTCACTAGAACCCGATCCAATGACCATATTATTGCATGCAGAATAACAAGGTAAAATCCATCAGTCAAATTTGAATTTTCCAGTGTCTGTGTCCAGTTTCATGGAAGCAAATTATTTTAAGTGCTTGATTTCATATTTTCGTTAGTTGTGCTTTGTGTGCAGATATTGCTGAAGGCATGTTTTGAATACGATATTAAATGACATTTGTTTACAGAATTTTGTGATAGATGGTGAATTGGTGATGTTTCATTTCAAAACAAAAAACATACAAAAACATTTGCAAATGCCACGGACAATACACGTAACATGCAAAATCGTTTCCACATGGCTATTGGATGTAATTTTACTTATAATGTCTGGATCCAGACAGTAAATCATTTTCATTTTTTTAAATTAACCACCACTAATCATTGGCGGATTTTTTTCGTGCAAAGCTTGTAACATTCTCAAATATAGAAATAGCTACATGTACGTAAGAACAAAATTAAAATCTTACATTTTGGGTCAAAATGGCACAAAAAATTGACAGACATGTAGCATGATGCATAGATCCTATCTAATAAAAAGTACATGAAAGTCTAAGTGTGAGTGTAAATGGAACGAAATATTCTTCAATATCCAATGGACCTGAAGCATGACCTCATCATGTCATCGTCTTAGAGGTCAAACTATGATGAAACAATGGAAAACACTATGAACGAGCGGCGCACAGAATCAGCGAATGAATACATTCAAAGTATTTTCAGTATATATAACTCTACATATTCATGAGTTGAAACACCAAGGTTTGCCCGTAACTTTTTCAGTGACTAGCCACCAGGACCAGTTAGCTTGCCATTTCACTAGTCCCCCAGCTTTTTCACTCACAAACTAAAAATATTTCACATTAAATGGGGATGCTTTTCAACACTGAACTAGCCAGCAGGACCACTTGGAGAGAATTGTGACTGGTCCTCAGGTGTTTCAACTGGCTTTTGGCCAGCGGACCAGTGTTATTAAGGGAGAAGGATGAACCTTTTGGGGGTTTCAGACACTTTAAAAAAAGTTACATCCATCGGGAAAAACTGCTATTGTGATGGATGCAAAGTGGTACCCTTCATTAGTGACGCAAGAAAATTTGCTTCGCTTTTGCTTTCGCGTGAAGTATGAACCGTCTTAAGGAGGCAAGTTCAAATGAAAACGGTGCATGTTAAACTGTAGATTACTTTTTTTTCTCATTTTGATTCTGGTCCAGTAAAAAACAATGAGCTACAATAGACTGTGCAAGTCTCGTGCGTATTCGAACATTGGGACCCGTTAAAACGCGTGAGTTTTTTCCTTCACAAGTTAAAGCATCGTTCGTGGGACCAAATTGGTCCCAAAAATGTTCGAATACGCACAAGACTTACACGGTCTATACAAGCCCTACGGTCTTGTGGATTTTCCACCGAAATGTGAGCCCTGAACTGTTCAAATGGATGACTGTATTGCATTGACTTCAAAGTAAACAAGTTTGCACTAATCATTTACTGTACATTAACCATCCAGGGCGACTAACAGGTTAATTCACTTTAATATTATCTAAGTCAATTGATTAATGCTCTTTTTTTTTCTATGGAGAGCCATTCTTTCGTCCTGCCTGTTGTATCGGGTTCAGCAACAAACCAAACAGACAGTTAGTCAACAACACTTCATGACCAACGACCAGCACAATACCGTGTTGATACCGCTCTTAATGCCAATTAATCAAACACCCGTGCCAGGCAACAACTTCAAGTTGTTTGGCTTCACTACTGTTTGCACTGGTCTGTAAATGGTCGTTGTGGTAACGTCTACGAACGGCGATATAGACGCTTCATATTTTGCTACAGTTTGTGATATTTGTAATGACACAGTTTTTTCGACATACTGTACATGCAAGGTTCGTGTGTGTGCTTGAAGAAAGGATCGAGGGAAGAAACTTTCATATATTTTATTTTGCTTCCATTGAAAAGGTTAGCAGTTACAGGTAGTTGACTTGATGATGAGCTACAAAGGGTGTACACACTGAGTGTATTTGATCATGGAAATCAACCTTCGAAGTCCAAACAATTTCTCACATCTTATTTCACTGTATGGCTACACAATAATGTATTGTGTGATGAAAATGCTTAGCCTGTATGTTAAGTATACGTTTGATTGCGCATTATTTTACCTAAAAACACAGCCAAGAAACAAATTCACAAACTTTTAAAAAAGGTTCACATACTTTACAAACATAGTACAACCATTCCTGACCAAGAACAAAGAACTGGATACAGTTAGAACCAATGACACAAAGTGCCCCCGACGTGATTCGAACCGGGGTCCTAGTGGTGGAAGGCGAGGAAATTAATACATGTACATGTACCACTATGCCACAACCCGACTGGTACACACGTCCATAACCTTTGTACTCAGGGAATAAGACTACGGGCCATGTCACTTGATTCTTGAAGCAATTTACAGGCAACCAGTTCCAGGCAATCTCCACGCAGAAAAGGCATTCACATCTGGATTTTATCATACTTTTATTGGGAAAGGTCCCTACTGAAATGGCAAGACAATGACTTGAGAAATTACTCCTGTGCTACCACATGCAGTGCAGGCGGTAACCTCAAAGTTGTCTGTAAAAGACACATGCATGCACACGTGTGACAGGGCCCTAAGATTACAAACTTGTGAATGTGCTCAACCGTAGTAATAATAATAATAATCAGGGTACGTTCTAAAACTCAATGTTATCACTTTGCTTTAAAAACAATGTTTTTTTATGCAAACAGAAGTGAAGATTTTTTTTAGGAAGGAGGATATTGAATGACGTTCAATTTATAATTACTAGTAGTACATGTGTACCTTTCAAGTGGTAAAAGACACTGTGGCCAGAGCTGTGTATTGAGAGAGTTGCAACAATTGCGATTAGAAGCCATTTTTGGGGTCCAAAGAAAATGCATGCGCACACAGGGTGCCAGACTAGAATGTTTTACATTTGGACCGAAAATGGCCCCCAGCAACCACGTGACCAGAGAAAACGGGTCCCAGTATGTGGCACCATTTGCTGCCACTGCCAGATACACCAAGGCAAGCCCTTAAAAGTCTCTTGGTTGTTTTATGTGCATTCACAATACACTGTAGGAACAATCAGCTAATGTTCCATCCCAAGGACAAAACAATTACTCAATTTAATAGACGTGTAGTGATCTTTGATTGGATAATAAAACATTTTTTGGCTGCTTTGAGCGATAAACTGTACACTCAATGCTTAAACGAGTTCTGCAGGAAGAGAAAACCAGTAGGCATTATTACAGTCATTACTCACAATTACTGTTTTTATCATTTGCTCAAGGACGTAAGTGTACATCATGTACATTTACAATGTTTGTAAGTGATGAGTACCAGAACCTGAACCCATACCGTGCCTGATGATGTGGCAGAGGGTGTCCCCCCCCCTTCCACTAAAACAAAAAATAATAAAACAAGTTCCCATACTTCACAATCTCTTCCTCTTGCATGTCTTGTACAGAAGTACCCCCCCCCCTAAAATCCTTCAAGGACTTCCTGAGATTCCCAAAGAAGATACAATACACATTTTACACACGTAGTCCAAGAGGAGGGGGGGAGGGGGTACACCATGCCACATATATCGAGCACCAATCGTGGACCCACAATCTGACAACACCAGAGCTTAAGTCTTACAAAACATCACTATGCACTCGACACTTGCCACACAATCCATATCATGAAAAACGTAATGCATCTAAAGTTTATAAGCTTCCTACTTGAAAATTCAGTTAGTTATTATTATTATTATTATTTATTCGACCAATACAAACACACCAAGTTACAAAGGCACAAGACAGAACATTAACGGAAAACAATTGTAAAGAAGCAAATTAAATTAAGTTAAAAAAAAAAAGTTGCATAGTGTTTACCATAGTTTACCATAGTTTTAGTAACTCTTCACGCACTAATCCAAATCTCTGTATCAGTCAATTCAATACTCATTAGAAGATTTATAAGCTGATAATTGTACTCATATCAAGAACTGATTCTAAGTCTGTTTGATCATTTAAATTAAAATACAATTATCAAACAAATATATCTCCCTGGCTCTATAAACACAATGAAGCCCCAGGGTTCTACCATGGAACAGGATACCTTCATGTGTACGTAGTGGGTTTAAAGGTATTATACAGGATTGGTAGAGCTGACAAAATAGTCGCAGACAGTGTTCATGTTCTGTGTGATCAACCACCATGACCATAAAATACATTGAATATAACATACCTGTGAAAATGTGGGCTTAATCCGTTGTGTGAGTCAGGAGAAAATAGTGGAAAATCATGCACAATTTTCAGCATGTAAACACATTTTCCTTTGTATTTGTCCTTAAATTTGGTTGTAACAACAAAAATCAGCTGTTGCGTTTTATTTTGATGTACTGAGTACATGATGTACATGTTGGTTTTCAGAACAGACACAGTTTTCTTAAACGTGACTTCATTTCAGAGAGAAATATTTTACAGACAAAAGGAATCTAGTATGAACTTCATAATCAGTAATCTTTCAGACTAAGATTAAACAATGATTTTTTTCCCCTTACCATTTCTGTATAATACTGTACTGTACAGTAGCAGGCACACAACATCCAAAGCCAGCAATGCCCAATATTGGCATCATTTTCATCGTATGTTGTACATTAGTCAGGTGCCTGGCAGAAGGACTTATATGCAGTTTAATTTATGCAATTTGTGTTGAAATGAACCAAGTTAGAAAGTCTGAATCCTTTCTCAAACTTGTCATAAAGAAATTTAAATTGAGTGTACACTAACACGTACGTGATGTGGAAAAGGAAAACGTATGTAAATTGAGAGTAATTGACCATCTTTTTGACCACGTGAGGGCACTTTCTTCGGGGAATGTCTTGCAACACAATACAGTTTCATCTTATTTTAATTGCCTGTATGTAGTTTTCTTGCATCAATGACAAAATACATAAACATGATAATAACAAAAATTAACAAAACTTGTTTGTTTACTTATTTTTCATCAAGTACAAATTGGTCCACAAACGCCCTCACGCGGTCAAAAATACGGCGAATTATGGTAATCATTAGGTACACAGGCAAAGACAAAAGAGGCAGTTGCCTCCCTGCCCCTGGTCATTAATGCCACCTTAAATGGTCCAATAGAAATTTACATTTTCCTCAAAGAGGTGCCTTTTACCAAGGAGAAGTTTCCTTGCCCTTACAAGAACAACATTTTAAAATGTTGTTCCTGGCCTGTATACATAGTCCTACTCCTAAGATTGTCCACAGGGAGCGTCTCAAAAGTCGGTCACATTCAAGGCACAAAGGAACGTTCCCGTACAGGCAATCCAGTGGACATGGTGGACCGCAAGAACATTCTGACTGGGAACATGTATAGCAATATTTTTCAAAGCTATCGGAACATTCCAATGGAATGCTCTGACGGACCTGCTCTAGCGGACCTGTCTATATTATGTACAGGGTTCTCCTCAGGGTTTTTTCAAAACTGTGGGGCATTCTGGGCAAATTGTTTGGAATGTTTGGCCGAAGCGCGCTAAATTGAAATAAGGTCTTCAAAATGTTTTCTCCTCGGTGTTTGTCTTGGTTTTCAAAGTTTTCTTTTCATGTTTTTTGTGAAACTACCGTTTTGGGGGGTTTTTTTGCATATGGGCCAAAATTTGCGCGTATCGGCACCCAATTCGCGCTCAAGTGATGGGGAGAACCCTGATGTACTCCTGCTGGAATTCTCAACCGGTCCAAACTTAACGTTCCTACTGCTCTTGAGACACTCCCTAAGAGGACCCCTTTCAGAAAGTCCAGTACATACCTGAGTTAGACATCTCCCAACACTTTTTAGAAACACGTATTCAGATGGCAACACGTCATAGCCCAACTGGTCGATAATTTGATTTCTAAGGTAGTAAAGACTCAACTCAGGCCATACTCTGAAAAAAACAAACATTTTCAGCACCTTATTTTATGTATTTATTAATTTTTTGGTAATCATATTTTTTTATGCGACCGCTAAATAATGAATGATGATGTAATGCAGTCGCGGGGGAACAGAGTGATATAAAAAACTTGATTGCTGCCATAATTTTGGAAACAAGGCATCATTATCTATGTGTACGAACTGTATCCAGATCATTCAAAAATTTTATTCATTTTTTGTAATCATAGTATTATACAGTCAGGGGAAACAGAGCATGAAATTGAAATTTAAAAGCGCCACAATTCTGTAAACAAAGCCATCATTACCTGTCATTCAAATAGGGCCTACTGATCATGTATACACAATGTAATAATCAACATACTTTTTATGATGGCAGTATTTACAGGCACGGCATACATATGTAGGCCTCACTTTTTAGTGTACTTTTTTTGACACCATGTCATAAAGTTGTACATCAAATTTGGGTACCATATTTCCCTACAGTGGATTTATGCACACAAAACTTGAATGTTATTTATGCCAATAACATAAAATTCCACGTACATACATGTAAGCCTGGTTCATACTTTAAAAAAAAAGCGAAAGCAAATGCAATGCAAACAATCTTGTACATACATGTATGTATACGCTGTTTGCCATATATGCGACGCAGGGAAAATCGCTTCGCTTTAGCAATTTGAGTGAAGTAGGCCTATCAACTGGGCTTTAGACATTAAATCATGTGAACTCTTCGGGACAAATGATCAAATCAAAATTCTTTGAAATTCAAAATTCTTTGAAATTTATGGCGATTTATGATGTCTTCTGGCCCCACGATTCAAGTTGAAGAAAATAAAATCAAGAATGATATGTTTTTCTAAAGGTTAAAATCAAGTAGAAAAATTTTAAAACAGAATCGATGACTCAGCACTTTACAATGAAATTTTAAATCCATTTTTTAGTTGGGCAAAAAATGTTGGATGATTTTCTTTGAATCTAGAATGTCTTGGATATTGCCACAAAATAATTTCCATTTGTTCAGCTCCCTATGATACAAACTTACTTTCTCTTTATCCTCGGACCCTTTTTAAACATGTGCATATGTGTGGGGTGGGGGGGGGGTAAGAGCTGATTGTCTACAAATGTGTCCTTTGTGTTATCACAAATAAATTGTTTAATTGGGTTTAAGGAAGAACAGTTCTGCTGAATGTTTAAAGGTATTATACAGGATTGGTAGAGCTGACAAAATAGTGGCAGACAGAACATTCATGTTTTGTGTGATCAATCGTACATGAAATGACAAACCTGTGAAAATTTTGGCTTAATCCATTGTGATTCAGGAGAAAATTGTGGAAAACTATGCAAACTGCAATTTTCAGCATGTAATCACATTTTCCTTAATTTCGGTTGTAGCCACAAAAATGAAATATGAGCTTTGAATCATATGTTCTGTATTATAAAACCTTAAAAACACTTAAAGGAATTATACAGGATTGGTAGAGTTGACAACATAGTCGCCGACAGTGTTCATGTTTTGTGTGATCAACCATTTAGGGGCCTACATGAAATAACAAATGTGAAAATTTGTGCTTAATCGATTGTGTGAATCAGGAGCAAAAAAAGTGAAAAAAATTGAAATCAGCTGTTGCATTTTTGTTTTATAGGTTTTCAGATGCAGTTTTCTTGAATATGACTTCATTTCACTCACTGGGAAATATTTCACAGAAAAAAATGGTTCTGGTATGAACTTCATAATCAGTAAGCTTTCACACTTAAACAAAAACCAATTAGTGTTTTTTATCCTTTCAGTCTCGTATAATACCTTTAAAAGACAACATTGAAATCCAGGCCAAGGCCTTTTTCATTACCTGACAAAACCAGCTGAGATCGTTTGACTTATAACATCATTGTAGGCACTGTGGTATTTCTCATTCCATACTTCTGTCGGTACCAGATACACATGGAGATCCACCAGCTTAAAAACAAATAGTTCATAATTAGAATTAGAAGAGAACATTTTATGAAAATATGAAATGTATGTCACGTGTATAACTTTCTGTAAATTAAAAAACATTTGAAGTAAATTCCCTACAATTAATAAAAAAGAATGTGCCATTTATATGCGATCAATTTATCAGATTTTATAGCTTTAAAATTAACAAGTGATAACGGTTGCCTCTTGGGCATGGATGTTCTGGACAACTGTCTGGTCATTAATCCAATTAACAATTGTCAGTCTATTACCCTTTTCCATTGGTCTGAGGTATGGCAGGTACATGTAGGTGGTGGGATTGTGCCTTTGGTGATACAAACAAGCATGGAATTTGCCACACAATAAGAGTACGTGTACATGTATGCCATGAGAAAGAGATCATACGTTTGTGTACATTATGTATAGGGCCATCGAAGATAAGTTCTATTGTAAGCAACGGCAGCCATTTCAAAAATTTGAAAAATGCATTCTACCAAACACATTTCTCATGAAATACAATGCACCCTGACTGACGACCGTGTGCCAAATTCCATGCTTGTATCACCACATTTAATAGGCAAAATTCCCCCAAATATTTCCCCTATCTGCCCACACTATAAAAAAAGACCAGTATGAAAAACTTGTCTACCTTTCAACATTGAGCATGCTTTGAACAACAAAACAACAACTTACATTTTTATTTGCCATGGGCATATTGTCTGCCCTTAAGAGTCACCGACTGCAAAAATTGACAAACTTCAACAGACTTTTTAACCACTTGTAACCGCACAGCTACATGTACCACTTGCAACCGCATGTAGCTACCACTTGCAATATATAACACCGCTTGGCTACAGACACTGTAGGAACTGTGCGCTTTCACTCTCAAAATAGCTCCGAGAAACAATGATGAAACTGCACTGTGTGGCAATTTTCAAGGCAAAGTGTTCCAATCTACATGTATTTTTAATTTACATAATAATAGCGAAGAAGCACAACCAAGTTCCTTAGCAACCCCACTGGTTCGAAGAAAATGGACGCATGGTTTCACAGAAACTGGCATGGACGTATTTAGCACGTCCACCAGCGTTTAGAATCTATTGTGTCCCAAAGTCACTGGACCGATAACCATGGTTACTATTGTATCAAATATTTAGATGACATTTTATGATAATGACTTCCTCTGTATCAATTAGTGACACTGGCCGTGAGTGACACTACAGGGAGTGTCTGGAAAGTAAAGTAACACTTTCAAGTGCAAGAGCAGAGAAATTTGAACTGCCTTGAGGCAGGAGAGAAACTCCTTGGCAGGTTTGATTACTGGTTTATTTATTATAGTCTACAATTACAAATTGAAACAGGTTGCCCAAAGGCCCAAATCGCTTCAATGTATAAGGTTTTAAAATAAATAATTTCATTACAATACACTATTTAAAAAGTTACAAATAACAACTTCATGTAGAGCCGAGTGGCAATCAGCGATGCACAGCTAATTGAAAAAAAAATTAAGAATAGAAAGAAAAAAAATGGGGAGTGACCATGAGTTTTGACGGTCATTGTTACTAAGCACTAGTACAGGATTATGTGAATTGTCTTGAAGTAGAGCAGTGTATTTATGTGGAACCTAATAAACTGGGCTCAACTTCATAAAGCTGCATGCTATTTAGCAGAAAATTATAGCAACTTTCTGCTTAGCAAAAATAAGCAGAATAGGCCTACCAGTCACAGATTGTACATGTGACGTGGTACTTTGGCTGGTACCTTATTCTGGTAAGCATATTTTTGTTGTGCTTAGCTACTTTTGTGCTTAACCTGCTCTATGAAATTGGGCCAAGATCACAAGACTACCATCATGACCATGCTGTCTAAAATCACTTTAGTTTGTTGGCTTACATTTTCGACAGTGGGAGGTTCAATGTACATGTATGGATCACAACCCTGATACTATTGGTTGATCGATTCAGGGAGGATGTTCATAGCTAAAACAAGCAACCAACTTTATGTTTGAATTTGTGTTGTTTACTCAAATTTTGTGCACATCCTTAATGGAAACTATCACAATGTAACATTACGATGTGCTTTATAAACTAACATAAATATGTTTGTTGTTAAAGGTAGGGTCATAGACTGGTAAATACTCAACAAATTAATGACCATAAAAACTTACGTGATGAGATGGACTGCAGCTGTTAATGGTATTTAAACTATTTTGAGAAAGGATCCCCTTCGAAGATGGTTTGGAATTGGATAATAGTGAAAATACTGTGAAAGTTTTTTCATCAATTCAGCTGAAACTTTCACAAAAATGACTTTTTTTGCATATTTTCTTTAAAATGTTGCCTTTAAGACGCATTACGTTGACAAAAACCAATGTAAATGACCTTACCTTTAAGTGGATAGTTGTACCATGGAGGTCAGGTAGAATCCTACCTCAATGGTTGTACCATCTCTTAAACTAATAACTAGACGCTGTGAAAAAACCCATTATTTTTAAAGAGTGTGAGAGCAATCACAATCCTCCGCATTTATTAACATTGTTTGAGGAACGCCAAAAATACCACTCTTAAAAGTTAGTGAAGATTTTTATAAAAATTTTTTTTTTTTTGTTTTTTTTTTATTCATCGAGCAGTCCTGAAATGAGCTACGGATGTGGCATGTATTTGCTCAAGATTATGTAACAACCTCAAAGCTCAAATTAAACATCATCAACAGCAGTCTGATCTTACAAAATTGTGTTTTAATCTTCACTTGTTTTAACTGATATTTTAAGTTTGGTTCTGGGGAGTGCAAAGAGCTCTCCTCAATAATAAGAGGAGCCGTTTAAAGCTGACCTCATACTGTCATACTGTACATGTTACGACTTGAAGGACTGCAGTAATGCATTGAGCACAGTCCAAAGCAGTTTGTTATTTAAGCCTATCTGGGTGCACTCGACATTTAGGCCTACATGTATACTACAAAGTCAAGGCTGTTGATCAATATTGACTGAATACATGGACGACATTGCTATATATCCACTATACTGGTATGCTCAACTTAAAGTGGAACTGCTCAACTGAGATCAATAAATAAAGTGCCATTCCCCGCTAAATTTTACTATGAAATGTCAATTATTAGCATCGAATCTTCCCTGGAAAGTTTTTTTTCCCTGCTCAGGTGTTGTAATTTTCAAGAAAATTTAAATAAGGTTGAGGAGTGGTGAACCATGGAGCAATAATCTAGTTTATTGCTCCATGGGTGAACTGAGTGTGAACTGAAATGTGACCGTGGCAGGCCTGGAAATCGATCTTCCTGAAACGGTGGCCTTAAACGTCTGGGTTGTCTTTGTCAACATAATGTTGAACTTATACACAGGCCCAATTTTCAAGAAAGATACAACAAAAGGGGCCTAAAATAAGTCCCCTGTCACAAGTCACCTGTAAAAGTTTCAGTTGAATACAGTGACAACTTGTTGAGAAAAAAACTGTCATGGTAATTTTGTGGTTTAGAATCGTAATAGCGCCCCCCACAGCGGGTACCAACCGCATCTTTCTGAGGGCAGTATTCAAACTGACACCACAGAAATTTCAAAAAGTCACCTACAGGCAATTATTGGATACATTTTTTTAAATATTTTCATTGATTTCCAATAGATGGGGGCACTGCAGATGAAATCATTTTTGCAGGATACTTAACCATTAGGCTACCGCCTTTGGATAAATCACTATTTCTTTTCAGTGTCATTAAAAAAGTATGACCCTATGTTTGCACATACCTACCCAGTAGGCCAATCCTATCACTAAGCAAGGGGCCTAAAACAAGTATCTCTACTTTACTAAATTGTATCAGTTTATAAAATCTACGCATTCCACCAGCGGAGTCAATGGTGTAACCCTCGATCCTCCTGACAGTCGTAGACCAGAAAGTTTGTTTGTTTAGATGATCTTCCCAACGAGGAAACTCGGCAAAGCTCCCACAAGGGGATATAAATGCCAAGCTGGCAAAAGCCAATCTCTCTCATACATGTACAAACATTGGTTTAACATCTATGATTATGAATTGCACAAATCAATAAATTGTGATTCAGTAACTAGACGACAACACTTAATCTCGTAATTGTGAAAAATCAGCAGTTAGCTTGGCCGGATTCGAACCCATAACCTTGTGACTACAGGTCCTGTAGTCTAACCACTTGACCATGGTGATCAATAGCTAAACACTTGGCAAATTTGTTTGAACTTCTTTTCCAATATTTCAAAATGTTCAAAATGGTGAAAAAGTCAATTAGTCAACATCAAAAATATAGGCAAAGTTTCAACACACATGGTCCGTCATAGCTCTTATATTTTAGGTCCAAAGAAAAGAACGTGACCAAGAGCTACGACCAATTCGCAGCTACAGCAGTTGTCACCAATTACCAGTACATCAGTTTTTTCTTTTAGAAAAAATATGTTTTAAAAAATAGTAGAATGAACTTTTAATGCCATTTTCTGTCTTTAAAATTGTTACTTGGTTCTGTGTGTCAAGACACTGTAAATTCATTTAGATGGCAGCGGATATGTTACCAGTAATGGTAAATTATGCAAAATGAATACCAATCTTATACCAATCACCCTCTTTGCGTAATTGACTGGCAAAAATTATATTTTAAAATAAAGGTATTAAACTACCAAAATGGCCAACAGGGCTTCGTAGTGTAGAGGTCCAAATTACTGCCCTTCACAGCCAACTTCGTGCGATCAAGTCATGGCATCTTTTTCCACTTTTGTGTTCATCCTCCGAAACAAGAAAATGCTTCTTTTTTTAATTAAAATTTCACTCAGCATTTAAATGGTTAGGTATAGCATAGTATCTACTAAGGTACTACCCTTTTATTTCGCTAATTTTTTTTTTTTTTTTTTTTGCAGGAAATAAAGTTTGAAATTGTCATGCGGTAAAATAGCATTTCAGAACTTTTAATGTCGCTGGTAAAATCAAAATAACATCCACTGCACTAGCACTGCTTACCCCTTCCTATTTTTAAACTAACCTAGCTTACACTTACTTACAGTTTAAATGCTTTTTAGTTAGATTTCTTTTTTTAGGCTGTAAAAATAATCTAGACTCTAACTTAATGTTCAGCTACACTCAATAAACAATAAAAAATGCCAGTGGTTTTGGAATAAGTATTTGGACACTACTAAAGGGAAACAGAACTGACCTCACCCATACGAATACATTACGACGAGGTACAATTCAGTCACCCCCTGTCACGTACAACCCAACACTAGCTACAGTACAGGCAACACACATTGACACATCACAACAAGCAATTGGTCGTTGCCACCGAACTAGTTCACATGAAATTGAATGGAATCTAGTTTTCGTTAATAAAATGGAGACAAAAACCCTTTACACTCACCTGTTCCGAAGGCGGCCTTGCTATAGGTACCAGCGCAGTCGTCATGTTTTGGTGTTAGGTATTAAAGTCCAGTGTTTCAGGATATTCATTTTGTTCTAACTTCTAGATAATCCAGTAAATGTCCAAACTTTTCAATAGCAAAACCACGTTAACCCCGTGCATGCCGGTACTCCATGTGTACTGTCCGTGTACACAGTGGACCCACCCGTCCCGTAGAAACCTCCTGTGTGTACAGTTTCTATGGGACGCGTCCAGTAACGTCATGACACCCCCCCCCCCCCTTTCCGAAATGTCACGTGATTAATCTGTCACCACTTTCGTTATGTAGCTACAGGTAGTTGGTGTCAAACGCTTGTTTAATGCAAAGTAATAACTTTAATCAACTTTTAATACCATGAATATTATGAAGAAAAAAAGTATTAGGGTTGACTACCTAAACTGTTTTTAAATTTACAGGACCATTAAGGAGAACAGTTAATATGTAGGCCTATTTGGTGTGTTGTGAAAATGCCCCTAATAATCTTTTTTTTTTCCAAGTAGTGTAGCCGCATTTCGTTTCTAGTTGACTAATTTCTCTGAAAAAGCCTTGATGAAGTGAAGGTTGGGGGGTTCCAACCATCGGGCCGGGATCATTATAGACCAAACATGAGACACAAGAAAACACATTACTTTTAGAACAACATTTCCGTGTTCAAGTAATTTATTGCATATATGGAAAAGTAGTCTCTTTTGCGCTCGATAATTAAACACGCACTCAAAGTACAGGCTGAAAATCAGTATCTCGACGCAAAATGCTTGGCCACGAAAAATTAACAAGATGTACAAGAACGGGGTGCTCGGCATTCTAATTTATATTAATTTGTCTTTAAAATCATTCAGATTTTATTTAAAATGATCACAATAGCTCGTCGGACGGTCATGCAAAATGTTTTTCAAAATAACCCAAAACGCAGCATTTTAGATAAATATTGTGTGGCCTACACGGCGCACTTCCAATAGACAACTCTGCACACCGATTGTGAGACGCCCTCATTCGTTAACTAAATCACTTGTGTAGGTGGGGTTTCCACCATTTAGAGCTGTATTTATTCTTTTACCTTGTGTATCAACTTTGCTGTGATTGGTTGAATATTTTCGTCGGACAGGAGAAAACAGTGAAAACATTAAACTGCTTTCCAATCAAATGCGATGTAACTTACACCACGGTTACGGTTCAATGTATTACAATTTGACCTCTGTGTGTATATCACCCGCGCGCGCACGCACACAGTGTTGTTAATGCACTGTGCATTATAAACACAGCGCTTTGATTTATTGAGACTTTTCCTATTAAACTTTTCCATCGGACCTCCGGGTTATTAACATGCCGGAGGTCACAGGTTCAAGTCCCGCTCTTGTCTATTTTTCTTTGTTCAACCCACAATTATTTGTTAAATTTTACCCACTCAGTTTCCCTTGTGGTTTATTACTTAATGTTTTAAATAAAAACTACTACATCACAATTATCCACCACGAAAATATTAATTTTGTTAAAAGTGGTCTAATAAACACACCTCGGAACTTTAATTCGCTTCTTCTCATAACAAAAATACATGATCTTAAAGAATATTTGTTTCAAATAATAAAAGAAGGGAAACTAAAGTTTAATAAAAATGAGCCGATACTTGTATTCCCCAGTCCTTGTGCAGCATTATTGTACTGTATCCGTTTATGACGTCACTGCTACCCAGACATTGTCCGCACGTTGCATGAACTGCCAAGACACCTGTCTAGGCCCACCTGTTTTTATACACACCTGAATCGGTTGAGTGGACAACGGACAGAGTGCGCGTGTCGAGCTCAAGGATTGTAAACGACAGAGGGCGCTAGTCTGTATGAGAGATCAGAGCCGGATTATTGTGAGAGATGCATGCATTTCACCGGTCAAAATAATGATCTCCATTTAAAAGATCAATGGTAATGGCCAATTTTCACAAAGGGCAGGGCACTAACAAGCGCATATCCTGTCCGCCATTTTTGGAATCAAAATGTTCACAGAGGAATCATCTCCCAAAATGGCGGAAATGTTTAACGCACGTTGTGCGGAGGTAGTTGTAGGCCTATTCCGCGTTGGGCAAGATACAAAAAGCTTCCCTATGAATACTGAAATATAGGCCGACAATCATTAAATTATTTAATTTATGTCGCTTTGGCCTGCCTGCTTGATACAACAGCAGGCCATGTTTTTCTTTTTAAAGAATCAACACTATCAGGTAACCATCTATCGTTCGCTTCCATGGCGTTGATCTGCGGGTTTTTTTTTCTTCTTAAGTTTTCCGCGCTTTTAGCCTTTCTCTCAATTCAGGTCTTGTAGAGGGTCATCATGATCAAAGTTCTGAAGAATGTAAATTTAGTTGAAAAGAACAAGTTTTACGCAAAATGTACACTGCATGGTAAAGTACACAAACAGATTTATGACTTTGACGAGGCAGTTGGTGCTAGATTTGGGGCATGGCGGTACCCCCCCCCTATTGGGTCTTCTATGTACAGGAGGAAAATAGTGTGTTAAAGCATAGAGCAAGGTCCTTGCTCTATGGTTAAAGTATGGGAACTTAGTGGAGGGGGGGGGGGGTACCCTCTGCCCCCATATCGGATGATTCACAGTAGTGCACAGCATGGAGTCTTGGTGCCAACAACTCCGACGTGAATATTATTTGGATTTGTGAACAAGTGGTAACAATTGTCATTGTGATTAAAACCGTTTCAATTCTGATTTTGAAAAGACAAAGTGATACGCCAGATGGCGCACTTTTACCAGGAATCATTATGACTTTGATGTGCCAGTGAACAAAACAAGTATCGTTCTTTCTTTTAATGAAAATTAATTTTTTCCGTATATAAAAGCTGCATTGGCTAACACTTTATTATTTTGGTGGTGGTGGTGGTGGTGGTAATTTTTTGTAACCATTATGCGGAAATTCACAATAATAAAAAATTTCATTTATTAATAACAAAATTACTTTTAATTTGTGTGGTGGTGGACAATTCCTGGACAGGTGAGATCATTTTTGATTTTTTTTTTATTCAAAATAATAAAAGATTACTTGTTAATAACAAAATTACTTTATTTTGTATTAAGCAGACAGCCGGGTGGTAGAGATGTAGATTCTGCAGGTGGTGGACCCGGGTTCAATTCCTGGACTCGTGAGATTATTTTTGAATTCTTTTTTATTCAAAATAATACAATATATATTTTATTTATAACAAAATTACTTTCATTTTGTTTGAAGCAGATACCCCAGTGGTAGAAGTGTAGATTCTGTAGGTGGTGGACCCGGGTTCAATTCCTGGACAGGTGAAAATCTTTTTCAGTTCTTTTAAATTCAAAATAATAAAAGATTTCATATATTAATAACAAAATTACTTTTATTTTGTGTGAAGCAGATAGCCGGATGGTAGAGATGTAGATTCTGCAGGTGGTGGACCGGGGTTCAATTCCTGGACAGGTGAGATTATTTTTTAATTCTTTTAAAATTTATTCAAAATAATAAAATATTTCATTTATTAATAACAAAATTACCTTTATTTCGTGTGAAGCTGATAGCCGGGTGGTAGAGATGTAGATTCTGCAGGTGGTGGACCTGGGTTCAATTCCTGGACAGGTGAGATCATTTTTTAATTCTTTTATATTCAAAATAAAAAAAGATTTAATTTATTAATAAAAAAATTACTTTTATTTTGTGTGAAGCAGATAGCCGGGTGGTAGAGATGTAGTTTCTGCAGGTGGTGAACCCGGGTTCAATTCCTGTACTGGTGAGATTATTTTTGAATTCTTTTTTATTCAAAATAATAAAATATTTCATTTATTTATAACAAAATTACTTTCATTTTGTGTGAAGCAGATAGCCGGTAGGTAGAAATGTAGATTCTACAGGTGGTGGACCCGGTTTCCTTTCCTGGACAGGTGAGAATATTTTTCAGTTCTTTTAAATTCAAAATAATAAAAGATTTCATATATTAATAACAAAATTACTTTTATTTTGTGTGAAGCAGATAGCCGGGTTGTAGAGATGTAGATTCTGCAGGTGGTGGACCCCGGGTTCAATTCCTGGACAGGTGAGATTATTTTTTGAATTCTTTTTTATTCAAAACAATAAAAGATTTCATTTAATAATAACAAAATTACTTTCGTTTTGTGTGAAGCAGATAGCCGGGTAGTAGAAATGTAGATTCTGCAGGTGGTGGACCCCGGGTTCAATTCCTGGACAGGTGAGATTATTTTTTGAATTCTTTTTTATTCAAAACAATAAAAGATTTCATTTAATAATAACAAAATTACTTTCGTTTTGTGTGAAGCAGATAGCCGGTAGGTAGAAATGTAGATTCTGCAGGTGGTGGACCCGGTTTCAATTCCTGGACAGGTGAGAATATTTTTCAGTTCTTTTAAATTCAAAATAATAAAAGATTTCATATATTAATAAGAAAATTACTTTTATTTTGTGTGAAGCAGATAGCCGGGTTGTAGAGATGTAGATTCTGCAGGTGGTGGACCCCGGGTTCAATTCCTGGACAGGTGAGATTATTGTTTGAATTATTTTTTATTCAAAACAATAAAAGATTTCATTTAATAATAACAAAATTACTTTCTTTTTGTGTGAAGCAGATAGCCGGGAAGTAGAAATGTAGATTCTGCAGGTGGTGGACCCCGGGTTCAATTCCTGGACAGGTGAGATTATTTTTCAGTTCTTTTAAATTCAAAATAATAAAAGATTTCATATATTAATAACAAAATTACTTTTATTTTGAGTGAAGCAGATAGCCGGGTTGTAGAGATGTAGATTCTGCAGGTGGTGGACCCCGGGTTCAATTCCTGGACAGGTGAGATTATTTTTTGAATTATTTTTTATTCAAAACAATAAAAGATTTCATTTAATAATAACAAAATTACTTTCTTTTTGTGTGAAGCAGATAGCCGGGAAGTAGAAATGTAGATTCTCCAGGTGGTGGACCCCGGGTTCAATTCCTGGACAGGTGAAATTATTTTTGAATTCTTTTTTATTCAAAACAATAAAAGATTTCATTTAATAATAACAAAATTACTTTCGTTTTGTGTGAAGCAGATAGCCGGGTAGTAGAAATGTAGATTCTGCAGGTGGTGGACCCGGGTTCAATTCCTGGACAGGTGAGAATATTTTTAAATTCTTTTAAATTAAAAATAATAAAAGATTTCATTTGTTAATAACAAAATTACTTTTATTTTGTGTGAAACAGATAGCCGGGTGGTAGAGATGTAGATTCTGCAGGTGGTGGTCCTGGGTTCAATTCCTTGACAGGTGAGATTATTGTTCAATTCTTTTTTATTCAAAATAATAAAAATAATTCATTTATTAATAACAAAATTACTTTATTTTATATGAAGCAGATAGCCGGGTGGTAGAGATGTAGATTCTGCAGGTGGTGAACCCGGGTTCAATTCCTGGACTGGTGAGATTATTTTTGAATTCTTTTTCATTCAAAATAATAAAATATTTCATTTATTTATAACAAAATTACCTTCATTTTGTGTGAAGCAGATAGCCGGGTGGTAGAAATGTAGATTCTGTAGGTGGTGGACCCGGGTTCAATTCCTGGACAGGTGAGAATATTTTTCAGTTCTTTTAAATTCAAAATAATAAAATATTTCATATATTAATAACAAAATTACCTTTATTTCGCGTGAAACAGATAGCCGGGCGGTAGAGATGTAGATTTTGCACGTGGTGGTCCCGGGTTCAATTTCTGGACATGTGAGATTATTTTTGAATTCTTTTTTATTCAAAACAATAAAAAAAAATCATTTATTAATAACAAAACTACCTTTATTTTGTGTGAAGCTGATAGCCGGGTGGTAGAGATGTAGATTCTGCAGGTGGTGGACCCGGGTTCAATTCCTGGACAGGTGAGAATGTTTTTCAGTTCTTTTCAATTCAAAATAATAAAGGATTTCGTATATTAATAACAAAATTACTTTTATTTTGTGTGAAGCAGATAGCCGGGTTGTAGAGATGAAGATTCTGCAGGTGGTGGACCGGGGTTCAATTCCTGGATGGGTGAGAATTTTTTTAAATTCTTTTAAACTAAAAATATCAAAAGATTTCCTTTATTAATAACAAAATTGGCTTTATTTTGTGTGAAGCAGATAGCCGGGTGGTAGAGATGGAGATTCTGCAAATGGTGGACCCGGGTCCAATTCCTGGATGAGTGAGAATTTTTTTGAATTCTTTTATATTCAAAATAATAAAATATTTCATTTATTAATAACAAAATTACTTTTATTTTGTGTGAAACTGATAGCCGGGTGGTAGAGATGTAGATTCTGTAGGTGGTGGACCAGGGATCAATTCCTGGACTGGTGAGATTATTTTTGAATTCTTTTTTATTCAAAATAATAAAATATTTCATTTATTAATAACAAAATTACCTTTATTTCGTGTGAAGCAGATAGCCGGGTGGTAGAGAAATAGATTCTGCAGGTGGTGGTCCCAAGTTCAATTCCTGGACAGGTGAGAATTTTTTTGATTTATTTTATGTTCAAAAGAATAAAAGATTTCATATATAATAACAAAATTACTTTTATTTTGTGTGAAACAGATAGCCGGGTGGTAGAGATGTAGATTCTGCAGTAGGTGGACCCCGGTTCAATTCCTGGACTGGTGAGAATATTTTTAAATTCTTTTAAATTCAAAATAATAAAAGATTTCATTTATTAATAACAAAATTACTTTTATTTTGTGTGAAGCAGATAGCCGGGTAGTAGAAATGTAGATTCTGCAGGTGGTGGACCCGGGTTCAATTCCTGGACTGGTGAGGATATTTTTCAGTTCTTTTAAATTCAAAATAATAAAAGATTTCATATATTAATAACAAAATTACTTTTATTTTGTGTGAAGCAGATAGCCGGGTGGTAGAGAGGTAGATTCTGCAGGTGGTCGACCAGGGTTCAATTCTGGACAGGTGAGATTATTTTTGAATTTTTTTTATTCAAAATAATAAAAGATTTCATTTATTAATAACAAATTATTTCGTGTGAAGCAAATAGCCGGGTGGTAGAGATGTAGATTCTGCAGGTGGTGGACCTGGGTTCAATTCCTGGACTGGTGAGAATATTTTTCAGTTCTTTTAAATTCAAAATAATAAAAGATTTCATGTATTAATAACAAAATTACTTTTATTTTATGTGAAGCAGATAGCCGGGTGGTAGAGAGGTAGATTCTGCAGGTGGGTCGATAGGTTCAATTCCTGGACAGGTGAGATTATTTTTTAATTTGTTTTTATTCAAAATAATAAAAGATTTCATTTATTAATAACAAAATTACCTTTATTTCGCGTGAAACAGATAGCCGGGTAGGTAGAGATGTGATTCGGCACGTGGTGGTCCTGGTTCAGTTCCTGGACATGTGTGATTATTTTTAAATTCTTTATTCAAAACAATAAAAGATTTCATTTATTAATAACAAAATTACTTTCATTTTGTGTGAAGCAGATAGCCGGGTAGTAGAAATGTAGGTTCTGCAGGTGGTGGACCCGGGTTCAATTCCTGGACAGGTGAGAATATTTTCAGTTCTTTTAAATTCAAAATAATAAAAGATTTCATTTATTAATAACAAAATTACTTTTATTTAATGTGAAGCATATAGCCGGGTAGAGATGTAGATTCTGCAGTAGGTGGTCCCCGGTTCAATTCCTGGATGTGTGAGAATATTTTTAAATTCTTTTAAATTAAAAATAATAAAAGATTTTATTTATTAGTAACAAAATTACTTTTATTTTGTGTGAAGCAGATAGCCGGGTGGTAGAGATGTAGATTCTGCAGGTGCTGGACCTGGGTTCAATTCCTGGACAGGTGAGAATATTTTTGAATTCTTTTTTATTCAAAATAAAAACAGATTTAATTCATTAATAACAAAATTACTTTTATTTTGTGTGAAGCAGATAGCCGGCTGGTAGAGATGTAGATTCTGCAGGTGGTGGACCGGTTCAATTCCTGCACAGTTGAGAATATTTGTTACTTTTAAATTAAAAATAATAAAAGATTTTTAATAACAAAATTACCTTTATTTAATGTGAAGCAGAAAGCCGGGTGGTAGAGATGTAGATTCTGCAGGTGGTGGACCGGGTTCAATTCCTGGACTGGTGAGATTATTTTGGATTCTTTTTTATCGAAAATAATAAAATATTTCATTATTAATAACAAAATTACTTTCATTTTGTGTGAAGCAGATAGCCCAGTGGAAGAAATGTAGATTCACGTCGTGGACCCGGGTTCAATTCCTGGACAGGTGACAATATTTTATAGTTCTTTTTTATTCAAAATAATAAAAGATTTCATTTATTAATAACAAAATTGCCTTTACTTTGTGTGAAGCAGATAGCCGGGTTGTAGAGATGGAGATTCTGCAGGTGGTGGACCCGGGTTTAATTCCTGGATGGGTGAGAATTTTTTTAAATTTTTTTAAACTAAAAATATCAAAAGATTTCCTTTATTAATAACAAAATTGCCTTTATTTTGTGTGAAGCTGATAGCCTGTTGGTACAGATGGAGATTCTGCAAATGGTGGACCCGGGTTCAATTCCTGGATGAGTGAGAAATTTGTTGAATTCTTTTTTATCGAAAATAATAAAAGATTTCATTTTTTAATAACAAAATTCCCTTTATTTCGTGTGAAGCAGATAGCCGGGTGGTAGAGATGTAGATTCTGCAGGTGGTGGACCAGGGTTCAATTCCTGGACAAGTGAGATTATTTTTGAATTCTTTTTTATTCAAAATAATAAACTATTTCCTTTATTAATAACAAAATTACCTTTATTTCGAGTGAAGCAGATAGCCGGGTGGTAGAGATGTAGATTCTGCAGGTGGTGGTCCCGGGTTCAATTCCTGGACAGGTAAGATCATTTTTAAATTCTTTTATATAAAATAATACAAAATTTCATTCATTAATAACAAAATTACTTTATTTTATATTAAGCAGATAGCCGGGTGGTAGAGATGTAGATTCTGCAGGTGGTGAACCCGGGTTCAATTCCTGTACTGGTGAGATTATTTTTGAATTCTCTGTTATTCAAAATAATAAAACATTTCATTTATTTATAACAAAATTACTTTCCTTTTGTGTGAAGCACATAGCCCAGTGGTAGAAATGTAGATTCTGCAGGTGGTGGACCCGGGTTCAATTCCTGGACAGGTGAGAATAATTTTCAGTTCTTTTAAATTCAAAATAATAAAAGATTTCATTTATTAATAACAAAATTGCCTTTACTTTGTGTGAAGCAGATAGCCGGGTTGTAGAGATGGAGATTCTGCAGGTGGTGGACCTTCCTGGATGGTTGAGAATATTTTTATATTTTTTTAAACTAACAATATCAAAAGATTTCCTTTATTAATAACAAAATTGCCTTTATTTTGTGTGACGCTGATTTCCTGTTGGTACAGATGGAGATTCTGCAAATGGTGGACCCGGTTCAATTCCTGATCGAAAATAATAAAAGATTTCATTTTTAATAACAAAATTCCTTATTTCTGTGAAGCAGATAGCCGGGTGGCAGAGATAGAGATTCTGTGCAGTGGACCAGGGTTCAATTCCTGGACTTTATTTCGAGTGAAGCAGATAGCCGGGTGGTAGAGATGTAGATTCTGCAGGTGGTGGTCCCGGGTTCAATTCCTGACAGGTAAGATCATTTAAATTCTTTTTATATTCAAAATAATAAAAGATTTAATTTATTAATAACAAAATTACTTTTATTTAATGTGAAGCAGATAGCCGGGTGGTAGAGATGTAGATTCTGCAGGTGGTGGTCCTGGGTTCAATTCCTGGACAGGTGAGATTATTTAATTCTTTGTTATTCAAAATAATACAAAATTTCATTCATTAATAACAAAATTGAGATGTAGATTCTGCAGGTGGTGAACCCGGGTTCAATTCCTGTACTGGTGAGATTATTTTGAATTCTCTGTTATTCAAAATAATAAAACATTTCATTTATTTATAACAAAATTACTTTCCTTTTGTGTGAAGCAGATAGCCCAGTGGTAGAAATGTAGATTCTGCAGGTGGTGGACCCTGGTTCAATTCCTGGACAGGTGAGAATATTTTTCAGTTCTTTTATATTCAAAATAATAAAAGATTTTAATTATTAATAACAAAATTCCTTTTATTTTGTGTGAAGCAGATAGCCGTGTGGTAGAGATGTAGATTCTGCAGGTGCTGGACCTGGGTTCAATTCCTTATTATTGAGATTATTTTTGAATTCTTTTATATTCAAAATAATATTAAGATTTAATTTATTAATAACAAAATTACTTTTATTTCGCGTGAAACAGATAGCCGGGTGGTAGAGATGTAGATTCGGCACGTGGTGGTCCCGGGTTCAGTTCCTGGACATGTGAGATTATTTTTAAATTCTTTTTTATTCAAAACAATAAAAGATTTCATTTATTAATAACAAAATTACTTTTATTTTGTGTGAAGCAGATAGCCGGGTAGTAGAAATGTAGGTTCTGCAGGTGGTGGTCCCGGGTTCAATTTCTGGACAAGTGAGATTATTTTTGAATTCTTTTTTATTCAAAATAATAAAATATTTCATTTATTAATAACAAAATTACCTTTAGTTCGTGTGAAGCAGATAGCCGGGTGGTAGAGATGTAGGTTCTGCAGGTGGTGGACCAGGGTTCAAATCCTGGACAGGTGAGAATATTTTTCAGTTCTTTTTATTCAAAATAATAAAATATTTCATTTATAAATAACAAAATTACCTTTATTTCGTGTGAAGCAGATAGCCGGGTGGTAGAGATGTAGATTCTGCAGGTGGTGGTCCCGGGTTCAATTCCTGGACAGGTGAGATTATTTTTCAATTCTTTTATATTCAAAATAATAAAAGATTTCATTTATTAATAACAAAATTACTTTGAATTAATATTAAGCAGATAGCCGGGTGGTAGAGATGTAGATTCTGCAGGTGGTGAACCCGGGTTCAATTCCTGGACTGGTGAGAATATTTTTAAATTCTTTTAAATTAAAAATAATAAAAGATTTCATTTATTAATAACAAAATTACTTTTATTTTGTGTGAAACAGATAGCCGGGTGGTAGAGTTGTAGATTCTGCAGCTGGTGGTCCTGGGTTCAATTGCTTAACAGGTGAGATTATTTTTGAATTCTTTTTTATTCAAAATAATAAAAGATTTCATTTATTAATAACAAAATTACTTTATTTTGTATTAAGCAGATTGCCGGGTGGTAGAGATGTAGAATCTGCAGGTGGTGAACCCGAGATCAATTCCTGTACTGGTGAGACTATTTTTGAATTCTTTTTTATTCAAAATAATAAAATATTTCATTTACTTATAACAAAATTACTTTCATTTTGTGTGAAGCAGATAGCCCATTGGTAGAAGTGTAGATTCTGCAGGTGGTGGACCTGGGTTCAATTTCTGGACTGGTGAGAATATTTTTCAGTTCTTTTAAATTCAAAATAATAAAAGATATTATATATTAATAACAAAATTACTTTTATTTTGTGTGAAGCAGATAGCCGGGTGGTATAGAGGTAGATTCTGCAGGTGGTCGACCAGAGTTCAATTCCTGGACAGGTGGGATTATTTTTTAATTTGTTTTTATTCAAAATAATAAAAGATTTCATTTGTTAATAACAAAATTACCTTTATTTCGCGTGAAACAGATAGCCGGGTGGTAGAGATGTACATTCGGCACGTGGTGGTCCCGGGTTCAGTTCCTGGACAGGTGAGATTATTTTTGAATTCTTTTTTATTCAAAACAATAAAAGATTTCATTTATTAATAACAAAATTACTTTCATTTTGTGTGAAGCAGATAGCCGGGTAGTAGAAATGTAGGTTCTGCAGCTGGTGGACCCGGGTTCAATTCCTGGACAGGTGAGAATATTTTTCACTTCTTTTAAATTCAAAATAATAAAAGATTTCATTTATTAATAACAAAATTACCTTTATTTAATGTGAAGCAGATAGCCGGGTGGTAGAGATGTAGATTCTGCAGTAGGTGGTCCCCTGTTCAATTCCTGGGCTGGTGAGAATATTTTTAAATTCTTTTAAATTAAAAATAATAAACTATTTCATTTATTAATAACAAAATTACCTTTATTTCGTGTGAAGCAGATAGCCGGGTGGTAGAGATGTAGATTCTGCAGGTGATGGACCCGGGTTCAGTTCCTGGACAGGTGAGGATATTTTTGAATTCTTTTTTATTCAAAATAAAAACAGATTTAATTCATTAATAACAAAATTACTTTTATTTTGTGTGAAGCAGATAGCCGGCTGGTAGAGATGTAGATTCTGCAGGTGGTGGACCCCAGTTCAATTCCTGCACAGTTGAGAATATTTGTTACTTCTTTTAAATTAAAAATAATAAAAGATTTCCTTTATTAATAACAAAATTACCTTTATTTCGTGTGAAGCAGAAAGCCGGGTGGTAGAGATATAGATTCTGCAGGTGGTGGACCCGGGTTCAATTCCTGGACTGGTGAGGTTATTTTTGAATTCTTTTTTATCGAAAATAATAAAATATTTCATTTATTAATAACAAAATTACTTTCATTTTGTGTGAAGCAGATAGCCCAGTGGAAGAAATGTAGATTCTGCACATGGTGGACCCGGGTTCAATTCCTGGACAGGTGAGATAACTTTTGAATTCTTATGCATTCAAAATAATAAAAGATTTTATTTATTAATAACAAAACTACCTTTATTTTGTGTGATGCTGATAGCCGGGTGGTAGAGATGTAGATTCTGCAGGTGCTGGACCTGGGTTCAATTCCTGGACAGGTGAGAATATTTTATAGTTCTTTTTTATTCAAAATAATAAAAGATTTCATTTATTAATAACAAAATTGCCTTTACTTTGTGTGAAGCAGATAGCCGGGTGGTACAGATGGAGATTCTGCAAATGGTGGACCCGGGTTCAATTCCTGGATGAGTGAGAAATTTGTTGAATTCTTTTATATTCAAAATAATAAAAGATTTCTCTTTTTAATAACAAAATTCCTTTTACTTTGTGTGAAGCAGATAGCCGGGTGGTAGAGATGTAGATTCTGCAGGTGGTGGACCCCGGGTTCAATTTCTGGACAGGTGAGATTATTTTTGAATTCTTTTTTATTCAAAATAATAATAGATTTCATTTATTAATAACAAAATTACCTTTATTTTGTGTGAAGCTGATAGCCTGGTGGTACAGATGGAGATTCTGCAGGTGGTGGACCCGGGTTCAATTCCTGGATGAGTGAGAAATTTGTTGAATTCTTTTATATTCAAAATAATAAAAAATTTCTCTTTTTAATAACAAAATTCCTTTTACTTTGTGTGAAGCAGATAGCCGGGTGGTAGAGATGTAGATTCTGCAGGTGGTGGACCCCGGGTTCAATTTCTGGACAGGTGAGATTATTTTTGAATTCTTTTTTATTCAAAATAATAATAGATTTCATTTATTAATAACAAAATTACTTTTATTTTGTGTGAAGCAGATAGCCGGGTGGTAGAGATGTAGATTCTGCAGGTGGTGGACCAGGGTTCAATTCCTGGACAGGTGAGAATATTTTTCAGTTCTTTTAATTTCAAAATAATAAAAGATTTCATATATTAATGACAAAATTACTTTTATTTTGTGTGAAACAGATAGCCGGGTGGTAGAGATGTAGATTCTGCAGGTGGTGGTCCTGGGTTCAATTCCTTGACTGGTGAGATTATTTTTGAATTCTTTTTTATTCAAAATAATACAAAATTTCATTCATTAATAACAAAATTACTTTATTTTATATTAAGCAGATAGCCGGGTGGTAGAGATGTAGATTCTGCAGGTGGTGAACCCGGGTTCAATTCCTGTACTGGTGAGATTATTTTTGAATTCTTTTATATTCAAAATAATAAAAGATTTCATTTATTAATAACAAAATTACTCTTATTTAATGTAAGGCAGATTGCCGGGTGGTAGAGATGTAGATTCTGCAGTAGGTGGACCCCGGTTCAATCCCTGGACTGGTGAGAATATTTTTAAATTCTTTTCAATTAAAAATAATAAAAAGATTTCATTTATTAATAACAAAATTACTTTTATTTTGTGTGAAACTGATAGCCGGGTGGTAGAGATGGAGATTCTGCAGGTGGTGGACCAGGGATCAATTCCTGGACTGGTGAGATTATTTTTGAATTCTTTTTTATTCAAAATAATAAAATATTTCATTTATTAATAACAAAATTACCTTTATTTCGTGTGAAGCAGATAGCCGGGTGGTAGAGAAGTAGATTCTGCAGGTGGTGGTCCCAAGTTCAATTCCTGGACAGGTGAGAATTTTTTTGAATTATTGTATGTTCAACATAATAAAAGATTTCATATATAATAACAAAATTACTTTTATTTTGTGTGAAGCAGATAGCCGGGTGGTAGAGATGTAGATTCTGCAGGTGGTGAACCCGGGATCAATTCCTGTACTGGTGAGACTATTTTTGAATTCTTTTTTATTCAAAATAATAAAATATTTCATTTACTTATAACACAATTACTTTCATTTTGTGTGAAGCAGATAGCCCATTGGTAGAAATGTAGATTCTGCAGGTGGTGGACCTGGGTTCAATTCCTGGACTGGTGAGGATATTTTTCAGTTCTTTTAAATTCAAAATAATAAAAGATTTCATATATTAATAACAAAATTACTTTTATTTTGTGTGAAGCAGATAGCCGGGTGGTAGAGAGGTAGATTCTGCAGGTGGTCGACCAGGGTTCAATTCCTGGACAGGTGAGATTATTTTTGAATTTTTTTTATTCAAAATAATAAAAGATTTCATTTATTAATAACAAATTATTTCGTGTGAAGCAGATAGCCGGGTGGTAGAGATGTAGATTCTGCAGGTGGTGGACCTGGGTTCAATTCCTGGACTGGTGAGAATATTTTTCAGTTCTTTTAAATTCAAAATAATAAAAGATTTCATATATTAATAACAAAATTACTTTTATTTTGTGTGAAGCAGATAGCCGGGTGGTAGAGAGGTAGATTCTGCAGGTGGTCGACTAGGGTTCAATTCCTGGACAGGTGAGATTATTTTTTAATTTGTTTTTATTCAAAATAATAAAAGATTTCATTTATTAATAACAAAATTACCTTTATTTCGCGTGAAACAGATAGCCGGGTGGTAGAGATGTAGATTCGGCACGTGGTGGTCCCGGGTTCAGTTCCTGGACATGTGTGATTATTTTTAAATTCTTTTTTATTCAAAACAATAAAAGATTTCATTTATTAATAACAAAATTACTTTCATTTTGTGTGAAGCAGATAGCCGGGTAGTAGAAATGTAGGTTCTGCAGGTGGTGGACCCGGGTTCAATTCCTGGACAGGTGAGAATATTTTCAGTTCTTTTAAATTCAAAATAATAAAAGATTTCATTTATTAATAACAAAATTACTTTTATTTAATGTGAAGCATATAGCCGGGTGGTAGAGATGTAGATTCTGCAGTAGGTGGTCCCCGGTTCAATTCCTGGACTGGTGAGAATATTTTTAAATTCTTTTAAATTAAAAATAATAAAAGATTTCATTTATTAATAACAAAATTACCTTTATTTCGTGTGAAGCAGATAGCCGGGTGGTAGAGATGTAGATTCTGCAGGTGATGGACCTGGGTTCAATTCCTGGACAGGTGAGAATATTTTTGAATTCTTTTTTATTCAAAATAAAAACAGATTTAATTCATTAATAACAAAATTACTTTTATTTTGTGTGAAGCAGATAGCCGGCTGGTAGAGATGTAGATTCTGCAGGTGGTGGACCCCGGTTCAATTCCTGCACAGTTGAGAATATTTGTTACTTCTTTTAAATTAAAAATAATAAAAGATTTCCTATATTAATAACAAAATTACCTTTATTTAATGTGAAGCAGAAAGCCGGGTGGTAGAGATGTAGATTCTGCAGGTGGTGGACCCGGGTTCAATTCCTGGACTGGTGAGATTATTTTTGGATTCTTTTTTATCGAAAATAATAAAATATTTCATTTATTAATAACAAAATTACTTTCATTTTGTGTGAAGCAGATAGCCCAGTGGAAGAAATGTAGATTCTGCACGTCGTGGACCCGGGTTCAATTCCTGGACAGGTGAAAATATTTTATAGTTCTTTTTTATTCAAAATAATAAAAGATTTCATTTATTAATAACAAAATTGCCTTTACTTTGTGTGAAGCAGATAGCCGGGTTGTAGAGATGGAGATTCTGCAGGTGGTGGACCCGGGTTCAATTCCTGGATGGGTGAGAATTTTTTTAAATTTTTTTAAACTAAAAATATCAAAAGATTTCCTTTATTAATAACAAAATTGCCTTTATTTTGTGTGAAGCTGATAGCCTGTTGGTACAGATGGAGATTCTGCAAATGGTGGACCCGGGTTCAATTCCTGGATGAGTGAGAAATTTGTTGAATTCTTTTATATTCAAAATAATAATAGATTTCATTTTTTAATAACAAAATTCCCTTTATTTCGTGTGAAGCAGATAGCCGGGTGGTAGAGATGTAGATTCTGCAGGTGGTGGTCCCGGGTTCAATTCCTGGACAGGTAAGATCATTTTTAAATTCTTTTATATTCAAAATAATAAAAGATTTCATTTATTAATAACAAAATTACTTTTATTTAATGTGAAGCAGATAGCCGGGTGGTAGAGATGTAGATTCTGCAGGTGGTGGTCCTGGGTTCAATTCCTTGACAGGTGAGATTATTTCTGAATTCTTTGTTATTCAAAATAATACAAAATTTCATTCATTAATAACAAAATTACTTTATTTTATATTAAGCAGATAGCCGGGTGGTAGAGATGTAGATTCTGCAGGTGGTGAACCCGGGTTCAATTCCTGTACTGGTGAGATTATTTTTGAATTCTCTGTTATTCAAAATAATAAAACATTTCATTTATTTATAACAAAATTACTTTCCTTTTGTGTGAAGCAGATAGCCCAGTGGTAGAAATGTAGATTCTGCAGGTGGTGGACCCTGGTTCAATTCCTGGACAGGTGAGAATATTTTTCAGTTCTTTTAAATTCAAAATAATAAAAGATTTCATATATTAATAACAAAATTACTTTTATTTTGTGTGAAGCAGATAGCCGGGTGGTAGAGATGTAGATTCTGCAGGTGGTGGACCAGGGTTCAATTCCTGGACAGGTGAGATTATTTTTGAATTCTTTTTTATTCAACATAATAAAATATTTCATTTATTAATAACAAAATTACCTTTATTTTGTGTGAAGCAGATAGCCGGGTGGTAGAGATGTAGATTATGCAGGTGGTGGTCCTGGGTTCAATTCCTGGACAGGTGAGATTATTTTTCAATTCTTTTATATTCAAAATAATAAAAGATTTCATATATTAATAACAAAATTACCTTTATTTTGTGTGAAGCAGATAGCCGGGTGGTAGAGAGATAGATTCTGCAGGTGGTCGACCAGGGTTCAATTCCTGGACAGGTGAGATTATTTTTAAATTTGTTGTTATTCAAAATAATAAACTATTTCATTTATTAATAACAAAATTACCTTTATTTCGCGTGAAACAGAGAGCCGGGTGGTAGAGATGTAGATTCGGCACGTGGTGGTCCCGAGTTCAGTTCCTGGACAAGTGAGATTATTTTTGAATTCTTTTTTATTCAAAACAATAAAAGATTTCATTTATTAATAACAAAATTACTTTCATTTTGTGTGAAGCAGATAGCCGGGTAGTAGAAATGTAGGTTCTGCAGGTGGTGGACCCGGGTTCAAATCCTGGACAGGTGAGAATATTTTTCAGTTCTTTTAAATTCAAAATAATAAACTATTTCATTTATTAATAACAAAATTACTTTTATTTTGTGTGAAGCAGATAGCCGGGTGGTAGAGATGTAGATTCTGCAGTAGGTGTACGCCGGTTCAATTCCTGGACAGGTGAGAATATTTTTAAATTCTTTTAAATTAAAAATAATAAAAGATTTCATTTATTAATAACAAAATTACTTTATTTTATATTAAGCAGATAGCCGGGTGGTAGAGATGTAGATTCTGCAGGTGGTGAACCCGGGTTCAATTCCTGTACTGGTGAGATTATTTTTGAATTCTCTGTTATTCAAAATAATAAAACATTTCATTTATTTATAACAAAATTACTTTCCTTTTGTGTGAAGCAGATAGCCCAGTGGTAGAAATATAGATTCTGCAGGTGGTGGACCCCGGGTTCAATTCGTAGACTGGTGAGATTATTTTTGAATTCTTTTAAATTCAAAATAATAAAAGATTTCATTTATTTATAACAAAATTACTTTTATTTTGTGTGAAGCAGATAGCCGGGTGGTAGAGATGTAGATTCTGCAGGTGGTGGACCCTGGTTCAATTCCTGGACAGGTGAGAATATTTTTGAATTGTTTTTTATTCAACATAATAAAATATTTCATTTATTAATAACAAAATTACCTTTATTTTGTGTGAAGCAGATAGCCGGGTGGTAGAGATGTAGATTATGCAGGTGGTGGTCCTGGGTTCAATTCCTGGACAGGTGAGATTATTTTTCAATTCTTTTATATTCAAAATAATAAAAGATTTCATATATTAATAACAAAATTACTTTTATTTTGTGTGAAGCAGATAGCCGGGTGGTAGAGAGATAGATTCTGCAGGTGGTGGACCCGGGTTCAATTCCTGGACAGGTGAAATTATTTTTTAATTTGTTTTTATTCAAAATAATAAACTATTTCATTTATTAATAACAAAATTACCTTTATTTCGCGTGAAACAGATAGCCGGGTGGAAGAGATGTAGATTCGGCACGTGGTGGTCCCGAGTTCAGTTCCTGGACATGTGAGATTATTTTTGAATTCTTTTTTATTCAAAACAATAAAAGATTTCATTTATTAATAACAAAATTACTTTCATTTTGTGTGAAGCAGATAGCCGGGTAGTAGAAATGTAGGTTCTGCAGGTGGTGGACCCGGGTTCAATTCCTGGACAGGTGAGAATATTTTTCAGTTCTTTTAAATTCAAAATAATAAACTATTTCATTTATTAATAACAAAATTACTTTTATTTAATGTGAAGCAGATAGCCGGGTGGTAGAGATGTAGATTCTGCAGTAGGTGGTCCCCGGTTCAATTCCTGGACTGGTGAGAATATTTTTAAATTCTTTTAAATTGAAAATAATAAAATATTTCATTTATTAATAACAAAATTACCTTTATTTCGTGTGAAGCAGATAGCCGGGTGGTAGAGATGTACATTCTGCAGGTGCTGGACCTGGGTTCAATTCCTGGACAGGTGACATTATTTTTTAATTCTTTTTTATTCAAAATAAAAAAATATTTAATTCATTAATAACAAAATTACTTTTATTTTGTGTGAAGCAGATAGCCGGGTGGTAGAGATGTAGATTCTGCAGGTGGTGGACCCCAGTTCAATTCCTGGACAGGTGAGATTATTTGTTAATTCTTTTTAATTCAAAATAATAAAAAATTTCCTTTATTAATAACAAAATTACCTTTATTTCGTGTGAAGCAGAAAGCCGGGTGGTAGAGATATAGATTCTGCAGGTGGTGGACCCCGGGTTCAATTCCTGGACTGGTGAGATTATTTTTGAATTCTTTTTTATCGAAAATAATAAAATATTTCATTTATTAATAACAAAAATACTTTCATTTTGTGTGAAGCAGATAGCCCAGTGGAAGAAATGTAGGTTTTGCACATGGTGGACCCGGGTTCAATTCCTGGACAGGTGAGATAACTTTTGAATTCTTATGCATTCAAAATAATAAAAGATTTTATTTATTAGTAACAAAACTACCTTTATTTTGTGTGATGCTGATAGCCGGGTGGTAGAGATGTAGATTCTGCAGGTGCTGGACCTGGGTTCAATTCCTGGACAGGTGAGAATATTTTATAGTTCTTTTTTATTCAAAATAATAAAAGATTTCATTTATTAATAACAAAATTGCCTTTACTTTGTGTGAAGCAGATAGCCGGGTGGTACAGATGGAGATTCTGCAAATGGTGGACCCGGGTTCAATTCCTGGATGAGTGAGAAATTTGTTGAATTCTTTTATATTCAAAATAATAAAAGATTTCTCTTTTTAATAACAAAATTCCTTTTACTTTGTGTGAAGCAGATAGCCGGGTGGTAGAGTTGTAGATTCTGCAGGTGGTGGACCAGGTTCAATTTCTGGACAGGTGAGATTATTTTTTAATTCTTTTTTATTCAAAATAATAATAGATTTCATTTATTAATAACAAAATTACCTTTATTTTGTGTGAAGCTGATAGCCTGGTGGTACAGATGGAGATTCTGCAAATGGTGGACCCGGGTTCAATTCCTGGATGAGTGAGAAATTTGTTGAATTCTTTTTTATTCAAAATAATAATAGATTTCTCTTTTTAATAACAAAATTCCTTTTACTTTGTGTGAAGCAGATAGCCGGGTGGTAGAGATGTAGATTCTGCAGGTGGTGGACCCGGGTTCAATTCCTGGACAAGTGAGATTATTTTTGAATTCTTTTTTATTCAAAATAATAATAGATTTCATTTATTAACAACAAAATTACTTTTATTTTGTGTGAAGCAGATAGCCGGGTGGTAGAGATGTAGATTCTGCAGGTGGTGGTCCAGGGTTCAATTCCTGGACAGGTAAGATCATTTTTCAGTTCTTTTAAATTCAAAATAATAAAAGATTTCATATATTAATAACAAAATTACTTTTATTTTGTGTGAAGCAGATAGCCGGGTGGTAGAGATGTAGATTCTGCAGGTGGTGGTCCTGGGTTCAATTCCTTGACAGGTGAGATTATTTTTGAATTCTTTTTTATTCAAAATAATACAAAATTTCATTCATTAATAACAAAATTACTTTATTTTATATTAAGCAGATAGCCGGGTGGTAGAGATGTAGATTCTGCAGGTGGTGAACCCGGGTTCAATTCCTGTACTGGTGAGATTATTTTTGAATTCTTTGTTATTCAAAATAATAAAAGATTTCATTTATTAATAACAAAATTACTCTTAATATTTTTAATTTCTTTCAATTAAAAATAAATTCTCTTTCAATTAAAAGATTTCTTTTATTAATAAGAAATTTACTTTTTTTTTGTGTGAAGCAGATAGCCGGGTGGTAGAGATGTAGATTCTGCAGGTGGTGGACCCTGGTTCCATTCCTGGACAGGTGAGAATATTTTTGAATTGTTTTTTATTCAACATAATAAAATATTTCATTTATTAATAACAAAATTACATTTATTTAGTGTGAAGCAGATAGCCGGGTGGTAGAGATGTAGATTCTGCAGGTGGTGGTCCCAAGTTCAATTCCTGGACAGGTGAGAATTTTTTGGTTTTTGTGTTATTGTATGTTCATCATAAATATATAATAAATACAAATTTATTTTATTTTGTGTGAAGCAGATAACCGGGTGGAGAGATGTAGATTCTGCAAGGTGGTGACGGGATCATCACCCTGTACTGGTGAGACTATTTTTGAATTCTTTTTATTCAAAATAATAAAATATTTCATTTACTTATAACACAATTACTTTCATTTTGTGTGAGATTCTGCAGGTGGTGGACGTGGGTTCAATTTCTGGACTGGTGAGGATATTTTTCAAGTTCTTTTAAATTCAAAATAATAAAAGATTTCATATATTAATAACAAAATTTTTTTTTATTTTGTGTAGCTATGATAGCCGGGAGAGAGGTAGATTCTGCAGGTGGTCGACCGGGGTTCAATTCTTCCTGACAGGTGATTATTTTGGAATTTTTTTATTCAAAATAAAAAAATTTCATTTATTTATAATAAATTATATCCGTGTGTAAAGCAGATAGCCGGTGGTAGAGATGTAGATTCTGCAGGTGGTGGACCTGGGTTCAATTCCTGGACTGGTGAGATTATTTTCAATTCTTTTATATTCAAAATAATAAAAGATTTCATATATTAATAACAAAATTACTTTTATTTTGTGTGAAGCAGATAGCCGGGTGGTAGAGAGGTAGATTCTGCAGGTGGTCGACTAGGGTTCAATTCCTGGACAGGTGAGATTATTTTTTAATTTGTTTTTATTCAAAATAATAAAAGATTTCATTTATTAATAACAAAATTACCTTTATTTCGCGTGAAACAGATAGCCGGGTGGTAGAGATGTAGATTCGGCACGTGGTGGTCCCGGGTTCAGTTCCTGGACATGTGAGATTATTTTTAAATTCTTTTTTATTCAAAACAATAAAAGATTTCATTTATTAATAACAAAATTACTTTCATTTTGTGTGAAGCAGATAGCCGGGTAGTAGAAATGTAGGTTCTGCAGGTGGTGGACCCGGGTTCAAATCCTGGACAGGTGAGAATATTTTTCAGTTCTTTTAAATTCAAAATAATAAACTATTTCATTTATTAATAACAAAATTACTTTTATTTAATGTGAAGCAGATAGCCGGGTGGTAGAGATGTAGATTCTGCAGTAGGTGGTCCCCGGTTCAATTCCTGGACTGGTGAGAATATTTTTAAATTCTTTTAAATTGAAAATAATAAAAGATTTCATTTATTAATAACAAAATTACCTTTATTTCGTGTGAAGCAGATAGCCGGGTGGTAGAGATGTAGATTCTGCAGGTGATGGACCCGGGTTCAATTCCTGGACAGGTGAGAATATTTTTGAATTCTTTTTTATTCAAAATAAAAACAGATTTAATTCATTAATAACAAAATTACTTTTATTTTGTGTGAAGCAGATAGCCGGCTGGTAGAGATGTAGATTCTGCAGGTGGTGGACCCCAGTTCAATTCCTGCACAGTTGAGAATATTTGTTACTTCTTTTTAATTCAAAATAATAAAAGATTTCCTATATTAATAACAAAATTACCTTTATTTAATGTGAAGCAGAAAGCCGGGTGGTAGAGATGTAGATTCTGCAGGTGGTGGACCCGGGTTCAATTCCTGGACTGGTGAGAAAATTTTTGAATTCTTTTATCAAAAATAATAAAATATTTCATTTATTAATAACAAAATTACTTTCATTTTGTGTGAAGCCCAGATGGAAGAAATTATATTCAAAATAATAATATTTCATTTTTTTAATAACAAAATTCTTTTTATTTCGTGTGAAGCAGATAGCCGGTTTATTTCGAGTGAGTGAAGCATCGGGCCAGTGGTAGAGATGGTGATTGGTGGGGTGTCCCGGGTTCGTTCAATTCCTGGACAGGTAATTTCATTTTTAAATCTCTTCAAATAAAAAAATAATAATTTTTAATAATAACAATATTCCATTTTATATGAAGCAGATAGCAGATAGCCGGAGGGTAGAGATGTAGATTGCAGGTGGTGTGGTCCTGGGTTCAATTTTGACAGGTAATTTTTTATTTTTTTTTTCTTTTTTATAATAAATACAAATTCATTCATTAACAAAATTACTTTATTTTATATTATATTAAGCAGCAGATTGTAGAGATGTAGATTCTGCAGGTGGTGAACCCGGGTTCAATTCCTGTACTGGTGAGTGAAGCAGATAGCCGGGTGGTAGAGATGTAGATTCTGCAGGTGGTGGACCCTGGTTCCATTCCTGGACAGGTGAGAATATTTTTGAATATTTTATTCAAAATAATAAAGATTTCATTTATTAATAACAAAATTACCTTTATTTCGTGTGAAGCAGATAGCCGGGTGGTAGAGATGTAGATTCTGCAGGTGGTGGTCAGGTACAATTCCTGGACAGGGGTTCAATTCCTTGACAGGTGAGATTATTTTTGAATTCTTTTTATTCAAAATAATAAAAGATTTCATTTATTAATAACAAAATTACTTTCATTTTGTGTGAAACAGATAGCCGGGTGGTAGAAATGTAGATTCTGCAGGTGGTGGACCCGGGTTCAAATCCTGGACAGGTGAGATTATTTTTCAGTTCTTTTAAATTCAAAATAATAAAAGATTTCATATATTAATAACAAAATTACTTTATTTAGATTTCATTAATTAATAACAAAATTACTTTTATTTTGTGTGAAGCAGATAGCCGGGTGGTAGAGATGTAGATTCTGCAGGTGGTGGACCCGGGTTCAATTCCTGGACAGGTGAGAATATTTTTCAGTTCTTTTAAATTCAAAATAATAAAAGATTTCATATATTAATAACAAAATTACTTTTATTTTGTGTGAAGCAGATAGCCGGGTGGTAGAGATGTAGATTCTGCAGGTGGTGGACCAGGGTTCAATTCCAGGACAAGTGAGATTATTTTTGAATTCTTTTTTATTCAAAATAATAAAATATTTCATTTATTAATAACAAAATTACTTTTATTTTGTGTGAAACAGATAGCCGGGTGGTAGAGATGTATATTCTGCAGGTGGTGGTCTCGGGTTCAATTCCTGGACTGGTGAGAATAATTTTAAATTCTTTTAAATTAAAAATAATAAAAGATTTCATTTATTAATAACAAAATTACTTTTATTTTGTGTGAAACAGATACCCGGGTGGTAGAGATGTAAATTCTGCAGGTGGTGGTCCTGGGTTCAATTCCTTGACAGGTGAGATTATTTTTTGAATTCTTTTTTATTCAAAATAATAAAATATTTCATTTATTTATAACAAAATTACCTTCATTTTGTGTGAAGCAGATAGCCGGGTGGTAGAGATGTAGATTCTGCAGGTGGTGGACCCGGTTTCAATTTTGGACAGGTGAGAATGTTTTTCAGTTCTTTTAAATTCAAAATAATTAAAGATTTCATATATTAATAACAAAATTACCTTTATTTCGCGTGAAACAGATAGCCAGGTGGTACAGATGTAGATTCTGCACGTCGTGGTCCCGGGTTCAATTCCTGGACATGTGAGATTATTTTTGAATTCTTTTTTGTTCAAAACAATAAAAGATTTCATTTATTAATAACAAAATTACTTTCATTTTGTGTGAAACAGATAGCCGGGTGGTAGAGATGTAGATTCTGCAGGTGGTGAACCCGGGTTCAATTCCTGTACTGGTGAGATTATTTTTGAATTCTTTTTTATTCAAAATATTAAAATATTTCATTTATTTATAACAAAATTACTTTCATTTTGTGTGAAGCAGATAGCCGGATGGTAGAGATGTAGATTCTGCAGGTGGTGGACCAGGGTTCAATTCCTGGACAGGTCAGATTATTTTTGAATTGTTTTTTATTCAAAATAATAAAATATTTCATTTATTAATAACAAAATTACCTTTATTTCGTGTGAAGCAGATAGCCGGGTGGTAGAGATGTAGATTCTGCAGGTGGTGGACCAGGGTTCGAAGCAGATAGCCGGATGGTAGAGATGTAGATTCTGCAGGTGGTGGTCCAGGGTTCAATTCCTGGACAGGTGAGAATATTTTTGACTTCTTTTTTATTCAAAATAATAAAATATTTCATATATTAATAACAAAATTACCTTTATTTCGTGTGAAGCAGATAGCCGGGTGGTAGAGATGTAGATTCTGCAGGTGGTGGACCAGGGTTCAATTCCTGGACAGGTGAGATTATTTTTGAATTCTTTTTTATTCAAAATAATAAAATATTTCATTTATTAATAACAAAATTACTTTTATTTTGTGTGAAACAGATAGCCGGGTGGTAGAGATGTATATTCTGCAGTTGGTGGTCTCGGGTTCAATTCCTGGACTGGTGAGAATAATTTTAAATTCTTTTAAATTAAAAATAATAAAAGATTTCATTTATTAATAACAAAATTACTTTTATTTTGTGTGAAACAGATACCCGGGTGGTAGAGATGTAAATTCTGCAGGTGGTGGTCCTGGGTTCAATTCCTTGACAGGTGAGATTATTTTTGAATTCTTTTTTATTCAAAATAATAAAATATTTCATTTATTTATAACAAAATTACCTTCATTTTGTGTGAAGCAGATAGCCGGGTGGTAGAGATGTAGATTCTGCAGGTGGTGGACCCGGTTTCAATTTTGGACAGGTGAGAATGTTTTTCAGTTCTTTTAAATTCAAAATAATTAAAGATTTCATATATTAATAACAAAATTACCTTTATTTCGCGTGAAACAGATAGCCAGGTGGTACAGATGTAGATTCTGCACGTGGTGGTCCCGGGTTCAATTCCTGGACATGTGAGATTATTTTTAAATTCTTTTTTATTCAAAATAATAAAAGATTTCATTTATTAATAACAAAATTACCTTTATTTCGTATGAAGCAGATAGCCGGGTGGTAGAGATGTAGATTCTGCAGGTGGTGAACCCGGGTTCAATTCCTGTACTGGTGAGATTATTTTTGAATTCTTTTTTATTCAAAATAATAAAATATTTCATTTATTTATAACAAAATGAAGCACATAGCCGAATGGTAGAGATGTAGATTCTGCAGGTGGTGGACCAGGGTTCAATTCCTGGACAGGTCAGATTATTTTTAATTCTTTTTAATTCAAAATAATAAAATATTTCATTTATTAATAACAAAATTACCTTTATTTCGTGTGAAGCAGATAGCCGGGTGGTAGAGATGTAGATTCTGCAGGTGGTGGACCAGGGTTCAATTCCTGTACTGGTGAGATTATTTTTGAATTCTTTTTTATTCAAAATAATAAAATATTTCATTTATTTATAACAAAATGAAGCACATAGCCGAATGGTAGAGATGTAGATTCTGCAGGTGGTGGACCAGGGTTCAATTCCTGGACAGGTCAGATTATTTTTGAATTATTTTTTATTCAAAATAATAAAATATTTCATTTATTAATAACAAAATTACCTTTATTTCGTGTGAAGCAGATAGCCGGGTGGTAGAGATGTAGATTCTGCAGGTGGTGGACCAGGGTTCAATTCCTGGACAGGTGAGATTATTTTTGAATTCTTTTTTATTCAAAATAATAAAATATTTCATTTATAAATAACAAAATGACCTTTTTCGTGTGAAGCAGATAACCGGGTGGTAGAGATTTAGATTCTGCACGTGGTGGTCCCGGGTTCAATTCCTGGACAGGTGACATTATTTTTCAATTCTTTTATATTCAAAATAATAAAAGTTTTCATTTATTAATAACAAAATTACTTTTGTTTAATGTGAAGCAGATAGCCGGGTGGTAGAGATGAAGATTCTGCAAAAGGTGGACCCCGGTTCAATTCCTGGACTGGTGAGAATATTTTTAAATTCTTTTAAATTCAAAATAATAAAAGATTTCATTTATTAATAACAAAATTACTTTTATTTGGTGTGAAGCAGATAGCCCAGTGGAAGAAATGTAGATTCTGCACGTGGTGGACCCGGGTTCAATTCCTGGACAGGTGAAAAATTTTTATAGTTCTTTTTTATTCAAAATAATAAAAGATTTCATTTATTAATAACAAAATTGCCTTTACTTTGTGTGAAGCAGATAGCCGGGTTGTAGAGATGGAGATTCTGCAGGTGGTGGACCCGGGTTCAATTCCTGGATGGGTGAGAATTTTTTTAAATTCTTTTAAACTAAAAATATCAAAAGATTTCCTTTATTAATAACAAAATTGCCTTTATTTTGTGTGAAGCTGATAGCCTGTTGGTACAGATGGAGATTCTGCAGGTGGTGGACCCGGGTTCAATTCCTGGATGAGTGAGAAATTTGTTGAATTCTTTTATATTCAAAATAATAAAAGATTTCATTTTTTAATAACAAAATTGCCTTTACTTTGTGTGAAGCAGATAGCCGGGTGGTAGAGATGTAGATTCTGCAGGTGGTGGACCAGGGTTCAATTCCTGGACAAGTGAGATTATTTTTGAATTCTTTTTTATTCAAAATAATAAAATATTTCATTTATTTATAACAAAATGAAGCACATAGCCGAATGGTAGAGATGTAGATTCTGCAGGTGGTGGACCAGGGTTCAATTCCTGGACAGGTCAGATTATTTTTGAATTATTTTTTATTCAAAATAATAAAATATTTCATTTATTAATAACAAAATTACCTTTATTTCGTGTGAAGCAGATAGCCGGGTGGTAGAGATGTAGATTCTGCAGGTGGTGGACCAGGGTTCAATTCCTGGACAGGTGAGATTATTTTTGAATTCTTTTTTATTCAAAATAATAAAATATTTCATTTATAAATAACAAAATTACCTTTTTTCGTGTGAAGCAGATAGCCGGGTGGTAGAGATTTAGATTCTGCACGTGGTGGTCCCGGGTTCAATTCCTGGACAGGTGACATTATTTTTCAATTCTTTTATATTCAAAATAATAAAAGTTTTCATTTATTAATAACAAAATTACTTTTGTTTAATGTGAAGCAGATAGCCCGGTGGTAGAGATGTAGATTCTGCAGAAGGTGGACCCCGGTTCAATTCCTGGACTGGTGAGAATATTTTTAAATTCTTTTAAATTCAAAATAATAAAAGATTTCATTTATTAATAACAAAATTACTTTTATTTGGTGTGAAGCAGATAGCCCAGTGGAAGAAATGTAGATTCTGCACGTGGTGGACCCGGGTTCAATTCCTGGACAGGTGAAAAATTTTTATAGTTCTTTTTTATTCAAAATAATAAAAGATTTCATTTATTAATAACAAAATTGCCTTTACTTTGTGTGAAGCAGATAGCCGGGTTGTAGAGATGGAGATTCTGCAGGTGGTGGACCCGGGTTCAATTCCTGGATGGGTGAGAATTTTTTTAAATTCTTTTAAACTAAAAATATCAAAAGATTTCCTTTATTAATAACAAAATTGCCTTTATTTTGTGTGAAGCTGATAGCCTGTTGGTACAGATGGAGATTCTGCAGGTGGTGGACCCGGGTTCAATTCCTGGATGAGTGAGAAATTTGTTGAATTCTTTTATATTCAAAATAATAAAAGATTTCATTTTTTAATAACAAAATTCCTTTTATTTTGTGTGAAGCAGATAGCCGGGTGGTAGAGATGTAGATTCTGCAGGTGGTGGACCAGGGTTCAATTCCTGGACAAGTGAGATTATTTTTGAATTCTTTTTTATTCAAAATAATAAACTATTTCCTTTATTAATAACAAAATTACCTTTATTTCGAGTGAAGCAGATAGCCGGGTGGTAGAGATGTAGATTCTGCAGGTGGTGGTCCCGGGTTCAATTCCTGGACAGGTAAGATCATTTTTAAATTCTTTTATATTCAAAATAATAAAAGATTTCATTTTTTAATAACAAAATTCCATTTATTTTGTGTGAAGCAGATAGCCGGGTGGTAGAGATGTAGATTCTGCAGGTGGTGGTCCTGGGTTCAATTCCTTGACAGGTGAGATTATTTTTGAATTCTTTTTTATTCAAAATAATAAAAGATTTCATTTTTTAATAACAAAATTCCATTTATTTTGTGTGAAGCAGATAGCCGGGTGGTAGAGATGTAGATTCTGCAGGTGGTGAACCGGGGTTCAATTCCTGTACTGGTGAGATTATTTTTGAATTCTTTGTTATTCAAAATAATAAAAGATTTCATTTATTAATAACAAAATTACCTTTATTTCGTGTGAAGCAGATAGCCGGGTGGTAGAGATGTAGATTATGCAGGTGGTGGTCCCGGGTACAATTCCTGGACAGGTGAGATTATTTTTCAATTCTTTTATATTCAAAATAATAAAAGATTTCATATATTAATAACAAAATTACTTTTATTTTGTGTGAAGCAGATAGCCGGGTGGTAGAGAGGTAGATTCTGCAGGTGGTCGACCAGGGTTCAATTCCTGGACAGGTGAGATTTTTTTTAAATTTGTTTTTATTCAAAATAATAAAAGATTTCCTTTATTAATAACAAAATTACCTTTATTTCGCGTGAAACAGATAGCCGGGTGGTAGAGATGTAGATTCGGCACGTTGTGGTCCCGGGTTCAGTTCCTGGACATGTGAGATTATTTTTGAATTCTTTTTTATTCAAAACAATAAAAGATTTCATTTATTAATAACAAAATTACTTTCATTTTGTGTGAAGCAGATAGCCGGGTAGAAGAAATGTAGGTTCTGCAGGTGGTGGACCAGGGTTCAATTCCTGGACAGGTGAGAATATTTTTCACTTCTTTTAAATTCAAAATAATAAACTATTCCATTTATTAATAACAAAATTACTTTTATTTAATGTGAAGCAGATAGCCGGGTGGTAGAGATGTAGATTCTGCAGTAGGTGGTCCCCGGTTCAATTCCTGGACTGGTGAGAATATTTTTAAATTCTTTTAAATTAAAAATAATAAAAGATTTCATTTATTAATAACAAAATTACCTTTATTTCGTGTGAAGCAGATAGCCGGGTGGTAGAGATGTAGATTCTGCAGGTGATGGACCTGGGTTCAATTCCTGGACAGGTGAGAATATTTTTGAATTCTTTTTTATTCAAAATAAAAACAGATTTAATTCATTAATAACAAAATTACTTTTATTTTGTGTGAAGCAGATAGCCGGCTGGTAGAGATGTAGATTCTGCAGGTGGTGGACCCCAGTTCAATTCCTGCACAGTTGAGAATATTTGTTACTTCTTTTAAATTAAAAATAATAAAAGATTTCCTTTATTAATAACAAAATTACCTTTATTTCGTGTGAAGCAGAAAGCCGGGTGGTAGAGATATAGATTCTGCAGGTGGTGGACCCGGGTTCAATTCCTGGACTGGTGAGATTATTTTTGAATTCTTTTTTATCGAAAATAATAAAATATTTCATTTATTAATAACAAAAATACTTTCATTTTGTGTGAAGCAGATAGCCGGGTGGTAGAGATGTAGATTCTGCAGGTGGTGGACCCCGGGTCCAATTCCTTGACATGTGAGATCATTTTTGAATATTTTATTCAAAATAATAAAAGATTTCATTTATTAATAACAAAATTACCTTTATTTCGCGTGAAACAGATAGCCGGTGGTAGAGATGTAGATTCTGCACGTCGTGGTCCCGGGTTCATCTCCTGGACAGACAGGTGAGATTATTTTTGAATTCTTTTTTGTTCAAAACAATAAAAGATTTCATTTATTAATAACAAAATTACTTTCATTTTGTGTGAAACAGATAGCCGGGTGGTAGAAATGTAGATTCTGCAGGTGGTGGACCCGGGTTCAAATCCTGGACAGGTGAGATTATTTTTCAGTTCTTTTAAATTCAAAATAATAAAAGATTTCATATATTAATAACAAAATTACTTTTATTTTGTGTGAAGCAGATAGCCGGGTGGTAGAGATGTAGATTCTGCAGGTGGTGGACCAGGGTTCAATTCCTGGACAAGTGAGATTATTTTTGAATTCTTTTTTATTCAAAATAATAAAATATTTCATTTATTAATAACAAAATTACTTTTATTTTGTGTGAAACAGATAGCCGGGTGGTAGAGATGTATATTCTGCAGGTGGTGGTCTCGGGTTCAATTCCTGGACTGGTGAGAATAATTTTAAATTCTTTTAAATTAAAAATAATAAAAGATTTCATTTATTAATAACAAAATTACTTTTATTTTGTGTGAAACAGATACCCGGGTGGTAGAGATGTAAATTCTGCAGGTGGTGGTCCTGGGTTCAATTCCTTGACAGGTGAGATTATTTTTGAATTCTTTTTTATTCAAAGTAATAAAATATTTCATTTATTTATAACAAAATTACCTTCATTTTGTGTGAAGCAGATAGCCGGGTGGTAGAGATGTAGATTCTGCAGGTGGTGGACCCGGTTTCAATTCTTGGACAGGTGAGAATGTTTTTCAGTTCTTTTAAATTCAAAATAATTAAAGATTTCATATATTAATAACAAAATTACCTTTATTTCGCGTGAAACAGATAGCCAGGTGGTACAGATGTAGATTCTGCACGTGGTGGTCCCGGGTTCAATTCCTGGACATGTGAGATTATTTTTAAATTCTTTTTTATTCAAAATAATAAAAGATTTCATTTATTAATAACAAAATTACCTTTATTTCGTATGAAGCAGATAGCCGGGTGGTAGAGATGTAGATTCTGCAGGTGGTGAACCCGGGTTCAATTCCTGTACTGGTGAGATTATTTTTGAATTCTTTTTTATTCAAAACAATAAAAGATTTCATTTATTAATAACAAAATTACTTTCATTTTGTGTGAAACAGATAGCCGGGTGGTAGAAATGTAAATTCTGCAGGTGGTGGGCCCGGGTGCAAATCCTGGACAGGTGAGATTATTTTTCAGTTCTTTTAAATTCAAAATAATAAAAGATTTCATATATTAATAACAAAATTACTTTTATTTTGTGTGAAGCAGATAGCCGGGTGGTAGAGATGTAGATTCTGCAGGTGGTGGACCCGGGTTCAATTCCTGGACAGGTGAGAATATTTTTAAGTTCTTTTAAATTCAAAATAATAAAAGATTTCATATATTAATAACAAAATTACTTTTATTTTGTGTGAAACAGATACCCGGGTGGTAGAGATGTAAATTCTGCAGGTGGTGGTCCTGGGTTCAATTCCTTGACAGGTGAGATTATTTTCGAATTCTTTTTTATTCAAAATAATAAAATATTTCATTTATTTATAACAAAATTACCTTCATTTTGTGTGAAGCAGATAGCCGGGTGGTAGAGATGTAGATTCTGCAGGGTTCAATTCCTTGACAGGTGAGATTATTTTTGAATTCTTTTTTATTCAAAGTAATAAAATATTTCATTTATTAATAACAAAATTACCTTCATTTTGTGTGAAGCAGATAGCCGGGTGGTAGAGATGTAGATTCTGCAGGTGGTGGACCCGGTTTCAATTCTTGGACAGGTGAGAATGTTTTTCAGTTCTTTTAAATTCAAAATAATTAAAGATTTCATATATTAATAACAAAATTACCTTTATTTCGCGTGAAACAGATAGCCAGGTGGTACAGATGTAGATTCTGCACGTGGTGGTCCCGGGTTCAATTCCTGGACATGTGAGATTATTTTTAAATTCTTTTTTATTCAAAATAATAAAAGATTTCATTTATTAATAACAAAATTACCTTTATTTCGTATGAAGCAGATAGCCGGGTGGTAGAGATGTAGATTCTGCAGGTGGTGAACCCGGGTTCAATTCCTGTACTGGTGAGATTATTTTGAATTCTTTTTATTCAAAACAATAAAAGATTTCATTTATTAATAACAAAATTACTTTCATTTTGTGTGAAACAGATAGCCGGGTGGTAGAAGTGTAGATTCTGCAGGTGGTGGGCCCGGGTTCAAATCCTGGACAGGTGAGATTATTTTTCAGTTCTTTTAAATTCAAAATAATAAAAGATTTCATATATTAATAACAAAATTACTTTTATTTTGTGTGAAGCAGATAGCCGGGTGGTAGAGATGTAGATTCTGCAGGTGGTGGACCTGGGTTCAATTCCTGGACAGGTGAGAATATTTTTTAATTCTTTTATATTCAAAATAATAAAAGATTTCATATATTAATAACGAAATTACTTTTATTTTGTGTGAAGCAGATAGCCGGGTGGTAGAGATGTAGATTCTGCAGGTGGTGGACCAGGGTTCAATTCCTGGACAAGTGAGATTATTTTTGAATTCTTTTTTTTTCAAAATAATAAAATATTTCAGTTATTAATAACAAAATTACTTTTATTTTGTGTGAAACAGATAGCCGGGTGGTAGAGATGTATATTCTGCAGGTGGTGGTCTCGGGGTCAATTCCTGGACTGGTGAGAATATTTTTAAATTCTTTTAAATTAAAACTAATAAAAGATTTCATTTATTAATAACAAAATTACTTTTATTTTGTGTGAAACAGATACCCGGGTGGTAGAGATGTAAATTCTGCAGGTGGTGGTCCTGGGTTCAATTCCTTGACAGGTGAGATTATTTTAGAATTCTTTTTTATTCAAAATAATAAAATATTTCATTTATTTATAACAAAATTACCTTCATTTTGTGTGAAGCAGATAGCCGGGTGGTAGAGATGTAGATTCTGCAGGTGGTGGACCCGGTTTCAATTCTTGGACAGGTGAGAATATTTTTCAGTTCTTTTAAATTCAAAATAATTAAAGATTTTATATATTAATAACAAAATTACGTTTATTTCGCGTGAAACAGATAGCCAGGTGGTAGAGATGTAGATTCTGCACGTGGTGGTTCCGGGTTCAATTCCTGGACATGTGAGATTATTGTTAAATTCTTTTTTATTCAAAATAATAAAAGATTTCATTTATTAATAACAAAATTACCTTTATTTCGTATGAAGCAGATAGCCGGGTGGTAGAAATGTAGATTCTGCAGGTGGTGAACCCGGGTTCAATTCCTGTACTGGTGAGATTATTTTTGAATTCTTTTTTATTCAAAATAATAAAATATTTCATTTATTTATAACAAAATGAAGCACATAGCCGAATGGTAGAGATGTAGATTCTGCAGGTGGTGGACCAGGGTTCAATTCCTGGACAGGTCAGATTATTTTTGAATTATTTTTTATTCAAAATAATAAAATATTTCATTTATTAATAACAAAATTACCTTTATTTCGTGTGAAGCAGATAGCCGGGTGGTAGAGATGTACATTCTGCAGGTGCTGGACCTGGGTTCAATTCCTGGACAGGTGACATTATTTTTTAATTCTTTTTTATTCAAAATAATAAAAGATTTAATTTATAAATAACAAAATTACCTTTTTTTCGTGTGAAGCAGATAGCCGGGTGGAAGATATTTAGATTCTGCACGTGGTGGTCCCGGGTTCAATTCCTGGACAGGTGACATTATTTTTCAATTCTTTTATATTCAAAATAATAAAAACTTTCATTTATTAATAACAAAATTACTTTTGTTTAATGTGAAGCAGATAGCCCGGTGGTAGAGATGTAGATTCTACAGTAGGTGGACCCCGGTTCAATTCCTGGACTGGTGAGAATATTTTTAAATTCTTTTAAATTCAAAATAATAAAAGATTTCATTTATTAATAACAAAATTACTTTTATTTGGTGTGAAACAGATAGCCGGGTGGTAGAGATGTAGATTCTGCAGGTGGTGGTTTCGGGTTCAATTCCTGGACTGGTGAGAATATTTTTAAATTCTTTTAAATTAAAAATGATAAAAGATTTCATTTATTAATAACAAAATTACTTTTATTTTGTGTGAAACAGATAGCCGGGTGGTAGAGATGTAGATTCTGCAGGTTGTGGTCCTGGGTTCAATTCCTTGACAGGTGAGATTATTTTTGAACTCTTTTTTATTCAAAATAATAAAACATTTCATATATTAATAACAAAATTACTTTTATTTTGTGTGAAGCAGATAGCCGGGTGCTAGAGAGGTAGATTCTGCAGGTGGTCGACCAGGGTTCAATTCCTGGACAGGTGAGATTATTTTTGAATTCTTTTTTATTCAAAATAATAAAAGATTTTATTTATTAATAACAAAATTACCTTTATTTCGCGTGAAACAGATAGCCGGGTTTTAGAGATGTAGATTCTGCAGGTGGTCGACCAGGGTTCAATTTCTGGACTGGTGTGAATATTTTTAAATTCTTTTAAATTAAAAATAATAAAAGATTTCAGTTCCTGGACAGGTGAGATTATTTTTGAATTTTTTTTTATTCAAAATAAAAACAGATTTAATTCATTAATAACAAAATTACTTTTATTTTGTGTGAAGCAGATAGCCGGCTGGTAGAGATGTAGATTCTGCAGGTGGTGGACCCCGGTTCAATTCCTGCACAGTTGAGAATATTTGTTACTTCTTTTAAATTAAAAATAATAAAAGATTTCCTTTATTAATAACAAAATTACCTTTATTTCGTGTGAAGCAGAAAGCCGGGTGGTAGAGATATAGATTCTGCAGGTGGTGGACCCGGGTTCAATTCCTGGACTGGGAGATTATTTTTGAATTATTTTTTATCGAAAATAATAAAATATTTCATTTATTAATAACAAAAATACTTTCATTTTGTGTGAAGCAGATAGCCCAGTGGAAGAAATGTAGATTCTGCACGTGGTGGACCCGGGTTCAATTCCTGGACAGGTGAGATAATTGTTGAATTCTTATGCATTCAAAATAATAAATGATTTTATGTATTAGTAACAAAACTACCTTTATTTTGTGTGAAGCAGATAGCCGGGTGGTAGAGATGTAGATTCTGCAGGTGCTGGACCTGGGTTCAATTCCTGGACAGGTGAGAATATTTTATAGTTCTTTTTTATTCAAAATAACAAAAGATTTCATTTATTAATAACAAAATTGCCTTTACTTTGTGTGAAGCAGATAGCCGGGTTGTAGAGATGGAGATTCTGCAGGTGCTGGACCCGGGTTCAATTCCTGAATGGGTGAGAATTTTTTTAATTCTTTTAAACTAAAAATATCAAAAGATTTCCTTTATTAATAACAAAATTGCCTTTATTTTGTGTGAAGCTGATAGCCGGGTGGTACAGATGGAGATTCTGCAAATGGTCGACCCGGGTTCAATTCCTGGATGAGTGAGAAATTTTTTGAATTCTTTTTTATTCAAAATAATAAAATATTTCATTTATTTATAACAAAATTACTTTCATTTTGTGTGAAGCAGATAGCCGGGTGGTAGAGATTGAGATTCTGTAGGTGGTAGACCAGGGTTAAATTCCTGGACAGGTCAGATTATTTTTGAATTATTTTTTATTCAAAATAATAAAAGATTTCCTTTATTAATAACAAAATTACCTTTATTTCGTGTGAAGCAGAAAGCCGGGTGGTAGAGATGTAGATTCTGCAGGTGGTGGTCCTGGGTTCAATTCCTGGACAGGTGAGATTATTTTTGAATTCTTTTTTATTCAAAACAATAAAAGATTTCATTTATTAATAACAAAATTACTTTCATTTTGTGTGAAGCAGATAGCCGGGTAGTAGAAATGTAGATTCTGCAGGTGGTGGACCCGGGTTCAATTCCTGGACAGGTGAAAATATTTTTCAGTTCTTTTATATTCAAAATAATAAAAGATTTCATATATTAATAACAAAATTACTTTGATTTTATATTAAGCAGATAGCCGGGTGGTAGAGATGTAGATTCTGCAGGTGGTGAACCCGGGTTCAATTCCTGTACTGGTGAGATTATTTTTAAATTCTTTTTTATTCAAAATAATAAAATATTTCATTTATTTATAACAAAATTACTTTTATTTTGTGTGAAGCAGATAGCCGGGTGGTAGAGATGTAGATTCTGCAGGTGGTGGACCTGGGTTCAATTCCTGGACAGGTGAGAATATTTTATAGTTCTTTTTCATTCAAAATAATAAAAGATTTCATTTATTAATAACAAAATTGCCTTTACTTTGTGTGAAGCAGATAGCCGGGCTGTAGAGATGGAGATTCTGCAGGTGGTGGACCCGGGTTCAATTCCTGCATGGGTGAGAATTTTTTTAAATTCTTTTAAATGAAAAATAATAAAAAGATTTCATTTATTAATAACAAAATTACTTTTATTTTGTGTGAAACAGATAGCCGGGTGGTAGAGATGTAGATTCTGCAGGTGCTGGACCCCGGGTCCAATTCCTGGACATGTGAGATTATTTTTGAATTCTTTTTTATTCAAAATAATAAAAGATTTCATTTATTAATAACAAAATTACCTTTATTTCGCGTGAAACAGATAGCCGGGTGGTAGAGATGTAGATTCTGCACGTGGTGGTCCCGGATTCAATTCCTGGACATGTGAGATTATTTTTGAATTCTTTTTTATTCAAAACAATAAAAGATTTCATTTATTAAGAACAAAATTACTTTTATTTTGTGTGAAGCAGATAGCCGGGTGGTAGAAATGTAGATTCTGCAGGTGGTGGACCCGGGTTCAATTCCTAGACAGGTGAAAATATTTTTAAGTTCTTTTAAATTCAAAATAATAAAAGATTTCATATATTAATAACAAAATGACTTTTATTTTATATTAAGCAGATAGCCGGGTGGTAGAGATGTAGATTCTGCAGGTGGTGAACCCGGGTTCAATTCCTGTACTAGTGAGATTATTTTTGAATTCTTTTTTATTCAAAATAATAAAATATTTCATTTATTAATAACAAAATTCCTTTTATTTTGTGTGAAGCAGATAGCCGGGTGGTAGAGATGTAGATTCTGCACGTGGTGGACCAGGGTTCAATTCCTGGACAGGTGAGATTATTTTTGAATTCTTTTTTATTCAAAATAATAAAATATTTCATTTATTAATAACAAAATTACCTTTATTTCGTGTGAAGCAGATAGCCGGGTGGTAGAGATGTACATTCTGCAGGTGCTGGACCTGGGTTCAATTCCTGGACAGGTGACATTATTTTTTAATTCTTTTTTATTCAAAATAATAAAAGATTTAATTTATTAATAACAAAATTACTTTTATTTAATGTGAAGCTGATAGCCGGATGGTGCAGATGGAGATTCTGCAAATGGTGGACCCGGGTTCAATTCCTGGATGAGTGAGAAATTTGTTGAATTCTTTTATATTCAAATTAATAAAAGATTTATTTATTTCATTTATTAATAACAAAATTACGTTTATTTTGTGTGAAACAGATAGCCGGGTGGTAGAGATGTAGATTCTGCAGGTAGTGGTCCCGGGTTCAATTCCTGGACAGGTGAGATTATTTTTCAATTCTTTTATATTCAAAATAATAAAAGATTTCATTTATTAATAACAAAATTACTTTTATTTAATGTGAAGCAGATAGCCCCGTGGTAGAGATGTAGATTCTGCAGTAGGTGGACCCCGGTTCAATTCCTGGCCTGGTGAGAATATTTTTAAATTCTTTTAAATTCAAAATAATAAAAGATTTCATTTATTAATAACAAAATTACTTTTATTTTGTGTGAAACAGATAGCCGGGTGGTAGAGATGTAGATTCTGCAGGTGGTGGTTTCGGGTTCAATTCCTGGACTGGTGAGAATATTTTTAAATTCTTTTAAATTAAAAATAATAAAAGATTTCATTTTTTAATAACAAAATTACTTTGTGTGAAGCAAAGAGCCGGGTGGTAGAGATGTAGATTCTGCAGGTGGTGGACCTGGGTTCAATTCCTGGACAGGTGAGATTATTTTTGAATTCTTTTTTATTCAAAATAATAAAAGATTTCATTTATTAATAACAAAATTACTTTCATTTTGTGTGAAGCAGAGAGCCGGGTAGTAGATATGTAGATTCTGCAGGTGGTGGACCCGGGTTCAATTCCTGGACAGGTGAGAATATTTTTCAGTTCTTTTAAATTCAAAATAATAAAAGATTTCATATATTAATAACAAAATGACTTTTATTTTGTGTGAAGCAGATAGCCGGGTGGTAGAGATGTAGATTCTGCAGGTGGTGGACCAGGGTTCAATTCTGGACAGGTGAGAATATTTTTTAATTCTTTTATATTCAAAATAATAAAAGATTTCATTTATTATTAACAAAATTACTTTTATTTAATGTGAAGCAGACAGCCGGGTGGTAGAGATGTAGATTCTGCAGGTGGTGGATCTGGGTTCAATTCCTGGACAGGTGAGATTATTTTTGAATTCTTTTTTATTCAAAATAATAAAATATTTCATTTATTAATAACAAAATTACCTTTATTTCGTGTGAAGCAGATAGCCGGGTGGTAGAGATGTAGATTCTGCAGGTAGTGGTCCCGGGTTCAATTCCTGGACAGGTGAGATTATTTTTCAATTCTTTTATATTCAAAATAATAAAAGATTTCAATTATTATTAACAAAATTACTTTCATTTAATGTGAAGCAGATAGCCGGGTGGTAGAGATGTAGATTCTGCAGGTGGTGGTTCTGGGTTCAATTCCTGGACAAGTGAGATTATTTTTGAATTCTTTTTATTCAAAATAATAAACTATTTCCTTTATTAATAACAAAATTACCTTTATTTCGCGTGAAACAGATAGCCGGTGGTAGAGATGTAGATTCTGCACGTCGTGGTCCCGGGTTCATCTCCTGGACAGACAGGTGAGATTATTTTTGAATTCTTTTTTGTTCAAAACAATAAAAGATTTCATTTATTAATAACAAAATTACTTTTATTTTGTGTGAAGCAGATAGCCGGGTAGTAGAAATGTAGATTCTGCAGGTGGTGGACCCGGGTTCAATTCCTGGACAGGTGAGAATATTTTTCAGTTCTTTTAAATTCAAAATAATAAAAGATTTCATATATTAATAACAAAATTACTTTTATTTTATATTAAGCAGATAGCCGGGTGGTAGAGATGTAGATTCTGCTTGTGGTGAACCCGGGTTCAATTCCTGTACTGGTGAGATTATTTTTGAATTCTTTTTTATTCAAAATAATAAAATATTTCATTTATTCATGACAAAATTACTTTCATTTTGTGTGAAGCAGATAGCCGGGTGGTAGAGATGTAGATTCTGCAGGTGGTGGACCAGGGTTCAATTCCTGGACAGGTCAGATTATTTTTGAATTATTTTTTATTCAAAATAATAATATATTTCATTTATATATAACAAAATTACCTTTATTTCGTGTGAAGCAGATAGCCGGGTGGTAAAGATGTACATTCTGCAGGTGCTGGACCTCGGTTCAATTCCTGGACAGGTGAGACTATTTTTTAATTCTTTTATATTCAAAATAATAAAAGATTTCATTTATTAATAACAAAACTACTTTTATTTAATGTGAAGCTGATAGCCGGGTGGTGCAGATGGAGATTCTGCAAATGCTGGACCCGGGTTCAATTCCTGGATGAGTGAGAAATTTTTTGAATTCTTTTATATTCAAATTAATAAAAGATTTCATTTATTAATAACAAAATTACTTTTATTTTGTGTGAAACAGATAGCCGGGTGGTAGAGATGTAGATTCTGCAGATAGTGGTCCCGGGTTCAATTCCTGGACAGGTGAGATTATTTTTTAATTCTTTTATATTCAAAATAATAAAAGATTTCATTTATTAATAACAAAATTACTTTTATTTAATATGAAGCAGATAGCCCAGTGGTAGAGATGTAGATTCTGCAGTAGGTGGACCCCGGTTCAATTCCTGGACTGGTGAGAATATTTTTAAATTCTTTTAAATTCAAAATAATAAAAGATTTCATTTATTAATAACAAAATTACTTTTATTTTGTGTGAAACAGATAGCCCGTTGGTAGAGATGTAGATTCTGCAGGTGGTGGTTTCGGGTTCAATTCCTGGATGAGTGAGAAATTTTTTGAATTCTTTTATATTCAAATTAATAAAAGATTTCATTTATTAATAACAAAATTACTTTTATTTTGTGTGAAACAGATAGCCCAGTGGTAGAGATGTAGATTCTGCAGATAGTGGTCCCGGTTCAATTCCTGGACTGGTGAGAATATTTTTAAATTCTTTTAAATTCAAAATAATAAAAGATTTCATTTATTAATAACAAAATTACTTTTATTTTGTGTGAAACAGATAGCCCGTTGGTAGAGATGTAGATTCTGCAGGTGGTGGTTTCGGGTTCAATTCCTGGATGAGTGAGAAATTTTTTGAATTCTTTTATATTCAAATTAATAAAAGATTTCATTTATTAATAACAAAATTACTTTTATTTTGTGTGAAACAGATAGCCGGGTGGTAGAGATGTAGATTCTGCAGATAGTGGTCCCGGGTTCAATTCCTGGACAGGTGAGATTATTTTTTAATTCTTTTATATTCAAAATAATAAAAGATTTCATTTATTAATAACAAAATTACTTTTATTTAATATGAAGCAGATAGCCCAGTGGTAGAGATGTAGATTCTGCAGTAGGTGGACCCCGGTTCAATTCCTGGACTGGTGAGAATATTTTTAAATTCTTTTAAATTCAAAATAATAAAAGATTTCATTTATTAACAACAAAATTACTTTTATTTTGTGTGAAACAGATAGCCCGTTGGTAGAGATGTAGATTCTGCAGGTGGTGGTTTCGGGTTCAATTCCTGGACTGGTGAGAATATTTTTAAATTCTTTTAAATTAAAAATAATAAAAGATTTCATTTTTTAATAACAAAATTACTTTTATTTTGTGTGAAGCAGATAGCCGGGTGGTAGAGATGTAGATTCTGCAGGTGGTGGACCTGGGTTCATTTCCTGGACAGGTGAGATTATTTTTGAATTCTTTTTTATTCAAAACAATAAAAGATTTCATTTATTAATAACAAAATTACTTTCATTTTGTGTGAAGCAGATAGCCGGGTAGTAGAAATGTAGATTCTGCAGGTGGTGGACCCGGGTTCAATTCCTGGACCGGTGAGAATATTTTTCAGTTCTTTTAAATTCAAAATAATAAAAGATTTCATATATTAATAACAAAATTACTTTTATTTTGTGTGAAGCAGATAGCCGGGTGGTAGAGATGTAGATTCTGCACGTGGTGGTCCCGGGTTCAATTCCTGGACATGTGAGATTATTATGAATTCTTTTTTATTCAAAACAATAAAAGATTTTTCATTTATTAATAACAAAATTACTTTTATTTTGTGTGAAGCAGATAGCCGGGTAGTAGAAATGTAGATTCTGCAGGTGGTGGACCAGGGTTCAATTCCTGGACAGGTGAGAATATTTTTCAGTTCTTTTAAATTCAAAATAATAAAAGATTTCATATATTAATAACAAAATTACTTTTATGTTATATTAAGCAGATAGCCGGGTGGTAGAGATGTAGATTCTGCAGGTGGTGAACCCGGGTTCAATTCCTGTACTGGTGAGATTATTTTTTGAATTATTTTTTATTCAAAATAATAAAATATTTCATTAATTAATAACAAAATTACCTTAATTTCGCGTGAAACAGATAGCCGGGTGGTAGAGATGTAGATTCTGCAGGTGGTGGTCCCGGGTTCAATTCCTGGACATGTGAGATTATTTTTGAATTCTTTTTTATTCAAAACAATAAAAGATTTCATTTATTAATAACAAAATTACTTTTATTTTGTGTGAAGCAGATAGCCGGGTGGTAGAGATGTACATTCTGCAGGTGCTGGACATGGGTTCAATTCCTGGACAGGTGAGATTATTTTTTAATTCTTTTATATTCAAAATAATAAAAGATTTCATTTATTAATAACAAAAGTACTTTTATTTAATGTGAAGCTGATAGCCGGGTGGTACAGATGGAGATTCTGCAAATGGTGGGGTACAATTCCTGGATGAGTGAGAAATTTTTTGAATTCTTTTATATTCAAATTAATAAAAGATTTCATTTATTAATAACAAAAGTACTTTTATTTTGTGTGAAACAGATAGCCGGGTGGTAGAGATGTAGATTCTGCAGGTGGTGGACCTGGGTTCATTTCCTGGACAGGTGAGATTATTTTTGAATTCTTTTTTATTCAAAACAATAAAAGATTTCATTTATTAATAACAAAATTACTTTCATTTTGTGTGAAGCAGATAGCCGGGTAGTAGAAATGTAGATTCTGCAGGTGGTGGACCCGGGTTCAATTCCTGGACAGGTGAGAATATTTTTCAGTTCTTTTAAATTCAAAATAATAAAAGATTTCATATATTAATAACAAAATTACTTTCATTTTGTGTAAAGCAGATTGCCGGGTGGTAGAGATGTACATTCTGCAGATGGTGGACCAGGGTTCAATTCCTGGACAGGTGAGATTATTTTTGAATTCTTTTTTATTCAAAACAATAAAAGATTTCATTTATTAATAACAAAATTACTTTCATTTTGTGTGAAGTAGTAGAAATGTAGATTCTGCAGGGTGTGGACCCCGGTTCAATTCTGGACAGGTGAGAATATTTTTCAGTTCTTTTTTATTCAAAAATAATAAAATATTTCATTTATTAATAACAAAATTACCTTTATTTCGTGTGAAGCAGATAGCCGGGTGGTAGATATGTAGATTCTGCAGGTAGTGGTCCCGGGTTCAATTCCTGGACAGGTGAGATTATTTTTTAATTCTTTTATATTCAAAATAATAAAAGATTTCCTTTATTATTAACAAAATTACTTTTATTTAATGTGAAGCAGATAGCCGGGTGGTAGAGATGTAGATTCTGCAGGTGGTTGTCCTGGGTTCAAATCCTGGACAGGTGAGATTATTTTCGAATTCTTTTTTATTCAAAACAATAAAAGATTTCATTTATTAATAACAAAATTACTTTCATTTTGTGTGAAGCAGATAGCCGGGTAGTAGAAATGTAGATTCTGCAGGTGGTGGACCCGGGTTCAATTCCTGGACAGGTGAGAATATTTTTCAGTTCTTTTAAATTCAAAATAATAAAAGATTTCATATATTAATAACAAAATTACTTTTATTTTGTGTGAAGCAGATAGCCGGGTGGTAGAGATGTAGATTCTGCAGGTGGTGGACCAGGGTTCAATTCCTGGACAAGTGATATTATTTTTGAATTCTTTTTTATTCAAAATAATAAAATATTTCATTTATTAATAACAAAATTACCTTTATTTCGCGTGAAACAGATAGCCGGGTGGTAGAGATGTAGATTCTGCAGGTGGTGGTCCCGGGTTCAATTCCTGGACATGTGAGATTATTATGAATTCTTTTTTTATTCAAAACAATAAAAGATTTTTCATTTATTAATAACAAAATTACTTTTATTTTGTGTGAAGCAGATAGCCGGGTAGTAGAAATGTAGATTCTGCAGGTGGTGGACCCGGGTTCAATTCCTGGACAGGTGAGAATATTTTTCAGTTCTTTTAAATTCAAAATAATAAAAGATTTCATATATTAATAACAAAATTACTTTTATTTTATATTAAGCAGATAGCCGGGTGGTAGAGATGTAGATTCTGCAGGTGGTGGACCAGGGTTCAATTCCTGGACAAGTGAGATTATTTTTGAATTCTTTTTTATTCAAAATAATAAAATATTTCATTTGTTAATAACAAAATTACCTTTATTTCGCGTGAAACAGATAGCCGGTTGGTAGAGATGTAGATTCTGCACGTGGTGGTCCCGGGTTCAATTCCTGGACATGTGAGATTATTTTTGAATTCTTTTTTATTCAAAACAATAAAAGATTTTTCATTTATTAATAACAAAATTACTTTTATTTTGTGTGAAGCAGATAGCCGGGTAGTAGAAATGTAGATTCTGCAGGTGGTGGACCCGGGTTCAATTCCAGGACAGGTGAGAATATTTTTCAGTTCTTTTAAATTCAAAATAAAAAAAGATTTCATATATTAATAACAAAATTACTTTCATTTTGTGTAAAGCAGATTGCCGGGTGGTAGAGATGTACATTCTGCAGGTGGTGGACCAGGGTTCAATTCCTGGACAAGTGAGATTATTTTTTAATTCTTTTTTATTCAAAATAATAAAAGATTTCCTTTATTATTAACAAAATTACTTTTATTTAATGTGAAGCAGATAGCCGGGTGGTAGAGATGTAGATTCTGCAGGTGGTGGTCCTGGGTTCAATTCCTGGACAGGTGAGATTATTTTTGAATTCTTTTTTATTCAAAACAATAAAAGATTTCATTTATTAATAACAAAATTACTTTCATTTTGTGTGAAGCAGATAGCCGGGTAGTAGAAATGTAGATTCTGCAGGTGGTGGACCCGGGTTCAATTCCTGGACAGGTGAGAATATTTTTCAGTTCTTTTAAATTCAAAATAATAAAAGATTTCATATATTAATAACAAAATTACTTTTATTTTGTGTGAAGCAGATAGCCGGGTGGTAGAGATGTAGATTCTGCAGGTGGTGGACCAGGGTTCAATTACTGTACATGTCAGATTATTTTTGAATTATTTTTTATTAAAAATAATAAAATATTTAATTGAATAATAACAAATTTACCTTTATTTAGAGTGAAACAGATAGCCGGGTGTTAGATATTTAGATTCTTCATGTGGTGTTACAGTGTTCAATTACTGGACATGTTAGATTATTTTTGAATTCTTTTTATTCAAACAATAAAAGATTTCTTTTATTAATAACAAAATAACTTTTATTTTGTGTGAAGCAGATAGCCGGGTGGTAGAGATGTACATTCTGCAGGTGCTGGACCTGGGTTCAATTCCTGGACAGGTGACATTATTTTTTAATTCTTTTTTATTCAAAATAATAAAAGATTTAATTTATTAATAACAAAATTACTTTTATTTAATGTGAAGCTGATAGCCGGGTGGTAGAGATGGAGATTCTGCAAATGGTGGACCCGGGTTCAATTCCTGGATGAGTGAGAACTTTTTTGAATTCTTTTATATTCAAATTAATAAAAAATTTCATTTATTAATAACAAAAGTACTTTTATTTTGTGTGAAACAGATAGCCGGGTGGTAGAGATGTAGATTCTGCAGGTGGTGGACCTGGGTTCATTTCCTGGACAGGTGAGATTATTTTGAATTCTTTTATTCAAACAATAAAATATTTCATTTATTTATAACAAAATTACTTTTATTTTGTGTGAAGCAGATAGCCGGGTAGTAGAAATGTAGATTCTGCAGGTGGTGGACCAGGGTTCAATTCCTGGACAGGTCAGAATATTTTTGAATTATTTTATATTCAAAATAATAAATCTGCAGGTGGTGGACCAGGGTTCAATTCCTGGACAGGTGAGATTATTTTTGAATTCTTTTTTATTCAAAACAATAAAAGATTTCATTTATTAATAACAAAATTACTTTCATTTTGTGTGAAGCAGATAGCCGGGTAGTAGAAATGTAGATTCTGCAGGTGGTGGACCAGGGTTCAATTCCTGGACAGGTGAGAATATTTTTCAGTTCTTTTAAATTCAAAATAATAAAAGATTTCATATATTAATAACAAAATTACTTTTATTTTGTGTGAAGCAGATAGCCGGGTGGTAGAGATGTAGATTCTGCAGGTGGTGGTCCCGGGTTCAATTCCTGGACATGTGAGATTATTTTTGAATTCTTTTTTATTCAAAATAATAAAAGATTTCATTTATTAATAACAAAATTACTTTTATTTTGTGTGAAGCAGATAGCCGGGTGGTAGAGATGTAGATTCTGCAGGTGGTGAACCCGGGTTCAATTCCTGTACTGGTGAGATTATTTTTAAATTCTTTTTTATTCAAAATAATAAAATATTTCATTTATTTATAACAAAATTACTTTTATTTTGTGTGAAGCAGATAGCCGGGTAGTAGAAATGTAGATTCTGCAGGTGGTGGACCCGGGTTCAATTCCTGGACAGGTGAGAATATTTTTCAGTTCTTTTTTATTCAAAAATAATAAAATATTTCATTTATTAATAACAAAATTACCTTTATTTCGTGTGAAGCAGATAGCCGGGTGGTAGGTATGTAGATTCTGCAGGTAGTGGTCCCGGGTTCAATTCCTGGACAGGTGAGATTATTTTTTAATTCTTTTATATTCAAAATAATAAAAGATTTCATTTATTAATAACAAAATTTTTATTTTATATGTGAAACAGATAGCCCAGTGGTAGAGATGTAGATTCTGCAGATAGTGGTGGTGGTTCAATTCTGGGACTGGTGATTAGTGAGATGACCCGTTGGTAGAGAGTATAGATTCTGCTGGTGGTAGTTTCGGGTTCAGAAATTCCTGGATAGTGAGAAATTTTTTGAATTCTTATATTCAAAATAATAAAAGATTTCATTTATTAATAACAAAATTACTTTTATTTATTGTGAAGCAGATAGCCGGGTGGTAGAGATGTAGATTCTGCAGGTGGTGGTCCTGGGTTCAATTCCTGGACAGGTGAGATTATTTTTGAATTCTTTTTTATTCAAAACAATAAAAGATTTCATTTATTAATAACAAAATTACTTTCATTTTGTGTGAAGCAGATAGCCGGGTAGTAGAAATGTAGATTCTGCAGGTGGTGGACCCGGGTTCAATTCCTGGACAGGTGAGAATATTTTTCAGTTCTTTTAAATTCAAAATAATAAAGATTTCATATATTAATAACAAAATTACTTTTATTTTGTGTGAAGCAGATAGCCGGGTGGTAGAGATGTAGATTCTGCAGGTGGTGGACCAGGGTTCAATTCCTGGACAAGTGAGATTATTTTGAATTCTTTTTATTCAAAATAATAAAATATTTCATTTATTAATAACAAAATTACCTTTATTTCGCGTGAAACAGATAGCCGGGTGGTAGAGATGTAGATTCTGCAGGTGGTGGTCCTGGGTTCAATTCCTGGACATGTGAGATTATTATGAATTCTTTTTTTATTCAAAACAATAAAAGATTTTTCATTTATTAATAACAAAATTACTTTTATTTTGTGTGAAGCAGATAGCCGGGTAGTAGAAATGTAGATTCTGCAGGTGGTGGACCCGTGTTCAATTCCTGGACAGGTGAGAATATTTTTCAGTTCTTTTAAATTCAAAATAATAAAAGATTTCATATATTAATAACAAAATTACTTTTATTTTATATTAAGCAGATAGCCGGGTGGTAGAGATGTAGATTCTGCAGGTGGTGGACCAGGGTTCAATTCCTGGACAAGTGAGATTATTTTTGAATTCTTTTTTATTCAAAATAATAAAATATTTCATTTGTTAATAACAAAATTACCTTTATTTCGCGTGAAACAGATAGCCGGTTGGTAGAAATGTAGATTCTGCAGGTGGTGGACCCCGGGTTCAATTCCTGGACAGGTGAGATTATTTTTGAATTCTTTTTTATTCAAAACAATAAAAGATTTTTCATTTATTAATAACAAAATTACTTTTATTTTGTGTGAAGCAGATAGCCGGGTAGTAGAAATGTAGATTCTGCAGGTGGTGGACCCGGGTTCAATTCCTGGACAGGTGAGAATATTTTTCAGTTCTTTTAAATTCAAAATAAAAAAAGATTTCATATATTAATAACAAAATTACTTTCATTTTGTGTAAAGCAGATTGCCGGGTGGTAGAGATGTACATTCTGCAGGTGGTGGACCAGGGTTCAATTCCTGGACAAGTGAGATTATTTTTGAATTCTTTTTTATTCAAAATAATAAAATATTTCATTTATTAATAACAAAATTACCTTTATTTCGCGTGAAGCAGATAGCCGGGTGGTAGGTATGTAGAGACTGCAGGTAGTGGTCCCGGGTTCAATTCCTGGACAGGTGAGATTATTTTTTAATTCTTTTATATTCAAAATAATAAAAGATTTCATTTATTAATAACAAAATTACTTTCATTTTGTGTGAAGCAGATAGCCGGGTAGTAGAAATGTAGATTCTGCAGGTGGTGGACCCGGGTTCAATTCCTGGACAGGTGAGAATATTTTTCAGTTCTTTTAAATTCAAAATAATAATAGATTTCATATATTAATAACAAAATTACTTTTATTTTATATTAAGCAGATAGCCGGGTGGTAGAGATGTAGATTCTGCAAGTGGTGAACCCGGGTTCAATTCCTGTACTGGTGAGATTATTTTTGAATTATTTTTTATTCAAAATAATAAAATATTTCATTAATTAATAACAAAATTACCTTTATTTCGCGTGAAACAGATAGCCAGGTGGTAGAGATGTAGATTCTGCACGTGGTGGTCCCGGGTTCAATTCCTGGACATGTGAGATTATTTTTGAATTCTTTTTTATTCAAAACAATAAAAGATTTCATTTATTAATAACAAAATTACTTTTATTTTGTGTGAAGCAGATAGCCGGGTGGTAGAGATGTACATTCTGCAGGTGCTGGACATGGGTTCAATTCCTGGACAGGTGAGATTATTTTTTAATTCTTTTATATTCAAAATAATAAAAGATTTCATTTATTAATAACAAAATTACTTTTATTTAATGTGAAGCTGATAGCCGGGTGGTACAGATGGAGATTCTGCAAATGGTGGACCCGGGTTCAATTCCTGGATGAGTGAGAAATTTTTTGAATTCTTTTATATTCAAATTAATAAAAGATTTCATTTATTAATAACAAAAGTACTTTTATTTTGTGTGAAACAGATAGCCGGGTGGTAGAGATGTAGATTCTGCAGGTGGTGGACCTGGGTTCATTTCCTGGACAGGTGAGATTATTTTTGAATTCTTTTTTATTCAAAACAATAAAAGATTTCATTTATTAATAACAAAATTACTTTCATTTTGTGTGAAGCAGATAGCCGGGTAGTAGAAATGTAGATTCTGCAGGTGGTGGACCCGGGTTCAATTCCTGGACAGGTGAGAATATTTTTCAGTTCTTTTAAATTCAAAATAATAAAAGATTTCATATATTAATAACAAAATTACTTTCATTTTGTGTAAAGCAGATTGCCGGGTGGTAGAGATGTACATTCTGCAGGTGGTGGACCAGGGTTCAATTCCTGGACAAGTGAGATTATTTTTGAATTCTTTTTTATTCAAAATAATAAAATATTTCATTTATTAATAACAAAATTACCTTTATTTCGTGTGAAGCAGATAGCCGGGTGGTAGAGATGTAGATTCTGCAGGTAGTGGTCCCGGGTTCAATTCCTGGACAGGTGAGATTATTTTTCAATTCTTTTATATTCAAAATAATAAAAGATTTCAATTATTATTAACAAAATTACTTTCATTTAATGTGAAGCAGATAGCCGGGTGGTAGAGATGTAGATTCTGCAGGTGGTGGTCCTGGGTTCAATTCCTGGACAGGTGAGATTATTTTTGAATTCTTTTTTATTCAAAACAATAAAAGATTTCATTTATTAATAACAAAATTACTTTCATTTTGTGTGAAGCAGATAGCCGGGTAGTAGAAATGTAGATTCTGCAGGTGGTGGACCCGGGTTCAATTCCTGGACAGGTGAGAATATTTTTCAGTTCTTTTAAATTCAAAATAATAAAAGATTTCATATATTAATAACAAAATTACTTTTATTTTGTGTGAAGCAGATAGCCGGGTGGTAGAGATGTAGATTCTGCAGGTGGTGGACCAGGGTTCAATTCCTGGACAAGTGAGATTATTTTTGAATTCTTTTTTATTCAAAATAATAAAATATTTCATTTATTAATAACAAAATTACCTTTATTTCGCGTGAAACAGATAGCCGGGTGGTAGAGATGTAGATTCTGCACGTGGTGGTCCCGGGTTCAATTCCTGGACATGTGAGATTATTTTTGAATTCTTTTTTATTCAAAACAATAAAAGATTTTTCATTTATTAATAACAAAATTACTTTTATTTTGTGTCAAGCAGATAGCCGGGTAGTAGAAATGTAGATTCTGCAGGTGGTGGACCCGGGTTCAATTCCTGGACAGGTGAGAATATTTTTCAGTTCTTTTAAATTCAAAATAATAAAAGATTTCATATATTAATAACAAAATTACTTTTATTTTATATTCAGCAGATAGCCGGGTGGTAGAGATGTAGATTCTGCAGGTGGTGAACCCGGGTTCAATTCCTGTACTGGTGAGATTATTTTTGAATTATTTTTTATTCAAAATAATAAAATATTTCATTTATTAATAACAAAATTACCTTTATTTCGCGTGAAACAGATAGCCAGGTGGTAGAGATGTAGATTCTGCACGTGGTGGTCCCGGGTTCAATTCCTGGACATGTGAGATTTTTTTTGAATTCTTTTTTATTCAAAACAATAAAAGATTTCATTTATTAATAACAAAATTACTTTTATTTTGTGTGAAGCAGATAGCCGGGTAGTAGAGATGTACATTCTGCAGGTGCTGGACATGGGTTCAATTCCTGGACATGTGAGATTATTTTTTAATTCTTTTATATTCAAAATAATAAAAGATTTCATTTATTAATAACAAAATTACTTTTATTTAATGTGAAGCTGATAGCCGGGTGGTACAGATGGAGATTCTGCAAAAGGTGGACCAGGGTTCAATTCCTGGACATGTGAGATTATTTTTGAATTCTTTTATATTCAAATTAATAAAAGATTTCATTTATTAATAACAAAAGTACTTTTATTTTGTGTGAAACAGATAGCCGGGTGGTAGAGATGTAGATTCTGCAGGTAGTGGTCCCGGGTTCAATTCCTGGACAGGTGAGATTATTTTTTAATTCTTTTATTTTCAAAATAATAAAAGATTTCATTTATTAATAACAAAATTACTTTTATTTTGTGTGAAGCAGATAGCCGGGTGGTAGAGATGTAGATTCTGCAGGTGGTGGTCCTGGGTTAAATTCCTGGACAGGTGAGATTATTTTTGAATTCTTTTTTATTCAACATAAAAACAGATTTAATTTATTAATAACAAAATTACTTTTATTTTGTGTGAAGCAGATAGCCGGGTGGTAGAGATGTAGATTCTGCAGGTGGTGGACCCCGGTTCAATTCCTTGACAGGTGAGATTATTTTTGAATTTGTTTTTATTCAAAATAATAAAAGATTTCATTTATTAATAACAAAATTACTTTATTTTGTATTAAGCAGATAGCCGGGTGGTAGAGATGTAGAATCTGCAGGTGGTGAACCCGGGTTCAGTTCCTGTACTGGTGAGACTATTTTTGAATTCTTTTTTATTCAAAATAATAAAATATTTCATTTATTAATAACAAAATTTCCTTTATTTCGTGTGAAGCAGATTCGGGTGGTAGAGATGTAGATTCTGCAGGTGGTGCAGGTGAGAATATTTTTCAGTTCTTTTAAATTCAAAATAATAAAATATTTCATTCATTAATAAAAATTACCTTTATTTCGTGTGAAGCAGATAGCCGGGTGGTAGAGATGTAGATTCTGCAGGTGGTGGACCTGGGTTCAATTCCTGGACAGGTGAGATTATTTTTGAATTATTTTTTATTCAAAATAATAAAAGATTTCCTTTATTATGACAAAAATTACCTTTATTTCGTGTGAAGCAGATAGCCGGGTGGTAGAGATGTAGATTCTGCAGGTGGTGGACCAGGGTTCAATTCCTGGACAGGTGAGATTATTTTTGAATTATTTTTTATTCAAAATAATAAAAGTATTTCCTTTATTAATGACAAAATTACCTTTATTTTGTGTGAAGCAGATAGCCGGGTGGTAGAGATGTAGATTCTGCAGGTGGTGGACCAAGGTTCAATTCTTGGACAGGTGAGATTATTTTTTAATTCTTTTATATTCAAAATAATAAAAGATTTCATTTATTAATAACAAAATTACTTTTCTTTAATGTGAAGCAGATAGCCAGGTGGTAGAGATGTAGATTCTGCGGGTGGTGGTCTCGGGTTAAAATTCCTGGACTGGTGAGATTATTTTTAAATTCTTTTACATTAAAAATAATAAAAGATTTCATTTATTAAAAACAAAATTACTTTTATTTTGTGTGAAACAGATAGCCCGGTGGTAGAGATGTGGATTCTGCAGGGGGTGGTCTCGGGTTAAAATTCCTGGGCTAGTGAGAATATTTTTGAATTCTTTTAAATTAAAAATAATAAAAGATTTCATTTATTAAGAACAAACTTACTTTTATTTAGTGTGAAGCAGATAGCCTGGTGGTAGAGATGTAGATTCTGCAGGTGGTGGTCCTGGGTTCAATTCCTTGACAGGTGAGATTATATTTGAATTCTTTTTTATTCAAAATAATAAAATATTTCATTTATGATGAACAAAATTACTTTATTTTATATTAAGCAGATAGCCGGGTGGTAGAGATGTAGATTCTGCAGGTGGTGAACCCGGGTTCAATTCCTGTACTGGTGAGATTATTTTTGAATTCTTTGTTATTCAAAATAATAAAAGATTTCATTTATTATTAACAAAATTGCCTTTACTTTGTGTGAAGCAGATAGCCGGGTTGTAGAGATGGAGATTCTGCAGGTGGTGGACCCGGGTTCAATTCCTGGACTGGTGAGCTTATTTTTGAATTCTTTTTTATTCAAAATAATAAAAGATTTCATTTATTAAGAACAAAAATTGCCTTTATTTTGTGTGAGGCAGATAGCCGGGTGGTAGAGATGGAGATTCTGCAAATGGTGGACCCGTGTTCAATTCCTGGAGGAATGAGAACTTTTTGAATTCTTTTATATTCAAAATAATAAAAGATTTCATTTATTAAGAACAAAATTACTTTTATTTTGTGTGAAGCAGACAGCCGGGTGGTAGAGATGTAGATTCTGCAGGTGGTGGACCAGGGTTCAATTCCTGGACAGGTGAGATTATTTTTGAATTCTTTTTCATTCAAAACAATAAAAGATTTCATTTATTAATAACAAAATTACTTTCATTTTGTGTGAAGCAGATAGCCGGGTAGTAGAAATGTAGATTCTGCAGGTGGTGGACCCGGGTTCAATTCCTGGACAGGTGAGAATATTTTTCAATTCTTTTAAATTCAAAATAATAAAAGATTTATTTATTTCATTTATTAATAACAAAATTACGTTTATTTTGTGTGAAGCAGATAGCCGGGTGGTAGAGATGTAGATTCTGCAGGTGGTGGTCCTGGATTCAATTCCTGGACGGATGAGAATTTGTTAAAATTGTTTTTAAATTGCTTTTTATTCAAAATAATAAAAGATTTCATTTATTATTAACAAAATTACCTTTATTTTGTATTAAGGAGATAGCCGGGTGATAGAGATAAAGATTTTGCACGTGGTGGTCCCGGGTTCAATTTCTGTACTGGTGAGATTATTTTTGAATTCTTTTTTATTTAAAATAATAAAACATTTCATTTATTAATAACAAAATTACTTTCATTTCGTGTGAAGCAGTTAGCCCAGTGGTAGAAATGTAGATTCTGCAGGTGGTGGACCCTGGTTCAATTCCTGGACAGCTGAGAATATTTTTGAATTCTTTTTTATTCAAAATATTAAAAGATTTCATATACTAATAACAAAATTACTTTTATTTTGTGTGAAGCAGATAGCCGGGTGGTAGAGATGTAGATTCTGCAGGTGGTGGACCAAGGTTCAATTCCTGGACAGGTGAGATTATTTTTGAATTATTTTTTATTCAAAATAATAAAATATTTCGTTTATTATTAACAAAATTTCCTTTATTTCGTGTGAAGCAGATAGCCGGGTGGTAGAGATGTAGATTCTGCAGGTGGTGTTCCCGGGTTCAATTCCTGGACAGGTGAGATTATTTTTCAATTCTTTTATATTCAAAATAATAAAAGTTTTCATTTATTAATAACAAAATTACTTTTTTTTGTGTAAAACAGATAGCCGGGTGGTAGAGATGTAGATTCTCCAGGTGGTGGTCTCGGGTTCAATTCCTGGACTAGTGAAAATATTTTAAAATTCTTTTAAATTAAAAATAATAAAAGATTTCATTTATTAATAACAAAATTACTTTTATTTTGTGTGAAGCAGATAGCCGGGTGGTAGAGATGTAGATTCTGCAGGTGGTGGTCCTGGGTTCAATTCCTTGACAGGTGAGATTATTTTTGAATTGCGTTTTATTCAAAATAATAAAAGATTTCATTTATTAATAACAAAATTACCTTTATTTTGTATTAAGGAGATAGCCGGGTGATAGAGATAAAGATTTTGCACGTGGTGGTCCCGGGTTCAATTCCTGTACTGGTGAGATTATTTTTGAATTCTTTTTTATTTAAAATAATAAAATATTTCATTTATTAATAACAAAATTACTTTCATTTCGTGTGAAGCAGTTAGCCCGGTGGTAGAAATGTAGATTCTGCAGGTGGTGGACCTGGGTTCAATTCCTGGACAGGTGAGATTATTTTTGAATTATTTTTTATTCAAAATAATAAAAGATTTCATATATTAATAACAAAATTACTTTTATTTTGTGTGAAGCAGATAGCCGGGTGGTAGAGATGTAGATTCTGCAGGTGGTGGACCCCGGTTCAATTCCTTGACAGGTGAGATTATTTTTGAATTTGTTTTTATTCAAAATAATAAAAGATTTCATTTATTAATAACAAAATTACTTTATTTTGTATTAAGCAGATAGCCGGGTGGTAGAGATGTAGAATCTGCAGGTGGTGAACCCGGGTTCAGTTCCTGTACAGTTGAGAATTTTTTTGAATTCTTTTTTATTCAAAATAATAAAATATTTCATTTATTAATAACAAAATTACTTTTATTTTGTGTGAAACAGATAGCTGGGTGGTAGAGATGTAGATTCTGCAGGTGGTGGTCTCGGGTTCAATTCCTGGACTGGTGAGAATATTTTTAAATTCTTTTAAATTAAAAATAATAACAGATTTCATTTATTAATAACAAAATTACTTTTATTTTGTGTGAAACAGATAGCCGGGTGGTAGAGATGTAGATTCTGCAGGTGGTGGTCCTGGGTTCAATTCCTTGACAGGTGAGATTATTTTTGAATTATTTTTTATTCAAAATAATAAAATATTTCATTTATTAATAACAAAATTACTTTTATTTTTTGTGAAACAGATAGCTGGGTGGTAGAGATGTAGATTCTGCAGGTGGTGCTCTCGGGTTCAATTCCTGGACTAGTGATAATATTTTTAAAATCTATTAAATTAAAAATAATAAAAGATTTCATTTATTATTAACAAAATTGCCTTTACTTTGTGTGAAGCAGATAGCCGGGTTGTAGAGATGGAGATTCTGCAGGTGGTGGACCCGGGTTCAATTCCTGGACTGGTGAGCTTATTTTTGAATTCTTTTTTATTCAAAATAATAAAAGATTTCATTTATTAAGAACAAAAATTGCCTTTATTTTGTGTGAGGCAGATAGCCGGGTGGTAGAGATGGAGATTCTGCAAATGGTGGACCCGTGTTCAATTCCTGGAGGAATGAGAACTTTTTGAATTCTTTTATATTCAAAATAATAAAAGATTTCATTTATTAAGAACAAAATTACTTTTATTTTGTGTGAAGCAGACAGCCGGGTGGTAGAGATGTAGATTCTGCAGGTGGTGGACCCCCGGTTCAATTCCTGGACAGGTGAGATTATTTTTGAATTCTTTTTTATTCAAAACAATAAAAGATTTCATTTATTAATAACAAAATTACTTTCATTTTGTGTGAAGCAGATAGCCGGGTAGTAGAAATGTAGATTCTGCAGGTGGTGTTCCCGGGTTCAATTCCTGGACAGGTGAGATTATTTTTCAATTCTTTTATATTCAAAATAATAAAAGTTTTCATTTATTAAGAACAAAAATTGCCTTTATTTTGTGTGAGGCAGATAGCCGGGTGGTAGAGATGGAGATTCTGTAAATGGTGGACCCGTGTTCAATTCCTGGATGAATGAGAACTTTTTGAATTCTTTTATATTCAAAATAATAAAAGATTTCATTTATTAATAACAAAATTACTTTTATTTTGTGGGAAGCAGACAGCCGGGTGGTAGAGATGTAGATTCTGCAGGTGGTGGACCCCGGGTTCAATTCCTGGACAGGTGAGATTATTTTTGAATTCTTTTTTATTCAAAACAATAAAAGATTTCATTTATTAATAACAAAATTACTTTCATTTTGTGTGAAGCAGATAGCCGGGTAGTAGAAATGTAGATTCTGCAGGTGGTGGACCCGGGTTCAATTCCTGGACAGGTGAGAATATTTTTCAATTCTTTTAAATTCAAAATAATAAAAGATTTCATATATTAATAACAATATTACTTTTATTTTGTGTGAAGCAGATAGCCGGGTGGTAGAGATGTAGATTCTGCAGGTGGTGGACCAGGGTTCAATTCCTGGACAAGTGAGATTATTTTTGAATTCTTTTTTATTCAAAATAATAAAATATTTCGTTTATTAATAACAAAATTACCTTTATTTCGTGTGAAGCAGATAGCTGGGTGGTAGAGATGTAGATTCTGCTGGTGGTGGTCCCGGGTTCAATTCCTGGACATGTGAGATTATTTTTTAATTCTTTTATATACAAAATAATAAAAGATTTCATTTATTAATAACAAATTACTTTTTTTTAATGTGAAGCAGATAGCCGGGTGGTAGAGATGTAGATTCTGCAGTAGGTGGACCCCGGGTTCAATTCCTGGACAGGTGAGAATACTTTTAAATTAAAAATAATAAAATATTTCATTTATTAATAACAAAATTACTTTTATTTTGTGTGAAACAGATAGCCCGGTGGTAGAGATGAACATACTGCAGGTGGTGGTCCTGGGTTCAATTCCTTGACAGGTGAGATTATTTTTGAATTTTTTTTTATTCAAAATAATAAAAGATTTCATTTATCAATAACAAAATTGCCTTTGTTTCGCGTGAAACAGACAGCCGGGTGGTAGAGATGTAGATTCTGCACGTGGTCCCCGGGTTCAATTCCTGGACAGGTGAGATTATTTTTTAATTCTTTTTTTATTCAAAATAATCAAAGATTTCATTTATTAATAACAAAATTACTTTTATTTTGTGTGAAACAGATAGCCCGGTGGTAGTGATGTGGATTCTGCAGGGGTGGTCTCGGTTAAATTCCTGGGCTAGTGAGAATATTTTTAAATTCATTTAAATTAAAAATAATAAAAGATTTCATTTATTAAGAACAAAATTACTTTTATTTTGTGTGAAGCAGATAGCCGGGTGGTAGAGATGTAGATTCTGCAGGTGGTGGTCCCCGGGTTCAATTCCTGGACAGGTGAGATTATTTTTTAATTCTTTTTTTATTCAAAATAATCAAAGATTTCATTTATTAATAACAAAATTACTTTTATTTTGTGTGAAACAGATAGCCCGGTGGTAGAGATGTGGATTCTGCAGGGGGTGGTCTCGGGTTAAAATTCCTGGGCTAGTGAGAATATTTTTAAATTCTTTTAAATTAAAAATAATAAAAGATTTCATTTATTAAGAACAAAATTACTTTTATTTTGTGTGAAGCAGATAGCCGGGTGGTAGAGATGTAGATTCTGCAGGTGGTGGTCCTGGGTTCAATTCCTTGACAGGTGAGGTTATTTTTGAATTCTTTGTTATTCAAAATAATAAAAGATTTCATTTATTATTAACAAAATTGCCTTTACTTTGTGTGAAGCAGATAGCCGGGTTGTAGAGATGGAGATTCTGCAGGCGGTGGACCCGGGTTCAATTCCTGATATTCAAAATAATAAAAGATTTCATTTATTAAGAACAAAATTACTTTATTTTGTGTGAAGCAGATAGCCGAGTGGTAGAGATGCAGATTCTGCAGGTGGTGGACCCGGGTTCAATTGTACTGGTGAGATTATTTTTGAATTCTTTGTTATTCAAAATAATAAAAGATTTCATTTATTATTAACAAAATTGCCTTTACTTTGTGTGAAGCAGATAGCCGGGTTGTAGAGATGGAGATTCTGCAGGTGGTGGACCCGGGTTCAATTCCTGGACTGGTGAGCTTATTTTTGAATTCTTTTTTATTCAAAATAATAAAAGATTTCATTTATTAAGAACAAAAATTGCCTTTATTTTGTGTGAGGCAGATAGCCGGGTGGTAGAGATGGAGATTCTGCAAATGGTGGACCCGTGTTCAATTCCTGGATGAATGAGAACTTTTTGAATTCTTTTATATTCAAAATAATAAAAGATTTCATTTATTAAGAACAAAATTACTTTTATTTTGTGTGAAGCAGATAGCCGGGTGGTAGAGATGTAGATTCTGCAGGTGGTGGACCTGGGTTCAATTCCTGGACAGGTGAGATTAATTTTGAATTTTTTATATTCAAAATAATAAAAGATTTCATTTATCAATAACAAAATTGCCTTTGTTTCGCGTGAAACAGACAGCCGGGTGGTAGAGATGTAGATTCTGCACGTGGTGGTCCCCGGGTTCAATTCCAGGACAGGTGAGATTATTTTTTAATTCTTTTTTTATTCAAAATAATCAAAGATTTCATTTATTAATAACAAAATTAATTTTATTTTTTGTGAAACAGATAGCCCGGTTTTAGATATGTGTATTCTGCTTGTGGTGGTGTCGGGTTAAAATTCCTTTGCTAGTTAGTATATTTTTAAATTCTTTTAAATTAAAACTAATACAAGATTACATATATTACGAACAAAATTACTTTTATTTTGTGTGAAGCAGATTGCCGGGTGTGAGAGGTGTAGATTCTGGTGGTGGTGGTACAGGGTTCAATTCCTGGACAGGTGAGATTATTTTTGAATTCTTTTTTATTCAAAACAATAAAAGATTTCATTTATTAATAACAAAATTACGTTTATTTTGTGTGAAGCAGATAGCCGGGTGGTAGAGATGTAGATTCTGCAGGTGCTGGACATGGGTTCAATTCCTGGACAGGTGAGATTATTTTTTAATTCTTTTATATTCAAAATAATAAAAGATTTCATTTATTAATAACAAAATTACTTTTCTTTAATGTGAAGCAGATAGCCAGGTGGTAGAGATGTAGATTCTGCGGGTGGTGGTCTCGGGTTAAAATTCCTGGACTGGTGAGAATATTTTTAAATTCTTTTACATTAAAAATAATAAAAGATTTCATTTATTAATAACAAAATTACTTTTATTTTGTGTGAAACAGATAGCCCGGTGGTAGAGATGTGGATTCTGCAGGGGGTGGTCTCGGGTTAAAATTCCTGGGCTAGTGAGAATATTTTTAAATTCTTTTAAATTAAAAATAATAAAAGATTTCATTTATTAAGAACAAAATTACTTTTATTTTGTGTGAAGCAGATAGCCGGGTGGTAGAGATGTAGATTCTGCAGGTGGTGGTCCTGGGTTCAATTCCTTGACAGGTGAGATTATTTTTGAATTCTTTTTTATTCAAAATAATACAAAATTTCATTCATTAATAACAAAATTACTTTATTTTATATTAAGCAGATAGCCGGGTGGTAGAGATGTAGATTCTGCAGGTGGTGGTCCTGGGTTCAATTCCTTGACAGGTGAGATTATTTTTGAATTCTTTGTTATTCAAAATAATAAAAGATTTCATTTATTATTAACAAAATTGCCTTTACTTTGTGTGAAGCAGATAGCCGGGTTGTAGAGATGGAGATTCTGCAGGTGGTGGACCCGGGTTCAATTCCTGGACTGGTGAGCTTATTTTTGAATTCTTTTTTATTCAAAATAATAAAAGATTTCATTTATTACGAACAAAAATTGCCTTTATTTTGTGTGAGGCAGATAGCCGGGTGGTAGAGATGGAGATTCTGCAAATGGTGGACCCGTGTTCAATTCCTGGATGAATGAGAACTTTTTGAATTCTTTTATATTCAAAATAATAAAAGATTTCATTTATTAAGAACAAAATTACTTTTATTTTGTGTGAAGCAGTTAGCCGGGTGGTAGAGATGTAGATTCTGCAGGTGGTGAACCCGGGTTCAATTCCTGTACTGGTGAGATTATTTTTGAATTCTTTGTTATTCAAAATAATAAAAGATTTCATTTATTATTAACAAAATTGCCTTTACTTTGTGTGAAGCAGATAGCCGGGTTGTAGAGATGGAGATTCTGCAGGTGGTGGACCCGGGTTCAATTCCTGGACTGGTGAGCTTATTTTTGAATTCTTTTTTATTCAAAATAATAAAAGATTTCATTTATTAAGAACAAAAATTGCCTTTATTTTGTGTGAGGCAGATAGCCGGGTGGTAGAGATGGAGATTCTGCAAATGGTGGACCCGTGTTCAACTCCTGGATGAATGAGAACTTTTTGAATTCTTTTATATTCAAAATAATAAAATGTTTCATTTATTAAGAACAAAATTACTTTTATTTTGTGTGAAGCAGATAGCCGGGTGGTAGAGATGTAGATTCTGCAGGTGGTGGACCTGGGTTCAATTCCTGGACAGGTGAGATTAATCTTGAATTCTTTTATATTCAAAATAATAAAAGATTTCATTTATTAATAACAAAATTACTTTTATTTTGTGTGAAGCAGACAGCCGGGTGGTAGAGATGTAGATTCTGCAGGTGGTGGACCCCGGTTTCAATTCCTGGACAGGTGAGATTATTTTTGAATTCTTTTTTATTCAAAACAATAAAAGATTTCATTTATTAATAACAAAATTACTTTCATTTTGTGTGAAGCAGATAGCCGGGTAGTAGAAATGTAGATTCTGCAGAGGGTGGACCCGGGTTCAATTCCTGGACAGGTGAGAATATTTTTCAATTCTTTTAAATTCAAAATAATAAAAGATTTCATATATTAATAACAATATTACTTTTATTTTGTGTGAAGCAGATAGCCGGGTGGTAGAGATGTAGATTCTGCAGGTGGTGGACCAGGGTTCAATTCCTGGACAAGTGAGATTATTTTTGAATTCTTTTTTATTCAAAATAATAAAATATTTCGTTTATTAATAACAAATTACCTTTATTTCGTGTGAAGCAGATAGCTGGGTGGTAGAGATGTAGATTCTGCTGGTGGTGGTCCCGGGTTCAATTGCTGGACATGTGAGATTATTTTTTAATTCTTTTATATTCAAAATAATAAAAGATTTCATTTATTAATAACAAATTACTTTTATTTAATGTGAAGCAGATAGCCGGGTGGTAGAGATGTAGATTCTGCAGTAGGTGGACCCCGGGTTCAATTCCTGGACTGGTGGGAATACTTTTAAATTCTTTTAAATTAAAAATAATAAAATATTTCATTTATTAATAACAAAATTACTTTTATTTTGTGTGAAACAGATAGCCCGGTGGTAGAGATGTAGATTCTGCAGCTGGTGGTCCTGGGTTCAATTCCTTGACAGGTGAGATTATTTTTGAATTTTTTTTTATTCAAAATAATAAAAGATTTCATTTATCAATAACAAAATTGCCTTTGTTTCGCGTGAAACAGACAGCCGGGTGGTAGAGATGTAGATTCTGCACGTGGTGGTCCCCGGGTTCAATTCCTGGACAGGTGAGATTATTTTTTAATTCTTTTTTTATTCAAAATAATCAAAGATTTCATTTATTAATAACAAAATTACTTTCATTTTGTGTGGTGGTGGACCCGGGTTCAATTCCTGGACAGGTGAGAATATTTTTCAAATCTTTTAAATTCAAAATAATAAAAGATTTCATTTATTAATAACAAAATTACTTTTATTTTGTGTGAAACAGATAGCCCGGTGGTAGAGATGTTGATTCTGCAGGTGGTGGTCCTGGGTTCAATTCCTTGACAGCTGCGATTTTTTTTTTTTAATTCTTTTTTATTCAAAATAATAAAAGATTTCATTTATCAATAACAAAATTACCTTTATTTCGCGTGAAACAGATAGCCGGGTGGTAGAGATGTAGATTCTGCACGTGGTGGTCCCGGGTTCAATTCCTGGAGAGGTGAGATTATTTTTGAATTCTTTTTTTATTCAAAATAATCAAAGATTTCATTTATTAATAACAAAATTACTTTCATTTTGTGTGAAGCAGTTAGCCTAGTGGTAGAAATGTAGATTCTGCAGGTGGTGGACCTGGGTTCAATTCCTGGACAGGTGAGAATATTTTTCAATTCTTTTCAATTCAAAGTAATAAAAGATTTCATATACTAATAACAAAATTACTTTTATTTTGTGTGAATCAGATAGCCGTGTGGTAGAGATGTAGATTCTGCACGTGGTGGACCAGGGTTGAATTCCTGGACAGGTGAGATTATTTTTGAATTCTTTTTTATTCAAAATAATAAAAGATTTCCTTTATTAATAACAAAATTACCTTTATTTCGTGTGAAGCAGATAGCCGGGTGGTAGAGATGTAGATTCTGCTCGTGGCGGTCCCGGGTTCAATTCCTGGACAGCTGAGATTATTTTTGAATTCTTTTTTATTCAAAATAATAAAAGATTTCATTTATTAATAACAAAATTCCTTTTATTTTGTGTGAATCAGATAGCCGGGTGGTAGAGATGTAGATTCTGCAAATGGTGGACCCGGGTTCAATTCGTGGATGAGTGAGAAATTTTTTGAATTCTTTTATATTCAAAATAATAAAAGATTTCATTTATTAATAACAAAATTACTTTCATTTTGTGTGAAGCAGATAGCCGTGTGGTAGAGATGTAGATTCTGCAGGTGGTGACCAGGGTTCAATTCCTGGACAGGTGAGATTATTTTTGAATTCTTTTATATTCAAAATAATAAAAGATTTCATTTATTAATAACAAAATTGCCTCTGTTTCGCGTGAAACAGACAGCCGGGTGGTAGAGATGTAGATTCTGCACGTGGTGGTCCCGGGTTCAATTCCTGGACAGGTGAGATTATTTTTTAATTCTTTTTTTATTCAAAATAATCAAAGATTTCATTTATTAATAACAAAATTACTTTCATTTTGTGTGGTGGTGGACCCGGGTTCAATTCCTGGACAGGTGAGAATATTTTTCAAATCTTTTAAATTCAAAATAATAAAAGATTTCATTTATTAATAACAAAATTACTTTTATTTTGTGTGAAACAGATAGCCCGGTGGTAGAGATGTTGATTCTGCAGGTGGTGGTCCTGGGTTCAATTCCTTGACAGCTGCGATTTTTTTAATTCTTTTTATTCAAAATAATAAAGATCTCATTTATCAATAACAAAATTACCTTTATTTCGTGTGAAGCAGATAGCCGGGTGGTAGAGATGTAGATTCTGCTCGTGGTGGTCCCGGGTTCAATTCCTGGACAGGTGAGATTATTTTTGAATTCTTTTTTTATTCGAAATAATCAAAGATTTCATTTATTAATAACAAAATTACTTTCATTTTGTGTGAAGCAGTTAGCCTAGTGGTAGAAATGTAGATTCTGCAGGTGGTGGACCTGGGTTCAATTCCTGGACAGGTGAGAATATTTTTCAATTCTTTTCAATTCAAAGTAATAAAAGATTTCATATACTAATAACAAAATTACTTTTATTTTGTGTGAATCAGATAGCCGTGTGGTAGAGATGTAGATTCTGCACGTGGTGGACCAGGGTTGAATTCCTGGACAGGTGAGATTATTTTTGAATTCTTTTTTATTCAAAATAATAAAAGATTTCCTTTATTAATAACAAAATTACCTTTATTTCGTGTGAAGCAGATAGCCGGGTGGTTGAGATGTAGATTCTGCTCGTGGCGGTCCCGGGTTCAATTCCTGGACAGCTGAGATTATTTTTGAATTCTTTTTTATTCAAAATAATAAAAGATTTCATTTATTAATAACAAAATTCCTTTTATTTTGTGTGAATCAGATAGCCGGGTGGTAGAGATGTAGATTCTGCAAATGGTGGACCCGGGTTCAATTCCTGGATGAGTGAGAAATTTTTTGAATTCTTTTATATTCAAAATAATAAAAGATTTCATTTATTAATAACAAAATTACTTTCATTTTGTGTGAAGCAGATAGCCGTGTGGTAGAGATGTAGATTCTGCAGGTGGTGACCAGGGTTCAATTCCTGGACAGGTGAGATTATTTTTGAATTCTTTTATATTCAAAATAATAAAAGATTTCATTTATTAATAACAAAATTGCCTCTGTTTCGCGTGAAACAGACAGCCGGGTGGTAGAGATGTAGATTCTGCACGTGGTGGTCCCGGGTTCAATTCCTGGACAGGTGAGATTATTTTTAAATTCTTTTTTTATTCAAAATAATAAAAGATTTCATTTATTAATAACAAAATTACTTTCATTTTGTGTGGTGGTGGACCCGGGTTCAATTCCTGGACAGGTGAGAATATTTTTCAATTCTTTTCAATTAAAAATAATAAAATATTTCATTTATTAATAACAAAATTACTTTTATTTTGTGTGAAGCAGATAGCCGGGTGGTAGAGATGTAGATTCTGCAGGTGGTGGACCAAGGTTCAATTCCTGGACAGGTGAGATTATTTTTGAATTATTTTTTATTCAAAATAATAAAATATTTCAATTATTAATAACAAAATTTCCTTTATTTCCTGTGAAGCAGATAGCCGGCTGGTAGAGATGTAGATTCTGCAGGTGGTGGTCCTGGGTTCAATTCCTGGACAGGTGAGATTATTTTTGAATTCCTTTATATTCAAAATAATAAAAGTTTTCATTTATTAATAACAAAATTACTGTTATTTTGTGTGAAACAGATAGCTGTGTGGTAGAGATGTAGATTCTGCAGGTGGTGGTCTCGGGTTCAATTCCTGGACTGGTGAGAATATTTTTAAATTCTTTTAAATTAAAAATAATAACAGATTTCATTTATTAATAACAAAATTACTTTTATTTTGTGTGAAACAGATAGCCGGGTGGTAGAGATGTAGATTCTGCAGGTGGGGGTCCTGGGTTCAATTCCTTGACAGGTGAGATTATTTTTGAATTCTTTTTTAATCAAAATAATACAAAATTTCATTCATTAATAACAAAATTACTTTCATTTTGTGTGGTGGTGGACCCGGGTTCAATTCCTGGACAGGTGAAAATATTTTTCAATTCTTTTCAATTAAAAATAATAAAATATTTCATTTATTAATAACAAAATTACTTTTATTTTGTGTGAAACAGATAGCCCGGTGGTAGAGATGTAGATTCTGCAGGTGGTGGTCCTGGGTTCAATTCCTTGACAGCTGAGATTATTTTTGAATTCTTTTTTATTCAAAATAATAAAAGATTTCATTTATCAATAACAAAATTACCTTTATTTCGCGTGAAACAGATAGCCGGGTGGTAGAGATGTAGATTCTGCAGGTGGTTGTCCCGGGTTCAATTCCTGGACAGGTGAGATTATTTTTGAATTCTTTTTTATTCAAAATAATCAAAGATTTCATTTATTAATAACAAAATTACTTTCATTTTGTGTGGTGGTGGACCCGGGTTCAATTCCTGGATGAGTGAGAAATTTTTTGAATTCTTTTATATTCAAAATAATAAAAGATTTCATTTATTAATAATAAAATTCCTTTCTTTTTGTGTGAAGCAGATAGCCGGGTGGTAGAGATGTAGATTCTGCAGATGGTGGACCTGGGTTCAATTCCTGGACAGGTGAGATTATTTTTGAATTCTTTTATATTCAAAATAATAAAAGATTTCATTTATTAATAACAAAATTACTTTTATTTTGTGTGAAGCAGACAGCCGGGTGGTAGAGATGTAGATTCTGCAGGTGGTGGTCTCGGGTTCAATTCCTGGATTGGTGAGAATATTTTTAAATTCTTTTAAATTAAAAATAATAACAGATTTCATTTATTAATAACAAAATTACTTTTATTTTGTGTGAAACAGATAGCCGGGTGGTAGAGATGTAGATTCTGCAGGTGGTGGTCCTGGGTTCAATTCCTTGACAGGTGAGATTATTTTTGAATTATTTTTTATTCAAAATAATCAAAGATTTCATTTATTAATAACAAAATTACTTTCATTTTGTGTGGTGGTGGACCCGGGTTCAATTCCTGGACAGGTGAGAATATTTTTCAATTCTTTTCAATTAAAAATAATAAAATATTTCATTTATTAATAACAAAATTACTTTTATTTTGTGTGAAGCAGATAGCCGGGTGGTAGAGATGTAGATTCTGCAGGTGGTGGACCAAGGTTCAATTCCTGGACAGGTGAGATTATTTTTGAATTATTTTTTATTCAAAATAATAAAATATTTCAATTATTAATAACAAAATTTCCTTTATTTCCTGTGAAGCAGATAGCCGGCTGGTAGAGATGTAGATTCTGCAGGTGGTGGTCCTGGGTTCAATTCCTGGACAGGTGAGATTATTTTTGAATTCCTTTATATTCAAAATAATAAAAGTTTTCATTTATTAATAACAAAATTACTTTTATTTTGTGTGAAACAGATAGCTGGGTGGTAGAGATGTAGATTCTGCAGGTGGTGGTCTCGGGTTCAATTCCTGGACTGGTGAGAATATTTTTGAATTCTTTTAAATTAAAAATAATAACAGATTTCATTTATTAATAACAAAATTACTTTTATTTTGTGTGAAACAGATAGCCGGGTGGTAGAGATGTAGATTCTGCAGGTGGTGGTCCTGGGTTCAATTCCTTGACAGGTGAGATTATTTTTGAATTCTTTTTTATTCAAAATAATACAAAATTTCATTCATTAATAACAAAATTACTTTCATTTTGTGTGGTGGTGGACCCGGGTTCAATTCCTGGACAGGTGAAAATAATTTTCAATTCTTTTCAATTAAAAATAATAAAATATTTCATTTATTAATAACAAAATTACTTTTATTTTGTGTGAAACAGATAGCCCGGTGGTAGAGATGTAGATTCTGCAGGTGGTGGTCCTGGGTTAAATTCCTGGACAGCTGAGATTATTTTTGAATTCTTTTTTATTCAAAATAATAAAAGATTTCATTTATTAATAACAAAATTACTTTTATTTAATGTGAAGCAGATAGCCGGGTGGTAGAGATGTAGATTCTGCAGTAGGTGGACCCCGGTTCAATTCCTGGACTGGTGAGAATACTTTTAAATTCTTTTAAATTAAAAATAATAAAAGATTTCATTTATTAATAACAAAATTACTTTTATTTTGTGTGAAACAGATAGCCCGGTGGTAGAGATGTAGATTCTGCAGCTGGTGGTCCTGGGTTCAATTCCTTGACAGCTGAGATTATTTTTGAATTTTTTTTTATTCAAAATAATAAAAGATTTCATTTATCAATAACAAAATTACCTTAGTTTCGCGTGAAACAGATAGCCGGGTGGTAGAGATGTAGATTCTGCACGTGGTGGTCCCCGGGTTCAATTCCTGGACAGGTGAGATTATTTTTGAATTCTTTTTTTATTCAAAATAATCAAAGACTTCATTTATTAATCACAAAATTACTTTCATCTTGTGTGGTGGTGGACCCGGGTTCAATTCCTGGACAGGTGAGAATATTTTTCAAATCTTTTAAATTCAAAATAATAAAAGATTTCATTTATTAATAACAAAATTACTTTTATTTTGTGTGAAACAGATAGCCCGGTGGTAGAGATGTAGATTCTGCAGGTGGTGGTCCTGGGTTCAATTCCTTGACAGCTGCGATTTTTTTTTTTTAATTCATTTTTATTCAAAATAATAAAAGATTTCATTTATCAATAACAAAATTACCTTTATTTCGCGTGAAACAGATAGCCGGGTGGTAGAGATGTAGATTCTGCACGTGGTGGTCCCGGGTTCAATTCCTGGACAGGTGAGATTATTTTTGAATTCTTTTTTATTCAAAATAATCAAAGATTTCATTTATTAATAACAAAATTACTTTCATTTTGTGTGAAGCAGTTAGCCTAGTGGTAGAAATGTAGATTCTGCAGGTGGTGGACCTGGGTTCAATTCCTGGACAGGTGAGAATATTTTTCCATTCTTTTCAATTCAAAGTAATAAAAGATTTCATATACTAATAACAAAATTACTTTTATTTTGTGTGAATCAGATAGCCGTGTGGTAGAGATGTAGATTCTGCACGTGGTGGACCAGGGTTCAATTCCTGGACAGGTGAGATTATTTTTGAATTCTTTTTTATTCAAAATAATAAAAGATTTCATTTATTAATAACAAAATTACTTTTATTTTGTGTGAATCAGATAGCCGGGTGGTAGAGATGTAGATTCTGCAAATGGTGGACCCGGGTTCAATTCCTGGATGAGTGAGAAATTTTTTGAATTCTTTTATATTCAAAATAATAAAAGATTTCATTTATTAATAACAAAATTACTTTCATTTTGTGTGAAGCAGATAGCCGTGTGGTAGAGATGTAGATTCTGCAGGTGGTGGACCAGGGTTCAATTCCTGGACAGGTGAGATTATTTTTGAATTCTTTTATATTCAAAATAATAAAAGATTTCATTTATTAATAACAAAATTACTTTTATTTTGTGTGAAGCAGATAGCCGGGTGGTAGAGATGTAGATTTTGCAGGTGGTGGTCCCGGGTTCAGTTCCTGGACAGGTGAGATTATTTTTAAATTCTTTAAATTAAAAATAATATTAAGATTTCATTTATTAAAAAACAAAATTACTTTTATTTTGTGTGAAGCAAATAGCCGGGTGGTAGAGATGTAGATTCTCCAGGTGGTGGACCAGGGTTCAATTCCTGGACAGGTGAGATTATTTTTGAATTCTTTTAAATTAAAAATAATAAAATATTTCCTTTATTAATAACAAAATTGCCTTTATTTCGTGTCAAGCAGATAGCCGGGTGGTAGAGATGTAGATTCTGCTCGTGGCGGTCCCGGGTTCAATTCCTGGACAGGTGAGATTATTTTTGAATTCTTTTTTATTCAAAATAATAAAAGATTTCATATACTAATAACAAAATTACTTTTATTTTGTGTGAAACAGATAGCCGGGTGGTAGAGATGTAGATTCTGCAGGTGGTGGACCAAGGTTCAATTCCTGGACAGGTGAGATTATTTTTGAATTATTTTTTATTCAAAATAATAAAATATTTCAATTATTAATAACAAAATTTCCTTTATTTCCTGTGAAGCAGATAGCCGGCTGGTAGAGATGTAGATTCTGCAGGTGGTGGTCCTGGGTTCAATTCCTGGACAGGTGAGATTATTTTTGAATTCTTTTATATTCAAAATAATAAAAGTTTTCATTTATTAATAACAAAATTACTTTTATTTTGTGTGAAACAGATAGCTGGGTGGTAGAGATGTAGATTCTGCAGGTGGTGGTCTCGGGTTCAATTCCTGGACTGGTGAGAATATTTTTAAATTCTTTTAAATTAAAAATAATAATAGATTTCATTTATTAATAACAAAATTATTTTTATTTTGTGTGAAACAGATAGCCGGGTGGTAGAGATGTAGATTCTGCAGGTGGTGGACCTGGGTTCAATTCCTGGACAGGTGAGATTATTTTTGAATTCTTTTATATTCAAAATAATAAAAGATTTCATTTATTAATAACAAAATTACTTTTATTTTGTGTGAAGCAGACAGCCGGGTGGTAGAGATGTAGATTCTGCAGGTGGTGGACCCCGGGTTCAATTCCTGGACAGGTGAGATTATTTTTGAATTCTTTTTTATTCAAAACAATAAAAGATTTCATTTATTAATAACAAAATTACTTTCATTTTGTGTGAAGCAGATAGCCGGGTAGTAGAAATGTAGATTCTGCAGGTGGTGGAACCGGGTTCAATTCCTGGACAAGTGAGAATATTTTTCAGTTCTTTTAAATTCAAAATAATAAAATATTTCATATATTAATAACAAAATTACTTTCATTTTGTGTGAAGCAGTTAGCCCAGTGGTAGAAATGTAGATTCTGCAGGTGGTGGACCTGGGTTCAATTCCTGGACAGGTGAGAATATTTTTCAATTCTTTTCAATTCAAAATATTAAAAGATTTCATATACTAATAACAAAATTACTTTTATTTTGTGTGAATCAGATAGCCGTGTGGTAGAGATGTAGATTCTGCAGGTGGTGGACCAGGGTTCAATTCCTGGACAGGTGAGATTATTTTTGAATTATTTTTTATTCAAAATAATAAAAGATTTCCTTTATTAATAACAAAATTACCTTTATTTCGTGTGAAGCAGAGAGCCGGGTGGTAGAGATGTAGATTTTGCAGGTGGTGGTCCCGGGTTCAGTTCCTGGACAGGTGAGATTATTTTTAAATTCTTTCAATTAAAAATAATATTAAGATTTCATTGATTAAAAAACAAAATTACTTTTATTTTCTGTGAAGCAGATAGCCGGGTGGTAGAAATGTAGATTCTCCAGGTGGTGGACCAGGGTTCAATTCCTGGACAGGTGAGATTATTTTTGAATTCTTTTTTATTCAAAATAATAAAAGATTTCCTTTATTAATAACAAAATTACCTTTATTTCGTGTGAAGCAGATAGCCGGGTGGTAGAGATGTAGATTCTGCTCGTAGCGGTCCCGGGTTCAATTCCTGGACAGGAGATTATTTTTGAATTCTTTTATATTCAAAATAATAAAAGTTTTCATTTATTAATAACAAAATTACTTTTATTTTGTGTGAAACAGATAGCTGGGTGGTAGAGATGTAGATTCTGCAGGTGGTGGTCTTGGGTTCAATTCCTGGACTGGTGAGAATATTTTTAAATTCTTTTAAATTAAAAATAATAACAGTATTCATTTATTAATAACAAAATAACTTTTATTTTGTGTGAAACAGATAGCCGGGTGGTAGAGATGTAGATTCTGCAGGTGGTGGTCCTGGGTTCAATTCCTGGATGAGTGAGAATTTTTTGACTTCTTTTATATTCAAAATAATAAAAGATTTCATTTATTAAGAACAAAATTACTTTTATTTTGTGTGAAGCAGATAGCCGGGTGGTAGAGATGTAGATTCTGCAGGTGGTGAACCCGGGTTCAATTCCTGTTCTGGTGAGATTATTTTTGAATTCTTTGTTATTCAAAATAATAAAAGATTTCATTTATTATTAACAAAATTGCCTTTACTTTGTGTGAAGCAGATAGCCGGGTTGTAGAGATGGAGATTCTGCAGGTGGTGGACCCGGGTTCAATTCCTGGACTGGTGAGCTTATTTTTGAATTCTTTTTTATTCAAAATAATAAAAGATTTCATTTATTAAGAACAAAAATTGCCTTTATTTTGTGTGAGGCAGATAGCCGGGTGGTAGAGATGGAGATTCTGCAAATGGTGGACCCGTGTTCAATTCCTGGATGAATGAGAACTTTTTGAATTCTTTTATATTCAAAATAATAAAAGATTTCATTTATTAAGAACAAAATTACTTTTATTTTGTGTGAAGCAGATAGCCGGGTGGTAGAGATGTAGATTCTGCAGGTGGTGGACCAGGGTTCAATTCCTGGACAGGTGAGATTATTTTTGAATTATTTTTTATTCAAAATAATAAAAGATTTCCTTTATTAATAACAAAATTACCTTTATTTCGTGTGAAGCAGATAGCCGGGTGGTAGAGATGTAGATTTTGCAGGTGGTGGTCCCGGGTTCAGTTCCTGGACAGGTGAGATTATTTTTAAATTCTTTCAATTAAAAATAATATTAAGATTTCATTTATTAAAAAACAAAATTACTTTTATTTTGTGTGAAGCAGATAGCCGGGTGGTAGAGATGTAGATTCTCCAGGTGGTGGACCAGGGTTCAATTCCTGGACAGGTGAGATTATTTTTGAATTCTTTTAAATTAAAAATAATAAAAGATTTCCTTTATTAATAACAAAATTACCTTTATTTCGTGTGAAGCAGATAGCCGGGTGGTAGAGATGTAGATTCTGCTCGTGGCGGTCCCGGGTTCAATTCCTGGATTATTTTTGAATTCTTTTTTATTCAAAATAATAAAAGATTTCATTTATTAATAACAAAATTACTTTTATTTTGTGTGAAGCAGATAGCCCGGTGGTAGAGATGTAGATTCTGCAAATGGTGGACCCGGGTTCAATTCCTGGATGAGTGAGAAATTTTTTGAATTCTTTTATATTCAAAATAATAAAAGATTACATTTATTAATAACAAAATTCCTTTCTTTTTGTGTGAAGCAGATAGCCGGGTGGTAGAGATGTAGATTCTGCAGGTGGTGGACCTGGGTTCAATTCCTGGACAGGTGAGATTATTTCTGAATTCTTTTATATTCAAAATAATAAAAGATTTCATTTATTAATAACAAAATTACTTTTATTTTATGTGAAGCAGACAGCCGGGTGGTAGAGATGTAGATTCTGCAGGTGGTGGACCCCGGGTTCAATTCCTGGACAGGTGAGATTATTTTTGAATTCTTTTTTATTCAAAACAATAAAAGATTTCATTTATTAATAACAAAATTACTTTCATTTTGTGTGAAGCAGATAGCCGGGTAGTAGAAATGTAGATTCTGCAGGTGGTGGACCCGGGTTCAATTCCTGGACAAGTGAGATTATTTTTGAATTCTTTTTTATTCAAAATAATAAAATATTTCATTTATTAATAACAAAATTACCTTTATTTCGTGTGAAGCAGATAGCCGGGTGGTAGAGATGTAGATTTTGCAGGTGGTGGTCCCAAGTTCAATTCCTGGACAGGTGAGATTATTTTTAAATTCTTTAAATTAAAAATAATATTAAGATTTCATTTATTAATAACAAAATTACTTTCATTTTGTGTGAAGCAGATAGCCGGGTGGTAGAGATGTAGATTCTCCAGGTTGTGGACCAGGGTTCAATTCCTGGACAGGTGAGATTATTTTTGAATTCTTTTTTATTCAAAATAATAAAAGATTTCATTTATTAATAACAAAATTACTTTTACTTTGTGTGAAGCAGATAGCCAGGTCGTAGAGATGTAGATTCTGCAGGTGGTGGTCCCAAGTTCAATTCCTGGACAGGTGAGAATATTTTTAAATTCTTTAAATTAAAAATAATAAAAGATTTCCTTTATTAATAACAAAATTACTTTTATTTTGTGTGAAGCAGATAGCCGGGTGGTAGAGATGTAGATTCTGCAGTTGGTGGACCCCGTTTCAATTCCTGGACTGGTGAGAATATTTTTAAATTCTTTTAAATTGAAAAATACTAAAAGATTTCATTTACTAATAACAAAATTACTTTTATTTTGTGTGAAACAGATAGCCGGGTGGTAGAGATGTATATTCTGCAGGTGGTGGTCTCGGGTTTAATTCCTGGACTGGTGAGAATATTTTTAAATTCTTTGAAATTAAAAATAATAAAAGATTTCATTTATTAATAACAAAATTACTTTTATTTTATGTGAAACAGATAGCCGGGTGGTAGAGATGTAGATTCTGCAGTTTGTGGACCCCGGTTCAATTCCTGGACTGGTGAGAATATTTATAAATTCTTTTAAATTGAAAAATAATACAAGATTTCATTTATTAATAACAAAATTACCTTCATTTCGTGTGAAGCAGATAGCCGGGTGGTAGAGATGTAGATTCTGCTCGTGGCAGTCCCGGGCTCAATTCCTGGACAGGTGAGAATACTTTTAAATTCTTTTAAATTAAAAATGATAAAATATTTCATTTATTAATAACAAAATTACTTTTATTTTGTGTGAAACAGATAGCCCGGTGGTAGAGATGTAGATTCTGCAGCTGGTGGTCCCGGGTTCAGTTCCTGGACAGGTGAGATTTTTTTTGAATTCTTTTTTATTCAAAATAATAAAAGATTTCATTTATCAATAACAAAATTACCTTTATTTCGCGTGAAACAGATAGCCGGGTGGTAGAGATGTAGATTCTGCAGGTCGTGGTCCCGGGTTCAATTCCTGGACAGGTGAGATTATTTTTGAATTCTTTTTTATTCAAAATAATAAAAGATTTCATTTATCAATAACAAAATTACCTTTATTTCGTGTGCAGCAGATAGCCGGGTGGTAGAGATGTAGATTTTGCAGGTGGTGGTCCCGGGTTCAGTTCCTGGACAGGTGAGATTTTTTTTAAATTCTTTAAATTAAAAATAATATTAAGATTTCATTTATTAAAAAACAAAATTACTTTTATTTTGTGTGAAGCAAATAGCCGGGTGGTAGAGATGTAGATTCTCCAGGTGGTGGACCAGGGTTCAATTCCTGGACAGGTGAGATTATTTTTGAATTCTTTTAAATTAAAAGTAATAAAAGATTTCCTTTATTAATAACAAAATTACCTTTATTTCGTGTGAAGCAGATAGCCGGGTGGTAGAGATGTAGATTCTGCTCGTGGCGGTCCCGGGTTCAATTCCTGGACAGGTGAGATTATTTTTGAATTCTTTTTTATTCAAAATAATAAAAGATTTCATATACTAATAACAAAATTACTTTTATTTTATGTGAAGCAGATAGCCGGGTGGTAGAGATGTAGATTCTGCAGGTGGTGGACCAAGGTTCAATTCCTGGACAGGTGAGATTATTTTTGAATTATTTTTTATTCAAAATAATAAAAATTTCAATTATTAATAACAAAATTTCCTTTATTTCCTGTGAAGCAGATAGCCGGCTGGTAGAGATGTAGATTCTGCAGGTGGTGGTCCTGGGTTCAATTCCTGGACAGGTGAGATTATTTTTGAATTCTTTTATATTCAAAATAATAAAAGTTTTCATTTATTAATAACAAAATTACTTTTATTTTGTGTGAAACAGATAGCTGGGTGGTAGAGATGTAGATTCTGCAGGTGGTGGTCTCGGGTTCAATTCCTGGACTGGTGAGAATATTTTTAAATTCTTTTAAATTAAAAATAATAACAGATTTCATTTATTAATAACAAAATTACTTTTATTTTGTGTGAAACAGATAGCCGGGTGGTAGAGATGTAGATTCTGCAGGTGGTGGTCCTGGGTTCAATTCCTGGATGAGTGAGAATTTTTTGACTTCTTTTATATTCAAAATAATAAAAGATTTCATTTATTAATAACAAAATTACTCTTATTTTGTGTGAAGCAGATAGCCGGGTGTTAGAGATGTAGATTCTGCAGGTGTTGGACCTGGGTTCAATTCCTGGACAGGTGAGAATACTTTATAGTTCTTTTTTATTCAAAATAATAAAAGATTTCATTTATTATTAACAAAATTGCCTTTACTTTGTGTGAAGCAGATAGCCGGGTTGTAGAGATGGAGATTCTGCAGGTGGTGGACCCGGGTTCAATTCCTGGACTGGTGAGCTTATTTTTGAATTCTTTTTTATTCAAAATAATAAAAGATTTCATTTATTAAGAACAAAAATTGCCTTTATTTTGTGTGAGGCAGATAGCCGGGTGGTAGAGATGGAGATTCTGCAAATGGTGGACCCGTGTTCAATTCCTGGATGAATGAGAACTTTTTGAATTCTTTTATATTCAAAATAATAAAAGATTTCATTTATTAAGAACAAAATTACTTTTATTTTGTGTGAAGCAGATAGCCGGGTGGTAGAGATGTAGATTCTGCAGGCGGTGGACCTGGGTTCAATTCCTGGACAGGTGAGATTATTTTTGAATTCTTTTATATTCAAAATAATAAAAGATTTCCTTTATTAATAACAAAATTACTTTCATTTTGTGTGAAGCAGATAGCCGGGTAGTAGAAATGTAGATTCTGCAGGTGGTGGACCCGGGTTCAATTCCTGAACAGGTGAGAATATTTTTCAATTCTTTTAAATTCAAAATAATAAAAGATTTCATATATTAATAACAATATTACTTTTATTTTGTGTGAAGCAGATAGCCGGGTGGTAGAGATGTAGATTCTGCAGGTGGTGGACCAGGGTTTAATTCCTGGACAGGTGAGATTATTTTTGAATTCTTTTTTATTCAAAATAATAAAATATTTCCTTTATTAATAACAAAATTACCTTTATTTCGTGTGAAGCAGATAGCCGGGTGGTACAGATGTAGATTCTGCACGTGGTGGTCCCGGGTTCAATTCCTGGACAGGTGAGATTATTTTTGAATTCTTTTTTTATTCAGAATAATCAAAGATTTCATTTATTAATAACAAAATTACTTTCATTTTGTGTGAAGCAGTTAGCCTAGTGGTAGAAATGTAGATTCTGCAGGTGGTGGACCTGGGTTCAATTCCTGGACAGGTGAGAATATTTTTCAATTCTTTTCAATTCAAAGTAATAAAACATTTCATATACTAATAACAAAATTACTTTTATTTTATGTGAAGCAGATAGCCGGGTGGTAGAGATGTAGATTCTGCAGGTGGTGGACCAAGGTTCAATTCCTGGACAGGTGAGATTATTTTTGAATTATTTTTTATTCAAAATAATAAAAATTTCAATTATTAATAACAAAATTTCCTTTATTTCCTGTGAAGCAGATAGCCGGCTGGTAGAGATGTAGATTCTGCAGGTGGTGGTCCTGGGTTCAATTCCTGGACAGGTGAGATTATTTTTGAATTCTTTTATATTCAAAATAATAAAAGTTTTCATTTATTAATAACAAAATTACTTTTATTTTGTGTGAAACAGATAGCTGGGTGGTAGAGATGTAGATTCTGCAGGTGGTGGTCTCGGGTTCAATTCCTGGACTGGTGAGAATATTTTTAAATTCTTTTAAATTAAAAATAATAACAGATTTCATTTATTAATAACAAAATTACTTTTATTTTGTGTGAAACAGATAGCCGGGTGGTAGAGATGTAGATTCTGCAGGTGGTGGTCCTGGGTTCAATTCCTGGATGAGTGAGAATTTTTTGACTTCTTTTATATTCAAAATAATAAAAGATTTCATTTATTAATAACAAAATTACTTTTATTTTGTGTGAAGCAGATAGCCGGGTGTTAGAGATGTAGATTCTGCAGGTGTTGGACCTGGGTTCAATTCCTGGACAGGTGAGAATACTTTATAGTTCTTTTTTATTCAAAATAATAAAAGATTTCATTTATTATTAACAAAATTGCCTTTACTTTGTGTGAAGCAGATAGCCGGGTTGTAGAGATGGAGATTCTGCAGGTGGTGGACCCGGGTTCAATTCCTGGACTGGTGAGCTTATTTTTGAATTCTTTTTTATTCAAAATAATAAAAGATTTCATTTATTAAGAACAAAAATTGCCTTTATTTTGTGTGAGGCAGATAGCCCGGTGGTAGAGATGGACATTCTGCAAATGGTGGACCCGTGTTCAATTCCTGGATGAATGAGAACTTTTTGAATTCTTTTATATTCAAAATAATAAAAGATTTCATTTATTAAGAACAAAATTACTTTTATTTTGTGTGAAGCAAAGAGCCGGGTGGTAGAGATGTAGATTCTGCAGGTGGTGGACCTGGGTTCAATTCCTGGACAGGTGAGATTATTTTTGAATTCTTTTTTATTCAAAATAATAAAAGATTTCATTTATTAATAACAAAATTACTTTCATTTTGTGTGAAGCAGATAGCCGGGTAGTAGAAATGTAGATTCTGCAGGTGGTGAACCCGGGTTCAATTCCTGAACAGGTGAGAATATTTTTCAATTCTTTTAAATTCAAAATAATAAAAGATTTCATATATTAATAACAATATTACTTTTATTTTGTGTGAAGCAGATAGCCGGGTGGTAGAGATGTAGATTCTGCAGGTGGTGGACCAGGGTTCAATTCCTGGACAGGTGAGATTATTTTTGAATTCTTTTTTATTCAAAATAATAAAATATTTCCTTTATTAATAACAAAATTACTTTTATTTCGTGTGAAGCAGATAGCCGGGTGGTACAGATGTAGATTTTTCAGGTGGTGGTCCCGGGTTCAGTTCCTGGACAGGTGAGATTATTTTTGAATTCTTTTTTATTCAAAATAATAAAATATTTCGTTTATTAATGACAAAATTACTTTCATTTTGTGTGAAGCAGATAGCCGGGTAGTAGAAATGTAGATTCTGCAGGTGGTGGACCCGGGTTCAATTCCTGGACAAGTGAGAATACTTTTAAATTCTTTTAAATTAAAAATAATAAAAGATTTCATTTATTAATAACAAAATTACTTTTATTTTATGTGAAACAGATAGCCCGGTGGTAGAGATGTAGATTTTGCAGCTGGTGGTCCTGGGTTCAGTTCCTTGACAGGTGAGATTATTTTTGAATTTTTTTTTATTCAAAATAATAAAAGGGTGGTAGAGATGTAGATTCTCCAGGTGGTGGACCAGGGTTCAATTCCTGGACAGGTGAGATTATTTTTGAATTCTTTTTTATTCAAAATAATAAAAGATTTCATTTATTAATAACAAAATTCCTTTCTTTTTGTGTGAAGCAGATGCCCGGGTGGTAGAGATGTAGATTCTGCAGGTGGTGGACCTGGGTTCAATTCCTGGACAGGTGAGATTATTTTTGAATTCTTTTATATTCAAAATAATAAAAGATTTCATTTATTAATGACAAAATTACTTTCATTTTTTGTGAAGCAGATAGCCGGGTAGTAGAAATGTAGATTCTGCAGGTGGTGGACCCGGGTTCAATTCCTGGACAAGTCAGATTATTTTTGAATTCTTTTTTATTCAAAATAATAAAATGTTTCATTTATTAATAACAAAATTACCTTTATTTCGTGTGAAGCAGATAGCCGGGTGGTAGAGATGTAGATTTTGCAGGTGGTGGTCCCGTGTTCAATTCCTGGACAGGTGAGAATACTTTTAAATTCTTTTAAATTAAAAATAATAAAATATTTCATTTATTAATAACAAAATTACTTTTATTTTGTGTGAAACAGATAGCCCGGTGGTAGAGATGTAGATTCTGCAGCTGGTGGTCCCGGGTTCAATTCCTTGACAGGTGAGATTTTTTTTGAATTCTTTTTTATTCAAAATAATAAAAGATTTCATTTATCAATAACAAAATTACCTTTATTTCGCGTGAAACAGATAGCCGGGTGGTAGAAATGTAGATTCTGCAGGTGGTGGACCTGGGTTCAATTCCTGGACAGGTGAGAATATTTTTAAATTCTTTTAAATTAAAAATAATAAAATATTTCATATACTAATAACAAAATTACTTTTATTTTGTGTGAATCAGATAGCCGTGTGGTAGAGATGTAGATTCTGCACGTGGTGGTCCCGGGTTCAATTCCTGGACAGGTGAGATTATTTTTGAATTCTTTTTTTATTCACAATAATAATCAAAGATTTCATTTATTAATAACAAAATTACTTTCATTTTGTGTGGTGGTGGTCTCGGGTTCAATTCCTGGACAGGTGAGATTATTTTTGAATTCTTTTTTTATTCAAAATAATCAAAGATTTCATTTATTAATAACAAAATTACTTTCATTTTGTGTGGTGGTGGACCCGGGTTCAATTCCTGGACAGGTGAGAATATTTTTCAATTCTTTTAAATTCAAAATAATAAAAGATTTCATTTATTAATAACAAAATTACTTTTACTTTGTGTGAAACACATAGCCCGGTGGTAGAGATGTAGATTCTGCAGGTGGTGGTCCTGGGTTCAATTCCTTGACAGGTGAGATTATTTTTTAATTCTTTTTTATTCAAAATAATAAAATATTTCATTAATCAATAACAAAATTACCTTTATTTCTCGTGAAACAGATAGCCGGGTGGTAGAGATATAGATTCTGCAGGTGGTGGTCCCGGGTTCAATTCCCTGACAGGTGAGATTATTTTTGAATTCTTTTTTTATTCAAAATAATCAAAGATTTCATTTATTAATAACAAAATTACTTTCATTTTGTGTGAAGCAGTTAGCCCAGTGGTAGAAATGTAGATTCTGCAGGTGGTGGACCTGGGTTCAATTCCTGGACAGGTGAGAATATTTTTCAATTCTTTTATATTCAAAATAATAAAAGATTTCATATACTAATAACAAAATTACTTTTATTTTGTGTGAAGCAGATAGCCAGGTCGTAGAGATGTAGATTCTGCAGGTGGTGGTCCCAAGTTCAATTCCTGGACAGGTGAGAATATTTTTAAATTCTTTAAATTAAAAATAATATTAAGATTTCATTTATTAATAACAAAATTTCTTTTATTTTGTGTGAAGCAGATAGCCGGGTGGTAGAGATGTAGATTCTCCAGGTGGTGGACCAGGGTTCAATTCCTGGACAGGTGAGGTTATTTTTGAATTCTTTTTTATTCAAAATAATAAAAGATTTCAATAATTAATAACAAAATTACTTTTATTTTGTGTGAAGCAGATAGCCGGGTGGTAGAGATGGAGATTCTGCAGTTGGTGGACCCCGGTTCAATTCCTGGACTGGTGAGAATATTTTTAAATTCTTTTAAATTAAAAATAATAAAAGATTTCCTTTATTAATAACAAAATTACCTTTATTTCGTGTGAAGCAGATAGCCGGGTGGTAGAGATGTAGATTCTGCTCGTGGCGGTCCCGGGTTCAATTCCTGGACAGGTGAGATTATTTTTGAATTCTTTTTTATTCAAAATAATAAAATATTTCCTTTATTAATAACAAAATTACCTTTATTTCGTGTGAAGCAGATAGCCGGGTGGTAGAGATGTAGATTTTGCAGGTGGTGGACCCGGGTTCAGTTCCTGGACAGGTGAGATTATTTTTGAATTCTTTTATATTCAAAATAATAAAATATTTCATACATTTATAACAAAAATACCTTTATTTCGTGTGAAGCAGATAGTCAGGTCCTAGAGATGTGATTCTGCAGGTGGTGGTCCCAAGTTCAATTCCTGGACAGGTGAGAATATTTTTAAATTCTTTAAATTAAAAATAATATTAAGATTTCATTTATTAATAACAAAATTACTTTTATTTTGTGTGAAGCAGATAGCCAGGTCGTAGAGATGTAGATTCTGCAGGTGGTGGTCCCAAGTTCAATTCCTGGACAGGTGAGAATATTTTTAAATTCTTTAAATTAAAAATAATAAAATATTTCATTTATTAATAACAAAATTTCTTTTATTTTGTGTGAAACAGATAGCCCGGTGGTAGAGATGTAGATTCTGCAGCTGGTGGTCCCAAGTTCAATTCCTGGACAGGTGAGATTATTTTTAAATTCTTTAAATTAAAAATAATATTAAGATTTCATTGATTAATAACAAAATTACTTTCATTTTGTGTGAAGCAGATAGCCGGGTGGTAGAGATGTAGATTCTCCAGGTGGTGGACCAGGGTTCAATTCCTGGACAGGTGAGATTATTTTTGAATTCTTTTTTATTCAAAATAATAAAAGATTTCCTTTATTAATAACAAAATTACTTTTATTTTGTGTGAAGCAGATAGCCAGGTCGTAGAGATGTAGATTCTGCAGGTGGTGGTCCCAAGTTCAATTCCTGGACAGGTGAGAATATTTTTAAATTCTTTAAATTAAAAATAATAAAAGATTTCCTTTATTAATAACAAAATTACTTTTATTTTGTGTGAAGCAGATAGCTGGGTGGTAGAGATGTAGATTCTGCAGTTGGTGGACCCCGTTTCAATTCCTGGACTGGTGAGAATATTTTTAAATTCTTTTAAATTGAAAAATAATAAAAGATTTCATTTACTAATAACAAAATTACCTTTATTTTGTGTGAAACAGATAGCCGGGTGGTAGAGATGTATATTCTGCAGGTGGTGGTCTCGGGTTCAATTCCTGGACTGGTGAGAATATTTTTAAATTCTTTTATATTCAAATTAATAAAAGATTTCATTTATTAATAACAAAATTACTTTTATTTTGTGTGAAACAGATAGCCGGGTGGTAGAGATGTAGATTCTGCAGTAGGTGGACCCCGGTTCAATTCCTGGACTGGTGAGAATATTTTTAAATTCTTTTAAATTGAAAAATAATAAAAGATTTCATTTATTAATAACAAAATTACCTTTATTTCGTGTGAAGCAGATAGCCGGGTGGTAGAGATGTAGATTTTGCTCGTGGCAGTCCCGGGTTCAATTCCTGGACAGGTGAGATTATTTTTGAATTCTTTTTTATTCAAAATAATAAAAGATTTCATTTATTAATAACAAAATTACTTTTATTTTGTGTGAAGCAGATAGCCCGGTGGTAGAGATGTAGATTCTGCAGTTGGTGGACCTCGGTTCAATTCCTGGACTGGTGAGAATATTTATAAATTCTTTTAAATTGAAAAATAATAATGATTTCATTTATTAATAACAAAATTACTTTGCGTGAAACAGATAGCCGGGTGGTAGAGATGTAGATTCTGCAGGTGTTGGTACACAACATTGGACACAACATTTGTTAACACGATTGAATGTTTTGCTAACATTCGGCCGTCCATGCCAACCAGGCTGACTGACATCCGAATTGGCGACTATAGCTACGGCTACAGCTGTTGCTAAGGGTGTTGCTAAGGACGTCCTATTCTTCAACGCATGATGACGCAGAAATCTAGCCGTAGCCGTAGCTGTAGCTGCCAATGTTAGCTTTATGGACCCATTGCATATGACGTCACACTCTCAAAAAGGAGGCAGATCATTGGACGATAGCTGTTCTCTGTGCGTAAAAACGTGCGCGTGACCTCAGCGTATCTGTAACGTTTCGCGTTATGCAAGGGGGACCTATTGATTTTTATCCAGCCTCGCTACCATGGGCAGCGCGCCGTATCGATACCTCTCACCACTAACCCCTTAGACTTGATTCAAGTCCCGTTCTCGTGCGAGAGGTCCCCAAGCATATCGCGCCAGGCTAGCAAACAAGCCGTACAGTGCGCGCTCGCCGTCAAAATGTGGGGGAATGCAGACCATCACAAAACAATAGTTTTCTGTCGATGGCACGGGATTGGGACTTGAGTCAAGTCTACTAACCCCTGGGAGGGAAACACTGAAAATCAACGCTGATTGGCTCCCAAAAGTGACTGATTTGCGTGCACGCTTGTTAATAACATTCGAGCGTTTGTAGGGCGCTTGTCGGGCTCTTAGTACGCGCGTAAATAGCACGTAGAACGCGTGTAAAAATGCAAGTATTTCGACGCAATACATTCAAATAAATCATGTTTTTACATGGTCTCCCTAAACTGCATACAGTTAGACGTATCACATGATCGAAAAAGAATGGGAGGGGCCAGTTGCTCTATAGACTTGACTCAAGTCCCAATCCCGTGCCATCGCCATAAAACTATTGTTTTGTGATGGCCTGCATTCCCCAACCTGTTCCGCACGCGGGACAGGGACTTGACGATGCCGCAGTCGCCTGATATGTAAATGTATTCACTTATGAATATGTAAACTTGCTGCGTTATACGCGTTGTCCAATCAAACGCATTCAAAAAGGAGACTCGTTCATTTCTTATTTGTGGGGGTTAAGTACTTAGATGAGGATTGAAATACATTTTTAAATAACCGATTAATTATAAAAAGAAAGCACTGAATGTTCATTAAAATTTAAGTTAATACGTTGTAACATACATTTGGGTCGGGTTTGTTTGCAAAATTTGAACTTTGGGAAGTGCAATTCAACGACTTTGGTACCGACACCCACTTGCCTGCTGATGAGTTTGCCCGCCCCCACGTGTCACCGCGTTTAGACGCGTGCACTTACAATGTCTTGCACTGTGATGTCACAGAGTGTAATGAATATTTTACCGGCGGGGCAGCGCTTCCTCGCTCCCATTGGTTTTGTGCATCTCCCCATTTGGGGAGATTTTCCAATAACAACGTGCAGTGTAAGGAACGACCTCGTGAAGTCCCATTCTCGGGACCACTGACGGCGAGCGCGCACTGTACGGCTTTTTTGCTAGTTGGCGCGATATGCTTGGAGACCTCTCGCACGAGAACGGGACTTGAATCAAGTCTAGTTGCTCTATGACTTGATGCGTATTTTGACAGCGCGCTCTGCATAGTCTCTGACACAGAATGGATCAACCACAGGACTAATTAAAATAGCCAAACATAATATGGGCTACTTTCGTTTCACACTTCCAGGGTGTATAATCGAGCAAGGCATTCTGGGAAAGAAAACAAAATGGCGCGGCGAGATCGTACACCATGCGAACGAGGTTGATTTTTATCTTGCTTGTTCTGTATTCTGGTTGGCTGAAACACGGTCACGTGGGGTGAACTAGTCTCATAATGAAAAGTTTTGGACATGCTTGTCTGTGTGTGCGCGCGTACACACAATGCACGTAATAGCATTACCTTGCATTTGCAGTTGCGCCCTCAAATTGGTCATATCACTAAAATGGACGAGGCTGTAAATTTGGGGTGATCAGAATATTAAACAAAATATCCCTGCCTTTCTAGTGATACCATTTGTTTACATCATAACCGAGAAGATGATTCGACCATTTTAGTTTACAAAACTTGAGTCATACCCCAAAACCGCAGAAGTACCTATTCAAATGTGCACAACACGCAAACAGCAACCTATTTTTTTACTGCATGGCCTCGTTCGCCGCTTTATAACCAAAGGAACAACTCAGTGTAGCCTTTGGGGTGACGTCATTCTCGAAGCCGGTGAAATCATCTTCACACTGATGCAACAGCTGTGTCTATTGGACAATATTTTCCAACGACCATCTTTAATTAAAAAACTTATACCCAATCACTGCCGCGGTTACTTTGTATGCCAGGGCACATACCATTCACATAACAATGTATAACATTATTTCACAGCGGGTGTGTGTGTGTGCGCGGGCGCGCCGTGTTGTGTGTACAGAGCTTTTGTCCTATTTTGTATACTTAGTTTTCATATAATGAAAAGTTTTGGACATTTGCTTGTCTGTGTGTGTGCGCGCGTACACACAATGCACGTAATAGCATTACCTTGCATTTGCAGTTGCGCCCTCAAATTGGTCATATCACTAAAATGGACGAGGCTGTAAAGTTGGGGTGATCAGAGTATTAAACAATATATCCCTGCCTTTCTAGTGATACCATTTGTTTACATCATAACCGAGAAGATGATTCGACCATTACAAAACTTGAGTCATACCCCAAAACCGCAGAAGTACCTATTCAAATGTGCACAACACGCAAACAGCAACCTATTTTTTTACTGCATGGCCTCGTTCGCCGCTTTATAACCAAAGGAACAACTCAGTGTAGCCTTTGGGGTGACGTCATTCTCGAAGCCGGTGAAATCATCTTCACACTGATGCAACAGCTGTGTCTATTGGACAATATTTTCCAACGACCATCTTTAATTAAAAAACTTATACCCAATCACTGCCGCGGTTACTTTTAATTGTATGCCAGGGCACATACCATTCACATAACAATGTATAACATTATTTCACAGCGGGTGTGTGTGTGCGCGGGCGCGCCGTGTTGTGTGTACAGAGCTTTTGTCCTATTTTGTATACTTAGTTTTCATATGATGATTATTACAAACTGTGGCTATCTGCTTATGCTTTGCATTTATGGCTTTCCATGGTTTTCCAACCTCGGTTGGCAAAAACTCGGGCTGTGACGTGTCAAAAGAAAGATCTATATAGACCATTGACGTCATCCAGCCGCCATCTTAGAGGTAAAACGATGACGAAACAATCGAAATGCACAGATTTGTACGCGCGGCGCACAGAATTGGCCAATGAACAACCTCCTTTTGACCTCTATTCTCATCTTGTGGGAGGGGGATGACGGCGTGTCACACAGGCTTCTTTGATGGCCCGAAAGACAATATATAAAGATAGTGAATGTAGACGTTCAAGATTGCAGGGTAGAATATTATCCACTTTCGCAACAATCCGGAGGGAGTTTTTGTGGGACAATCCACAGATTGAACGCGCAAAGTCTGTGAAACCATGGAGGAAGAAAAAATGAAACGGAGGCGTAGGCTTGAAATCCTCAAAATGAGCAGCGCAGTACCGATAGGGGTGGATGAAAAGTTTTGTTTAGATACAACTCTAGAGGGGGCTATTTCACTTTTACGGTCTTTTTCCCCTCCGCATTCGACACCCGTCCGCCGTCCGCTGTCCGCCGTACGGACGTCGTGTGTGCAGATAATGCACGTGTTTTGGACAAGGAGGTCGTTTGACAACATGTCAGAGCTTGCAAATGTTGCCGAAAATGGGCCAGTTTGGTTCGGGATTTGATTTGAGGTAATTTCATTGAAGCTAGGTAGCACTGGTAGGTGAATTCGGTCAGTTACTGTCTTTACTGTCATGTCATTACTGTGTTACTGTTTTTGTTTTGTTTTTTCTGTTCTAAAACTAATTACTTCTTTGACTTTGGTACTGTATTTTTTAGTTTTAAAACTGTATTATTATTCCACACTCCGTTTTGTTTTGATTCTCTATGGCTATATACACATTAGTAATAATAGTATACTATTACTTTTTTAGTAATAACTAACTTTACAAAGTGGAATACTAAAAAATAATACCGACTGTACCAGCTAGTAGTGTGTAATACATTGTAGTTTCAAAGCTTCCTCGATACACACACGGGCAATGCATCGGAGGCTGGTCATCTTGCCCCCTAGCAAGCTCGCCCCCAACAAAGTCACCCCCTGCAAAGTCGCCCCCCTAACCGGCTGGCCCCGGGTTGTTACAAAGTCGCCCCCTGACAATGTCGCCCGCCCCCAAAGATTGTCGTCCCCTAGCAAAGTCGCTCCTGACAATGTCGCCCCCAGCCAATGTCGCCCCCTAGCAAAGTCGCCCCCAAATGTTATTTAGTTCGAAAAATAATTAAGGCTTCTTATGGTAACGGTTTTGAAAGGACAGGAAACCCACACTTGAACCTGCTCATTTGATAAAATCTTCACTCAGCTCCCTGCAGCTGTAAGCTCCCAATTATGCTGGATATGTTTTCGATAAGTTTTATTTCATGTAATATTTGGTAATACATAGCAAAGTCGCCCCCAGATGTTATTTAGTTCGGAAAATAATTGAGGCTTCTTATGGTAATATAATGGCTTAATTATTGTATTGAAAGGAATATTGAGTAAAGCCTACTTATACATGTAGCCTGTATGTTTAGTTTTTGCTTGGGTAAAAAATGTCGTCAAATAATAAACTCCATGCCCCAAATTTACATAATTGTCAATGATTTTATTAACGTCGTTGATGTTGGGGAACGGATCAAGTTACGAAAGAGAAATTAAATATATTCAGTGTGCAACTGCAATGTGTAAAGGGAACCAGAAGAAATAACATTAATCGTGATAGTGGCCAACTTGAAACATTCAAACTTGTGTACACAAAAATAATTCCAAAGATAATTCAATATTTTCACAAAAGTTTGCAGTATTTCCAAACGAACTCTATGGTTATCTCTGTATACTACCACTCAGTCGGCAAAGATTAATTATCAAAGCAGGCCTGTGGCTGTAGGGCCTACATGGAATTATGAATTTCGCCCAGTTACAGCACATGCGCGCAGTAACTGAGGGAGTTCATGTACAGCCACAGGCCTGCTTTGGTCTCGACGACACAGCCCCTTGAATTAGGGCAGATTGTAAATCATGATAAAAGCAAAGTGATTTGGGTACAAGGATACTACTAAAGTACGGTGAATTGGTCCTAGAATGGGGCTTGGTTCATCTGTGATGGCAGTTCGATCAACTGAAGATAGCAACCAAGACAAGGAACAAGGGTAGCCCAGCTCAGTGGTTTAGCTTCAACACATACCAGAAGAACCAGTCCCTGGTATGTGCCAAACTAGGCTCTGATGCCTGCATTAAAGAACTGGTACCACAGACGTCCACAAAGTATCATACATGTCAGCGTTATCCCTTAACAGTGGTCCGCTGGCCAAATGCCAGTTATAACTTCTGAGGACCAGTCAAAATTCTGTCCAAGTGGTCCTGCTGGCTATGTAGTTCATTGCTTCCAAACGCTACATGTAAACCACTGCCTGCACTGATTGTTTGTATTGTTTCAAACTCAAGTCCCATGCAAATGAAAGTAGAAAGTAAACCTTAAGATAAATGACCAATGAAAAAGCCGGGGGACCAGTGAAATGACAAGCTAACTGGTCCCGCTGGCGAGTCACTAAAAAAAGTTAAGGGCAAATCCTGCATGTACCGTCCAGGCTAGCATTGCTTGCATGGGTTTCTACGGTTTGTAAAGCTGGTATTATCAGGAAACTCCATGGCCTGTGTACTGTGGACTTAGTCTCCACAGTCTCCTGTGGAACTTTGTGAAAAGAGCCAGTTGGGCAGGAGAGTATACCGATAGTAATAGGGTTTTAATATGATGCAAATTAATGATTACACGTTTTTTCTACTTTCAGTTGAAAGGTTTTCAATGAAATAATTCCCCATGGAAAGAAAAACAGGAGACACTCTTAAAAGGGACATCTTGTGTACAGCTTCAGATGCTGAGGTAATGCTCAACAAATAAGCAGTCAGTTTTAATTCCTGGGTGTGGACGAGAGGCAGTAACTTTCTAGTAAACTTGCGGGTACAACCATGTGTAAATCTCTTTTGGGAGGAGTGTTGTATTAAAGGGAGGGGGACTGTCATCATGATCATAGTGCCAGGCCTGTAGCTGTACATATTGAACTTTCACCAAGTCGCTGCACGCAAGTCTGCTGGCCATCACATCACAAAGGGCATCATCATTTTTGATGTGAGGGCAGGTGCACGCAGGCGTGCAGTAACTGGGTTAGAGTTCATAATTCCACAGCCACAAGCCTGCTATGATCAAGACAACAGTCCCCTTTAAAGGTTGTATGACTTCTGACTTGCGCCCCCAAACAAAGATATTGACCAAAGAGGGAGACTGTCTACATAGGGCTAGTTTGCTCAGTAGGTAGAGTGCCAACACAATAAACCCGGAAGTTGCAGTTTAAAAACTGGTCGAGTTTTCTCTGTTCACCCTAAAAGAGATTAATTTTTTATCCTGTGAGATTAAAACCAAGCAGCCCTATGGCAGGCTAGCTTTGTGGAAAGTTACGAAAGTACCAACACTATGTCAGTTTTTTTGTTTTTTTTCATTTCTCTTGCAGCTCCAGTCAGATTTCCCATCCAAGAAGATCTGCCCTACCTCATTGGTTACAATGATCAGTAAAGGAAACCAAGATGGAGTGAACCCCCTCCCCAGTCTCGTCACCGAATCTCAAGATGATGAGCAACATCTTCCCGCATCTCAAATGTCGCCGGACCTGTTTTCACCACAAATAGATTCCACTGCCATGTCGCAAGAGTTCAACTCCTTCTCTGTGTCCACGCAAGAGATGTTGACGACTGACTCGGACTGTGGGGTACCACCCCTTCAAGACGACGATGACGAGGAGGGTAGTACTTTACTCTCTCAGATGTCATACATTCAAGAGGAGGATGATCGTCAACTCTTCAGGACCTCATCAAAACCAGAAAGTCTTTCCTCAAGAAATCAGGTGAAACCGTACCCTCATTCAACCTCGGATGAACCCACAGACAAACTCGAGAAAGCGAATGCGGAGGAGATTCTCTCAAAAGATGTCGGCAGGGATTCTCGTTCAGACAAGGATGGACTTGAGGATGAACCACTTCTCAGACCCAACCCAAGACGCTTTGTCATTTTACCGATCCAGTACCCTGAAATTTGGAAGTTCTACAAGAAAGCTCAGGGTTAGTCTTCCATGATTTCCCTATGGCAGTTCCATTAGATAACGAGACTACCCCTTCATCAGCAAGTTTGGCTTCGTTGTTTCAAGTCAATCAAAAGCCCAATTTGATCTTTAAATCTAGTCAGGAAAAAACGTAAGGGTAAAGTCTTGAACCCCTCTAGCGCCAAACCTCCAAAATCCTGTTCAGGAAATTGTCTGACCTTGTTGGATATGGTAATGAAGGCAATACAACAACTGCTTATCATTGGGCTGGGCATACCAGCTCCATCAGATTTCAAACTTTGTTTGTGTTGAGTTTGATGTTCAGTTAATTTTATTTCAATTCATTTATAAGTTCTGATTGTGAAGCCAAGGACTCTCAGAAAAGCGAACTTAATCACTATACTAGCCAAGAACCCCATGGAGAGAAGACAAGGAAGTAACTTTCAGTTTTAGATGAGGGAGGAAAACCCGAGAAAATTATTCCACGGAAAACCCACTCCATCAGATAGGGACTGAAATCCAATAGTACCCCCGGCGGAATTCGAACTGGGTCCTAGAGGTGGAAGGCGAGGAAAGATATCATTATACCAACCCGACCATCCCAAGTTACCATGTGGAGTATTTTGATGGATTCAGGAGGGTCTCTTGCCAAGGACACTAGTGGCTTAATAGATCCCCGTTTCAAAACGAAAGTATGAGAAATACTTATTATTTGAGGTTTTATTTTCCAGCTTCTTTTTGGACGTGTGAAGAAGTAGATCTTGGAAAGGACTTGGAACACTGGAGGAATCTCAAGGTATTGTTCAGGCATCAGCCAAAAAACCTCTTTTTTTTCCCCTCGTTTTTTCTGTTGGGGCGGGGATAGGTGTTCCGCTGTCCCATAGAGCCTGAGAGTGATCTTTCCAGAGTTTTTTTTTTTAAATTCTTTATTTGATAGCTTCCTGGTTATGAAACTAAGGAATCCTTTAAGGCAAGCTGCATTTCATATGTCTGAAGAATACTATGAAGAGGAGACGATATGAAATGTTCAGTTTAAGATGTTGAAGGAAATCAAAAATAGGGCTTGCCCTTTACACTAGCCCGCCTCACATTGTCTAGTAAAAACTGCTAAGGGCTAGTAAACACCACTTTTCAACTTACCCTGTGGGCTACTCAAACATGTGCAACCTACTTGTTATAATGCTCATATTTCTTCCTTTTCAGTGCCAGAATGTTGCATTCATTTTTAATAATCTTTACAGGACATGTAATTAATTGAAACTGCAACAGTGTAACTCACTGTACACACAAACCCATGGTGCGTCGAGCAGGGCTCGGAATTAACAACTTTAGCATTGTGCCAGTAAACTTACAACTGAACAAGTCGGGCGGTCGTGTGGTTTTCAATAGACCTTATGCATATGATGTCATTTGAGTAGGGCGCCCTCGCCTAGAGGTCAAAAGGAAGTTGTTCGTTGGCCAGTCCTGTGCGCCGCGCCTACAAATCTGTGCATTTTTCATTGTTTCATCATCGGTTTACCTCTAAGATGGCAGCCGGATGACGTCAATGCATAAGGTCTATTGAAAAAAAACACCTCATTGTGTAATGTCTTTAAATTCTAGAGAAGTGTAGGCCTATTAGCCCATAGAACAAATGAAACAAATCTTCACTTGGTGCTTGTTCAAATAACAGTTTATATGTTACAGTGTGTAGTTTTCTTCTTCTCACTTTGATGCTGGTCCTGAAAAAAGAATTCTGGTCCAGTAAACATTTTGAACCAAAAGCCCTGTGGTCTTGTGGATTTTTCCCCCAAATTCAAGCCCTGACGGAGCAACAATGCATAATTTACGCACAGCTTCTCTTGTTCGAGATGCGACAATGTTTTTGTTTCCACTGGTGCAAACAATTTATCTGCATCTCTTGGAAAGATTTTTGTAATCTCAAATATTAAGTGGTGTTTGAAGCTTTGCTTGGCGTGGAAAAATAAAAAGTAACTATAAATAGTAAACTTGCGGGTACAACCATGTGTAGAATCTCTTTTGGAGGAGTGTTGGCTCTGAATAGAGCTGGTGTGGTCTCGACGTTTCGAAAAGTATACACTGCTTGTCTGCTCGTGTTTCTCCTGAAGACGAGCAGAGTATACTGTTCGAAACGTCAAGACCACACCGGCTCTTTTCAGAGCCAACACTCCTCCAAAAGAGATTTTACACATGGTTGTACCCGCAAGTTTACTATTTATAGTTACTTCTTATATCAAATATTCCTTCTTCTAAAGCTTGATTCATACTTCATGTGAGTGAAAATGTGAAGTGAATTTGACAATCACAACTCTATATTTGCATTGAATGTTTGCGCAGTGAATGTTTCCGAAGAATTGAGGACATTTCAACTTGAGCCAATTGTTCGTTACAAATTTGTGACATCAAATTTGCTTCGCATTCACATGAAGTATGATGCAGGCATTAAACTTCTCAGAAGTAAAGTTGTATGTATCTTTGCAGCCTTCCGAGCAGCACTTCATCAAGCACATCCTTGCCTTCTTCGCAGCGAGTGACGGCATCGTCAATGAGAACTTAGCCGAGAGGTTCAGCCAAGAAGTCCAGATTCCTGAAGTCAGATGTTTCTATGGCTTCCAAATAGCAATGGAGGTAAGTAAACCAAAATTATCATTTATTATCTCTTAAAGGTGGGGTCATATATTGTTTTTTATCAATGCAAAGCTGATTTATATGAAAAATTATAAAGGAAAATACAATAAAAGTCACATGTGAAAGTTTCAGCTGAATACAGTGTCTGCTTGCTGAGAAAACAGCAAAAACTGTCACGGTGTTTTCACAAGAACGTTGAATCCATCCACATTTAGCGAAGTGACAGCAATTGATCTGGCTGCAGAAAATAGATTAAAGAGTTTTTTTGTTATCCTTTTTACACAAACCCCTGCTATAACTTTAACACAAACAATGCGAAGAAGAAATTTTCCGAAAACGAGCACCTCATAGTGATATGTGAATAAATGGTTCAGATATTTCAAGCATAACTCTGCATACCTTGTAGAACAAAACAAGCGCTTTGAGATGCCGTCAGATTTATAAAGCGCTAGATAAGAAATGCGTAATATTATTATTATTATTTTACCATGGTGTAGGTTCATGCTCACTGATTGTTTTGTTATTTGTTTGGTTTTACAGAACGTTCACTCTGAGATGTATAGTTTACTCATCGACAGTTACATACAGGACCACTTTGAGAAGATGCGCTTGTTCAACGCAATAGAAACGAGTGAGTCTCTTTTTAGATCCATTGGAAGTTGAAGAAGATGCAATGGTGGGGCAGATAGGGGAAATATTTGGGGGAATTGTGCCTTGGATGATACAAGCATGGAATGAAAGATATTTATAGGGCCATCGCAGATTTTAATTTTGAAAAAATGACAAGCAATTTTCAAAAACAAAGCCTTAATGGCCCTGTACACTATTGGGAAGATCGAAAAATACAAATGTTCACAGATTCACACACAACTTACATGATTTAAAGTAAGTAATAGTTCAAAGGGTACCTTGAAATATTTCTGCCTAAAATGCTATCGTTTCTGAGAAATGAGTAAAACAATAGTTTTTATCACGCGCGATATTTTGAAAAAACAGAAAACACATAAGGTCTCTTTTCACTATTTTCTCGTGATCTCGATGACCAATTGAGCTCAAACTTTCACAGGTTTGTTTGTTCATGCATATGTTGAATCACACAAAATGTGGACACTGATTTTGAGCTGTTACCAAAAGTTTACAATACCTTTAAACCAGAGAAATACGACCTTGCTGCTTTGTCGGCATGCAAACCACGAAATAAACAACCATAGTGCGATTTGTACTAGTTGACCTTTTCCCCCAATGATACACTGAAACTGGCATCTCCTGGGCAAACAGTAGAGGGCGCACTGTATTGTGAATTTGCTGTATTTAAATATAAGACCATTCACTACTATTTGGGTGGCATAGGTGGCTCGTGCTTGAAAGCGCTCGCCTCTCACCAATGTGGCCCTGGTTTGATTCCTGGCTAAGGACATATGTGAGTAGAGTTGTGCGTTGGTTTTCTCTTTATATTACTAGAGTTTTTCTCCGGGTCATTCGGTTTTCCTCCCGGAAAAATCAAACACTTTCGATGTCTGGCTGTGCTCCGTGGTCATAGATAGGTTGATGTGATTGGCTGCCTAAGCCACCCTTACATGCCTGCCGCTCGAACATGTTGTAGCTGCGTCCTTTGCAATTCAGCTTCTCAGCTGCAAGAAAGGATGATTAGCCTCCAAAATTATTATAATCATTCTGAAAGTCTTTCTTTCCCCCCTCTTTTTTCCTCAATTGATTATGATAGTGCCGTGCATCAAGAGGAAAGCAGATTGGGCCTTGAAATGGGTTCAGTCAAAGGACGCCTCATTTGGAGAGAGACTTGTGGCCTTCACAGCGGTTGAGGGGATATTCTTTTCTGGGTCGTTTGCTGCCATCTTTTGGTTGAAAAAGAGGTAAGGCCGTGTCCAAATCCAGCGACTTTGGCTACGGCTATAGCCGTTGGCTGCATTGACTGCATTGAAGAATAGGTGTTTTCTAGTTAGGCAGACAGGGGAAATTTGGGGGAGAATTGCGTCTTGGATGATACAAGCATGGAATTTGGCACACAGTCAGAGTATGTCATGAGAAAGATAATTGGCTATAGGGCCATTGCAGATTTGTCCTTTGAAAAAATGTTAGGTAGAATAACAAGCAATTGTTACTTGTTACTTGTTATTGAACCTAGATCTTTTCAAAGGGCAAATCTGCTAAGGCACTACAGCCAAATATCTTTGTCATATGACGTACTCTTGACTGTGTTCCAACTTCCATGCTTGTATCATAATAATAAATAATAATAGTGGCTTCTTATAAATAGTGCTTAATTCCGTCACTCAGTGACGCTCATGGCGCTCCAACATTATTACCAGTGGTCACTGGGCCATTTGTTTGTTTCCTTAAACCATCTCAGCTCCCTTGGGAGTATACAGCCTGTGCTGCTAAGTAGTATGTAACGCACCAAGCTAAATCAATCACAAGAACCATCTCTGCCCTCACAGGATAGTCTCATCTCATGACCTGCTTGCATACGGCTACATGTGTGATTTCCCTCTTCCCTCTATAAACAATAATGTGCGTTCGAGTCTCACTCAAGTTAGGAGTTGATTATTTTTGTTTTGGTTCACAAAGGCAATGGGAATACATGGCTTCAAATCAATATTTTGTAACTTGAGCTAAAACAACTTTTCACTTGGCCCTTCACCACCGGACAAGTCATTTGGTAGCAAAGTGATCTGATCCTGATAATGGAGTTGGTGGGTTCAAGTCCTGCCCTGGTAGCCAGTAAACCTTCATTTTGTTACGACTCTATGGATTGCTCTTAAAGGGATTGTATACGTTTGGTAATTGGAACCCACTGTTTATTAAGTTGTAGATATATACCATAAAACTAACCTGTGAAAATAGTAGCGTTTTTGAGATATTGCTGAAAGTCTGGAGCGGTTATGTCCACGCAGGAAGAATAATCTGCAATTGGAATACACTATCTGAGAAACGTTACTGTCTGTAACGCTTCTCAGATTCAAATTTTGGGGGATAAAAAGTGATATATTTTTCCATATCCGCAGTACTTCAAAGTGAAAAGTTTCTCAAAATACATTATACTGTCCAAAGCTGCTGTACTTCTACAAAGTAAGTTTTTATTGCCATTAGTTTTAGGGGGTCATTACCAAACATATACAGACCCTTTAATGCTTTTACGGATTGTTTCAAGGGGTCTGATGCCCGGACTGACGTTCTCCAATGAACTCATCAGCCGTGACGAGGGTCTCCACTGTGAGTTCGCCAGCCACCTCTTCACCTACCTGGTCCACAAACCAAGGGAAGCAAGAATTCGGCAGATCATCACGGAGGCTGTAGCCATAGAGAAGGACTTCTTCACGGAAGCCTTGCCGCTGAAATTGATCGGGATGAATTCCCAGTTGATGATGGAGTACATTGAGTTTGTTGCAGATAGGTTACTTACAGAGCTCAGCTGCAGCAAGGTAAATGTCATCTGTACTCTCTCTCTCTTGTATAGACCCCTTGCATATGACGTCACACTCTCAAAAAGCGTCATCCCTGAGGCCAAAAGGAGGCAGATCATTGGACGATAGCTGTTCTTTGGGCGTAAAAACGTGTATACCTGTAGCATTTCGCGTTATACAAGGGGATCTATTGATTTCTATAGACCCCTTACACAACGCAGAACGCACCTTCGAACAATGTGTGTCTACCATTTCCATCATTTTGGGAGTCAACTCTTTAGTGTATGTTTGTGCACGATTTTGGCCCCCCAAAATGACACCCAGGATAGGCTAGTGTGAGTGCGCTGCGCATTGTGCAAGGGGTCTATAGAGACATGTTGCCTTTGGATTGGGCGCTTTGGGCTATAAAAAAACGTTTGTTATGAAATGAGTATGGTTGGAACTTTTTTTAAAGTAGAATATAACGATCCACACAGAGATACCTCAAAATTGTGTGGGTTACCTTTTACTTTGTGAACTAAGACGGTCCGCCATTTTCTTGAGCCAAATTTTTGACTCCACAAAATGGCAGACGATGTTAGTTCACGAAGTAAGAGGAAAACCACACAATTTCGAGGGATATCTTTGTGGATCATTATATTTTTACTTTTAAAGCATCTTTCCAACCTTATTTATTTCATAACAAATGCTTTTATAGCCCAATACAAGGGCATTGTGTCCCTTTAAAGGGTGTGCACAACATTGGTTAGTTTGAAAAAAATAAATGTTCACAGATTTGCACCTAATGTGCATGGTATAAAAAGATGGTCATGGTGGAAAACTTCCCTTGAAATAGTTTTTGCCTGAAATGCTATTGTTTTTGTAGAAAAGGAGTCAAACTAAATAATAGTTTTGATCTTGCAAGGCCAAAACTCAAAGTTCATGAAAATGGTAAAATCACATTATGGGGTTTTTTCAAAATTTTCTTGTGGCTCCAGTGATCGATTGAGCTTGAAATTTCATAGGTTTGTCATTTCATGTAAATATTGGGTCACATAAAGTGGGGTACTGGTCTTTGATAATTATCAATGTTGTCCATATGCTTTGAAGGGATATTACATCACTGGTTTTCGGAGGACTAATTTGATTTTCATCTTCTAGTTATCACTAACCATCGTACAACCAACTCGTGAAAAAGTCATAAAGTTAGGTGATTTAAAATGTATATTGTGTTCATTAAAAATTTGAGAGTTCTTAGTTACAGCGACCGTAATTTATCTTCCTTCAGCTCTTTCAAAATGGCTCTCAAAACTCACTACTACAATTTAGCCTACTTTACCAGAGCATAATTCTCCTGCTTGTCAGACTGTACATAATTATTCATGTAGTATATTGGTTTTTTGTTAAGTTGTTTCTTTTGTAGCGCCATGAGCGCCTTTATTTAGGTGGATGTATGCACTTTATAAGTATTCATTATTACTATTATTTTTATTCTTATCTCATAGTAAGTTACCATGGCAAAATGTTCCATGCGAATGAAGCTTTACTTTGGTATTTGTCAATTCCTAGGAATTTTTGTGTCACTTACATCGTTTGTGCTCTTTTTATTTTTATTTCTGTTCAGATGTTCAAAACCGCAAACCCGTTTGATTTCATGGAGAACATCTCCTTGGAAGGAAAGTCAAATTTCTTCGAGAAGCGAGTTTCTGAATACCAACGAGCTCATGTGATGACAGAAAACGACTCCAGGCACGTCTTCACGCTGGATGCTGATTTCTAGTATAAATTCTTCTTCCTGACAATCGACTGATCCATTAAGCTCTGCCCAGTTATGGCACCTGGGGTAAGGTTGGATGTCACATGAGTCTGCACCGGTTGCATTTAGCCATCATACCATGCCACACACAAAATATGCAAGACCCAGTCCACTTTTTCATACTGGTACATGTAGCAGCAGGTTGTGGGATTTTAGCGTGTTGGACTTTTGAATGCAGCGTTGCGGTTGTTATTGAACTTTGGTGCCCCCAATTCATGAAACTATGAAAACCCATGGCAGCCTTGGATGAAACCAAAGGCCAGGCTGGGATGAAGTTAAAGCCAGTATTGGATAAAACCAAAGCCAGGATTGGATGAAACCAAAGCCAGGATTGGATGAAACCAAAGCCAGGATTGGATGAAACCAAAGCCAGGATTGGATTAACCAAAGCCAGGATTGGATGAAACCAAAGCCAGGATTGGATTAACCAAAGCCAGGATTGGATTAACCAAAGCCAGGATTGGATTAACCAAAGCCAGGATTGGATGAAACCAAAGCCAGGATTGGATTAACCAAAGCCAGGATTGGATGAAACCAAAGCCAGGATTGGATTAACCAAAGCCAGGATTGGATGAAACCAAAGCCAGGATTGGATTAACCAAAGCCAGGATTGGATTAACCAAAGCCAGGATTGGATTAACCAAAGCCAGGATTGGATGAAACCAAAGCCAGGATTGGATTAACCAAAGCCAGGATTGGATGAAACCAAAGCCAGGATTGGATTAACCAAAGCCAGGATTGGATTAACCAAAGCCAGGATTGGATTAACCAAAGCCAGGATTGGATGAAACCAAAGCCAGGATTGGATTAACCAAAGCCAGGATTGGATGAAACCAAAGCCAAGCTTGGAATCAATGCTTCCATTAGTAGTTTAAGTGGAAAATGGATTTGCATCATTGAATACACATTTTGACATCAGCTTAATTTCATTGAGCTCCTTAGCTGAAAATGTCAGTAAGCACAGTTGTTAAGTGCCCTTGAGCAAGGCTCTTAATCATAGTTGCTTCGTAAAAAATTTGGATGGTAGAGCATTCTGCTCTACTAGCCAGGCATCCTAGTGGATGATACCCATGCCTACATCATTATGGACTGTGAAGGGGGTAACCCTGTTTCAGGCCTAGGAGTAGGTGACAACGTGCCCCTGGGGACAGTTGATTTGGGTCGACAGCCCACATCAGTTGGGTGTAGTTCTCACCTTGAAGTGGCCGTCCAGCCTTGTGATGTTAGGCGATATTCCATAAAAATAAAATAAAATAAAAGCAAAAATAGCTGGGGTACAACTCATAAACAATATTATGCATTACATACTGTTTTAAATGCTGAACTATTTCTGTGTTGATCATTGCATGTACTTCACATTACCACAATAGGTTATTGTTTATTTATGAACAATTGATCATTGTTAACCATTTCAGGGTCTTAAACAAACTTTGTAATGTAATTAACTGAAATATATATTTTTGTAGCATTATATTGATATGTTTCTTGTTATGTGGTCCTAACAAAGGAATGTTATAGAAAATACTATGGCTCTATCCAAAGTGGCGGCCACAGCTATGGCTACAAATGTTGCTAAGGGTGTTGCTAATGACGTGCTGTACTTAAACACGTGATGATGCGGAAATCTAGCTGTAGCCTCTAAATCGGACACAGCCTTAAAGTCTTGTCGCGCTTGAAACAATAAAACCATCAAGGGCACTCTCAAGCAAGGGCAATTCGTTTTTATGTGCTGAAGTCTTCCAGCCACCAGTGGCAAAAGGATATTGAAACAATGGAAGTCAGAATTATGTATGCGCACAGCACAAAGGTCGAGCCAATGGGCAACCTTTTTGGAGAGGTCATACGGGACATCATAGGCATGGTGAGTCTATTGTGAAAGCTTTTTTAGCCAATAATTCAGGCAGCACCTGCTGGTGTGAAATGGTGTGTCTGTGAGCAAACTCTTGCACCGAGACGATGCTCAAGTGGTAATAATTGCACATGCTTATATAAGTTAAAGAGGGACTCCAAGGTCAAATTCAGTTTTATGGTTCACTCAGTTTCCAATAGATAAAGTCCTTATGAAAAGAGGGAAAACAAATTTCCTCACCTGTGACATTCAAACGGTGTAAAATGCCACTGTGTTTGATACCCTTCAAGTGCAATTTTTGTTAAAATCCAAAAACGTTCGATAACGTCACATTTCAAGTATATGGTCTGTACATTATTCAACAAAGAGTTTTCAGTTCATTTCTGAATTTTGATGATATTCAAGCAATTAGCATTGAATTTGACCTTTTGAGTCTCGCAAAAAAAATTCTTTGGAATGTACAGACCTATTTGGTTTTGCTGTCCGATGACCTCATGTTTTAATTTTCGCTTTGAAAGCATATAAAATAAAATGACATTTCACACCATTTTAACATGAGGTTAGAGATTTGGAAAATGGGTGCATCACAAAACTTAATTTGACCTTGGAGACCCTCTTTAACTTCCTTTGCAAAATCTCAGAGTTGGCCTTTACATTTTGAACCTTGCAAGTTTTTTCTCCAAGATTAAATGGACAACATACAAACATTACACATACTTGATAACAAGAAGGGGAAGTTAATTTTAAAATTGCTCCCATTTAACTTTGTAAGTGTGAATGTTTGTATCTTTTCTCACTGTATTTTTTTCTTTGGAGAAAAAACCTGGTCAAAATTGTGAAGTTGGGTCTATATGTAGATGTAGCTTGTATTTTGCTTTTAGTCTGCATGACCTTAAATTAAATTAGCCTCCACAACAGTAACTATCTATCAATGGCCAGAACCCATGTGGATCTTGCTGTACCCAGCGTCACACAAAAGACATGATATTTCAAAATTTGGATTTGCTTCATCGTGCCTTTTGTGTGGCACCCTGTTAAAGCAAGACCCATGATGGAGCAAATGCTGGAAATTTTAAAATTTGTTCCTATGTGGGATTTTGAACATGTCAGACTTGGGTGCATGTTCATGGTCACGATTGGGTGATGACGTAACAGGGCTTTTCGCATATCGTTCTGAAAAGCACCTGAGAAGTGTATTCAAAATGATTGTTTTTTTGACACAATTAAAATCTGTTTAATCTCATGTGAACTCAATTTCCTGAAAACATTTTAAATGAATTTCAGCAAAGATCACTTGTTGCTGTTATCGTTCAAGTAGTTCTAATATCATGATTGTCTCTTTAAAGGCATCGTACACGCTTGGTAATTACTTAAAATATATATTAGCATAAAAACTAACTTGGTAACGAGCAACAGAGAGCTGTTGATAGTATAAAACATTGTGAGAAACGACTCCCTCTGAAGTAACGTAGCTTTTGAGAAAGAGGTAATTTCTCACTAAAATAATAAAAAGTTCTTGCAAGAAGTTTTTATTCCTATCTGAACGCACACAAATTTGTATAACACAGGTGTTTTTTCTTTCATCATTTTCTTGCAACTTCAATGACCAATTGAGCCCAAATTTTCACAGGCTTGTTATTTTATGCATATGTTGGGATACACCAAATGAGAACACTGGTCTGTGACAATTACCAAACGTGTACGATGCCTTTAATCATTTAAAAGCCGCCATACGGTGAGCAACTCCAGCCATGTTCAATGTTATCCTGTTAGTGTTTGATGACGCTGTGTCTCGTTTGTGTGTTAATGTCAAATTATACTTAGTTCCTTTTACTTGGTATTTATTTACCTCGTTTATATCAATATTGGAGGGTCTCCTCCTAAAGGGGAAGGGAAATGTCAAATTCTATTTTGTGATATACTCATTTTCCAATAGATAATGTCCTCATGTGAGTGAGGACAAAAATTACAAGTCTCACCTCACGTTAAAATGGTGTAAATTGCCATTGTATTTGATACCCTTCCAGTGCAAAATTTGTCAACATCCAAAGCATCATTCTGAGAAAAATGGGTCTGTACATTTTTGTATGGGGATGTTTTAGTTCATTCCTGACTTTCAATTATATTCAATCAAAACGGCCTTGAATTTGACATTTTGACTGATGACAAATTACTCCTTGGAATGTAAAGACCCATCATTTGTTGAAATCCAATAACATCAATATTTCAAATTTCGCTCTGAAAAAGTCAGAAATGAACCAGAATGATGTCAATGGTGATGTTGTTGACAAACTTTGCACTGGAATGGTAATTAATACAATGGCAATTTACAACATTTTAATGTGAGGTTAGAGACTTGTAATTTTTTCCCCACTCACATGAGGACTCTATCTATTGGAAAATGAGTATATCACAAAATTGAATTGGTCATTTCCCTTCCTCTTTAAAATGCTTGCTGTTAGGGGATTCCACAATTTAAAGGCACTGTAGGCCTACATGATTGGTAATTACTCCCCCCAAAAATAGCATAAAAACTTACTTGGTAACGAGCAATGGAGAGCTGTTGATAATATAAAACTTTGTGAGAAACGACTCCTTCTGAAGTAGTTTTTGAGAAAAAAAGGTAATTCTCACTGAAATATTTGAATCTGAAAAAGACCTCTGGCCAGAAGTCTTTTTCAGGCATCTGAAAGCACACAAATGTGTGCAACAAGGGTGTTTTTTCTTTCATTATTTTCTTACAACTTCTTACAACTTCGATGACCAATTGAGCCCAAATTTTCACAGCTTGGTTATTTTATGCATATGTTGGGATACACCAAGTGAGGATACTGGTCTTTGACAATTACCAAAAATATACCCTGCCTTTCATCATTATAATATATTTATTAAAGACCGTAAACATGTACTATTTTCTAAGCAAACTGATTGATTAGAAATCAACTGGAACTGAACTGAACTACACACTGGGTATGTGAGTTTGCGTGTCACCTGTTGACATTGGACTTAAAGGGATCGAGATGGTGTGACAAACTAAGAATGCATCTTTTATTTGATTTTGTGTTTAAAACCAAATGGGGTCTTCTAGGCCTGGCATTGCACAGAGACAATGGAGGCCTATTGCCCTGGTGTTAGCCTTGGTGCACCTTTGAAATGGATGTGCCCTTTGGGAAATGAAAACCGCTATCTCTCAAAGATGAAATTGTGCTGGACATCGCTAAAAAAAGTCCCCACAATGGGAGAACAAAGAGAATTAAGTCCTCGATTTACTGGGTTGACAAACTTGTGTGCAGGTGTGTATGTCAGTATGGGGGGGGGGGGGTAGATGCTTATCCCCGCCACTGCCACTGCCACCAATTCAAGGTGAATATTTATTGAGGCAACCTAGGCCCTATATATTCTATGCTTTCTCATGATTTGAGCGTCTCTGGTAGGCCGTATTCAGTAAATATGTTATTTTTTCATGTAGGTAAAGTATTTCTTTATTATTGTTTTCTAATTACACAGTTGTTTGGTTGGAATTAAATTTAAGTATTTACAAAAACAAACGTCAACAGCCTCCAAAATATGTAAACTTTTCAGTCAAAAAAATGTCCATTTTGGTCAGAAAGATCTACTTGTCTGTCGTTTATAATTTGTAGACTCCAAAGTTGTTAAATTTCGCAACCGGTAGGTCATCCCAATATGCTCTTATATTAGAGCCTTTTACTCACTGTCCTTCCATATCCCATACCTCAGACCACCCCCCCCCCCCAACAAATAGGTAGATCTTCTTAAATTAATGTTTTCCGAATCCGATGCCACTCCGCAAAAACACCCAGTACAGTGACTTTTTTATAGCAGGTTCAAGTACCTTGAAGTCTTAATTGTTTTTTGTTTGGGGAACAAGAAATGAAAACAATAATTTATAGGAGGCCTACTGAAATGCCCCCAAAAATCATTTGAATTTGGAGATTTCACCTGGAGCCATTATTCCACAGTGTTTATTTCTATGTTGTTTGTTTTTTTGCTGTATTTTATTGTTCAGAAATGATTGTTTAATAATTAATATTACCATCAACTGACCTAAAATAGTCCCTGCGCCTTTAAAAGCCTAAATGTTGGCGCGGATGAATATGACGTCATGACGTCACCTAAAAAAAAGGCACTCCATATACCGACTGTGTATGGTACCCTGTCCCTCGTCTTGTACACACAAAGCATCGTTCACATTTTCTGCAATGCATCGTGTATTCCGAGAAGAAATCACTTGGTCATGATCGTGTGAACGAAAGGCATTTTTCCAGAGAAAGAAAGACCAAATTTTCTCTCCATATTGGATGCAGCCGTTTAACGGTAAACGGTAAAGATGCTTATTACACTGAAGACGCTGCAGCAGAAGACATTCAAGGTGGAAATCGACGACTCGTTAACGGTATTTATCTTCTTTATGCACTTTTTGCCCAATTTACGGACATTTTAATTAAGGAAGAATGACTGCATGCAATGCAGATGCACTGGACGTCGACTGCACACTGCAGTCGGTAGTAATTCCCTTGACTATAATAAAATTATGAACAAATGTTTACGAATTTTTGTTATTTTTTAATGTGGGATGGGTATATATATGGAATAGTATATAAAATCAAAATATTATTGCCATAAATAATACACAATTCCTGTAAGTGTGTAAGTGTAAGTAAAAATTCCTGCCATATATAGTCTCAGTTTTGTGTACGTTGAGCAGACTTGGATTGGAGGTAAATCTTGACTTGTGACTTGTGCCTAGGCCTTGTGGTTGTAGACACTGGAACTTGTGGACACTGGAACTTGGACGTTTTGTAATTAACCCCTAGCACAATGCGCGGCACACTTGTGACTTAGTAAATATACTCATATACCGTAGGAGGTCCTGTTTTCAGGGCGTCCCTGAAATCGATGCAAATCTTTTACCTCTCTGCGCACGATGTAAACAGTCCCTAGATACAATTTTTGTGGTTTGACTTGCCAAGCAAAGAGTCTCCTCTCCTTTGACCAAAACTTAGAATTATGTGAGGCTCTACTGGCAAGTTGCACTTGTATTGCAAAAATTTGTGGTATTTTAGGCATTTCTACAAGGTACAAAAATATGTCATACTGTCGGGGCCATAAAAAAGAATTTGCCCGCCGAAAAAGTTTCATCGAACAATTTTTCAATTCACAATTCACGATGATAAAATCATGTGACTTAAAATTCTGCTGAGCATTCTGGGGAAAAAAATACAGAGGCTTAAAGAAGCCATGTGCCTTATATCATTTTCTAACAGTCTGGAGAATATTTTTTTAAACCCTCATATCATTTATTATTAATAAAATTAAAATTTAAACATTTGCTTGGTGATTCATATATCACTGTTTATTGATATGCTTTATTATAAATGTTAACAAACAAAAAAAGATTCAAAACTTTTTTTTAAATCAGATTTGAAAGCCAAGACTAATTGACACTTTTTTATTTTTTTTTTATTTTTTAGTTTTTGCAAATTACCATCGTAATTTTTAAAATTAAATAAAAAATATTTTGAATAAAATGAAGACAACTGCTGGCTATAGAGTCATACACAACGTCTCACAGGACACTTGAAGTCACTGCAGATGTTTCTTCTGCGTATGGCTTCACAGGACACCACACTTTCTTGTGTGCCTCGAAAACAGGTCAAACTCAAAACACGGGGACGCTATTGAAGTCATCGAAGATCGGTGCGTGGTGTGAAAGTTTCAATGTCTATCAAGTTTTAATATATTTTTACATACTTCTTATAAACAAAGGAAGGTAATTAGGGCATCAGTTGATATATGGCATCATTATTTTTTTTTCAATTCAAAGAAAAAGGCATAGTACATCGAAAACCGGACACGGGAGGATATAGTAACTTACACACACGCCTATCCTGTCCTCCATTTTGGAAGTCAAAGTGTATACAAAGGAATTGACTCTCAAGCTGAAAGTGGTGGAAATGGCAGACACGCATTGTGCGGTGATGCTTTCCGTTCACGTTGTGCAAGGGGAAGGGGTCAATACTCAGTCATGTCAGCAGTGTAGTTCATGTAGTTAGGACTAGTTAGTTTATACACTGCTGGTGTACTGAAACTGAGTGACTGATAAAGTTAGTTTAAAAACTTCAATTTCAAATTAAAACCTTGAAATTTTTCAAAATATTCTTTCCATTTTATTTCTTAAATTTTGAGTAATTAAAGAATACTGTGTAAATTGTTCCTCTCAACAGCAGGCCTGTACTTTTAAACCAATCAAGTGTGACACTCAACAAAATACTTAGCCGTAGCTGTAGCTTCCAGAGTTGCAGGGTATTCTGCAATTCATTGAGGGTTAAATTCATTTATAACATCGATATTAATTCAACAAGTTTTTTACATTCTTAACCGATTGTGACTGTTGAGATTATCTTAGCCCCACTTATGTAGGGCCAATGATTTTCCGTTTCAGAAAAGTGCAAATTCCGTTTTTAAAAAACATGAATTCCGTTTCAGACAAAAAAAATTCCGTTTCATGTTCTTTAATAGATAAAAGGTTGTTAATACACAGGGAATCGATTATAAACATAACTTTTGTATAAGATGCACTGCTGACTTCTTAAATGTTAATTTGAATTGAAAGTTTTCCTGAAAAGATAGTAAATTATTTTTTTAAATCAACGGCCGATTCAGTTCCGGAGTTGGCAATTTCTAAAAACGTAATGCACTGTCTCACTGTGCGCTGCAACAAAAACAAGAAACATGTAACAGCCGTTGCACTGCAGTATCATTGCATATGACGTCACCGTGTGCTTCTCCACCACACAGAAAAAAATTGTCGGCCATTTTGTTTTCGCTTAGGCGACAAAATGTTGAACGATTATGGTTGATTTTAGACCTTTCTGAGATGAAAAATCAATGTCTGTGTTCATATAGAGCGTAGGTAAGCTAGTTTGAGTATAATTGTTGATAAAAGGGAGGGTGAAAATGCAATTTGGGTGAAATAAATGTAAAGATCGTGCCGTGAATGTGATGATTTTGCCCTCCGTCTAACGTGTATTCATTTGCTATGTATTACGTCAGGTCGAGTCAACAGTACGATCTCGTAACTTTTTACGGTCTGATTTCTGATGCTTTTTTAGTTTAACAAAAAGAAACATAATAAAGAATGCAGTGTTAAGTTAGCTTGCCTGATCAATTTCAATAGGTTTGGCCTTAATAACATGAAAAAAAACCTACGTTTTTGTCACAATATTTTCAATTTTTTTTTACTTCAAACTCAAATCCCGTTTTCCGTTTCAAAAGGCAGATTCCGCGAATTCTGTCCGTTTTCCGCGATCGCGGAAAATCATTGGCCCTACTTATGTGGCCAAGATCTGAACCATTGGCCACACGTCCAGCCACATTTTTTGTTAAGCTAAGCGGTCGGCGCATTCCTTAGGGCAGGTCGGCGGTTTAAACCAACTAAATGTGTTCACTTAAATGCACTTGTCAATTGCAAGACAGACTTCATGACCCCCGGGAATGGTGTGTCAATGTTCAGTATGTCAGTCATCTTTCAGTGTAAAATGACGCACCATTGCTACACATTTGATGCACTACCAACGTATTTTTTGACCCACTATTTCTTGAAAAGGACACACAAAAGACGCACATCGCTGCTACTGATTGGTATGTGACTAAAGCAAACGCTGGTTTCCGCATGCAAAAAAGAAGTATTTAGTTTGGTTTATTTGCGTTTGTGTTTTGTCAATTGTGGATGATTGATTGTTTGATTGATCGCTTGAAATTTATACCCATACCATTAGCATTACGGCCCACACGAAACATAAAATTACAAGGTACATTTTCGCGAAGCCGTACTTTTTTTCGGTGGAATTGACTGACAATGACGCACATTATACCAGAGTTTTGACGGACCAAAGCTTGATTTTGTCGCAGCCCTCGGTAAATATTTTGTTAACCATGCCCCAAACATGACGCACCATTCCCGGGGGTCACATTTTCCGTCTTGCAATTGACAAGTGCATTACCTCTTAGCTTGCCCTGTGTGCTTTGGACGTTTAAATAAACGATATTTCAAATAATAATTTTTCAATTTCCTTTGAATTACTTCCCTCGATGTATACTGAGAGCAGCCTTTTTTAGAATGATCCCAATCATGCCAATCAAATCATGTCAATGGCCAACCGGGCTGTGGGCGGTGCGAGGGTAAGAACAATTCAACGGCTGTTTTATGTGACACCTACAGTATCGCCTGCGCTAAAATAACGTCGCGAAGTCGCCAAGCTATATTCACATAAAACAGCAGTTGAATTATTCGCACTGTAGACCTTCTTGAATATGAATAGCATTATTGACAACGTTATTAAAGTTAATAAATCTTCTGCTGCTTTTTTCTCATCCAGGTTAAGTCTCTCAAGGAGAAAATTGAGGCTGAAACGGGGAAAGATTTCCCCTCGACGGGGCAGAAACTCATATATGCAGGTAACTTGCTCAGGCTATATTGGGAATCCCTCATGGTCTCCCAATGATACCACTTATCTTTGTCATTTGGTTGGTGGAACACAGGTGACATGTCATCCATTATTTTGCCATGTATTTACTGCCGTGACGCTCTTTAATAAGTTATGATTGGATAGCTCATCCAATATTGATAATTATTTGACACTTTGCAGCGTCGTTTTTGAAATAATCAGTCCCTGCCCGTTTATCCAAACGAGGCAAGATCATAACACAGTGCAGAGCTGCCAACTAGTACGGACTTTCCGTATTTCATACAGAAATCAACCAAGAATACGGAAGTACGACTTTGCGTTTCAAAATACGGATTTGGAAAAAGCCGGTCATACTTTTTAAGCCCCAGTGTAAATGCAGTACAAACAATGAGATCGTAGTAAAAATGAAAGCCGCGAATTCACACATGTTTCAGGGCTTATATTAGGTACCATAACCTATTGCGCTGAAGGACTTAACTACTGCCAGAGTGATCTCCGTGCACTGAGACGTGTCTACCACGTCACATGGAGACACAATGCGCCTTGTACAGCATACATTCTACAGTACATGTCTCACAACGTCACCCACACACATGGCTTTTGTAGAGACTGGCGCCGCAGTTTTTCTAATGCTCACGTGTATGGGATGCGGCGGCAAACAGACACTGTGATAACTTTTACTTCTGCAAGAAACAAGCGCGTTGACATTGTTTAGTGTGTGAAACATCGCGATCGCTGCATCAATTTATAACTTGAAATAAAAATGACAAAAAGAAAAGATATCTTCGACGCAATGGAGGCCAAGATCTGATGAAAAATAGTGATAAAAGGCGTAAAGAATGAAATGGGTGGACATGGAATTGGTTGGAAAGCCAAGTTGACAAACTTGCCGAAGTCCTTCAAACACTTGACTGCCCTCCACTGTGGTATTGTAATGGTGTGTTTCCTGTGCAAACGTGAACATTTTTTATTCATTTTAATAAACGATGGTACAGAAACTAAAGTATTTTGATATCATTAATTGGAAAGAATTGCAGTATGGCTTCTCCCCATGCACAGTGTAGCGCAAATTGCGGTCCGATACGCAATTTATTTAGTTATTTATTTTTTTATTTTTTTATTTTTTTAACACTGACATAATTATTGGCTTTAATACATGTAATATGAGCAAAGCATACGTAAAAGGTAATTCAATTACCAGTGTGTAGTCGAGTACAAGAAGTGTATCGGCGCCGCGCAGAAAAATACTGATTTCATTGGCAAAATACTGATTTTCAGCCTAAAGAATGTACTGAAATGCCCAGTTAAAGGTTGGCAGCTCTGACAGTGGACAAGGTTGGTATCATGTGGAGTTGTTCAAAGACAAGGATCTATAACATGTACATGTGCGAGTTATTATACACGTATTAAAGGGTGTGTACAACATTGGTAAAGTTGAAATGGTCACAGATTTGCACATAACTTACATGGTATAAAGATAATCATGGTGGGAAAACTTCCCTTTAAATAGTTTTGCTTGAAATGCTATAGTCTGTAGGAAATGAGTAAAACAATTGGTCTTTATCACTGGTGATAAAATCTGCTGTTTGAAAACAGTGAAAATATATAATGTGGTTTTTCACTGTTTTCTCATCACTCCCAAAACCGATTTAGCTTAAACTTTCACAGGTTTGTTATGTCATGTATATGTTGGGTCACATCGAGTGTGGATACTGGTCTTAGACAATTACCAATGTTGTACATTGGCTTTAAAACAGATATCGAATGCATTTTGTTCGTGCATTGTCGCAGAATCTATTCACTTGGTGAAATCTGGCTTTTCCATTTTACTAAGCTTCATCTCGTGAAAAAAAAATAGTCCAGATTTCACCTCGTGATAATATTCTGCACAGTGCACTTATATGCATCCAATATTTGCATAGTGTACAATCTTGCTGGTATTCACCATATACCCACTGCATATAAATGCATGCATTTATGTGAGAATAAAGAGGCTTCATTTTCATAGTTTCCCTGAGTAACTCAGTGCATTGAACTCTCAGCTTTGACTTGGGCCCAATTTTATAAAGCTGTTAAGCAGAAAATGGTGCTTAGCAAATTGACCGCTTAGCAAACATCAGCAGAGAACCAGTCACAAACAATATACATGACATGGTATTTTGGCTGTTTCTGCAAGATTTTTCTTGCTAAGCACCATTGGCTGCCTAGCAGCTTTATGAAATTGGGCCCTGCTGTAAAAGTGACTGCATAGAAGTGAGTTTGTTTTGTTTTTTTGTGGAAACTACAAAGCAAGTGCAAACAAGTATAACTACAAAATAGACAAATAGATAGAAAACAGTAAGAAAAGGAATTTGTTTGCCGAGGATAACACAAACAAGTCAAAGATTTATTTCCGTTTTGGTCCTCTGAGTGAAAACAAAATGGAGCACAGTCAATACCATGGTCGTAAAAAGTAAACTTGAAGGACTACAGCAAAATACAAGCAAAAACAGGATGTGACTAGAAAAGCAATCTACAAATGCACAAGAAGTATTAAAACCCAGATTAAACTGAAGAAATTAAGGGGGAAAATACCACATATATATATAATCAGTCAAACTTGTCTCCTCTGAGGGCAAGGGCTGCACTTTTCACCAGCTCTTTCTGAAATTGTCTGCATGAAAGGAGAAAGTTTTAATAAGCATTAGATGTGTAGGGAAAGCACATTGAGATTGAGAACCAATCAGAACTAGACAAGTATGTGTTTTGTTTTTGTTTTTTGTCTCAAGGTAAAATCCTCAATGATGACATGCCAATCAGTGATTACAAGATTGATGACAAGAGTTTTGTTGTGGTGATGCTGACAAAGGTAGGTAGGGTCAGCTAAAAAGAAGCAGGCGATATTTCTGTTTGAACTAAGAGTTTTCACAAATGTTGCTAATGCAGGCCTGTAATTTCATCTTTGAGAGGGCAAGTCCATTTTCATTTTGCAAAGGGCACTCTCATTGGAAAATCTGGAGGTCTATGGGAACCTTTTGTACGGGGCGCCAAGGTCAAGACCGGGCACAAAGGGGCAAGATAGGTCATGCCTCCATTGAGTTCCAGGTCTACAATGAATTGTGTTGTGATGGAGCAGCATTTACCCTTCTGGTAAATTCTGGTATATTGAGGGAGGGAGGGGTTCTGCCAGAATTTGAAGAAAGGGTGTCAAAATTTCTGTCGATTACAAACAAGTGTGTGTCAATTTCTCACTTTATGATACTAAGCAGAAAAATTTGGTATATAGTGATTTTGCGATTTTTAATGTTAACAAGGTTTTTACATTTTCATTATGTGCTTTTACTCTATGTGTAATTAATTATTTAATTAGTTATTTTGTTGAGTGATTTACTGGTTTACTGAAGATTTTGTAGTGATTCCCTTTACAGCATTTTGAGATTTTATGTAAAACGCTATATGAAGAATAATTTATGTGTCAGAAATTCAACAAAATTCACAAAACCAAAAATATATGCAGTGCAATTTAATTGATGTTCATTTTTTCAGCATATAATTTATTTATATTTTTGGAGGGGGTTTATCTTTTCATCCATTGATAAAGCTCCTCCAGTCCCAAATCCTCAAAAATCTGGTAGATAAAGTGCTATATAAGTTCTGATTATTATTAATAAGTCAAGTGGAGGTTTTTTTTAAATTCAAGCCATGAAAAGGAAACAAGGTCCTGCTGCCTCGTGGTTAAATGAGCTTCTTGGATTTCAGCTAATCTGGCTTTTATTTTTGAATCTCTTTCCAGCCCAAGGCAGCAGCCAAGTCCGCAGAGCCTGCGAAGCCAGAGACACCTGCTGCAGCCCCTGCTTCGACAGCCTCAAACCCCTCGCCCACCACAGCAACAGAAAGCAAACCCACAGAGAAACCACCCGAGGACAAGAGTGACAGTGCACCAGCCACTACCACAAGGTATGTAACTGGTGCTTGATGAAGCCACTCCAGAGCTGCCAACTCTCCCTGATTCTGCAGAAAGTTCCCTGAAAATAAACCAACCTTTCCATGTTCTGGTGAACAGATTTGTTAATCTCCCAGATTATGGAAGCTTCTTCCCTGTATGTTGAATGTCATTCTAAATATCTTCCTGATTGTTGTACAAAATCTCCCTGATTGCAAGATGCAAATGTTGGCAGCTCTGCCACTCTGGAATTTTCAACCGAGGGGCCTCTTCGTGCGAAACTTGCATAGTCTATAGGAGCGTAAAATGATCTCAACCTAAGCAAACTTATCCAAACAATTTCATTGGACAGAGAACTGTGTCTGAAGCAGAGCTCAAATCTTACAACAATCTCCTCACTATACCACAGCTCACTGGACCCAATGGCCTAGAAATATTTTTTACAAGTCCAAAAATATTCCTTTTCTGTTTTTTACATTTGCCGCGCTTTTACGGGTAAGTTTGGAACTCATAAGTTAAAAGGATTTATTCAGAATTGGTAAGGATAACAAAATGTCATTGTTTCATTTTAGTCTGAAAGCTTACTTATTATGAAGTTCATGCTAGAAGCATTTTTTCTACGACTTAATTCCCTCTGAAATGAAGTCAATTTGAGAAAATTGTACACCAGAGCTTGAGTCTGGTGCTCTTAACCCACTTGGCCACGACTCTTCACTCTTCTATACATTATCGGTTTGCACAGACTTGTTGAAGGTGGGCTTTGGCGTCTCGTTTCCGATGTCTGCATTGAAGAGGAGCGTTTTCATTATGAGGTCTGAAATTCCACGGATGATATAAAAACAGGAGCTGACTTAATAGTCTCCGATGTTAAAGGTTGTGATGGCAGAGGTGCCGCAGATTTGGTGAATTCGGGAATTTCTGTGCTGAAACTTGTGTTCCTCAACGAGCCCTGTTGACTTGCATTTTGTATCATTTATAAATCTTGACTTTTCAATTTCTTAAAGTTCCTCTTCAACCACAATGACGACTGCCGGTGAGGAGCCCTTGGCTTCAGTGAATACTGCAGAGTCCATGCTGGTTACCGGTGAAGAATACAAATCTATGGTGGAACAAATCGTGTGTTTGGGATATGAGAGAAACAAGGTGGAGGCCGCCCTCCATGCCAGCTTCAACAACCCTGACCGAGCTATGGAGTACCTTCTGACAGTAAGTCATAAAATCCTGCGATTGCGATTAGTAGTGCATTGAAAGAAAAAAAAAACTTTAAAAAACCTTCTGGTTTGAGTTTCCAAAGGAGAGTAAATCTTTGCCATTTTCGTTTCAATTTGTTGATGTTTTTCCATCCCACAATGCAGTCAAGTCAATTCCACTGGCAATATTGTCTTAGAAAGTTATTTGTTCTTTTGTCGTCTTGAGTGACTTTTTACAGGCTGTTCCATAAATCTTTGTGTGGGTGAAACGAAGCGTTGCACAGTGAGTGCATGCTCCAGAATGGAAAGTATGGACAACCTTTGTTCCAATCATCCAACATGACATAAAAATACAAAAGTAACATCCCCTGGCATGCATCCGGGAATATGTTTGTGTGTTAATACATCATCCGGAGTTACTTGGTTAAAATTTCAATCTAAGTGAACAGTATATTAATGTGCATCTAAACTGCCAAGCACAAACAAATGTTGATAAGTACTACTTTGGGGGTGGGGGGGGTTAACAAGTAGAGCTCTCTGTAAGCCCTGAAGAATGTTAAAATCTTTAAACTACCGCTGCACTAGGTACATATATTATTACTAATTTAACTGTACGATGTCACTCCTTTTTAGAGGGAACATTTCCTTCAAATCTCTCACGATTTTGCTGTTCGAAATTTTTTCTTATCCTTTTTAAGAGTTGTTCTTGCACTAAAACACCTACAGTGTGTTTTAAATAGTGAGTAGTGATTTTTTTTTTTTTAAATCCCCTGGAAAGACAACCAGCAGAACATATGGTCTGCCATTTTGTGGAGTCAACAAATTTGGTTCTACAAAATAGCGGACCGTGTTCTGTCATGAAATTACTCAAAACAACTTCAAGATATATTTTTGTGAATCATTATATTCTACTCTATCTTTCCGACCTTATTCATTTCATAACAAACGCTTTATGTAGCCCAAAGCGTCCAATCCAAAGGCAATGTGTCCCTTTAATGTCTAGCCTCAGTATGTACATGAGTGCCACTGAAATGTCCGTGTAAGGGCATGGCGTAACGGTCATACTTTTGTTTTCTTGGCAGGGAATTCCTCAAACGCAAGTTCCTGATATGCAACAGCAACTTCCTGATATGCGACAGCCGTCTGAAGGTAATTGCATTGAAACTCCTTTGATGACAACAACAGAAATGAAACCTTGGTTCACTGTTGGGTCAAAAGTTTGACCAATAATCCTTCTACTGTTTGACCATTCAATATCTTCCATTGCGGGTTGAATGATAGATAAACTATGGTAGCCTGCAATATGATATCATGGGGTGAATGCATCTACACAGTACATAGTCAACCCTCCTACTATCTGAACATTCAATATCTTCCATTGCGGTTTGAATGATAGATAAACTATGGTAGCCTGCAATATGATATCATGGGGTGAATGCATCTACAAAGTACATAGTCAACCCTCCTACTGTCTGAACATTCAACATCTTCCATTGCGGTTTGAATGATAGATAAACTATGGTAGCCTGCAATATGATATCATGGGGTGAATGCATCTACACAGTACATAGTCAACCCTCCTACTGTCTGACCATTCAATATCATCCATTGCGGGTTGAATGTTAGATAAACTATGGCAGCCTGCAATGTGATATCATTTTGGTGAGTGCATCCAGTCAACCGTCCTACTGTCTGGCTGTTCAATATGAAAGGCTCTATGACAATGTGGTATAATCCGTTGTTACAAAATCTTGGCTGGATATGAAAGGAACTGGGACCAATTTAAAAAAGCCTGTAAGCACAAGAACTTGCTAAGCACAGAAAAAATCTTGGTCAGCAGAAAATTGTTACCAGCCAAACTGCTATAAAGTTCACGTTGTTGCGACTGGTGCTGCACTCATTTTTCGCTTAGCTAAGAAATTTGCTGAGCAGTATTTTCTGCTAAACAGCTTTATGAAATTGGGCCCTGGTCTTTGACAAAGGCATGAGGCACAATTCCATCAGAAGAGTTCATCAATTCATCCTTTTCACCAGGGGGCCACCGAGCCCTGACCACATAGACTCTGTGAAACGGTTGCCTGTGTACGCAGCAACCTGCCGCAGTGCCTCACCACACGTGGCGTGTTGACATGACTACCACCAAACATAGACAGATACCAGGGCCCAATTTAATAAAGCCTGTAAGCACAAAAACTTGCTTAGCACAGACAAATCTTGCTTAGCAGAAATAGGTTACCAGCCCAAATTTTGTAAAGTTTACATTGTTGCGACTGGTGCCCCACTCATTTTTTGCTTATCAAAGAAATTTTATAGGTAGTATTTTCTGCTAACAGCTTTATGAAATTGGGCCCTGGGCCCAATTTTATGGTACTGCTTACCACAGAATTCTGCGCTTATGTTGCCCTGTAAAGCCTGTGGTTCTATGGGCTGTAAGCGCAGAAGCGCCATGAAATTGGGCCAAGGATGCCAGACTATCGCTGCATGTTGCGTAAGAGTTTTATGCATTATTTTTGTCCTCCGAAATGAAGTGGTTAATACCTGGAAAATTGTGTTTTTGTATTTTCCAGAGAATCCTTTGAGTTTCCTTCAGAACAATCCTGTGTTTAATCAAATGCGGCAAGCAGTACAGGCAAACCCCACCATGCTGGATACTGTCTTACAGCAATTACAACTTAGCAACCCTGAACTCTTGGAGGTGAGCATTCTCACTGTGTTTTTATTTATTCATTTATTTTTGAAAGATTAACCCATATTCTCCTGACTGGTCACAGTACGTTAACACTTTTCCTGCCTAAGCCCATGTAACCGTTATTGCTGCATTACAGTAAACGTTCATTATTTACTGCGTTGCATGTAACCATACCCCAACAAACTGTTTACCGTTGGAAAGAGCACCTCGTCCTCTTTAATGTGACATATAATTTGCCATGTTTCGTGATTCACATCACTGGTAGTGACAGTACCAAGAAAGACACTAACTTCTTGTTCATCTACAGGTTTTCCCATAGTTAGGCGCTAACAGCGTTTGTGTGTTCTACGAGAAATCCTGTAGTTAAGCAGATATGGGTTAATAACTTTTGGACTTTGCCTTCTCCTTTACCACAAATGTCCCCCTCTTTAGTCTGACTCATTCATTTATTAATTACTTGTTCTTCCTCTTCCCACCTTTGATTTGTCTTTTGTATTTGCAACCACTTGGGGTTAAACCAGCCTCTTCACTCTTACCCCCCTCCCCACTTTGTCTCATTCATTGTTTATTCCTGGCTGTCTCTGTATGCTTTCAGCTTCTCTCTCTTTTTCCACTTGAATGCTTCTGTTATACCAGTATACCTGTTCATGTGTGTTGTGTTGTCATTTAGTCTTCGTGAAAGACCCTACTGGGGTCGAAACGTCAGCCATTAACAACTTTTTCATTTTTTATATATATATATTTTTTTTTTTTTGCTGTAACAAATGACAACAAATTCCTTGCCAGGAAGACAATTAATTCAAATTTTTGACGGGGGACCTGTCGTCATGATCATAGCATGCCTGTGGCTGTACATGGAATTATGAACTCTAACTCAGTTACTGCACACGCACGCTCGCCCTCATTATTATATTGTGATGTGACAAACGTTGTGCACATGCGTGCAGTAACTGGGTTAGAGTTCATAATTCCATGTACAGCCACAGGTCTGCTACGATTATGACAACAATCCCATTTCTGTTAATGGTCTAATAACATTTTGTGAAGAAACTTTTGCGTGGATGAGTGCTCACGCAGACTATTCCAAATTCCAGGCCCTGTTGAATGGCACTGTTTACTACCGTATTTTGCACAAATTGTCACCATTCTCCTATTACATGGTTAGGGATACGTTTCTGCACTTGCTGTTTAAGTGAAGAATGCTTTACAAGAAGTTTGCATGCTTAGGTTCAAACTTCGAATCCAGTTTTTGACACTTGGTTCCTTGAGCAAGACCCTTTCACTGACTTCTGATGGATGTTTTTTGTACACAGTTGATTAATAAAAATCAGGAGCAGTTCATAGCTTTGATGAATGAAGGAGCTCAATCCGGGGTAATCGGTGGCCAACCGGGCACTCTCCCACTGGGTGGTGTCCAGCCAAGTGGTCAAACCAGTGGTCAGTCTAGTGGACAGACAGCAGGACAGCCTGGCGGCGGGTCAATGGGAGTAGAGACACCAAGGCAGGTTGAAGGCCTAGCAGGGGGTGAAACTCCAGCCCATGGGGTGCATTATATCACGTTGACTCAACAGGATAGACAAGCTGTGGATAACGTAAGTGCCTTTCGTATTTTCCTGTATTGACCCAATTCCCCTGACATCATCGCCGAGGGGGGAGCAATCCCAGTTGTATAGTTGTCTAACTTAAAGGGTCTGTATACATTTGGTAATTACTCATCAAATGTTAGTGATAAAAACTTACTTGGTAAGAAGTACAGCAGCTTCTGATAGCATAAAGCATTTTGAGAAACATTTCACATTGAAGTACTGTGGTTATGGAAAAAGATATCAGTTTTTTTATTTACAAAAATTGAATCTGAGAAGCGTTTCTGTCAGAAACCTTTCTCAGATTGTATATTCCAATTGCAGATTATTCTTCCTGCATGTGCATAACTGCTCCAGATTTTCGGCACCTTTTGATATGAATTTACACAGGTTAGTTTTATGGTGTCTATCTACAACTATATAGGATTGAAACAAACAGAAGGTTCCAATTACCAAACGTATACAATCCCTTTAACCCCTGTTTTGTTTTATAGGGGACAACAACTGTTTTTGTAAGCGAGAAGAAAAAAACACACATAGTTTGTTTCTAGAAATTCTTGTGCTGAAGTCAAACTTTTTTTCTTACAGGACGTCATTTAGAGTCCTTGATTTTCTTTATTGGGATTGTAAACTTCGTTGTATGGTCTTAAAACAAAACTTACACTCCTTGGAGAATTTCATCGGTCATTTTGCTTTTAGCAATTGGAAACATCTCTGTCAAGATTTATAACTATAAAAATCAATATTCTCATGTCGGTTTTTGTTTTTGTTTTCCTTCTTCCTCTTTGTTTAGCTCAAAGAGCTTGGATTTTCTGAAGAACTTGTTATACAAGCGTTCTTTGCCTGTGAAAAGGATACAGCTCTGGCTGCCAACTTTCTCCTAAGAGAAAAAGAAGATGGAAACGAATAAAAATGACATTTTAACCGCTCACCCCAAACGTAAATCCCTCTGTAAATATATAAAACGCTACACTTTTTTTCCCTTGTGATCAATGATGTCACGGAGTCACACTGCAAACTGCCTCTAGAGGGCGGCATTCATTATGACAGTCAGATCGCCAAAGATATGTAAATAACCGATTATAATATGCTCTGGCACCACCACAGTCACCCCTGAAGTAACTAGTATCATTTGGCCACCTGAGGGCGCCCTTCTTCAGCTGGTCAGGACTTGTGGGTGAAAACATGCAGGGTCACCAGAGGTCTGTCCACACACAAAATTAATCTGACAAAAAAATAGAACAAATCTTGTGACTTTTTTTTTTAAAGGGTTCAATAAACCACTCACTCTTTTTTATGATTTTATTTATTTTTATTATATTATTTCAGGTGCTTTGTATTCGATTCATCTGATTTTTAGAAAATTTGAGCTTGGAAAGCACTGCATGAAATGTGAAATGTTTAAAAACCAATCGTTGCTCCATGTATGCCCTGTTGGCTTTTTAACTTCACGTTTTAGGAAGTTGGTTTCCAGTTGAAAGAACAGAATCAAAGTCTAGTTTATTTTCATTTGTTGTAACTTTGTTCAACTTAATTTTAGCCTTTACATGTTTGTAAACACTACATGAGACGGGTTAAGCATCAGTTATTGTTGCCGGTAGTGTCATTACAGCATGAAAACAAAGACAAAACTTCAGAATAGCGCACCTTTTTTTTAATAATTGACTTCCATCCCTGCTGCCACTATCTGAGAAATTCTTCTTTGTTGTTGTTGACTGCTGTCGTCAAACATTCTAAGCATTTGTGTTCATTTAATAATGTTGTTGTTGTTGACTCTCGACTGCAGTAGACTCCAGTGTAAACACTTCTCATCATCTGTGTATGGTGACCTTATCAACCAATCCCGAAAATGCGTTTGTTTAAGGCACACTTTAAATATGCACCAGTCTAGTTGTACCTAACTATGATTACCCTTTAGAGACCATAGCAACCATAAACTGCTTGTACCAAAATGCCCATAGCGGCTGCAAACGACTGCAAGATCTGACCTACTTCCACTCAACCAAAAAGGTCAAAGTAAAGGTCATGACCTGAATTTGCATTTTCCAATGTTTCCCATTTTTAACAAAGTATCTATGTTTCTAAAACAAAACTAAATTTATATTTTACATTTAATTTTCAGACTTTTTTTTCAAGATTTGTTTTCTTCTTCAAAAAATCAACAATAAAACCAAGTCGTGGCATTTTGTGTTGATTATACAGAAATAAATGGTCTCTAAAGGGTAAATTAAAGTCCTACGGTCTTATGGATGTACATTGTTACCGAACAGTTCTGTAGTCTCAAACATATGTAAGGCTGTGTCCGAATAAGCCATTTGCAAGTTTGATTTGAATAGCGTCTGGTACAATGACTTGCTTAGTCACAAATTACTGCTTAAATTTGAATTCCTCAGACTACAGAGACAGTTGCTATGTCAAATAGCAAAATCTTTCTGTGTTCAACATATTTTTTCTGTACTGGGCAACTCCATGAAAATGACTCGAATAGGAACACAAAATTACTTAATTTTAACTCCAACTTTTTGAAGTCTTGTGTTAATAAAAACTTTGATTTCAACACAATGAATAATTGAAAAGTATACATAGATGTTAAAATCTCTGTCCATTTTCAACGCCCGATTGTAAAGAGGAAAATGTAATACTGTAATATTGCGAAGTAACAGTAATTAAAACGTAACTCTGTTCATATTTGTTCCATCAAAGTGAAACACAATATTTCAATGCGGCATTTGCACAGAAGTAGTGAGAAAAATTAATTGACTGCCATTGGAGCAATGTGTATGTTTTCATTTTATTGCACACACAAGCACATGTTTGTAAATCCCGCTTACCGAGGACTTCTCTTTGTTCTCCCATTGTTTGGACATAGTTTTTTTTTAGCGACGTCCCCATTGGGTTTGTACACAAAAACGAAGCGAGGACGTCCTCGCTCTGTCAAACACCCGGATCCCTTTTGTTAAAGTCCTCGGTTTGAATGGATAGACATGCCCACACACACACGCAAGTGTGTAAACAGCTGCAATCTGGGACCTCCTATTGTCCCTCTTTTGTTTGTACTTTTTAGCAACAGCTCCCATTGGTTTTTTACACGCTCTCCATTTTGGGGACCTTTCCCCAATGCGGGACCCTATTGTTCCTTTTTTTTTATAGGTCCGCGGTTTGAATGTGTATACACTACAAAAACTGGGGTGGTAAAATTGACACCATAGGGTAATTGTTTTGGCAGACATTAGTGTTATTCTAACACCCTGTGGTGTAAATTTAGATTTTCTTTTCGGTATCTATGAAGTCAATTTTAACACCCCATTTTTTGCAGTGTACCTACCCACACACACACCCTTACATATGGCAGTTAAGGGGTACTTCCATTGTTGTTCTATTATTCCCTTTTCTAAAGAAATTCTCTGTGGGATACCACTTGAACAAAGAAAACCTTGTGGGGTAGCATTGTTCTATTATGTAAAGTACCCTGTAAGTTGGCACATGTAAGGGCTCAGCTCTGTGTTGCAGTCACTCTTTGGACATTCCTTTGTTCTGTACACACTTAAGGAAAATCCTATTCTTCAACACTGTAAAAATCACTGTGTGGACGTATGTAAGTCCACATTGTGTTTTAAGTCCCTTCACTATGTGGACCTCTTTTTGTTCTCGGGTGCACACTTCGTATGTAGCGTGAAAACACACAAACATATCTAGAGAGCTTCAATCCACGAAAAAACAACCAATTATTTATTTTAGAAACAAATTCTGTGTGCGTATTAAGTTTAAAGAAAATTATTGATCTACAACACAAGGTTGGGAATTTTATTACACAGAAATGGAAACTTTTAAGAATATGAAGTATACACCAATCCTTCACCGATCTTGAACTCTTGGTGGCAGCAGACAAACTGCGGTGGTACTGCGGTGGTACGACCTTGCCACTTATGTAACTATTATTTATAAACAACCATTATTTACATATAACCATTTATAAATTAACTAGTGTAGCCCAGCCCTTAAGCTCATCGATAGGCAGCAGAGTACCACCCAGGTACCACCGCAGTAATGGAGGCGTTTCTGCTGCCACCAAGAGTTCAAGATCGGCGAAGGATTGGTGTATAGCTTTTTTTTTTAGGTTACAATGTAAAACCGAGGGCGACATCGAGAAAATGCAGGCAATGCCCTTACGCCGTCCAGGCTTGAACCGATGCTTTTGTTACCTTTAGTTGAAATTTCAAAAGACTGATTGATTAAGGCCGTGTCCGAATTGATGGACCTCGGCAGTAGCTGTGGCCGGATTGCTGGAAAAATCCTTCTCTTCAATGTTGCCCTTGCAACCGTAGTCAAAAGTCACTTGATTCGGGTGCAGCCTAAGTTACAGCCACCATTGCCGCTGCCTTGCAAGGGTGCTCATGTAGGATGAACTGTTTGAAAACCCTAGTTTTGGCTTATAGGCTCTGTCCACCTGTTCATTGACCCATACTAAATTTGCGCATTTTCAAATTTACTGACGGGGCTTAAACTTAAGTCGAAGCCATGGTTTGGAAAAGGACTTGGGGGGAAAAATGTGTCTCCACTTCACAATAGACACCATACACAAAATGCACAACGCACCCATCCTAATAAGCATCAAACCAAGCAGTGCACTTATATGGTGTCCACACCTCAAAAAGGCTATATGGTGTATGCGTGGTTTCACGTGGGGGCGGGCTTTATGCAGTTGTGATTGGTCAGTGCGTTAAAGAGATCGGTCTAGGAAGCCAAACAATTATAATTGTATGCTGCTTACAGCATCGGGTTTTCAACATAACAATAATTGTTTAAGTACAAGGTGTTAGCCATCTCTGCTATGTCAGTTAAGTTAAGTAATTGTTGAATTCCAACAGACCCGAAGGGTTAAATGATTTCAAGGTTTTCTATCTTGTCGCTCTAAATATCGAAAACAAGTCTCATTCTGAGACACCTCTCCACTACTAGAAGTTTTTTGTTGTTCCCAAATTCTTTCCAAGCCGTACATTTTCTTGGATTATTAAACAGAATAAAAGTAACTTCATGGAAAACTAATCCTATTTAATTGCATTAAAGTGGTGCCCATTCATTTCATATTGGAAATAGTTATTTGGGAAATTGTATGTGATCAGCTGTTTTTCTTCTTTCCCCCTTTTTATATGTGGCAAAACTTTCAAAATAATAAAGTACAGGTACTTTTGTGGGGGGAAGTAATTGTAAGACAATTTCGTCTACAAAAATAGGGCCTATCTGAAACACGTGCGTTTGCGTGTGGAAAGATAATGTTTTTATGACAATTGGTCCATTTTTTACAAACATTGGACTAATTAGATTGGATTAACCCAATGCTTTGTAATGGGTTTTACTAAAGGTAGTTGACAGGCTACCGGTTCCAGACGGCCTGTTCCAGGCAACCAGAACTACGCTTGATTTTTCGTGGGGGGGGGGGGGTAGTGAGACCATTGGGAAAATCACTTCGGTGCTACAGAAATGTTCCTGTTTGTAAACAGTGCAGGTGTCTCAAAGTTGACTTTTGTGAGAAGACCCTTATTGGTTATATACTAAGCATACTTTTTTTTGTAAATTAAACACAAGGGCTACTTTTCTCCCTCATAAGTTTTAGTTGCGAAGCTTTAACAAATTATCGCTGAACAAAATTAGATTGATAAGCACAAATCTGTCGGGATCATTTGCCATTTTGGCTGTGGGAGTAGTTGCTTTGCGCAGTAATGTTCTCCCAAGCTAAGGCCGTATCCGAGTTAATTAATGGTCTCGGCAGCGGCTACTACGGAAAGAAACCCGACTCTGTCGTTGCAGCCAACAGCCATGTCCGTCTAGCCAAAGTCGCTTGATTTGGACGCGGCCTAAATAATTTACATGTTTAGCAACTTTATAATAAATATTCCGTCTTGTCATGTTGTTCTTTTGTGCCAATCCAGCTTTATGAATTGAACTATTAGAAGAATGGACGAAGTTGGTTATTGATACTATAAACTAAAGGTGAACAAGTTTGTGTAATGGCTAAACCAGTTAGCCCATCAATCATTTTGAGGGAACAAAATCTTGCAAAAGTAGAAAGCCTAGGTGAAATTTACAACTCTGGAAAATGCATGATGTTTTTTTCCATAATGATCTGGATTGTTTATTTAAAAGAGAAACCTAAAGAAAGACTTGCCCATTCGGAAAAATAATTGTGCATTTTAAGTTCAAGTTCTTTGCCCACATCGAGAGTATAATTGTTTGTTTACTCATGTCCATGCGAGTTAATGGCATCTGGTTCTTCATTATAATGAATTAAAATTATGATGATATTAAAAATATAACATTTCTTGTGTTTGTGGGTTTTTTTCCTTTGCGTTCTTTGCATTTTGATTTTTACTGCATTTGAATTGTCTAAAAATTCGTGCGTTGGGCTTTACGTAGTCTAAGCTACATAGTTTTGAAACGATTATTTTACCTGTAAAAGTAAACTGCATAATTAGTGTTTTTCTTCAGAATGCTTTATTTCATTTGAAAATTCGTTGGCCTGCATCAAAAGATACATTTCAGAAACGTTTTAAAATACTGCATGGACGTAAAACATAGTATGATTGATAGGTGATGGTATTGTGCCTTTGATGATACAAACATGGAATTTGGCACACAGTCAGAGTATGCCATGAGAGTGATATTTGGCTAGAGCCATCGCTTTAAAAACATATAGGTAGAATAACAAGAAATGGCAGTCAGGAAAAAATTGCTTGGTATTCAAAATGACAAAATCTGCAGTGGCCCTTCAGCAAAATATCTTTCTCATGACATACTCTGACTGTGTGACAAATGCTTGGTCATCAAAAGCACAATTCCCCCAAATATTTCCCCTATCTGCTCCACTATACTCGGTATATGGGACCTAAATATAGCGGCCCACAGTAGAACGAATAACATGATGGAAAACTTGAAACGATGAGAGGCATTTAAAAAATACTCCAGTACAGTTACACACTGCAAAAACTGGGGTGTTAAAATTGACACCATGGGTGCTGTTGTCACAAATTGATGCAAAAGAAATAATCAAAATTTAAAACATAATTACATTCCTGTGGTGATTCTCTCTTGAGTGTATATGTGACAACACCAATGGTGTCAAATTTAACACTCCATTTTTTGCAGTGCACTACTTTCGTGTTATAGTAACCAAGGATTTCAGCCACGATTGTGAATATTTATGACTGTTACCATGGCATCAACATATTATGTTTAAAGACGTTTAAAGGGATTGTATACGTTTGGTAATTGGAACCCATTGTTTGTTTCAATCCTATAAAGTTGTAGATATATACAATAAAACTAACCTGTGAAAATTTCTTTTCAAAAGGTGGTAGTGTTTTTGAGATAATGCCGAAAATCTGAAGCTGTTATGTGAACGTAGGAAGAATAATCTGCAATTGGAATACACAATCTGAGAAGCGTTACTGCAGTAACGCTTCTCAGATTCAAATTGTTGGGGATAAAACGTGATATCTTTTTCCATAACCGCAGTACTCCGAAGTGAAAAGTTTCTCAAAATGCATTATACTATCCAAAGCTGCTGTGATGTACTTCGAAATAAGTTTGTATTGCCCATTTATTATCATAGTCATTACTAAACGTATACAGACCCTTTAACAAGTTTTACAACTTCAGCGTTCTGCGTTCTGTGTGTTAACATTCCTTTACAGGAAATCTGGAAAACAGTCATGATTAAAGGGGGGCTCCACACAAGGTAGAATTAAGTTTTGTGATGCGCTGATTTTCCAATAGGTCCTTATGAAAGTGGGGAAAAACTACAAGTCTCTACCCCTTCATGTTAAAGATGCAGGGCCCGTTTTTCGCCCAAAGACAATCATTTGATTTTAGAATGTTTTTGCTTTAAACGCCATTCTGAGAAGTGATGCTGTTTCAAAACGAACCACATTCAAAAACGTTCGCACATGTCACGGACGGACAATGCACAAAATACATTTGTAACATGCAAAATTGATTGTACATGGCTGATGGACGTGAGATAATGTCGGGATCCCGTCTTGTCACATAGATGTAAAATTGTAATCTACATTTTCGGGCCAACTCGGCCAAAATTCGGACCAAGCATCTCACGGTGTAATGTTCCATTGTAATTAATAGCGGTACCCTTCCAGTGCGAATGTTGTGAACAAAAACTTCTATCACACTGGCGTCACATTTCAAATGGGCCTATGTGGGTCTGTACATTTTTGTACAGGAAAGGGTTATAGTTTATTCCAGAATTGCGATGTTTTGTTATTCAAACAAAAATGTATTGAATATGACCTTTTGACTGACGCAAACATTCCTCTTTGGAATGTACAGACCCATTTGTTGTTGATATCCAAAGACGTCATGTTTCAAATTTCTCTCTGAAAGAGTAACAAATAAAATATTCTTCCATTTTGGCCAGGTGGTGTTCGAATCTTGTCGAGGAATCGATTTCAGTTTCAATTGACGATCTAAAATCGTTTGTTTGTATCATTTTCAAAACAGTGTAGGGCCTTCCCTATCTTCATACTGAACTACACTGACAAGTTTTCACGCCATTGTTGTGGAACCACTTGGTCCGGGAAAGGATGCGAAACGGTACCTTGTGTTGAATCATTGCCAACTTATTTTTGTACACAAGTCATGGTGCTTAAGATCACCTTTTGGAAGACAAGTCACCTCCAGCACTACTCTTGGTACACGGCATAAAGACTAACAACGGCAAATAGAGTTGGGTTCTCATACACGACAGACACAAAACCATCCTTTGCCGAATCCCACAGACACCTGCCGACGTCTTGCACCTCCTGGCCGCTCTTCTGTCCCAGGCAGACGACGCAGACGAGTTTGTACCGGTCGAACCCGAGAAGTTTCACTCTCTGCTTGACCATATCGCTGATGTTTCGCGCCTTTGCGGCCATCAGGACCGGGCTATCGTACCTAACTTTCTCCAAGTCCTCAAGGACATTCTCGATGACTTCTCTCACGGGTTTCTCTCTGAACGGCCTCTCCGGGTCCATCTTGTAGGTGTTCGGTCGAGTCATGTTCGCGGTCATGCCCCGAGCAGTCGCCGAGCCATCCGTACCCCAACCCCGCTCATCTACGGAAAGCACCCGGCGAGAGAAGGAGATTTTCCGGTTGCGGTAGTCCTGATCATTGCCGAAGCTCTGCTTACGGTTTCGATAATCCCCATCCATACTTCCCAGTGAGATGTTCCTGGGCCTGCCGGTGCTACCGAAGGACACCTTGCGGGAGCGGGTGTCTCCGTGTTCGTGGCCCGGCGGCATCCCGGTGGCTATATCCATCGGTGCCGTATACACCGAGGTTTTCCGCCGTGGTTTTTGTTCAGCTTGCTCGGTCATGATGAAGTAAATATTCTGGTCAAACTTTGTGAGTGCCGTCAGCTGGCTGTCGGGTATAGAAAGCCGTCAATTCGACGCGCCTTGTTTAATCAGGGGTGGTTAAGCAAGCACTTGTTCAAATTCCAAGTGGTTTCTAATAGATTTTGCTGGGGTCAGGAAGGCTTAGGCGACACCGAGTGTTTCCTGCAAAGATGACAAACGATATTTATGTCATTCAGTGTAACTAAGAATTACCATGTGTTGGGAAAATAGGCTATAAAATCAGACCTATTGTCACGAAAAAAAGAATATTTTCTGTGCATTTCCAAACAATTTTCACATCTTAGTGACTTCTTTACATGCCAAGCTATTGTCTAGGATTATTTGAGTCCTGTAGCTACCCAGTAATTGATTCATTCCTCTTATCAGCAAATCCTTGGGGGCGTGGAAACACCCCGACTTTACCCCGACGAGCGAAAGAACCAATACTATTTACCACATAATCGAATTATATATTTTTTTAAATAAATAATTATGTGCATTTTCCAATATTTTGTTTACATCTAAGTGAGTTCTTAACATGCCCAGCTATTGTTTAGGATTATTTGAGTCATTTAGCTACCCAGTAATTGACATATTTCTCTAATCATCTAAGCCTGTGACAACACCCCAGACTGTATCCCGACGAGCGAAAGGGCCATTGCCACACTATCAATATATATTTTGAATTTTTTTTAAAAACTCAAAAAAACAAACCTGGGACCTGACCCCCCTGTGTAGATATGTGGAATGGTCCATTCTGGGATATCAAGGAATTTTGACTCCCCAAGTCATTACACTTTAGAGAAATTACTTAATTAGTATTATATGGATCTATCTCTTGGCCCTTTCCCTCGGGGATTTTACAGGACTGGTACGGTAGAGCTGACAATATTAACAGTCGCAGACAGTGTTCAGATTTTTGTGAGATCAACTATAGGCCTATACATGAAATAACAAACCTGTGAACATTTGAGCCTAATCCGTTGTGTGAGTCAGGAGAAAATAGTGACAAACTTAACCATTTACAATTTTCGAAATCAGCTGTTGCTTTTTTAGGTTTTCAGATACAGTTTTCTCGAATATGACTTCATTTCAGGGAAAACATTTCAAAGAAAAAAATGGTTTTAGTATGAACTTCATAATCAGTAGGCTTTCAGACTGAAATTATATGATGATGTTTTTTATTCTTACCAATTCTGTATAATATCTTTAAGATTAGAATTGCTGCACTTTCGGTTTGAAACACCGTGTTTATGTTCATCTACCTTGCTGTGTATAGTTGAGAACTCGTCCCACGACCGCGGAGTGTATTTCGGAATTCTGGAGATACTACTATAAGTACTAGTCAGTGGCGTAACTAAGGGGATGGTGGCACGGGTGCCCCCTCCCCCAATTGATGTCCATGCCCCTATTTGAAACCTGGACTTTGGGGATTATTTCCAGAGTTTTAAATGTGATAATTTCGATGTTTTTAAAACTATTTTTCCATTTACACAAAGTAGGCCTATTTGTTTTACAACACTAACGCCAGATTATCTTACAAAAAATATAAAATTGCATTAAAAAGGTTTAAGAAAAAGGCAAACGAAAACTTGGCCAGAATTGTGCCCCTCTAGAAAAAAATGATGAACCCCCTTGTGCTCCCCTAAAAATGTTACCCTATAGTTACGGCGCTTAAGTAATAATTATGAAGGCTTGGTGTATATAGCCCCCCTAATTAAATAATTTATGAGTTGAAGACGATGGAGAATCAAATAAACGTACATAAATCATTCAACATGAGCTCTTTGGTTCATTTACAAACATCAATACCTTTACGGAGGCCCTTTGTTCGCCAAATCACCCGTCGTTTGAGCCCTTTATATATCGTACCTTGAAATATGTTCGGAAATCAGGAGCTTCAACTTCTAAAGTTGTTCTTCCTCCGTGCGTGATGTCTGCTCTGCAATTGAGATTCACGCAACTGATACAGACTGACTTGAATAAGAGGTATGTTTAGTATACAGTTTGCGTGTGTCCACCGCGGAATAGATCAATTTTCACCTAAAAATAAACCACACGCAGATTTCCCCAATATCAAGTTCTCAGTTTTCAGAGAATTACTTCCGAAGCTGTATACTCACCTTTGTCAAATTCGTTTAATGCAGTCAACCACCAGCCAGCAACAACCACCCACACTGTTAATGTCGAGCCAGCAGTAGATGTCGACTACGGGTACATGTTTGTACCCGAGAATGGCTCCGGACGGGACGTGACCTGAATCTTGTGTGGTTGTCGCAGTTGTCGCAGTTTCACCTACAAAAACATTATCCGTTACCAAGTACAATTGTTTACAGACGCGATCGGATACGATTAGAATTTTTGAAACGATTATTAGAGTGATAAATTATATTTTTACTGTCTGTACTGTATGGTTCACTTATTTCCTTTGATAAAGACCTTGTCTATTTAGGTCGGAAACTTGTGGTTCTACCGTGCGTGTCAACATTTTAATTAGTTAACACCATTAAGTTGACTCCTATTAAACACGATCTGGGAGATGATTGTTGATACCACGTCATGGCATTCATCAATCGACTTGTTGGCGCGTTATTTACCGCCCTCATTATTTTACACAAAAGTACGGACAAAGTTAACTTCCCCAACAATGAACGCTCTTTCACCATGGCAACTGTTGTCAATAGGTATATTGTACTATAATCTACACCATTATGCCCGGTTACCAAGCGCCACGTGAGGACATTGCCTTTTGCAAATGTGTATTTCTGTGCCAAGGGCACATCTCTTTTGGACTTGACTCGACCTCCAGTTACTGAATTTGAACTCTGTTTGTCCTTCGGTATGAATGGTTGATCACAGGAACAAAATAGGCTGTGGAAAACGAACCCTTTGTGGTTCGCACAACAGCTATAGAACCCCTACAGGTTTTATAGAAGTCATAAGGCATCAACTTTGTGATATCGACAACTGCAATTCAATTATTGCAAAAGACACTTCCTCCTTTTTCAAAAAGGATAAAACACTCTGTTTTATATTTTTGGAAGTGACTCTTCAGCCTCAGTCTAGCCCCATGTTATAAAAGTTCCACATAGTTCAATTTCTCTACTTTATGATACCTGTTTGGTTGCAACGCCCCCGTGGTACGTTTTCGGGGTTTTTCCATAGGTTAAGAGGGTTTGTTTTGCATTTTGTCAACGATTAATTTTGTAAGTGTGTTGTTAAAGGCACTGAACACGTTTGGAAATTGTCAAAGACCAGTGTTCTCACCTGGTGTATCCCATCATATGCATACAATACCAAGCCTGTGAAAATTTGGGCTCAATTGGTCATTGAAGTTGCAAGAAAATGATGCAAGAAAAAACACCCTTGTTGTACAAATTTGTGTGCTTTCAGATAGGAATAAAAACTTCTTGCAAGAAGTTGTTATTATTTTAGTGAGAAATTACCTCTTTCTCAAAAGCTACGTCACTTCAGAGGGAGTCGTTTCCTACAATGTTTTATACTATCAACAGCTATCCGTTGCTTACCAAGTAAGTTTTTATGCTAATATTATTTGTTTTGAGTCATTAACAAACGTGTACGGTACGATACCTTTAACAAGTGCTGGTATTGCCTGGGTTGTTTTAAGCTTATTTGATTGATTCAATAATCATGTTTTTTAATTTGGTTTCCTCTACCATTGACAATTTTCAAACCGATTTTTTACACAAAGGATGTTGGCAGATTTGTTTCCTGCCCCTCCTTACAAGATCATTGACTTGTGTTGATTAGCCCCTTCTTATGACGTGTAGCGTAGTCCAGTAGTAGGATATCATGGCATATGACCAGTGCGTACGATGTGGTACTTGCTGGCAACAACGTCCCCCTTTGCAGGGTTTTAACTTCAAAATAATGTTCCCACTGTGTTTTATGAAGGAGGAATTATGCAACAGTCTTTGAATATTCCAGCTATGTAAAGTTGGGTGGAGATTTCCTTGAAATTCCACGAAGTGATTATCTTCCAACATCTAAAGTTCTAATTCTTCAAGATTATGATGAATGTTACAGTTTTGTCGGGACGTTAAGTAAATTTGTCCTCAAACCGAAAACGATAAGATTCGTTTCTCACCGTTCGTATGTAGGCCTACCTGTCGATGGTGTTTAGAGGGTCTGTTGTATACGTTTGGTAATTACTCATAAAATTAATGGCAATAAAAACTTAATTTGTAAAAGTACAGCAGCTTCCGATAGTAAAAAGCATATCGAGAAACATTCCACTTTGAAGTAACGTGGTTAAGCAAAAAACATGTCCGTTTTTATCCCCCTCCCCAACAAATTGAATCTGAGAAGCGTTTCTGTTAGAAACGTTTTTCAGATTGTGTATTCCAATTGCAAATTATTATTCCTGCGTGGACATAACCGCTCCATATTTTTGGCAATATCTCAAAAATGCTACCACCTTTTGAAATGAAATTTCCACTGGTGGTTAGTTGTATGGTATTTATCTACAACTATAATATAGGATTGAAACAAACAGTGGGTTCCAATTACCAAACGTACACACAGCAGCGTAACTAGGGTAACATTTCAGGGGAGGGCACAAGGGGGGGGCACCATTTTTTCAAGGGGGCACTCCTGGCCAAGTTTCCGTTTGCCTTTTTCTTTAAAACAAGCCCATGCCCGTAATTGGGGGTCGGACGACCCCCTAAAAAAATAAACACACACAAATAAAATAAACAAATAAACTATAAGCAATAAAGAATTAAAAACTCTGGAAAAAAAGCTAATTAAAAAAGTCCGCATCGTAACTGTGCAACGAATAAATAACACACTAAGCAAAAAGTTTGTTCAGTCTTTTCATTATCGTTAAATTATGACATTTATATCATAAAATAATACACAAAGATGTAGATAGAGGACGCAATGGGTGTCATACGCCGTCTGAGCATTAAATATGCAAAACATAATATTGATACAAAGTTGTAATTGAGTTGTTTTCAGATAATAATAACCATTATCATAGCGCAAAAAATGGTGCACCAATTGGCTTGAATTGGGCATTTTTTTTTACAAAATTTCGAACTCCTCCCACTTCCCTCCTGTGTCGCATTGACGGGCGGCGCAACGCGCCGATGTACATTTTCTTTCATTTTCGTTAAAAACAATTCCTGGTTGCGGCCCTGAACAAGCCCCTTTTCATTGCCTTTTTAAAATTTCCAATCACAAAAGTCCAGATTTCAAATGGGGAGGGTGGGCACCGGGGGGCGGGGGGCAAAGACATCAATTGGGGGAGGGGAGGGCACGTGCCCCCGTGCCCCCGTGCCCCCCCCCCACCCTTAGTTACGCCACTGCGTTTTATACAATCCCTTTTAAGGGTTATCGTTTTGTTTTTGACAACGAAATACTGATAGGCAAAATTATCATGAGAGATACAATGAAATTGTCCTGTGAAAGTTTCAGTTGAATACAGTGTCTTCAAATTGCTGAAAAGGGGGTGTCATTGTAATTTCATCAAGAACGTCAAATTCATGCATGTTTAGCGAGGTGACAGGGGCATCAACCTCATCTATGGCTGCAGCATTCACAATGGGGCATCGCGGAAGATCTCCAAAAGTCGCCTTTAGGCGATCTTTGGAGCCTAACACAGATAAGTGCCCATAAACATTACACAACTTATGCCTCTTATTCGTAATTACTAATAGTTTGAACATGGGTCAAACCTCAATTAATCAGTAAGGTATAATGTGGCGCATATTAATCAACATAGAGGGCGCGCGAGCAGCTGCGGGCTCCTAAAAGCCGCGGGCTCCCCTCCCTCCTCCCTGTTAACCCCAGTGCCACGAACTATGCATTTCCATTTCGAGCGCTCCACTAGTTCTTTCCAACTTTTCCACACACTTGTCCCGATCCCACCAATGTGCCTCAGGATGGCCAGGCCATAAAAGTTTGATTTGTGGACGCAGGACTTGAGGTCATTTTATTCAAAGTGTATCTACAGAGAACAAAGTCTTTGATGGGCAATGAGAGACAGTTGTAATATAGGGAAGAGGGCTCTTTTTTAACAATGACCCCCCCCCCCCTCCCACATCACGACAAACACCGTGATGGCGAGGTATGAACCATAGATGTTAACCCGTCGTGTTGCAAAAGTCCCACCCCCAGATTGTTATACAAGTTATAAACATAAACAGTTTAATCTTAAACGTTATCTTAACCAAGGTAAGGCATGAACACCCCCCGGTCGACAGCCTCTGTATAGAATTGCCGTTTATTGTTCAGAGGTTCACAGGTGCGTTTGGCGAGAGGCTCGCCTTAATAAAAGAAAACACACCGAACCTTCAGGGTAACAGCAGAGAAGCATGTGGAACATAGAATACCTGCATGCAACCAACCTCCCACTTCGCATCTAGCACCTCATCCTACTCGTTATTCAAATTTTGAATCTCATCATGTGTTTTGTACTGGAGGGAGAATGACACTGCTCGGAATTTCCCGTGCAGAATTCACAAGATTCCCAAGACGTTCCTGTCACGGCTCTGGTTCCTGTCAGAGCTGTGGTTCCTGTCAGAGCCGTATATACGGCTCTGGTTCCTGTGGAGTGATAGCGCCCTCTATTGACCGCAATTCGTGATGGGGCAGATCGCAGACTTTTATGGGTCGTGGAATTAAGGGACGTCTTGCACCAAGACTAGCAGGACTCCAGTAGCAGTACTAGTAGTATTCGCTGAAAGTGGTTTATTTATAGCACATGACATCATCATACAGCAAGGCTGCGATGGCCTATTAATGCCACATAACAGCTTCCACAACTCCTGAAAAATCAATCTCCATAGCCCCCTCACTGATGGCTTCCCTTGGTAGATCACCCACATCCACGGGCAGCATTGGCTCCCTTTGAGATATGACAACAAATATATGCAACACATCTTCCAATCAATAACAATGCAAATTTAAAAGCACTGACAAATTGAACTGCCATATTGATGTTAAGGCACTGACACGTTGGAAACTGTCAACGACCAGTGTTATAACTTGGTGTATCCCAACATATGCATAAAATAACAAGCCTGTGAAAATCTGGGCTCAATTGGTCATCGAAGTTGCAAGAAAATGATAAAAGAAAAAACACCCTCGTTGTACAAATTTGTGTGCTTTCAGATAGGAATAACAACTTCTTGCAAGAAGTTTTTATTATTTTGTAAGAAATTACCTCTTGCTCAAAAAACTACGTTACTTCAGAGGGAGCCTACAATGTTGTATACTATCAACAGCTCTCCGTTGCTTGTTACCAAGTAAGTTTTATGCTAATATTAGTTTTGAGTCACTACCACGATGTATTAATATTAAAGGCATCGTTCACGTTTGGTGATTACTCAAAAAAATATTAGCGTAAAAACTGACTTGGTAACGAGCAGCAGAGAGCTGTTGGTAGTATAAAACATTGTGAGAAACGACTCCCCCCGAAGTAACGTAGTTTTTGAGAAAGAGGTAATTTCTCACTAAAATAATAAAAACTTCTTGCAAGAAGTTTTTGTTCCTATCTGAAAGCACACAAATTTGTTCTCATCATTTTTTTGCAACTTCGATGACCAATTGAGCCCAAATTTCCACAGGCTTGTTATTGTATGCATAATGTTGACACCAAATGAGAACACTGGTCTTTGACAATTACCAAACGTGTACGATGCGCTTAAGGCTCCTTTTCAACATAAAAAGCTCAACGTGAAAATTTCGTAATTTCTATTTCTGTATTACAAAAAAATGGCCTTGGCAAGTGTGTAAAAAAGGTTTCGAAATAGATGATTCAACACCATTTCAACATGATGTCATTTTGAAGGGGAAGTTCCTCTTTGGTTGAATCAAGGAGTTCCTTCATGTTCTATTTTTCTTCCTTCTTCCTATATAGCAATAATGTGTGTGTGTCTGCCCTCTGTTGACAATAAAGTACGTACGGCCCCGCCGTGCGTCATGTTTGGAACCGGACAATTCAGTGAATGTCACTCACATTGGATTAGGCATGCTTGATTGAGGAAACACCTAACGATTTTTTTGAGGCACTTATTACTCTGCGTCTGTGGTAACTTTAACTACTCAGAGCAGAGCTCGCTCCTCGGCCAGATCTTGTGAGAAAACCTTATCAACCTTTCACCTATTTGGACCCTGTACTATTGTTTGTTGATAGCCACCGGGATTTGAGAGAAGGATGTAAGATTGGTTCTCATCTTGTTTGTATTCGAGTAGCAAAAAGTTCCGAGGAAGTTACCGTCGCACGGGATCGGGACCGTCGACCAGGTAGCGCACGGGAGAAAACAGAGCACCGCAACGGCGTCGGGGTTGAGTATCGTCTTGCTCGGAGTTTCTGGTCATCAGTAGACTATCACTAGAGAGAGGAACTTTTCAGCAACCATGGCCAGGTTTTACATGAATGTTCTTGCTTGGATGTTTTTGGTTTCGACAGTCGTTGGAGAAAGGACTTTTTCAGGTTGGTAAACGGTATACTATTTTAGTTTATGAGTGATGATATGAAACTTAAGAGCATTTGTACGTGGCGTGGGTAATGTCCGCTAGTTTTGATCCTTGTTCTGAAGAATGCGAAAACGCTGTTTTGTGTGGGTGAATACAAAGGGATTGGGGGGGGGGGGTTGACGGAGTTAAAAATTTTGGCAAATACTTTTAAATTTCTTCATCTCAACTTATGTAGTATACATTCATCGGTTGTTTTACTGTCAGAAGTGTAACAATTCTTTATTTTTAACCTTCAGAAAACTAACAAGAAAGCAAAGTTTCTTGTTAAAAAAGGTTGGTCAAATGGTTTTACAAAATTCCATTTATAGTTTCTATTTGCAAACAATTTTCCATGACACCAGGAAACAGCAAATTCATTTTAACACTGGTGTCTTGTAAATATTTGGCACTTTCTTCATCACTTATATAAACTCTATCATACTGTAGCATCAACAATGTCAACAATTCTTGAAAATGTTACCCCATGGCATACTGGTCGTGGTTAATATAAGTTTCACCCAAATTTAATTGGTTTTACCCCTGTACCAACAACCATGCCAACTGGGATTTATTTATCAAGCTTGTAAAAAGTAAATTATTTTTGGGGTCAGTGGAGGTTAAATCCGGAAGAGATTTTTGAACTAATATTGCCTGGTATTTGATGATCTGAACATATGGGGCAAGTAATAATATTATGTGGTAGGATTTCCAGATCCTGTTACATGTTTTTTTCATGGATACATTTTACCAAGAAATGACAGGTGTTTACGTGCACTATGCAGCGTTCTCGTGTACTGAACAGTGCTCCACTGGCCAAATTCTACATCAATGGTTTTTAGAAGGGTAAATTAGTCATTTCTATGAAATTTTCAATAAACTTTTTGTAAACACACCATCCGTGTAAAACTTTCACCTAATTAATGTAGGTGAACTTCCCATTTTAGTGACTCCCCCCTCCCCCACTCTGACGTAATAATTTTGTGTTCATATTTTATACCATGAACATGTACTTGCTTTGATTGTGGCAAGCGTGGCAAGCAAAATAAGCTGCAAGTTTTGACTGCAAGTCTTTTTAAAGTTTTGAAAGTTTTGAGACATTTTTCTCTTGAGGATTGTTATGAACTTTATATTAAAAAAGCCTTCGGTTTGAAACTTTCTTGTTTTTCCCCAAATCCCAGAATTAAAGGCCGATACTAAAAAAAAAAAAAACCAAGGTACATGAGACACGATTGGTAAATCATCAGATACATTTTTCCCTTAAATTTGTTTTTCTTCTATTACTTCAATTGAAAACTGAATCTTGATTTTCAGTTATATTATTCTCTTTTGATCTGCACCCTCCCACCCACAATATCAAAAAAAGATGGAATTTTGTTTAACATTCATTATTCTGAATGGCCGTTAAAAATCTATCAATTCCTCCGTGACAACAAGTGAAAATGAAAATGATTGCGAAACTATTTGAAACCCTCCATACTCTACATGCTTTTGTACTTAAATGTACCAGTTTGCCTGCACCGGAAAAGCAATTTCATCTAATAATTGTTTCCAAAGTTGTGCAGTTATCGTATTTAAGTAAACATCACTCTGAACTATAATGTACACCATGTGGGTCTTATTATTGGCTTCAAGTCCCTTGTGATCTTTGTCGGGTAGACTCGGATGTTGTTCTTGAGCTGTTCATAGTACGTATGTAATGATGCTTACAGGGGAAAAGACTGTTATTTTCATGGATAGAAGCTACACACTCAGGCCTTGCATTTATGCTTTTTGTAAAGTTGCTCACCGGGCTGGTAACTGTGCATTTTACTTGCCCCCCAGAAAGTTTTAGTAGCATAGATTTTAAACATGTATTGTCATCTTTCGGATGTATTAATGGTAGCGAGCGATCACGACCAGGTTAATGGTCAAGTGAAGTTACATTCCCACACTCAACAATAAGTTAACACATTTTAATAACTTATTATTCACATCTGAAAAGGAAGAAAAATGATCATTATAAATCAAGGAGGTTGCACTGTTTTTAGTTGCCCAGGCGGGCCACAGGGCAATTTGAGAAGTGGCGTTTACTCACCGGCAGCAGTTTTTACTAGACAATGTAGGCCGGGATAGTGTTAAGGGTGAGCCCTAACACTATAGGACTAGGCTTAACCCTTTTTACAGTTCCAACTTCCAAGCAAATTTAAAAAAAATTAAACCCCAGGATATTTCTTGGGATTTTTAACCCCACCGCCACTTTCCGGGGAAGTGGGAAATGCCTTTGCGGGAGTTTGCCAAGGGGTAACAAATTCAAGTGCGAGAAGGTCAACCCAATTTTCCCGGGAAAATCATTTTGTGTGTAAGGGGCTTACAATGTATTAATACTAAATTGGCTCAATAATAAGCCCTGCATCTTGTTACTAAGTGGTCATGGTTAACCGTTAAGACTTGTCATGGGAGTACAATATGTGTAATTGCAAGACAGATTCCCAACTTTGGATGGTGCTCCATGTAGATCTCCAAGGTCTACTACATTAAACTTCTGATGTATTTGAGGCAAACCAAAAAGCAAACTGTGAGAATGAAACATTATAGTGTTCATGAATGCATAGTCCTTTTCAAACATGAGCCAATTCCCCTAGAAAAATAAGCCCCTGGTAATTTGAACCCCACGAGCAACCCATTTTCTTTTCACATTTGATGCAATTTTCCTGTGGGAAAGAATGAACACTTTGGTCGTTGCCCTATGATCAGGAGAAGCCCTAAGTTCCGAGTCAATCCCCTTGGGATACAAACCCCACCAACCTGCTTATTTTTAACACCATCACGACCACCTTGGTGTCACATCTGATGCAATTTTCCAAGTTGGGGGGGGGGGGGAATATTGGGATTATAAACACTGGGGTTATATTGCCTAACCCTAATCCCAAGCAGGGTAGCTTTTTTTCCTGCGATTTCAAGTGGGTTTGGCAGGGTTAGTAATTAACAATTCAATGTAAAAGACAGACTTAACAACACAGACAATTGCCTCGATCCTCAATGCCCCTGATGGACATTGCCTTGGTGCCCCTATGTTCTCTTTAAACTAGTCTTGAACAGGTCAACCACATTTCCCCAGGAGTTTCACAGGAAGTTTGCCACAATCATGGTTAGACAGGGCTTGAATTTGGGGGACAAATCCACAACACCACAGGGCTTGTACAGTGTACATGTAGCTCAGAATGTTTACTGGACTAGAATGTTTTTGACAAGACCAGAATTGGATTGAGAAAAAAACATACCGGTACACAGTTAAAGATTTGAACTGTTTTACTTTGACCAAGCACTAAGAAAAGATTTATCTCATTTGTATTATGGGTAAGTATTCTTCAATACTTATTCAGAACAACCAGTTATAAATAGAGTGAATTACATGTAACTGAAGTTTTACGAGATCTGCAAAGAGTAGAGGTAATCTATTTTTATTTGAAAAAAGTATACTCATGGTTGTGAAATTAACGTACATTTCAGGGTTTGCCCTTAACTTTTTCAGTGACTAGCCAGCAGGATCAGTTAGCTTGTCATTTCAATAGTCCACCAGCTTTTTCCCTAGTCCATACTTAATATCAATGAAATATGGATGCTTTTCAACACTGAACTAGCCAGCCAGGCCACTTGGAGTGAAGTTTGACTGTTCCTCTGGTATTTTAACTGGCAATTGGCCAGCGAACCAGTGTTGAGGGAGAATGCTGCATTTACTTTGGAATGTACAATGCAGTTCAATTTACACTCCAATTTTGTTTCACAAAAATTGCCCAAGGCCGACATCAGTTTTTTCAGTTGCCCTTGTGACGTTACCCTTCACTGTACATATGATAATAGAGTGGGACTATCAAAGAGAACCTTGTCCAAGCAGTTGTACACAAACAGTCATTCAAATAAATCACCTATTGGCCCTTTTTTTAAAGTAAAATAAATCCCACTCGCAACTCCCTGCAGGGTTTTCAAGCTCTTGAACCCCCCACTCGTTCCCTGTTGCATTAATTATTTTGCGAGTTTAGGTTTCTGTAGTGCGTAGGTTCACTATACAAATGGATAAATAATTAATTCATGGATGACTGCCCATGATGTACATGAACACTCTTTCAAAACTCAATAAATGCAATAATATAATAAAGTTTACTTTATTAACTAGGAATACAAATATTATTGGGTTTTGAAAGAGTATTCAGTGTACGTCGTATAACAAATTTGTCATTCATAAAGATCTTTGAGTTTTCAATATTAAACATCTCACAACTAACCTGTGCAAATATCATAAAATTTGGTTGTTGCGTGTCATGGCTAAGCGGTCTAGTTCACTGGACCTAAGTTCTGGTGTTAATGTCAGCAGCACTGTGGGTTCGAATCTAGGTCATGATACTTGTGCTCTGCCTGCTTGTTGAGCAAGGCACTTAACCTTAATTGCTACAGAAGTTGGGAAGCTAGTGCATTCTGCTCTACCAGCCAGGCTCCTAGTGGCTGATACCCATGCCTACATGTACATCCTTACGGACTGTGAAGGGGGTAACCCTGTTTCAGCCCCAGGAGTAGGTGGCAATGTGCCCCTGGTGACAGTTGATTTGGGTCTGCAGCCCAAATCAGTTAAATCTAGCCCTCACCTTGAAGTGGCCGTAGGGCCTTGTGATGTTAGGGATCTCATAAAAGCAATAGTAATTAAAAGTTGTCTCATTTTAGTGAAAGCAATGAAAAATGGTTTATCATGATGTAGGCCTATTGTCTGTTATTTTAGTGTAAATGCATTCATACTTCCAATGTATTGACCCAGTTCACCTGACGTCATTATCACAATAATCTTGGTTGCGCCATTTTGGGAGTCAATGTGGGTTAGACAGTGTAGTGTGCATTTTAGGTGATGCAGCGTTTACAGGCACAGACAAGGTCTTTGACAATTACCAATGTTGTACATTTGCTTTAAAAAGGAAGCCTCCGATCATCTAGATACCAATTTACTCGTTTTGCCCAACACTCATCTACCACTGGCGATAAAAGCTGCAGCGCTGCTGCCCCCAAACTCCAGAACAATTTACCACAGTATCCGCCACTCTAAATCGCCAGCAGCAGCTTTAAAAAAATCTCAGAACTCACTTGTCTAATTGATGTGTTTTGCTTTTCCAGTTATCCTCTTTTTGCTTGTTTTTAAATTTTGTGTCAAGCGCTGCGATACTTGCTCTGGTTAGTTAGAGCGCTATATAAATGCTCTGTAATGTTATTATTATATCAGTGAGAATTTGTTCTACATGTATTGGCCCCTTATTTTCAAGAAACAAAAGACAGAATATTGTTGACAATTGTAGAAATTTGAGGGGGTTTTTATTTAAAAAAAACTTATTTACATATTTTTAAGCCGGGAGTTTCATTTTTTGCTTTGACGATAGAGGCAATTTTTGTTCTGGTAAAAAGGGGCTTCTCCAATCGCCGCAAGAACTAACATCAAATTAATCAGGATGTCATTCTGAGACAAGTTTCAAAGGGGCACCAAGGCCAATATCGCATTAATCTGGGTCCAATTTCATATCCAATTTCATAGAGCGCGGCGGCGATTGAGTACATGTATGTGACATTCCTCTGTATCACCACTAATGCCAACCGGGATGAGTGATGTCTGTATTAACTGATTATTTCTAAATTGGATTTTAGGAGTTTACTTTGAATGACACCGCTACTCTGCTGTCAGGATTGAATCATCTTGCCAGTCGCTGTTCAATGTTGTCTGGGAATATTTTCTGTGCGAGGATCTATTTTACAATGGTACACGGCTCGAAAAACAAAACCCACAAGACCACAGGGCTTGTAGAGTAGCTCAGAATTTTTTATTTGACCAAAAATATTCTAAACGAGATCAGAAAATACTTTGTTCCTTTTTCCTTGGCTGAAGTTTGGGGGCAGCATGAAATCGAAAATCTAACAATTTAATAAATTAATTAATCTGGAAATATATTACAATTTGTAACCAAACAAATTATGTTCAAATGTTGACTTTGGGGCTGAAAAATACCTTTCAATTCTGTTGAGTAACAAAGTATACTTTATATAAAAGACAATTGAGATAAATCTTCTCTTACATGTCTTATAAGTGTTAGTTCAAATAAAAACAGTTGGATGCATGCTGAACTGTGTCAGCAATTTTTTTCTCATTTTGAATTTGGTCTTGTTAGAAATGTTCTGGTCCAGTAAATATTTTGAGCTACAAGCCCTGCGGTCTTGTGGATTTCCCCCCTCGAATTCGAGCCCTGAACGCCACTAACTGCTTCCCCCCACACAAGAAGAAGAAGTTGTCTACAGAAGCTTTTATTCATGCAGATTTACATTCCTTGAATTTTTTTCTGTGCCTTGTGCAAATTTATTTACAAGATTATTGTTGCCGAGTGGTGTCCTTATCAAGCCCTAAGCCAGTTAGAAATTGAATCCACTCACCGATCCCCCACCAACATACGTCATATTTTGTGCACCTCTCTCAGAAACAGTATCTCCTAGGTCAGGTGTTGGGTATAATTTGTGGAGCCAGGGCATTGGGCTTCTGCATTGGAAAGTACTAGGCCTGGAAACATAGAGACCTTAGTGTACTGTGCTTAATTAATTTAATGGCACTGCTTACCAGAGATGTGTGTAATCATGCCCTTTTTGCACGGGCGGAATTCGTGTAAAATTGCAGATGTTTTTTAAGGGCTTCAGGGTTTAACCCCACCGGAGTCTTTCTCAAAGGTTTTTAATTTTGTTTTTAAATGTTATTTTTATTTTTTCATCCGTTGAGAGTCCATTAACCAGTGGTCTTGTGTTTGTCAATTGACTGACAATTACATTACAGTGTCAAAAAACCCTTTAATAAAACAAATTATGTTCAAAATTATGTTACAAGACTTTGAGTCTGGTAAATAACTTTCAATTCTGTTGAGTATCGAAGCATACATGTACGAAAAGAAAATGAGATAAATCTTCTCTTAGTGTTTCGTCAAAGAAAAACAGTTTAATGTATAGGCCTACTGTGTATAAAGTTATGTTTCTCATTAGATTCTGGTCTTCCAAAATAAATTCTGGTCCATTAACAATTTTGAGCTACAAGCCCTGCGGTCTTGTGGATTTTCCCCCCTAAATTGGAATCTAATGGATGGGTTGGTCTAAACAATTTCGCAAATGAATTGGAATTTCTGAACATTGATTTTTCTGAATGGACCCTTAAATTCATGTAATTGTCTCTTGTAAACTGTATTTGTTGAGTGGGTGGCAATGCACTATTTCTTTGCAGACATTATTTCAACCGTGCGGCAGTGAAACATTGTCCTCGTCTTTAAATGCTGGGCTGGGATTCACTTAATGTATGAAGCAGGGCTCCAAATTAACACTGGACCACAGGCCCGAGGCCAGTAATTTTTAACCTCATTCCCAGTGGTGTACGATCTTTTCTTTCTTTTCATAACCCCTGGAAGTGTGACTTTGAAATATCCAAATATATTGGATATTTTAATTAGTCCTGTGGTTGATCCATTCTGTGTTAGAGACTACGCAGAGCGTACTGTCAAAAGAAGCATCAAGTCATATAGAAACTAGCCCCCTCTCATTCTTTTCCGATCTTGTGATACATCTAACTGTTGCAGTTTCAATATTTATTTGATTCATTTGAAATGTAATGCATCGAAATACGTGCATACTAAGCACCCGACAAGCGCCCTACAAGCGCTCAAATGTTTTTAACAAGCCTGTGCGCAAAGCAGTAACTGTTATTTGGTGAGCCAATCAGCGTTGATTTTCAGTGCTTCCTAGCTACCGGGGGTTAGCTACCGGGTATCGATACGGCGCGCTGCCCATAGTAGCGAAGCCGAGTAATTTTAGCATTGGGCCAGTTTACACATGACTGGACAAATCCAGCAGTCTTGTGTTTTTTTTAATTGAAAATGAATAACACCTCACTGTGTAATAACTTTACATTCTGTTGAGTATCGAAGTATACACACCAATAGTACAAAATGAGAGAAATCTTCATTAAGTGCTTGTTCAAATAAAACTAGTTTATACATTGTATGTTAAACTGTGTAGTGTTCTTCTTCTCACTTTGATACTGGTCATGTAAAAATAATTCTGGTCCAGTCAACATTTTGAACTACACGCCTTGTGGTCTTGTGGATTTTCCCCCCAAACTTGAGCCCTGTAATAATGGAGGTGGCTGTGGCTTCATTCGATTGTCGATGGGGGATCATAATCCAAGCCTGGGATTCAAAAGCCAAAGACAAAAGGAGACAAAGCCAGGGTCAAAACGGTTAACTCAGGAAAGTGATATGCAGTATCGGTGTCTGATTTCCCGTCAGGATCTGTAGACGGCTAAATTGAGATCTGTCAGTGTAGTCTGATTCCAAGGTTACTGGACCCTACTTTTCAATTATGTCTAATAAACCGGACCAGATAGAAGAAAGTGTACTGTGTAATGTTCAGATGATTGATTTCTCTATTTCAACAGTGTATTTTTTTGTCTCCATACAAATGCCAGTATTTATTCTCACAGCACATTATAACTTATAAGTGAATGCTTAAATAAAATTAGAATTGTTTTGATGCTGAATCAGTTCATCCATGATGATCAATATTGAATCAGTAATTTTGACAAGCTAATCTTCCTGTCCTTTCCTAGTGTTGTCCCACACTTCTAGTCCATCAGTCCCTCGCCCCCCCTTCTTCCTCAGCTGTCCTCCTCTGTCATCCCTCCACCAACAACTCAGACTATATTTTGAATTTAGTCATATTTGAAATAGTGGTATTTATAAATAATGGGCAATGTGCAGAAGTATCTCGATTTACTCGGCCTTCACATTTAAGACAAACAATAATTAAAGCATGTATGTACTCTACACATCACTTTATACATGTATGCGTAAACAGTCTATGCCACGGCATCAGACCACGTTGCCTATCAGCCACGCGTAATTTGGATTTAATTTCCTTTTTTTTTTGGTTCCTTGCCTCTGCCCAGCCTGGGACCCCCCACTACACTAAGTCCCATGACATTCAGCCGAATTGAATTGTAACTTAATTTGGCCTCCCGACGAATTAACCAATATATTGATCCTTTCCCCCTTTGGATTGTTAATTAAATGCCAGGCTTTGTGGAGTCGACCCATCTCCCCCCACCCCTCCATCTTCCCACCCCCCCCCCCAAAGAAACCATTCACTGCTCTTCAGTGTATACAGCCAGTTCATTTAATTGCAGCAGAGATTACAAACATGCAATGAACCTCCATGCTAATTAATTAAACCATAGAGCTAGGACCCACTTGCTGTAAATTGAAACGCTCTTGGTCGACAGTGGAAGGTGATCAGGACGTTGACTATGGATGTAAACATGTCTTCGTTATAAAAGTCGATGCATTGGTGATGCACTCATCCTACATATTGAAAAATCAATATGCCAGCGGTGAAATTCACAGTTTTCCATTTTAGTCTAAAGTAAACAAAATAAAATTGACAAAATTATTTCCCTTTGAAATACATATTTTATTGCTGCAGTATATTTTTTTCCATCAGGTAATTCCATTGTTCTCCCTAAACAGTGGTCTGCTGGCCAAATAGCAGTTAAAATACATGAGGACCAGTCAAAATTCACTCCCAAGTGGTCCAGCTGGCTAGTTCATGTTGAAAAGTATCCCTTTTTAATGGAAAAAGTGAAAAAGCTGGCAGACTAGTGAAACGACATGCCAACTAGTCCTGCTGGCCAGTTACTGAAAAAGTTAAAGGCAAACCCTGTAATTAATTTCACAACAAAGACATATGAGTATAGCTTGATTTGTTACAGTAGAGCAAGTTCGGGTGGGTGACTAGAGTTGACTGGGCTTAATTAACCAAGTCGATCTAGATGTCAGCGGAACGCTGCGTAGTTTGACTAGCTAGCCCAACCGGATCAACCTAGCCCCGGAGCACTGTTTCTCTAGTCGATTTACGTCACAACTAATGAATGAAATGATGATAATAATAATATTAATAATAATACAATTTATAAAGTACCTTTTACAAATGTTTCATGGTGCTGTACAAAAGCATAAGGAATAAACACAATTTTAGCAACTTAAAATAAATAACATGGCTTTGAAGGATTCAAGAGCTGATGCCTGACGGATGTGAAGAGGGAGATTGTTCCATAATGTCAGTGCGCTGACTGTGAATGCTCGTTGGCCATACTGCGTATAAGTGCGGGGTGCAGGGGACAAGCACAAATGAGAAGTAGAAGAAGAATGTAGACTGCAAGAACTGTGGGCTTTAGTAGAAATAAGGTTCTGAAGATAAGTGGGAGCTAGATCATTTCTGACTTTAAAAACAAGGAGGAGGACTTTGAATTGGATAACAGTAGGTTTTGTTCATTACGACAATAACTCATCTTTACTGAGAGAATAGTGTTAGCCAGAGGGAGGTCTGTGTGTCTTTTGGACACCCTGTTTTATCTGTCATTTACATGTAAATATATTGGAAGTGAACAATTTGGACACCCAGTTTTTAAATTTCCAGCAATTTTGGACGTGTACCCTTTTACAAAGTCCTGGCTAAAACCTTGGAGATAGTTAATTAATAATAGTAGTAAAGTAGAGAAAGGATATAAAATAATAGAAATTGAAAATGAAATTCCAACAATTTGCTTTGTTAACGTTTTAATCCTATCATCTGCTCAACAAAATACATTGACTAACTATTTTGACTAGTCGATCGTCTAGACGTAATAAGGTGAAAAGATTGACAAAAGGTCAGCACCTGAACTTGCTTAAATCTGCTAAGCAAACTTTTGCCTCCAAAGCTGCAACAAAATTTAAAGAACAATTAAAGAGTTTGATAAAGATTCACATTTAAATGCATTATTTTGGGTCATTACCCATTATTGTTATCACAGAAACTGAAAGAAGGACTTGCCGCTGGTTTCAACCATATTTAGCCAGCACTATAGCCAACAGAATAGTACTATATATGGTTGAAAAAGCACTTCAGTTTGGGAAATTTGTTCCGTTTGTTGTGAATCTAGGAAAACATTTTTTTAACCTGTATCGCGTTTCCAAAATACTTCAAAATTCAGACTCATGTTTTGTCTTAAGCAGAAAAGATTGCTTAGAAATGTTCTTCTAGGCAAAAAATGAGCAGGATACCAGTCTCAAACAGTACGTGTGACATGGTAATTTGGCTGGTAACTGATCGCCCCTGAGGAAGTCCAGAACAGTGTGTATTTTGATGAGTTTGGCACAGCACTTGGCCGTAGCATGAAGGGAAATAGGGAGTTAATTTATCCATTTTAGTGGGAGGACATGCTGCTTGTTGTCATCAATTACAATCTTTCACACTACCAAAAAAGTACGCTAGCATCTTCACAGCTTCACAGAACTGTACATCATCCAAACACACACACACACATGTATGTAAATATTATCGCACAATTTCATACACTGAGTGAAAAGAACCATAGCCTCTACACCATTCAGTCTATACGTGATCGATCAGCCGTGACAATAAGGGGGTAGCCTAACTGTGTGCGGTATTGTTCCCGTCGTCACCCATTATCACAAAGTACAATGTACGTAAACACTAAACATTCAGACCTGAAAGACCTCCGAAGGGTCAGGTTGTTCTTTTGTGACTCCGGGGGAAACGCTTTTAATCCGGGGAAGAATTCCCGAGAAAGGATTTTGATATTTTTATTCGAAACAGTTATGGTTGGAAAGCTCAATTGTGTTTCAAAGAACCTGTCATTTGGAATTTAGTCAGCTTTCGCTCAGCCTTCGCTCGGCTGCACATGTTCAATGAAAGTGTAAATACTGTTGAAGTGGACCTGCAGGTTTGCTTGGGTGGCCAATCGGAAAGCAGATTATTACTCCTGTCACACAATTCACCTGACGTCGCTTTATCAAATGCCCTTTTCCACCAAAGCACTAAAAAAATAAAAAATTCTAATGCCATTGTTGACTCACAGAAAAGAGAAAAGAACAAAATATTGCGAAATCTTAGTATTGTGACAAAACCATTAATGCAATCTTTTGTCCTCAGCTCCAGAGTTAGATTTTTTAATATATTTGTTGTGACATATTGGCTGAGTGGCATGGGGGAAAGTGACCTAATAGCGACAGAACAGTAAATGAAGCTGTGGCCAATAACACATTAATTGGTAATCAAACATGAAGTCAGATGGTTGCCATTAAACTGTTTTTCAAAACTTTCAAATGGGTTAAGAGTTTTATCTAAAAACTTACAATTGAAATGTACACATTATGACACTGACGCTGATAATAACGGACATTGTGCCGATATCCGCCAATTTTGACTTCCATGGCACATAAACATTTGTACCCAGGGCCCAATTTCATAGAGCTGCTATAAGCACAACAATTCGCTTAGCATGAAATTTCTTCCTTGATAAAAACAGGATTACCAACCAAATTTCCACGTGATTTTCAGGATAAGTAAACAACAGCTGAATACCAGTAACAAGCAATATGCAACACATGGAAATTTGGTTGGTAATCCTGTTTTTATCAAGGAAGAAATTTCATGCTAAGCAAATTGTTGTGCTTAGCAGCTCTATGAAATTGGGCCCTGGTCTTGGGCCAGTTCTATGTACTAATTGTGCGTCATACAAAAACCATCTCAGCTTCCTGGGGAGTATGCAACCTGTGCTACAAAAACCACCTCTGCCCTCAAGGCTACAAAAACTACCTCTGCCCTCACAGGTACCCATGTACTCTTAAGGTGGAAGTAATCAGATGTAGTTTTCTTTTCTCAATGACACATGTTTCATGACTGGGATTCGAACCCACACCCTGATGACTTTGCCACCTCAATTTGAGTCCGCTGCATTAGACCGCTCAGCCACGGCATGCCACAAGATAATTTTTCAATCAGGTTCCTCTCACAAAATCTCGAACTACTTTGATTTAAATAATCTTGCTGATCTGTGAAGTCCCAACACATTCATATTCCAATTTCCATTGTCAACGCAGTCAATCCACCTAACACATACTGAATACGCCCAAATGTTGATTCCAACATGTTGTTTTAATTTCCATTTTCAACCCAGTCAATCCACCTAACACCTACTGGATACAGCCCAAACATTTTATTCAAAAAATGTTTTCCTACGGTGGTGACAAAATATGGATCTAGAGTAAACCAGCAGGTGCCAAAGTGGGAATGAAATTATGTAGAACTTGGGGCTGAGCTTTGAGGGAGGCATCCGAAGTGACACACTTTTTGACATTGTGTCATTGTAACAGGTTCAGTAACTGCTGGCCAAGGACGCTGTGATTTTATGCAGAGGAGAAAAATTTCAATTAGGGAACAACCCCCTTCGTTTCCTTCCCCTAAGACTTTTTCTCAAACTTGTGATGGGCATACAGATTTACAGAAAGGGGGATTATATTGTACCCAGGGACTGTGTGTTACCCTTGCATTGAGGGCCGGCCTAGTCCTCAACCTTTTCAAAGTGTATGTAAATAAGCGTTTTACATGCTGGTAAATGGAGAGTACTATGGTGTACACCATGTGAGAGCAATTTCAATGGAATTATTGCTTGATGCATTGTTGAGTACATGTAGGCCTACATGTAGGTGCTTAAAGTGTCCTTGTGTAAGATTTTTTTTTTTCAACATCATCACATTGTTTTAATAAAGGGATAAGATCCCAATATTGGATTATTATTATTATATATTTCTGGTAATGAAACCAACTTATATCACTGTACATGTAGCTTGCAAGCCTGAGGAAACCTGTAAACAAGGGTGCTTCCTATGTGAACAAGAAACTAACCCTTACTCTTCTGGGTTCTTTTAAGTGCACTACACAGGACCTATGGCTTATGTCCCATCCCAAGGACAAAGCAATTGTGGTAAAGCAATTATAGCTCAAAGTCACAACCGGGACTCGAACCCACACTCAGCTGATCAGAAATACCAAAGCTTGAGTCCGGTGCTCTTAGCTACTTAGCCACGACACACCACGATACTACATGTATGCTCCTAACTGGAGCATGGTTTTTCGTCCTCCATGCTTGATTTACATTTTGAAGATTGGTAGTGGTTAAAATTCCTTAATTATCTTTACTTAAAGAACTGAAATATGTAACTTTGATGTGAGCTCGAGATCAAATTTGTTTACTCTGTATGTTTAAAATGCATTCATCTAATAAAATCTTGAGAGATTTTTACATTGTAGTCACCCCCCATCAAGTTACAAGCTGGCGTCTCATTTTCAAAGCCCTTTTGCAATAATTGCATTCATCTAATCTTGACTTTACCTTACCTTAAAAAAATGATAACAACATTTATATGGTACCGTTATGGCGTTATTATGTACATGTATTGTATGTCAGCCTGCATTTTAAATAGTTTCTCAACAAAATGTGGGAACCATTTTTAATCTGCCAGTTCTTTTTATGGAAACCATTTGCATGAATAAGGTCCTATTTTGGTGCCCTTTTTAATTGTTTAGTGCGAATTGCATTTTGAAGCAAAAACTGTCCCCTCCAATTTCCTGTTTTTTTAATTAAAAATTATTATTTTTTACTTACATGAAACAATTTGGGGTTGAACAAAGAAACTAGAGTGGGATTTGAACCAACAACCTATGGATTAATGTGCCAGACTCTATCAACTGAGCATAGCCCTATGTTGGCGGTCTCCCTGTTTTGTCAATATATTTGTTCGGAGTGGGGGGGGGGGTGCCAGTAAGAAGCCATACAAGCTGTAACTGCCATGTAGCCAGGGATCACACCCAAGTTTACGATACAACTTGGGAAACGGCAGCGGAGGGATCACCTTTACATTATTACTGGTTGATTCTTGAAAACTGGCCAGTTTGACCACATGTACATGCAGCCTTCCAGAAACCAATGTTGTACCAAAAAAAGTGTCACACTATAGTTCACACAATCTAAATTACGTGGGATAACCTGGGTGATAGTTGATTGTCACTCATTCTATTGACTCTCTGGCATTGTTCATATTGACACTGTGTACTGAGAGCATGCACTGATACTTCAGGTGACAAATATGAGACGTCCTTATTCAGAGCATCAGAGTGAAATGTCAAAACTAATGCAGTGACAGACGTAATTAATTTTAGAGCAGTTTGTTTTTGCAGGAGAGACATCTTGTGATGGGTATACACTGCGTTGCTAAGTGTGTTTTCACAATGAACACGTAGACTTGCACACTGTGTATTGTCATGATTTGTAGTGCTTTGTCTTGCATATTGTTTTTCTTGAGTGTACTTGCAGACAACGGGGGTTGTTGTCCATGCATGTATTGTTGACCCGTTTGTCTGTACGTGCATATTTAGTGCATTTTTTATTAAAATGCATGGTGTACTAATACAGTAGGTGCATACACTGTACATTGTGAATCTGGCCGATTGCACTTGCAGTCCTTATTGTGTAAGAAACTAATCTAACACCAGCTAGAGTATTGGGCTGATACAGGCAAACTGCGTGCTGATATGCACGAATTGCGTCTGATACGAATATACTTCGGATCAAATTCACTAAAATAATAAAGGTAAAACCAATGTCCCATATTGCACAGTAGATGCCCCAGATTAAACAGTAGGGCTTTTAAAACCAAAGATAAACACCAAGTCAATAACATTCCGAGGACCTCCTTTCAATTTGGCGTGCTTTGGTCAAACTTTCGAAATCAACAGTTTTGAAAAAAATCCTGGGGGGAACCCTGATACCATTCTTTAAATTTAGTTTCAAACATTTTGGTGTCGAGTTGCCTCTGAGTTGATGATATTGACATGATTGAAGATTCAGGAGGGTCTCTTACCCAAAAGGTGTTCGGAAGTGGGGGATTTTTGAGGAAGATTCATTTCCTGAAGTAGAGTGAACAGCTCTGTCGGATTTGAGTCTGCGAATTCAGATGGTTTTCCTCTGATTGCAGAATTGCGTCATCCAAACAGATGGGCAACCACTCAAGAAACATGGGATTTCTTTGAAGGTTATCAGAAGGTCCTTGTTTATGTTTAGTTTGTTGCCTATCATCTAACAATATCCCCCCCCCATGTTTACTTAAGGTTAATTTGTGTTGTTAAAACTGTTACCTTGGTGTGTTATCAAATGATCACTTATTGAGTTTATCAATAAATAAAACATTGGTGAACTAGTGATTTACTGTCTGTTTTAACAACTCTAGACAATTTTAAAGGACACCCCTGAGCACTGTGGACGCCACTATATTGTGACACTATTTAGTGCAGTACATGTGGCTTCAGTCAAGATTCTTAACATCTTATTCAGTCAGGCAATTCTTAGGATGATGTACATCAGGAATGTATTAATATTTATTAGTTTGAAGGTTTTATAAGTACTCTGTGTTTAACAGCAATCAGTTGTGGCGTGTCTTGGCCAAGAGGTTAAGACTAAGAGCACTGGACTCAGGCTCTGGTGTTTCTGATCAGCAGAGTCTGGGTTTGAGTCCCGGTCATGACATAGGTATCCTTGAGCAAGATGCTTTACCATAATTGCTTTGTTCTTTGGATGGGTCATTAAGTGTACTAGGATTGGTAGTGCACGTAAAAAAAACCCAGAACACTTATCGTGGAAGGGTGTTTCTGGTTTCCTCAGGCTTGCGAGCTACAGTTATTAAGTTCACTTATGAGGCATCCCTGGTTTCATTACCAGAAAATTATACTAATAATAATAATAATAACTAAAAGGGGTGAACGATTTTGAAACTGCAGTCAGTACTGGTTGTCTTGAAAATATTTTGTTTGTTAAAACTCTTTTGACCCACTCACCTACCCTAAATATATATTTTTAAATATTGACTGGTGTGGGTCAGGTTCCTTTGAGCTTTTAACTCTCTACTTCTGAAGGATAACGGAGGATTGTGGCTTTGTGCAAGCAAATGGGTATTTAATAGATGTTAAATTTGCATCGTGGATAAAGAATATTATATTTGGTTTTACCCGTACACCGATGTCTGTATGTATAGGATTCGAACTGCCTCTGTCTAGCTACTGGGCAATCTCGGTGGTCTAGTTGGTAAGACATCTGCTCTAGAATGGCAAAGGTCATGGGTTTGAATCCCACCCAAGTGATATGCCTGTGATTTTGTTTTTCACAGGACTCGGGTAAAGCACCGAGTATACAGCGCTTTACAGACATCAGTGTAAGGGTAAAACCAAATATAATATTCTAATGGGTATTGTTTTATGTTTACATTTAAGCAGGCATGTGATTTGTCAGGATTTGTCTCGAGTTCAGGAAGTTGTTTACTGATCTCCTTGCACCTTCAGATTTTCTTGAAAGAGGCAAACTTGCCATCAAAGAGATGTTAAGACTTGCCTTTGTTATGACTAGGCCTTCAGATAAAAAAAATGCTGTAGAGAGTTTGTTAACCTCTAAAATGTGACATTCTGTACGTTCAGGGAGCGCCTTTTCCACACCATGAGGAAATTATTATCCAATTTTCAGGGTTTTTTCATTTTCACTATCTTATCACTGACTTATTAGACGAACACAGTAAAACTAAACCTACAATGTAAGTGGCCTTCTTCTAAGTTAATTTTAGACACTGGATATGCAGAAAAAGAAAACCTCCCAAAAAGAGAAACCACAAATTATTTACATTTAGTGTATTTATAACCGACCTTGTGAAATGAAAACAACAAACTGAAACTGGAATGACTTAAAGACATGAAAGAAACTGATGCTGATATAACTTTCCCTTCTTCATCCAGGGGGAAAATGTGGTAATGTTTTGCCCTTGAATACATTAAAAAACCAATTTCCCTGTTTCACCCATCAATGGAAATTGACGTATTTTTTCTCGCCCCCGACTCTAAAAATAATTTCCTCTTTTTTGTCTTCTCTTCTTTTCAATCCATTGCAGGAAAATGCGGAATGTCACACGCTTGTTCGCAGATTTGTAAGAACCTAATGGGAATGGAGCGCTACCGGTGCGAATGCGAAACCGGCCACATACTGGCCGTTAATGGCTTCCTATGCATGAACGAAGAATCACTCGGTAAGTGCCAGTAATTACTTCATATAGTCACTGGGAAGTGAAGTAAACTCATTTCAAGCGATTCAAGGTGTTTCTTCCCCCTATCTGTGTACATGTAGTAGAGCTGTGTACCTGAGATTCCTTGAGAGGGAGACTACTAATGAGATGATCTTGTTACTTGTGTTCTTAATTCAATCAATACATATGTACACGTCTTATTAAGGAGTGCATGGAACCTGCTTGCGTCGCTAATGAATGCAAGGTTTTTTTTCAAGTGACTGTATGAGATTATGGTGCTTGGATGAGAGACGAGGAAGAAATCGTCTGTCTTTTTAACTGATTTTGGATGAGCAAATTCATTTCCCATCCTGTAGTTTTCACTAATATAGAACCAACATGTGAAAATGTCATTCAATTCGGTGGTCATGTTTTTTGTGAAAACAACGAAAAACTGTTGATTTTTCAGGGATTTTGTCTCTGTTCGTGTCTGGCTTATTTCAGTTGCTGGCATTCAAAAGAAGCATGGTATTTGGGTGATTTAAAGGTATCGTACACGTTTGGTAATGACTCAAAACAAATATTAGTATAAAAACCTACTTGGTAACAAGTAACGGAGAGCTGTTGATAGTATTAAACATTGTAGGAAATGACTCCCTCTGAAGTAACGTAGTTTTTCAGAAAGAGGTAATTTCTCACTAAAATAATAAAAACTTCTTGCAAGAAGTTTTTATTCCTATCTGAAAGCACACAAATGAACAAGGGTGTTTTTTCTTTCATCATTTTCTTGCAACTTCGATGACCAATTGAGCCCAAATTTTCACAGGCTTGTTATTTTATGCATATGTTGGGATACACCAAGTTAGAACACTGGTCTTTGACAATTTCCAAACGTGTTCAGTGCCTTTAAATGCTATTTCCTTGACTTCGTCATAATATGTATTCCAGACAGAAAACGTTTCCCCGGAATATTAGTAGTATTGTACTTTCGTTATGCCTTATGCCAGTGCCAAGCACATAACACTTTCGACATAAATGTTTTATGTATTACTTATTAAAATATATACTCCCAATTTGTTGCTTATCCGCCAAATTAGATTTTGGGTTAACAACAGGTAAAAACAAAATAAAGCTTTTTAGAGTATTTCTGGACAGCTACAATTAACTTTCTGTTAACCTGAAGCCCCCACCCCCTTTGCCTCTCTTAGTACTTCCCCTTTACTGTTTTCAGCTGCCTTGTTAACAATACTATCAATACCAACATTTTCTTTTACAAAACAAGAACAATTTTCTCAAAAATGTAATTACTGATATCCCATTTTCTGAAAAGAAAAGAAGAAAATAAAACCTTTGTCATCCTGTATGCATTTTTGAGCATTTTTGTTCTGTGAACTCTCATTTTGAAATACAAGCTGTGCATTAATAGGGACAGTACAGGCTAGTGAACCGTCGCCTGCCCTGTTCATATAAACCTGTGTGGTCTGAAATCTCTAGAGGCCTGGTCTATGGAGACGTTCCATATTTTCATGTCAAAATTCTTCGATTAGAAATTGTTTTTTCAATCATTTGGAGGATTTAGGAGGTTTGGGGGATTTGTTTAGAAGTATCAATGACTTGCCCACTATCCTGGATGATTCTTGAGTTCCACTGTCCTGGACCTTATGGGCTGCTGGTGTCTGGCTGCAAAATGAAGACAGGCCTGGAATTACATGGAGGCCACGGAGGCCATGGCCTCCCTTGACCCTGGTCTTGGCCTTGGTGCCCCTTCAAAAGTGTCCCATACATGTAGACTTTCAGATTTTACAATGTAAGTGCCCTTCGCAAAAAGAAAGTGGCCTTGCCCTCTCAAAGATGGAATTCTAGGCCTGTGAAGATGTACATGGAAATACAATGCCTTAAAAATTAGGACATTTTTGAGTGAAGTTTGAATAGAATTAATAAACCCTGGAAAACAAAACTTTCTTGAGCTAAGTTTGAATAAAACCAAGGCTCAGTGTGAGCACTTGTGTATCCTAGCTTTCACGTTCAAATTCACATTTTCAAGTTTTTAAGTTCAAATTATTTGTAGAAAGACTTAAGATGTTTTTCCACTCCCATAAAAATATAATAATGTTAATAATCAGCATTTAGAGACGCTACACTTAGTAAACTAAATCACAGCGCTTACAGTAATTAACAATCTTTTTGGTTTGTTGTAGGCCTAGCTGTGGTTTCCACAATCCATGACCAATCACTATCAGGGAAACCAGATACGGCAAATCAATGGTGTGAGAACCCAGAAAGACACCACTATCAAAGTTTGACAACGTTTTTTAAGTTAGCTCAAAAAAATAAAAACAAGTGGAGTGCCACTTTAAGCTGCAGTAGAGATATAAGGTGTAGTCCAGTGTCTCTTAGTACTATGAGAAAGTCTTTAAAGGGAGGGTATATACCTTTGGTAATTACTCTCTCAACAAATTAATGACTATAAAACTTACTTGGTAAGAAGCACTGCAGCTGTTGATAATGTATAACATTTTGAGAAACAATTCCCTTCAAAGGAATGTGGTTTTAGAGAGAGGGATTCAAAAACATTTCAATCTGAGAAATGTTTCTGCATGAGACATTACCCAGATTGTGTAATCCAATTACGGATTCTTCTTCTTGCCGCTCCAGAGTCTCAAAAATGCTACCACCTTTTAAAATGAAATGTTCACAGGTTAGTCTTAGTTTTATTGTAAAGGCCTATATCTACATTCATATAGGAATAAAACAATCAAACAGTTCCAAAAACCGAAGGTATACTTTGCCTTTTAGCCACATACTGTACAAATATGTACGTGTCTCATGGTGTCTTATTATTATTATTATTTATTTATTATTATGGTTCTTGGACTTTTGTAATATATAACAACATTCTGTGTATGAACATGTACTAGGTAGACATACACTGTGCACTGTTACCAAGCGAAAGCTTACCCAGAACTGGGTGACATAGTAATACGACTGTCTAAGGAATTCAAAATTGGGTACTTAATTTGCTTGTACATGTATCCGGAAATCAAATTAGCTGCATATACCAGACTTTTTGTGTGTGAGAACATTCCACCAAGAAATCTCATAAAAATAGCTGCAGAAAATTTGACAATTTATTTGTGCCAGAAGGTACTTCGGTCCATCCAAGGTAATTTATGTTACTCGTGTGGTTTAAACTTTGACTCTCTCCACAAAGTTTATCCACAAATATTTAGGGTTAGAAAAATAAGAATGAACGCTTCTCACAAATTGATCTCACTTGAAAACATTCCTGAAGATCCTGAGAAAACATGCTGAGAAAATATACAAATACTTGTTTACTTGAATAATGTAAACAAAAGATGGAACAGGAACTTCATTTAACCCCTTCAACCCCACCCCACCCCCCCCCCCAACAAAAACAAAACAAATGGGGTGGGGTACCATCAAGATAAAAGCTTGCTTTGAAAATGTATCAGTTTATATTTAGTTAGTTAAAATCTTGGAGAAAGTTGTAGTATAAATCTAGTTTCATTCCAACAAATGTGCCCTATATACTTCAAAGAAATGAATATAAGAGTACTTAAAGTTATTTTTGCCCTTGGCCTTGCAGAGGCTTTCTACAGTAGCTGTAGTCTAAAGGTTATTCTTGAGCTTGAACAGTTTTGAGTGATATCTGAAGCTGCAACTGTTGGACACCATTAGAAAACTTTTTTGGCAATGCCCAGGCTTAGAAATTCTCAGCAGATCTGCTGATTTCCTAATTTGTCTTCTTGGGTTTATAGCCGTTGAAAACCTGAAAACACTGTACAAATGTTTGTGTTTCAAGCAGTTTGTTATTTTTATTGGTGTTTTTAAATTTACAAGTTGCATATATTCTGAATGCTACAATCTCACTTTTGCTCACAATTTCTTACTGCATTCAGAGACAAATTCATCATCATTAAAGCCAGAAATGCATTTGATTCTCAATTTGAAGACCACATGACACTTTATTACAATTTTAAAACCCCTTGATATTCTTGATGATCCATCTGTGCTAGTTTTGTTTTCTGGGTTACATTGTTACAGCATCCTACATGTAATAGATGTTAAATTTGCATCGGGATAAAGAATATTATAATTGGTTTTACCCTTACATCGATGTGTGTAAAGCTGTATACTCAGTACTTTCCCGTGTCCTGTGAAAAAAAAGAAAAAAAGGACTTGAGGGGAAAGTACTGAGTTTACAGTGCTTTACACACATCAGTGTAAGGGTAAAACCAAATATAATATCCTTACAATATTCCATGTAGTACTTAAAATGTTGGCCTACATGTAAGCCTATAGCACAGTAGCCCTCACAAACTCCCACACCAACTTGAAGAAGCCTTCCCAGATTAGATGTTTGCTTTATCAGTTAGACTAAACATCACAAGTTTACAATCTAAACATTTTAACAGTGTCTAATCTACTAGTGTTAGATAATGTAGGAAAGTGGTGGGAGGTATAGCAGCTACACAATGTAATGTAAGTATTTTCAGTGATTTCTTCCCCCCCCCCACAGAACTAGGAGAGCAAAGAGTATAGAGTGCTTCAATATCCCACTCATAAAGCATAGAGAAAGGACAGAGAGGGTGAACAAAAAATCATACTCTTTATCTCCCATGCAGTTATACAATTTTGTGGTACTCGCTTTCGCTGCTAATTACAGGATTCAAACTGGCCTCTCATGTCGGGCACACTTGGTGGTCTAGTGTTTAAAGGTATCGTACACGTTTGGTAATGACTCAAAACAAATATTAGCATAAAAACTTACTTGGGAACAAGCAATGGAGAGCTGTTGACAGTATAAAACATTGTAGGAAACGACTCCCTCTGAAGTAACGTAGTTTTTGAGAAAGAGGTAATTTCTCACAAAAATAAAAAAAACGTCTTGCAAGAAGTTTTTATTCCTAATCTGAAAGCACACAAATATTTGTACAACAAGGGTGTTTTTTCTTTCATCATTTTCTTGCAACTTCGATGACCAATTGAGCCCAAGTTTTCACAGGCTTGTTATTTTATGCATATGTTGGGAAACACTAAGTGAGAACACTGGTCTTTGACAATTACCAAACGTGTTCAGTGCCTTTAAGACATCTGTTGTAGAATTCTGGTGGGAGGTGGGAGGGGAAGGGGGAGGGGAGGGGGAGTGGAGGGGGGATTGGTTCTAATCCCATCGGAGTAGCCATGGGGTGTTTTTGTACAGGAGTCAGAAAGCATGCACTGAGCATACAGATTGCTTAGCACACACTGGTGTGAGGGTAAAACCAATATTTAGCCTGCAATATTTATTGTAAGTTTGATGTGCATGAGTTCATTTAAATTTCTGTTCATTGACCCCCTCGTCCCTCCCAAGAATAAGGATTTTTCACCTGTAATTAATTCGGGAAGTTAATCAAGCTGTATTATTTTTGAAACTGGCAGTTACCTCCCCCAGGGTGTTTGGAATGAAACCAGAATCAATCTTCTCATTTCCTACTTTGACCTTGCATTAGTCACTGCTTGAACAAAATCAACATTCTTCAAGCTTACATACCAATTCTTTCACCCCCCCCCCTCCTTGGCTCTCTGTAGCTCTATGCTTGTAGCCAGCCCCTTTGAAGATTGTCCAGATTTATCAACATTTCCAAGACCCCCCCCTCCCCCAATAGACCCCTCCACCCATTTTGGTATTTTGTGAAATTTATTTTCTGTTAAAAGTCATAATCTCCAAGGATAAGTTTGTGAGGGGTGTACACATCAAAATATTTTTATTTGATCGAAAATGTATATCAACCCCACTGTACTTTTCTATTTCTAGTATTACACGATTACAGCCTGTACTTTGAAATTGTTCACAAATTATGGAAAGCCCTGCAGTACTTTTCTATTACTATAGCAATTCTAGTATCACAGCCTGTATCTTTGAAATTGTTCACGAATTATGGAAAGCCCCTGCAAAGATTATCCAAAATTTTAACTGTTCTTACATTAGAGGTAGAACTAATGTTTATAAAGGGATACAAACCTTTTACTGTAATTTTTCTATACTACTTAAAAAAAATAGATTTTTGGAAATATTGATAACTATATCAGAAGCAGTTGATTACTAAATTTAGTTGGTGTGCTTTTCGTTAACAATGTACACTGTACACAAAAAACCCATTTTGAGTTAGATTACGACTAATGTCTGGTACAATGACTTGATTGGTCACAAGTGTACATTTAAATTGGATTCTCCAGACTAAAGACAGTGTTGCTAGGTCACATGGTTCGTGACAAGCTTTTGTGTATGTGTAGCAACCTCCAGATGGGAAAACCCTAGTACCATTGTGCCACACATGTAGGCCTACATTGTACACATTCATTCAAAATAGTGCATGGATGTTCGCTGTTTCTTAACTGTGTAAAAGCTTACCCTAAACCATCTATAATCTGAGGATTTCAAATTTGTAAGCAATCACTTATGACTAAGCATGTCATTGTACCAGACACTATTCAAATCTGACTGGCTCATTCTAGGGTATTTTGTTCTAACATTCTTCACTGGATGCATGTCTACATCATGTGACTAAAACAACCAGATGTTTCAAAGTTGTACAAGTCTTTCACCTCTAAAAAACCCAATCCCATTAAAAAGTGTTGAGTATTATGATGGACCCTTATTACTCCCCCACCCTCTCCTTGAAGGATGTCCGCAGTCTGTGACCTCATATCAGGGCATGAGACTCGTCCTCAAGACAAGCAGCAGCAGCCAGCCCCCCATGTCATCATTCACTCTACCCATTGGTTGTGTCACCCCCCCCAACAACAGCCTGGAGGTGGCTGGGCCAACATTCCTGGCATTCCACACAGTCTTAGGATGTTGCTCATGTTTTTAAGAAGGCTTGTGTCATTGCATGGGGACAGAGTGGATGTTTGCTTTGCCTGAGGAGACCTTTGGCTGAGAAGCTGTAACCAGCAACTTAAAAATAACGCCTGGGCTTACTTATAATCACTCAACACTCAGATCTATTATAAGTGGTATCCTTTTGTAGTTTACCAATAATAGCCTTGGAAGAGGGAGCTATGCCACATTCCACCTCAAATGTGGGAATGAATTGTAAAGTTCATCTTTGTTCTTGGGCCTATAAGAGTTCAGAGTTGCCCAAGCACATTTCTGGGCTTTTTTTTTCTTTCTAAAGTCTTATTAATGTTTGACTGTAGCTGATGGGAATGGGTAGTGTGTTAAATAAACAAACAACGAATATAATATAAAAAGTACCACAGTGAGTTTTCTGAATAGTGGAAAACAAATTATATAAGAGTTCCTTATGCTACCATTACCATTTTTATAACAAGTAAGCTTCTTTTTGGTCAAGGTCATTACCAAAGTATGACCCTACCTTTGAATACAATGACATGCCTACAAGTTACCCCAATCCTTAAAATGTGGTTTAATTCGTCCAGAATTCTCAACATGATATTGTTTAATTGATGTAGTATCCTTGTTACCGTTTTTTACTCAGTACTCAGGCAACCACTGGTCTCCCGTGAGTCCCAGTAGGTCAGAAGTCAAGGTAACCAATTACTTCAAGTACTTGGCAATATTTCACATTTTAAAAGGTCAAAAAGTGACCTGAATATATGAATTTTCAAAATAAGCTCTCTACAATTGAAAGCGTGAATTTCTGAATGCTGACTGTACATGTAGGCTAGATATTAATCAGCTGGCAACCCTCTTTAAGTCATGTTCCCCCAGCACTATAGTAATAATGAACTCTGATTCTGGCTATACCAAAAGGGGGTCAGACTATTTGCCCTTACTTCCTCCATTTGAGGGTGTCAAGCTAGAAGTAGAACCCTTCTCTAGGTCAATTCTGACCCAGGAATTCACAAGGAATAGTGAGGAATCTGAAGGATTCTTAATGTATGGCAAATAATACTGCAAGATTCCTTGCCAAAATTAGTGTCAATGTCATTGATGATAAAGTGCCAGTATTCCATCCCCTCGAGTGTCTTTATCTAAAAATGCTCCCAAGCCTTCCACCAATCCCTCACTCCTTCACCTAACTCTCTTGGTGGTCGTCTCCAGCTATCCATCATAAATACCTTTGACTTCTTACTTCTCCATCCATCATTCCACTTGTCCTTCTCTGCTTTGAATGATTGTCGAATCTCAAGTCTAAACCGATCAATCATCCTGTACAGAAAGTTTCTGGAATCCCTCCACTAACATTTGGTAAGCGCAGAAAAGTCTTGCTTAGCATAAACTGATTACCTGCTAAAAAAAACCATGACATGTACATGGCTTGTGACTGGTTCCCCGCCACTTTTTGCTTACCAAATAAATTTGGAAAACAAGATTTTCTGAGGAAGAGTCACTGGTACATGGAATTGGGCCCAGGGTCTAATTTTATTTAGTTGGTTATCACAAAATGTTGCTTACTAAATTTATATTCTAAGCCAAAAAGTATCTCGGCAACAGTCACAACAATGCTGAATACACTACATTTTGACAGGTACCCTATTTCTGCTAAGCAAAAAGTTATTTCTGTGCCTGCCTGTGACTCTTACCATTTATAAAACAGAGAGTATTGCTAAACAAATCTATTTTACAAAATTATGGTGTGAAGAAAAAAAGAACAGAAGTTGTTGGCAAACTGCTTACCAACTAAAATGACCGATTGCGTATAATATGCAATGTAAAATATGGCCTCACATTGTGACCCTAGCAGAGTATTTCTCAACACCTGCAATCCGGGACCTCCAATTGTCCCTCTTTTGTTTGTAATTTTTTGGCAACAGCTCCCATTGGTTTTGTACACACTTTCCAACTGGGGACCTTTACCCAACTGGGGAACCCTATGGTCCTCTTTTGTTAGGTGCCTGGTTTGAATGTGTATATCCAAGTATTTTAGTCTAAGCATGGAGGAAGGAAGAGGTCTAAGGTGGGAAAAAAGCTGCAATGGAGTGAAACGCAAGGAGCATAGAGCATACAGAAGGTGAACAAAGAAAAGTAATCAGGAAGGAGACAATGGTGGAGAGGGGGGTTGGTATGGGGGATTATAAGGAGGTATGGAGGAAGGCCCATGGTGTAACCACAGACAAAGCAGACAGACATGACAGATAGAAAGGCAGCTCAAAAACATTTTGGGAGGACTGACTCTCATAAGCAATGTAAAAAACATGGCATTACCTTGCAATCTACATATGCTGCTGCATTTGTAGGCAGCTGTATGAAATTGGTTTATTGGTTTGATTCGGGGGGGGGGGCATAATAAAGATTACTAAAACTTGATTAAGGTCGCTATGTGCGTTGCCTTGTTAAAACTTCCTCTGTCAACCGGTGTTGTTATATGTACATAAGAAATATCAATGGCATTCTCATCAAGTGGATCTAATGGTTACATACCTGCGTGTAACATTTTCAGCATGGATCACATGCACGCTAATTGATTCAATTACTTGTTACAGCAGAGCATGTGTTTGTCGGCTCGTTTGTTGTACTGTATATCATTAAAGGGTTACACATCATTAGTTTCTCAAAGAGTGCATTCATAACCAGTCCTCTGAATCCCGTATCCTGGGACCAGCTTTTGAAGATTCATCTTGATTGCTGCTGTATTTTGTATAACAAGTGCAGTTACCTGACCCAGATGATCGGGCTTAGAGCGGTAGAAACGTGGTTAGTAAAGGAAGGTGAAGGAAGGGGGAAGAGAGTGTGAAGGGGAGATAATGTGGCGATGGTGATATTCAAATCAAAAGTGTAAGAGTTGGAAACAGCAGCAGCAGAACAATTTCAAAAGTGGAGGGGGGCTTAATCTTAAGTCTTAATCATATTCACTTCAATGTGCCAATAAAATACCCTCCTCCTATTTGTTAAGGAAAATGTTTGAATAGTTATAAGTGGGGGGGGGACACCCCTTGGTTTGAAACAGCTTATTCAGCAAGGTTCATGTAGGCTACTACTTTGGGTTGTTGAAGTGTACATTCTGTTTAATCACCAACTTCAAACCCCATATCCTTTTACATCCTTTTGTTTATTTATTTCCATTGTTACACTGCGAATAAATTCCAATTTAAATTCAAATTCATCCACCAACTTATAGACGATGTGACCTGTGACATCACATGTTTACAAAAGAGCCACAGAGCCTGGACTTCCTGCAGGCACGATTTGTACACAGACTAATGGAATAAAACATAAAATCTTATATTTTATGGAGATTGCACTGTCTAATTCCTATCAACTTTTGATATGATGAAAGGGGGCACATCTCAGACTTGTCCAGCATTTACTTTCATAATTCTTGGATTTATGTGGAAATTATGACACAAAATGTCAACTTTCCCATAGGACCTGTGTAGTATCTTGCCTGCCAGAATACCCAAAGAATGCACAAGGTCACACTTATTGTAAACAAAGTTCACATGGTCTATTACATTTTCATTGCAATAATTGTTCATGTTTGTGAGAAACAATAATGATGTCTATATTTTGCATATTTTGTTTGCGTGTAAAAGTAACCTCAGTCTGTAGAGATGTATAGCACAAAATCATTCCATTAAGCTATCTATGCATTACAATAAGTATGCACAGGCCGAGTGACAAACTTTAATGAGGTGTCATACAAGGGCCCCCAGGGAGAACAGTTCATTGAAAACTGATGGGGCTACCCTGATTAAATAAGTCAAAATAAATAAATTTACATTAGCCAATTACAGCACGCAGTGATTTGGGAAGTAATGAATATCTAATGATCACGCAGTGAGCCAGTGACTGTGTGCGACATTATATCAAACAGTTAATGTTATATGTAATGTAAACAAATGACCATTAGCCAATCAGCATGCAGCACAATGAAACTTGCACGCGGCACACAACTGGGTCATTTTAATACAGGCGTCCATTTTCTGATTGATGAATACAGTCTATGAATATTACATATAGGTAAATACAGTAAAGTTTCATAAATTTCTTTCAAATTTACAGGGTTTACAGTAAGCAACTGTACAGTTTTTTTATGAATGAACTAGTGATTTAACGGCAAATAGACCGCCCACTGTAGGCGATGTGGGTTGAGCAGATCGACCTCCACGAACGCGTGTATTGCGAATGTTCAAGTGACAGAGCTCAGTTTGCTAAAAGTGCAAAAGTTATCATTTTGAAGTCAACGGGAACATGTGTACACTTTTTTCCCAAAACAACATTTTTTGGCTCATACAGTAAGTAGGCCTACACAATATGAATTTTCATGGGAAACAGTTACTATGTTCAGTTTCTTTTGGGAGTTTTGGTTTCATGCAATACAGGGTACGTGCATTTGGCCTATAGGCCTACTTGTCTGTGTGTGTATTTCAGTGCGTTATTTCAATGTTGGGGATTGTATGGTGGATATCCTTAAACCTTTTGTAATAATTGCATTGAATGAAGAGTACATTCATTCATTCATTCGTTCATTCATTCCTCAAAGAACAATGCGCTTAGAATAACATATGGACAAGTAATTGTATACATTTGTTAAGCTTATAAATGCATCAAATTTACCCTGTTATAGGAATCCTTTTTTGAGTTTGGCAAAGTACACTGCACATGTTCACACTCAACATTTGTGTTTGGAAGTGCATGTCCATTCTTTCCAATCCTCTTTTATACCCCCCCAAACAAATAAATAAATAATATGATTGTCCTCCTTCTTCTCAAGATGCTGAGATCGACATAGATACAATTCCCAAAGATCCAGAGACCCTGATCGCTGACTTGGACGATGGACTCAACGATCAGCCCCAGGGTAGTGGAGCTCCAGAAGGGAGTGGGGACCAGGAGAGTGGGAGCGGTGATCAGGAAGGAGGCAGCAGTGGGGACGGAGTCTACATCGAGATTGGACCGACGACGTCTTGCGAGGAGTTGAATTGTGTCAACGGTGGTAGCTGTTACATGGATGTGGAGATGAGTAAACCCATGTGCCACTGTCCTCTTGGGTTTGAAGGGCAAATGTGTGAATCTGGTAAGTTGTTGTTCACTGATAAAGTCCATAATCCATTGTGTTTAACCCTTTAGAAACCATAGCTGCCACAAGCGGCTTGTACCAAAATGCCCATAGAGACCGCAAATGGCTGCAAGGTTTGACCTACTTCCATTCTCATGAAGAGGTCAAAGTAAAGGTCATGTCCGGATATGAAATTTTTTAATGTAGTATGTTAGTATCCCAATTTCTAAACACAAAACTAGATTTTCTGTTTCATGTTATTTCTGTTGACATTTTTACTGACAAAATGTGATTAAATATATTGTTTTAATATTCGCTACCTAATGGAGACTGAAGACAATAGGAACAAAAGGTCTCCACAGGGGAGTTCCAAAGAGAGGGATGTTCCACAAGAAATTTTGTGTCCGAAGTCAATCGGAGGATGTGAAGTACAGGGACAAAAATAAAACTAGAAATGTAGCATTTGTAGAAACAAACAGTAGGTGTTCGGGTGTAAAGATAAATCAAATATAAAATATAAATATAAACACAGGTTAATAATGTGTATTTCATTTGAACTTCCGGTTGGATAGGAAGCGAGGTCAAATCAGGTCACTGATAATTATTAAGAACTTTCATACCGTAAACTTTCACAGATAATGCAAAGAATCAAATCATAACAGCTGTGGTTCACAAGATATGAGTTATTGAAATAATAAACTTAGCGATTGAGCATATTTTGAAATCAGATGACGGCATCATGACAAAAATGGGAAAGTGTGTTGTTTGCAGTGCATGAAAATGAAAGTGAAGACATACAGCAAAGTATACTTCATGTATCTGTATTCTGTAGTAGTCACTGGTAGTACAGGCCCGATGGTCATAGAGGCAGCTATTGCATCTATCCATGCCCCTGGTCATTGCCTTGGTGCCCCTTGAAATGTTCCAGTAGAAGCTTAATTTTTCCTCGCAGAGGTGCACTTTACCAAGAAAAAACTGCCTCGTCCCTACAACAGATAAGCATCAGGCCAGGGCCCAATTTCATAGAGCTGCTTAAGCAGAAAATGTTGCTTAACAATTGTCTGCTTAGCAAAAATGAGCAGGTTACCAGTCACAAATTGTACATGGATATGGTAGTTTGGCTGGTAACCTTATTCTGGTAAGCATAATTGTCTTGTTCTTAGCTATTTGTTGTGCTTAAGCAGCTCTATGACGTTGGGCCCAGGTAGTATGTCATTTGTATTGCATAATCTGTCAAAAGTGAACACTCCAGTGAGCAGTGAATGGATAACAGATTGTTCAATACATGGATGTTGACAGATAAACTTATTAGGCCTAATGTAGTGTCCAAATTGATGACTTTGGCTATGGCTATCATACTCACGTCATCTTTCTTTATTTTTGCATGAATTTGAACAGATCCTAAACATAGTTTGTAGATTTCCTACACCATGTGGTTTTCAGCCATTATTTTCACAATTTCGTAGGACATTCTTCTCGAGAGTGGTGTGATCGTTGCTCTGTAAATTTGTCAGTAAATCAATGTGGAATGTTCAACATGGGTCAACACTGAAAACATTTGCAGGAACTGGTTATCTGAAAACCTGTAACATAATTCCCATGAAAGTCCCCATTGTTTATAAAAAGGAAGAGATTAGTATGAGGAAATATGTTTTTAAATATCAACTTTCCTGGCAGTGTTTTGTATGATCAGTCTGTAACAGCACACTGTTTTGGATACAAATGGGATTCAATTAAAGGTTCTATTTTCTGACTTTCCAGTAAACATTGTTTTTGTATTGTGAAATCACAGCACTATTGGAAAATATCAAAAGAATTGGGGGAAAAACCTGTTCTACATGTTGGTCAAATCATTGTGCAATCAATACAGGATCTTTTCTACTGTTTTTAATGATCTCATCGAAACAATATTTTATAATCAACAATACTGTACAAGTATTGTCTTTTAGGAAAGTAATTGTACAAGTACCAGCATTCTTTTGGGAAAGTAAAATACTTTTTAATCATGTCGTGGCTGAGCGGTCAAGCGCACTGGACTCAAGCTGGACTTATGTCACTGTGGTCCAGTGGTTAGACTGCAGGACTTGCAATCACGAGGTTGTGGGTTCAAATCCTACCAAGATAACCGCTGATTTCACAATGACTAGAATAAGTATTGTCGTCTAGTTACTAAATCGCAACTTCTTGATTTGTGCAATTCATAATCAAAGACGTTAAAACAATGTTTGTATGAGAGAGATTGGGTGTTGCCAGCTTGGTGTTTATATCCCCTTGATCATCCAAACAAACAAACAAACAAACAAATAACAAACAAACAAGCTCTGGTGTTTCTGATCAGCAGAGGGTTTGTGTTCGAGTCCCGATCTTGACACTTTGTGTCCTCTAATGCTTCATCCTTCGGATGATGTGTTGTGTAATGGATGTAAAATAATCCAATACACTTGTCTTTTAAGAGAAGGGGTTTGTCCTGGTGCAGTTTGGTTTATTATGGTTTGGTTTGATCATAGTTCGGTTTACCACAGTTTGCTTTTGCCATTTGTTCAAAATATAAATAAACTAGTATTAGATTTACAAGTAAACACACATTTTGTTGCTGAATGTAAAGCCGCTATCAAAAGAGTAAACATCTAAACAGTGCATTAATATGATCAATCTTCCAATAGTACCACCTTCCTGCAGACAATGCAACATATGTCCGCTATAAACAGTTTTAAAAAATGCTCTGACAGGGTGAAAAGGCAGGGTATTAACACCCAACACAGCCAGTTCGTCTCCGGGGGAAAAAAGATTAAAACTTTTATTCATCAGTTTCCCATTCCTCCATTCAGCACACAAAATCACTCCAGTCTGTCCTTTTTCCTTTTTTTTTTCCATTCTTTTTTTTTTAACACACACTTAGCTGCGTGCAGTTCAATTACTTTCACCAAATCCCTGGTGCTATTGTGCTGTATTTCTTTACGAGTTTGTTTGTTAAGGGCCGGTTGTTTTCATACCGTTTTTATTTTGTCAAAAGTGGGTCCTGCTTGGACCAAAAACGGATAAGAGCTGTTGCTACTATGGCAATCCATCAGGTTCAGGTGGGGTCCCTTAAGCCAAACGATTGTTCCTCACTTTCTCTCTCTCTCTCTTTTTCTAGAGAGGTTTTTTCCCCGGTACTGTTTTGGCCAGGGTACCCTTATTGGACAATAATAGCCTACCAGCAACCCCTGATTAGGGTTATGTCGTTAACACTAGAATTTGAAAAGGGAAGCATGCAGCGCCCTCGAGGCAAGATTTTGGGATCACCTTAAAAAATAATAACAACAAAATGTCTGAAACATTTGGAATGTGGCAACATGCACATCAATCACATAATGTGTCTTGCTAAAGAAATCATAGCGTAGAACTTTTCCGCTGCAGGGTTTGTCTGCAGTGTACAGTGCTTACTTACATCTGCAAGTACTGCATTCTGACTTGTATTCAATGGATACAAGCAAGTTGCATTAATACCATTGTGGGAAAGAGGTTTGGTTTGCAAAATATGCAAATCACTCAACATTGTACATGTGCCTGGGATTTCAGTTTTCAAGGCAATGCATCATTTTGCATTCATCCCCATCCAAGATACACCAAGACACTTAAAGGGACACGTTGCCTTGGATCGGACGAGTTGGTCAACAAAAAAGCGTTTGTAATCTTTCTAACCATATGCATTTCATAATAAACGGTTACAAATGCTTTTGATAGACCAACTCGCCTGATCCAAGGCAACGTGTCCTTTTAACCATTATTTCTTCATCCTTTATTATTGCTTCGCACTTTAAACATAGCTCTGCATACCTTGTAGACAAAATAATGAGTGCTTTGAGACGCTTGGGTGTGATAAAGCGCTACATGAGAACTGCGTGTTATTATTATTATTACTATTATAAAATGAAACAATTTTTAAAAAGTAAACAAGTAATTAAACATGAAAGAGAATCATATTGAGTAATAACAACCAATTCTGTAGCATAGGCTCAATCACCTTCCATCCTTTCATAATTGTTTGTTTTTCATTTCAGCTGTTCTCGTCAAGTTCCCAAGTTTCCAGAGTCACTCCTTCATGGAGTTCCCCACCCCCTTTGGGCTCTACAGAACATTCCAGATCAGCGTAGACTTCAAGCCAGAGACGTTAGATGGATTGCTGCTATTCTGCGGGGAACAGGACAGCACTTCTGGCGATTATTTCTCCATTGGCCTCGTCAAAGGGAAGATGGTTTTCAAGTGAGTTATTTCAATTGATTTATTTTATATAGACTGTGCAAGTCTCGTGCGTATTCGAACACTGGGACCCATTAAAGCGCGTTTGTGAGTTTGTTTCCATCACGCGTTAAAGCATCGTACGTGGGACCAAAGTGGTCCCAAAAATGTTCGAATACGCGCGAGACTTGCACGGTCTATTCCCAAGGAAAATATTAATGCAGACAAATGCGTTAAAGAATAATAGGAAGTCTGTTTGGACTGGATGATCAATTTTACCAATAACACAGGAGGGAGAGATTTTAGGCTTATAGCGTCTGTATACGTTTGGTAATGACTCTGAAAATTAATGGCAAAAATAAATTACTTGGTAACAAGTACATCAGCTTGGGATAGTATAATACATTTTGAGAAACTTTGCACTTCGAAGTACTACAGTTATGGAAAAAGATATCACTTTTTATCCCCAAAAATTTGAAACTGAGAAGCATTACTGCAGTAACACTTCTCAGATTGTGTATTCCAATTGCAGATTATTCTTCCTGCATGGACAAACCGCTCCAGATTTTCGGCAATATCTCAAAAATGCTACCACCTTTTGAAAAGAAATTTTCACAGGTTAGTTTTATGGTATATTTCTACAACCATATAGGATTGAAACAAACAGTGGGTTCCAATTACCAAATGTATACAATCCCTTTAAATGCCTGATGTGAAGTATGTTTTAGATGCACACCTACAGCCGATTTCACAAAACTTTACGCAACTGCGTAAGTCTACTTATGCAAGATTTCCTGTGTATATGTGGTGTACAACTTACGCAATAAATGTTGCGCAAGTGGGCTAACGCAGTTTCGTGAAATCGGCGGCAGATGCTATTAACTGTGATCATCAGCACATGTTAGACAGAATTCAACCAATCAGAGTTAATCTAATGGTGCTGCTTATCACAGAATTCTGCCTTATTTGGGCGCCGTAAATGCAGCCTTGGTAGGACGTCAGTGTCTGTTCCACTGCCACTAACGTCCTACCAAGGGTAGGGTAAACCATGCCCAGAAAACATGTAAATTCCAGTCCTCATGACAGGGCCCAATGTCATAGAGCTGCTTAAGCACTAAAAGTAGCTATAAGCACAACAACATGTTGCTTACCAGAATAAGGTAACCAGCCAAAATACCATGTTTCATGTACCATCTGTAAGTGGTGTCCTGCTCGTTTGCACTAAGCAGAAAATTGTTACACAATATTTTATGCTTACGCAGCTCTATGAAATTGGGCCCAGGTGTCCATTAGTACATGTAGCTCAATTTCTTTTTACAAAATCAAAATAAGTCACATTTGTAACAATCAAAGCACAACGTTTAAAACCCCCTTTGACAGGGCTTTATAAAAGTGGGGCTTAAAGTGTCTCTGACCGGTCATTATTGTATTGTTGAAAGCTTCAATGGTCAGTAGTTAAACTTAACCAATGCCCTGGGCAAATATAGGAGGTAAGAGACTGATCTACATGCAGAGCACGTCATCCCTGTTATAAGAATTGCACCACTCTAGACCCTAAATAACCCCTTTAATCCACTTACTGGAGCTGATTTGCTGGATTCTCCAGCTCTGACGGGGTAATGTTTGAAGCGTTTGTCTGTTGAGGGCGCTTTAGCCTCTTACATTTAATGAAAAATTGCACGATGGCGTGTCATATATTATGTAGCCCTTATTTTTTTTCTTTTAATATCAGACAATTTGTTATGCTGATGCAATTGTTTCCAACCAGGGCTGAATTTCATAGCTCTGCTTTAAAGCAGAAAATATTGCTTAACAGTTTGCTGCTAAGCAGAAATGAACAGGATACAGTGACAGATGGTACATGTGACAGGGTGTTTTAGCTGGTAACTTTATTCTGGTAAGCAATAGCTACTTTTGTTGTGCTTGAGCAGCTCTATGAAATTGGGCCATGTGCATGAAATTTGCGAGAAATTGTGTAGAGCCTCTTCTCTCCCAAATTAGTGTTAAATTTAAATTTATGTTGAAATGATTTTATAGCGATTTGTAATTTAGTGGGAATAAGACTGCTCGCTAATATCCAACACTTGGCGATGGCAATATCAACACTGATGTAAAGGGGTGGTGGGTGTGGCTGAAGGTTACAAAATCTAGACATAGTCAAAGACAATGTACATGTGTTTTGATGTCTTCACATGGACATTGAATTTGTAAAATGTAAGGCCATACTGCGCCGCTCTCTTTTTTGCTGGCAGACCACAATTCACATGTACAAATATGAAGCAGGTCACAATTATCGAACAAAATCTACATCATTAACTCTGTTCCATGGGGGTTTTGTTCATTTCGCATCTCTTCAGTGTTTGCTCAGACATTGACTAAATATCCGGACGAGACATCCTGATGGAAATAGCCAGGTCTTGATCGACGTATTAAATACAAAACACCTCCAACGGAAATCATATATTTTTATTTTGAAGGGGGAGAGCCGTTGTAAGGGAATCCCAGGTTTATTCATGTCTGCTGAGTACACTACTTGGCAAAGGGAGCTTAATTGGACACCTACAGGTACATATACACAGACTTAGTAGCGGGGGGAAGGGACAAAAAAATAACTTGAACAAAAAGATTTTCCGGGCTGACAATTCCAACTGACAAATACTGGGTTGTGTAAACAACTCAAATGTGTCCCATTCACGGGGCATGCAACTCTGACCTTTTTCAACAAAAGGATGAAATGCTTGGCAGTCAAACCCACACACCAGCGACCTGACAATCCTTTTTTAGGTTCCCCGATTCAATGCTATAATAATAGCCCAGTGACTCCCGAGGCGGTGTATTGCCCAGGAGCTCTTGTTGGGATACAGTTACTTTATACTGGTAGCTTAAAAAAAAAATTCCCAGCGGTTCGGAGATAACATTGATGACATCAGTGGAAAGCACTGCCCTATGGGAAGGTTTAGCACCTTTCAGTGGAACACCCACCGTTGGCTGTTGGGGGGATTCATTTTCTTGAGACGCTCATTCCTAGACTTTATTAATCCTAATCCGATAAAAATGGAGACTATTTAGTAAAAACCTGGCCTCGGGGGCTGCTCCGAAATTGGAAGAAGTATTGGAAATCGCACTCTGTGAACTATAAAAGGAGCAGTGGGATTTTACTCAGTTTTCATATACGGAGGAAATATTGCTTCAAAGTGGAGAGTCTTGAGAAGTGATTGTAAGGTACTTGACGACGTCCGGCCTCCTGAGGCTGTTCATCTCATGTAGATTACAAACGGGCTACAAAGCTGATTTCATTTCCAGCTAGTCCATGGAGGCCCTTTACCGTCCTCGCTTGTCATCATCTTCGAAACGGTGAATCGATAGCAAGAAGTCGTATTGAAATAGATTTTGAAACTGCAAACTCAACCAAATGCTTTGATTGTCAGCCTTTATAAAGGTTAAATACATTTGTGATGCGATCAAGCTAAATGAGTTGTTTGTTGGAAATATCAGTATGGAGAAACAAGCCAAAACAGGCCAACAGGGGTGAAATTTTCACAAATATGTTTTGTAAATTTAAATGCCAGAATATATCTTATTTTATATTGGCAACTTCCTTCCTGATAAATAACATCAAAAGGGGGTTAAAATTAGCATTGAAAGAAAATGTGCTGATATAGTCTTAATAAACAACTCGACTTTAAACCCCCTTTTCTCAGTTTCATTCTCTCGCATCTCTTGGTGTTCCTACTTTCACAACTTTTGAACCAAAGGTGGTATCAACATGGGGTTTTAACAGTATTATAGCATAGATTATGATCTTTTCAAATGTATAAACATATGAACTATGACATGGGTTGACAAATGACTAATATTTGCTTGATCGCATCACATTTGTTGTAACGATCATAAAACTAAAATACCGTATTGATTTAAGCTTCAATTTTGTAAATTTGACACCACTACCACTGACCTGAGTAATAGTTCCGTCTAAAATACTGCATAAAAACCAAGAGGGAAAGTGACCGGGCACAAAATATTGCAATGCATGAGAAAGTTTCTCCTGATAATTTGTAGTCTGTATAACGTATTTCAATTCTCCAAATTACATAGTTTGCTTGACCCATAAAACAATGACAGCTATTGGTGTTTTCTTGAAAATCTGGTCTCTCAATGTGATGTAACTTCACAAAACTATAGGATAAGAATGAATTGATTTAACCTTTACAAACACCAATAATGTAGGCCTTTAGTTCCTTATAGATTTTAGTAGACTCTAGCAAAATGACATTACCATAAAATATATGTGTAATGAATGTAAACTGAGGACTACATAGAACAGTGAGTCAAATTAATCTGAGGACTGCATATTGAGAAGTAGCCATTTGTATTCTGAGCATATGGCACTGGTTTTATTTAAGGCAAAACTTTTTACCAATTTGTAAACTCTAGGCCTATAAACTATTTTATATACCGCACATACAGATCCTTGTCATTTGATTGGTGGAATACGCGTCTCATGTCATCCTTTATTTTGCCATGTATACTGCCGCGATTTAATATAGGAGTCCTATATGGATAATTATAGGATGCTTTGGACACTTTCCAGCAGCGTTTCCAAAATAATAGTTGTCCAAAAACATTGGATTTACCTGGTAAGTCTGCTGCCACCTAGTGTCCTCCCAATGATAAGCCGTATCAACTCAAATTTCACTTCAATTTCTTCCAGTGACTCAAGTTATTAAATAAACTCATACTCAACAGCCTTGACTCATAAATCATGTCGAAAGAGTTGTGGCACCGAGTATGGCAACATTTTTCCTTCACTCACAGACATCCAAATTTATGTATCAATTGTTTAATTTTTTATAATATGGTAACATTTTTTAATCATGGAAGGAAGGAAGGTCAACATACCTTGGTTTTCTCCAAGGTCTTGTCAGTCTGGGAGTGGTATGCAATCATGGTCAGTCCAAAATGTCCAACTGTTATTTTAAGGCTGACTGAAACCCAAAGTCGTATTTCAAATTTTTTCCCTGCTCAACAATCTTCATCAAGTGTTGGGCTATTTTTGTTTAATAGGAATAACACATAATATTGGTGAATTAATTCCTTCCACAAGTTTTCAATGAACACACTGCGCTCCAATACTTGTAAAAACTTCATCACATTTGGTAATCACGTTTTAGTGGAGACAATAAAAAAGTGTTTATGTTTTGTCTGAGATTTTGTGCACATTCCCACCCGCTAATAATTTGGTTGCTGCAATCCAAAACTGAAACAGGCAACAGGGATACGGGAGTTTCTTCAAATTGTATTTTCTTGACTTCAATCTTATTTAAGATAGCAATATTTATCTTGGGGGTTGGTGCTGGTATGACTTTTATAAACAATGAGTTTTCAGATTGAAACAATTTTTTTTTTAAAGTTATAAATCCTGTACTTTGTGAGTCTGAAAATGTATCTGATTTCATAGGTGAGAAGGGAATTTTTTTTTGACATTCTGTCTTGGGGATTGATCCCTGATCCCATGGTTTAACCACAACATTCTTTTGTGTTTTATTTTCCTGTTCTAGTTTCTCAAGGGTATATTGTTTTCATTCTTGGTGATAAAACTGTCATGGAGTCTGCCCCTGTGAGTCATTTATATGAATGCAAATCATAAGCTTAACAACAAAAAAAACACAGAAAAAAGTCCCTTTCACACTGGTCGAGTTTCCTGGGAAATTTCAGGGAAAATTTTGTAAACATCTTTACACTAGAACTGCTATCCTTGGCACCCCCCCCCCCCATCGGAAATGACACCCTGTTCAACAATGGGTTAGGTACTGTACTCATTGAAACATTTCCAAGAATGATTAGTTCTTACACTTACAGCTGTCATGGTTGTAGCCCTTTGAAGGATTTAAATTATTGTTACTCTTTCATTTATTTATTTAAATCCTGAAACATAAAAAATAAATAAAAACAATTGTCAGCAACGTTGTGGCTTCCCTTTAACTAGTTGACATCAATTCGGATTGAAACAATTTACCCCAGTTTTGGGGCGATCCGGAATCCCTGATTTGAGAGTAGACTGGCATAACAGAAAACAATCCACTTTAATGAAGATAAAGGAAGATGAAGTGCGGAGCTACGCAGATGATTGCAAGAGACATAAACGCCTTGAGCTATTTTAAGATAGATATTCCACACGGGTCGTGTTGTCATTGTATTGGCCTGTACGGACCCTCCCTGCGGGCGGGCTTTTATCTAATTTAACTGCAGTCTTAAGATCTTATTGATATTTTAATGAAAGTGTCTTGTTACGCAGACGTCATGTCGTCGGGTCACTGAAAGACGAGATCATCGGGAGATAAACACGATGATGGCCGGGCCATCTCTCCTCCGGTTGCTTTGTTCTGAGGATCACAGTCATCAGCAAGCGCATTCATTTTGCATTTTTTTATATATTTCTTTATTTGTTATATGAGGTTCTAATGTTGAACGGGAAGAGATTGTCACGTTTCAAATGTTTAGCAGGCATGGAGTTTGACTTTGTCACTGTGCTGTGTGAGTGAGACTAGCTTCATAAAGTCTGCTGACTGTCTATGCCTTTAAGGCACCGGAAAAGTTGGATACAAACACATTTCCTAGATTGTGTTATCAGCACCTGGCATATTTGTCCAGTAATCAAGTATTGGTTTTTAAAGAGAGATAGATGGGAAGTTAAGCCGTTTCATTTGAAGAGGGAGGATGGATGAATTTGCCGGCTTGCTCTAAAGTTTAGGGCCTGGGTATAGACTAAGTACAGGGTTGATAATTATCAGAGAAATAGATCAAATTGACAAGTTTCATTGTGAAACTTCACTCGTTGGAAAGATTATCTGTACTGATTGCAGAGAAAAATAGTTCTGTCTCAACGACTGTCAATGTTGAGAAAACAACATTTGAAGACCCCAGTAATCTTACTTGTTTGTTTGTTTATTTATTTTTTTCCATATATCACAATAGACAATCTGTCAATACAAAAATTTGATACAAATGGTGACAATGGAGGGCACCAGGAAACAGCCATGGGTATAACAGGCCTTGGTCCCTATAATGGTTAATAAGTGAATTGATAACAATTTAAGAATAACGATGATAATTATTATTAATTGCAGGCAATCAAAATATGGAAGCTTATGAATGTGCTAAGACATGACCTTCGCATTTGATAATTTTTTTCACAGGTTGGTTGGATAGTGTGTTAACTGAAAGTAGTGGGTTGGTAAATAGACCCCTTGCATAGGCCGTCATCGCTGAGGTCAAACAATGGACGAGACACAAGATTAAGGTGTATGGGTGACAACAAAAGTCTAGTCATCCTGAATGTTAGAGCTCCCAATTAGCTCATAATGAGGGTTGTTTCTTGACCATTCTTCAGAACTCAGCTTTACACACACGTTTAATCTTTAATGAAGCAAATGACTAGGAAGGGCTGATTGAGTGAAGAGGAGCCAGTTGCCCTCCACACCAGATGGGATAATCCACCATTATCCCCTCTCTGCTGATTCCTTTCTACTCTCCCACTTTGCTTATAGAGATCCTAGACCTTTTAGGGGGTTGATTGACCCCACTACTCTGCCCTCCAAACAACCCAAAGTTTTTTCCTTATAATCCTAAGGGATAACATTCACTGGTATTTAAAAAAAAAAATCCTAATTGTGTTGGGATGGTGTTTGGTTTAAAAACATGTCTCACTTCGTAGCAAACCAAACAACTGTTTTGTGATTATTTTGGGTTTATTTGTTCTGGAGTGGAGTAAACAAAATAACATGGTAGAGTGACTCACCATCTTGTTTTTGGTTTCATTTTGCTGTGGAGGCATTACACCAGGCTTGTGCTATTTTCTTTATACATCTACACCATTGCAATTTGAGTTATTTTTTAGCCGATTATATTTTTTTTAATCTAAGTTTTTCTCTCTGACAAAATTTTGTTCCCTTTTTGAAGAATCTACTTGAGGATGAGACTGATTTTTTTTTGTTTCAGATAAAAAGCTAGGTTTGCTGCTGTTGTTAGCCTATACTATAACTTGTCATTGTTAAGGGAGTCTATCAGAATGAAACACGAGGAAAGAAAGAAGATGGCTGCATTTTTGATAAGTTCATGTGACTAAAGTTTATCCTATTTATTTATAAATTTATTTATTTATTTATTTCTTGTTTATCCTGGGTAATCCATTCAGTGAGAAATATCTCACTGATCTCCCATGGATCCCAGCTCACATAAAACACAAACAAATGCAATTAAAGGCATCGTACACGTTTGGTAATTACTCAAAATATATATTAGCATAAAAACTGACTTGGTAATGACCAACAGAGAGCTGTTGATATTATAAAACATTGTGAGAAACGACTCCCTCTGAAGTAACCTAGTTTTTGAGAAAGAGGTAATTTCTCACTAAAATAATAAAAACTTCTTGCAAGAAGTTTTTATTCCTAACTGAAAGCACACAATTTGGATCAAAACAAGGGTGTATTTTCTATCATAATTTTCTTGCAACTTCAAAATTTTCCCAAGCCCAAATTTTCACAGGCTTGTTATTTTATGCATATGTTGGGATACACCAAGTGAGAACACAGGTCTTTGACAATGACCAAACGTGTACGATGCCTTTAAGATACAAGAATATAAGGTTACAGGGAAAACATTGCACATTCATAGAAACACACTGGATCCTAGCACTCTTAAAAAACTACAAAAATGGAATTAATATAGGACAAATAAAAAGTTAAAGGAAAAAATTACACAATCATTAGACGCACAACAAATAATTTTAAAAAAATAGAGAAGGAAACCAGAAGGGAGTAATCAAAATGTCAGTGGAAACATGGAGGTAGGAATAGCTATTCCTACATGTACCTCCATGGTGGAAATAACTGAGCTGTTTGAGTTGATTTAAAAATTGATTAAGATCTGTAGGCTGCTGAGATTTCAGATTATGCGGCGAGTTGTTCCAAGCCTGGGCACCCCTGAATTTAAACGTTCTTCTTCCATTTCTGTTGTAGGGGGCAGAAGGACCATTACCAACAGTGCTATTCAACGGTGACAGTGTAATTCACTGACTGGAACAAAAACATTGCTACCTCAGTATGAAAACAGATGCATTAATCTAGCTTTATTCGGTAGGCTTGTAAGCTGGCAACATGTAAGGGCCATTGTAATACCAGTACCATTATTCCCAAACAGGAATTCTTGTGGTAATTGTGAGATGCTTTCTGCGTTGAGTATTGAATAACGTTACATAATTAGTTGATTGTATTTTGTCAGACCACAGATTAAGGTCTAAACAACAGAGGAACTGGTGGGTTTACCTCCAAGATTATCTTGTTTTCTCCAGAACAAACCAGGGCAGAGGAGTTTGAATCACAGTGGTCACTTTACTGGGCTCGAATTTGGGGTAAAATTTCACAAGACTGCAGCGCTTGTGAGTCAAATATTTTACCGGACCAGAATTTATTTTTCAAGACCAGAATATAAATGAGAAAGAACTTTCCAAAAAGTGTATTTCATGTAAACTGTTTCCATTTTAACAATCAGTGAGAGAAGATTTGTCTTATGGGTACAAGTAAGTATACCTCGATGCTCAACACAGAATTGAAAAGTTTTTACAAGACTCAAACTCAAAGTCAACATTGGAACATCATTTCTTTAAATACACAGTGAGGTATTATTATTCAATTGAAAAACACAAGACCGCTGGACTTGTTTGGTCCTGAGTTTACTGGCCCGATGCTAAAGTCACTTGCCTTTGGCCTGCGGTCCAGTGTAAAATTCAAACCCTGCTTTAAAAGCATTAGCTGTCTCACCAATAGTTTGGAAAGTTGGATTTCCCATTTGAAAAACAACAACACTGCCAAACAATAGTTTTGTCACTGGGACAAGTTGGTATCTACACAAAGTGGTTTTTCAACAACATAGCATTTCATCCGGGTTCATCTTAATTTGAAATCAAGTCGATATTGTTTGCCATAAGTCCCTGTGGTCAGTGCATTGCCGGTATGGTACACCTAAATAGACCCCCTTGCATAGGTCGCCATCGCTGATGTAAAACAATGGAAATGTGTACGCGCCACGCACAACTCTAAGCCAATAACATGTCTTCCTTTGACCTCAACGAGGTCACTGTTAGCGTGTGACGGCATATTATATGCAAGGGAGGGGGTGTTCTAAAGAATCGCTAAAGGACCCTGGAATACACTAGTCTTATCAGAAGGGCATTGTGGAAATCATGGAAAATCGGCAGCAGTGTCTTGATTTCGAGTCTACTTATTCATACATTGGCATTACGGAACCACATTGCTTTGTATTTGGAATTGTATAATGCATTGAGGAAGAAAATCCCCCATGAGTCATTAGGTTACCTCTGTATTGAGCTTTGTGCTGTAACTTAACATTACACAGTGACTTGGTGTCTCTTTCATCAACAGCAGTAAGGCCTAAACCTGTTATTGTACCCCATACTATCCATGTCGGGTTATCGTTTCCCCCCAATGTGACCCTTTTTCTCCCAAAGGGGATACCAATGATTATTGACTGGGAAATCCCTGGATGGCAGTACCACACCCTCTTTGGTAGTTCAACCCTTTAGCAGGGATTTGATTTCTCAGTTATTAACCGGAAATCCAGATTTGTTTTACCTAAGATCAAATTCATAAAGAAAATGCAGATAAAATCATATACAACGCCCCATGTTGCAGAATAGGGCTTTTAAAACCAAATATAAGTGTTATTATAAGTTTTCGAGCTCCCAAGCTTTGGCACTTTGGGCTCAGAGTTCAGGTTTTTTTCAAAAGCCTATCACATCCCTGCGTTAGAGACCATAGTGGCGGCAAGCAGCTTGTACCAAAATGCCCAGAGCGGTCACAAAGGGCCGCAATATTTGACCAACTTTTGATCAAACAAGAGGGTCAAAGAAAAGGTATGGGACCGAATTGACATTGTCCAATGGTTCCCATGTAAACATAGAATCTACAACTCTAAAACAAAATCATATATTTCTATTTCTTATTAATTTTCCTGACTTTTTTTCCTGAAAATAGTGGTGCAAAAAATCAACAAGGTTAGCAATGTCTGGGCGTATGGTGATGATACATGTATACAGAAATGAACAGTCTGTAAAGGGTTAGGATTTGAAACTTTGCATGGTAAAGGGTTAAGGATGTCTCCCCTTCCTCAATGTATCCTGTACGATGTGGTAGATTTAACTGTAAATGGTCCATTTCTCTGGTGTTATTACTACAGCGTTCTCACTTTACATTGGTTAGCTGGCCAAATGCCAGTTAACAAACCTGAGGACCAGTCAAACTTCACTCTCAGTGGTCTTGCTGGCTAGTTCAGTATTGAAAATATAGGCACCAGTGAAAAAGCTGACTAGTGTAATGACAAGCTAACTGGCCCGGCAAACCCTGTACTATCGTAAAAAAGACCCCAGCATTTCAGGCCTCGTATTTTTTTTAAGAACCAAATTTACATAAAAATATAGCGTCTAGCTTAATGCTAGATTAGTAGGTCACAGATTTTCAATCTTGTAACTTAAGTGATAAAAAAAAAGTGTTTGACGACATTCGGCATAGCAAAGTGTTTTGACAATTTGATAAGTGTTTTTTTTTTTTTGCACATCACTCCGACTTGGTTCAAATTCCAGAAGAAATATGTTTTTACGGATCATTGAATGATATGATTGTGATCTTGTTATGAAGGGGGAGAACAAAAAAGTCTGGAATGGAAACTGACACCAAAGTAAAACAAACCGTCTCATCGCTATGAAAACTGATGCTGATGACTCGTTCTGACTGCCTAAACTAATAGTCTCAATTCAGCCGCAGGGGGGCCTCGGTCGCTGTAGCAGTATGTGGCCTGGCGATGATAAGGGGAATGACCTAACCAAGGAAAACATCCGAAGCCCCTAGTCATAGAGTTCAAATCACAGCAAAATAGAGATAGCTAGAGAGAGAGAGTGGGTGCATCATAGTTGTATAATCCTGGCCCTGCAAAAATAAAATAATAATAAAAAAAGCACCAAAAACAGATGTTGAAGATGTCAGGAGCGCCCCAGATTCTGGTAATCTGGAAAGGTCAGATGTATGTTATTAAATTTGGGCGTATGCCGGTAGAGCTTGCTTGATATGCGGAGTATTCCCCACGGGGTTGAAGTGACGTAGCCTCGGCCATGGTAGGTCGCCAAAGGTCAGATATGGTTTTAGCGGAGTTGCCTTTCTTAAAGCTCCACATGGTACATCTTGGGGCTATGCATCTGAAAAGGAGACGGGAAGAGTAGAAAGATAATGAAGAAGGGCTTGGAGTAAAAAAAAAATATATAGCAGTGATTTGTGTACTGATTCTGCGTAGTGTCTACCTCTGCTGCACTTGTATTTAAATAAAAGTGTTTGCCAAACAGCTGTTATTGCTAATATGATTTGAGTTGGCGGAAAACATAGTTCATAGAGGTGTTAAAGCCCAGCGGTGTAACAGCCTCACACAAAGCGCACCTGCCTATGACTGGTTATGTGAGAGGATGTTTTCCTCGTCTTCTTTACCTTGTAGAATAGGTATCTATAACCCTCTCGTGTACATATACAGCACCCCCTCACAGCTTCACTGAGAGTCCATGTTTCTGTTTCTCTACAGAGTGTTTGGGTGCTGTCTGTGCTTCCATCACTAATTTTGTACTATAGAATAGCTCTACCTTTTGTTCCTTAAAGGTAGGGTCACAAATTGGTAAACGCTTCAAAAATGAATGACCACAACAACATACTTGGTGAGAAGCACGGCAGCTGTTGATAGTAATAAACTATTTTGAGAAAGGATTCCCTATGAAGTAAAATGATTTGGATAATTGTCACCCCCAAACCAATGATGAATTGTACCTTTATTACAATGTAGGTGCAGCTGAACTAAGTTTTGACCTCTCGCAATATCATGCCACACCCCAGCACAGCATACACTTGGCTCTGAAACAGTTTAACATTCTGCCACCAAGAAGACGGTCAGAGACTGATCGAAACGTCAAGCAGAAAGCAGATCTTCTCAGAGCCACCACTACTCAAAAGAGATTTCTTACATGGTGTCACCACAAACCTTACTTACTTGGTACTTCCACCATGCAGAGCTTCAAGTCTTATCTTATTCTGCCACCCAAATCAATAATAATGCAGACTATTTTTTCAAGATTATCTTGTTTTCTTCAAAACAAACCAGGGCGGAGGAGTGTTAAGAAATGTTAAACCACAGTGAACACTTAAAATATTATCTCATCATTACCATCTCATTCTTAACCATCATCCTTGAGGTCATTTTCCAGCATACCAGCATTTAAGAGAGAAACAAAAACACATCTGATGGCCAAAGCATTTAATTAGTTACTTAAAGTGGAAGGGAAATGACCAATACAATTTTTTGATTCATTCATTTTCCCAACAGATAGAGTCCTCAATGTGAGTGGGGAAAACATTACAAGTCTCTAGCCTCGCGTTAAAATGGTGTAAATTTCCATTGTATTTGATACCCATCCAGTGCAAAATTTGTCAACATCCAAAACATGTGACAACATAATTCTGAGAAAATTGGGTCTCTACATTTTTGTACGGGGATGTTTTGGTTCATTCCTGACTTTTTCAGAGCGAAATTTAAAACATGATGTCATTGGATTTCAACAACTAATGGATCTTTACATTCCAAAGGGGAATTTGTTGTCAGTCAAAATGTCAAATTCAATGCCGTTTTGATTACATGTTTTGATTTCACTCTGAAAAAGTCAGTTATGAACCAAAACATCCCTGTACAAAAATGTACAGACCCATTTTTCTCAGAATGATGTCATCAGATGTTTTGGATGTCGACAAATTTTGCACTGGAAGGGTATCGAATACAATGGCAATTTAAACCATTTTAACGTGAAGTTAGAGACTTGTAATTTTTTTCCCACTCACATGAGGACTCTATAGATTTGAAAATGAGTACATCACAAACATTGAATTGGTCATTTCCCTTCCTCTTTGAAGTTATTTGTTTTCATTGTCAGGATTTCTTGTTGGCGCCTTGAGCATTTATAATGGATATGTCCGGCCTATAAGTATACATTACTATTATTATTATTATCATCTGCTGGAAGTTGCTTTCCCACCTAAAACCAACAACAGTGCCATTCAATGATTTTGTTGAAACAAGTTTTGACCTCTTGTATCACGACACACCCCAGCACAGCATTCGCCTGGCTCATGGTTAAACATTCTGCCGTCATTGTTAAGTGATAATGCAGAATTTATTTTTCATTCAGGGAAATATGTAATGTGCATCTAGCTGCATTAAAACCTGGTAGCTCTTGGGGAACATGAATTCTGAGTACGGTCCCATCTGGAAAGCATAAAACTTCAGACACAGTCTTGTGGCCTCAAATTTATGAGCCATTTTGCCGGTTGGAGAATTTCCGCTTGTTTTGAACGACATAAACAGAAGTTGTTTTAAGTGAACACTCTTTTCCTATCTGATTCTGGGTCAGTTAGGGGTGCGGATGGGGGCTGGGTTCCAGGAGGGTCACTCATAGGTGCAAAGTTTTGGAGAAGTTATTGAACTATTGTCATGATGTAGCCTTCTTTGTTTGGCTTGGAAAAGTTCCAGTAGAAAGTTAAAATTCTCTATGAAACCCCCCCTCCAACCAACCAACCAAAAAAACACAAAAAATCAAAAGAAAAATGGCCTTGCCCTTACAGTAATGAAGAATCTGGCTTGCAATATAAGCACTTAGTAACAAGTCATGTCCATTCTGAGCTCAGTCTTCATCTAACAGTCAACCATAGCGACTTTCTACTCACAGATAGCACAGTAAAATTACGCTCTCTTTGCCTTTAAAGGGTCTGTATACGTTTTGGTAATGACTCTGAAAATTAATGGCGACAAAAACTTACTTGGTAACTACTTGGTAAGAAGTACAGCGGCTTTGGATAGTATAATGCATTTTGAGAAACTTTTCACTTGCAAGTACTGCTGTTATGGAAAAAGATATCACTTTTTATCCCCAAAAATTGAATCTGGGAAGCGTTACTTCTCAGATTGTGTATTCCAATTGCAGATTATTCTTCCTGCATGGACAGAACTAGTTATTGTTATACACCAATCTCTTTTTATGGGAATTGAATGCAATTTCCCTGACATGGCTGCATGATATAACGATGAACTACATTCTTGATAAATTTTTAAAATTAAGCAGAAAGTAAAATACTGAAATTCTGACAAAATACCTTGCCAATGCAACGCATTAAACTATGCGACTATGCAGTTTCCGCGTCTATGACCCTTAAACTCACCTAAGACATGCACCGTTTTCAGGATGATTCGGCTTCTATTTAGTTGCAAGTATTTGTGGTCAGTGATCTACATTGGTATATCATGATGTCCTGTCAAGGAAATTGTGTAAGTCGTTGAGGAAAACATCTAATTTCCATAGAGAGTGAAAGGGAACACGATTTCCTCATGTCTTTGTGCATAATCTGGGCACTGACGACACCGCAGCAGTGGCGCGAGGTGCCCAACACTTGCGCGCCCGGATTGGTGTATAACCACTCCAGATTTTCGGCAATATATCAAAAACACTACCACCTATTGAAATGAAATTTTCACAAGTTAGTTTTATGGTATATATCTACAGCTATATAGGATTAAAACAAACAGTGGTTTCCAATTACCAAAGGTATACAATTCCTTTAATTCATATCTTATTCATTATTTGTTCTGTTCTCAGAGGTTGAAAATGAACTTCCTGACTGAAGAATGTAGGGATAATTAAGACTTTTTCTTTTATAAATCCGGTCGTTTGTGTTTCTTCCCCTTTAGGTATGAACTTGGTGGGACTAGTCCAGCCATTATTACAAGTAAATTGATGGTATCCCTTGGTAAATGGCACACAGTCACAGTCAGCAGAGATAATTGGAACGGCTGGATCCAAGTCGATGAGGAGCAACCTGTCAAGGGAAAGTCAAAGGTGAGTTGTGAAGAACTGGAACTTGGGTGGATGGGGAATCATTGGGTTGTTTGGGTCTGGATCGGGGTTCATCATGTTGCTGGTTTGATTTAGTAGAGGTTGTAGTGGGATAGGTTGGGTAGGTTGGGCATTTATACATGTACATGTAGGTAGGTTGGGTCTACAGAGGTTTGGTCTTGGTGGAGTGGGGTTCATCATGTTGCTGGTTTGATTTTGTAGAGGTTGTGGTGGGATATGTTGGGCTCATGGGTTGGGTAGGTTGGGCATTATACAAAGGTTGGATCTACTTAGCTTGTGTCTAGGTGGACTGGGGTTCATCATGAAGCTGCTTTGATGTACATGAAGTAGAGGTTGGGGTGGGACAGGTTGGGCTTATGGGTTGGGTAGGTTGGGCATTATACGTACATGTAGGTTGGTTCTACGTAGCTAGGGTCTAAGTGGACTGGGGTTCATCATGTAGCTGGTTTGATTCAGTAGGGGCTGGGGTGTGATAAGTTGGGCTTATGGGTTGGGTAGGTTTGGCATAATGTAGTAGGCTGGGCGTATGTGTTAGGTTGGGCAGGTTGGGCATGGTACGTAGGTTGGGCAAACGGGTTGGGTAGGTTATGCTTAAGAGTGGATTTGTTTGGCCTTGGATGGATTTTCTTTGTAGGGTATGCTGGGCACATCACAGGGTTAAGGGCAAGTTGGGCTTTGGTGTGGATAGGCTTGCCATGTTAGTTTTGGGCATGTGGGCACCATTGTGGTGTTAAGTTGGATGCATTGGTGGGTTTGGTTAGGCACATGGGTGGGGAAGGTTTGGCCAAAGTCAGTTGGTTGGGTTTACACCATTGTGAAGAAGCTTAGTTGGGCTTGGTGTGAGTTGTGGGACTTGTGGGTTAGGTATGGGTAGTTATACACATTCAAATCGGGGAACTATACTAAAAGGAACTCTAGGGTCCCCAGTTATGGGTGAAGGTCCCCAGTTGGAAAGTATGTACAAAACCAATGGGAGCTGTTTCAAAAAAAGTTAAAATATAAACAAAAGAGGGGCTGTAGGAGGTCCCCGATTGCAGGTGTTTACACACTTGTGGGGAGTGAGTACCCATGTACATGTAGGTTAGTAATAGTACGTCTGAGATTAATCTCAGGTGGTTGTATTCGGTAGGTAGTTTGAACACTGTTGGGATTGTACATTTTTTATTATTGACGAATGGAATGGAGTGTTCTCAAATATTTCAAAATTTGTTCTTTCTTTGAAAATCTAGTTATTTTATGTGTTGTACTTTTATTCTAACACATCTCTTGCACTTCCTTCAAAAAATTTCCCTTCTTGGATGGGCATAGCATAAACGAGTTCATAAGCACAAGGTAATCTATCCAGTGAGTTTTGTCTTCCCTCTGTGTCATATTGGATGTGTAACCAATCGTATGTAAACAGTTCTCCACACCACACCATGAACAAGATGGTTGTATAGTTAAAGGATTTCAAATTTTTGTGTGTGTGACTCCCCAATGAAAGCTGTACATGTATGTCTTGAAAAGCTTATATTGTTTAAAGAGCTACGTTTATCACGTTAATGTACCATGTGAGTTATTCCGTATGGAATTAAGTCATTTAAAAAAACAAAATTTATAATGTATATTTTAGATTGCATTTGGGGTTAATGAACAATAAACAATGCAAGTCTTGCGTGTATTCGAACATTTTTTGGACCTCTATGGTCGCACATACATTGCTTGATTGCGTGAAGGAAACAAACTCGCGCATTTTAACAGGTCCCATTGTTCGAATAATGGGCAAGACTTGCACAGTCTATTGTTTTCAGTTTTCCCCCTCATCAATGTAAAACAATAGTAAGGTACTTGTACTGTATAATCAGTGCTTTTCCATTCTGGTGGAAAACAAATTCACACAGAATCCCTGCTCTCCTAAGGGGCCCAGTTCCCTGCATGAGCCTTTGCCCCATCATCCCTGCGCTGAGACTCTTGCCCCTTTTTGTCTTTCCCTCATGGGGGCCATAGCTCCATGGAGCCCTATGGTAATTGTACTTTGGTGAAGGGTAAAAACTGAATCCACTGTTATCATCCCAAATAGAGGGAGACTTTGGAGATGCTGGGTGGCAGCATTTATATTGGGTAATTTTCCAGTGTTATGTACTGAGTATGTGCACAACTCTGAAAAAAACAATGGATTTACTCAGTAAGCACAGTGTGCTGCCAGCCGACTTCCTCGAAAGTCTCTCATTACAAGCATTGAGCTGATCACAAAGCTTGATCGTCTGGTAGTAAAGGTGTCTGCTATAGAATGTAGAAGGTCTTGGGTTCGAATCCCACTTGAGGTGCCTACTGTTGTTTATTATGTGCAGGACTTAGAGAGCGCTGAGTCTACAATTTAATGTCCAAAGCCCATGTATTCATTCTTTTCCCATACTCCCATACATGTTCTTGTGACTAAACCTGTGTTAACCATATAAGTACCTTGTAACCCCTCCCCCCCCTTCCACCGGCTCAAATTTTACACTGGACTGCAGGCCCGAGGCTGGTAATTTAAGTGTCAGGCCAGTATACTCATAATCAGACAAGTCCGGCTGTCTTATACTTGTTCATCTGAATAACAATACCTCACTCTGTAATATCTTGAATCAGAAACAAATTATGTTCGAATGATGACTAATTTGAGTCTGAAAAATACCTTTCAATGAGTAATGAAGTATTCGTAATACCCATAAGGACAAATGAGATATATCTTCTCTTGCAAATGTCTTACTGCTTGTTCAAATAAAAACAGTATAACTGCATGTTAAACTGTGTCAGGAAGTTGTTTTCTCATGTTGATTCTGGTCTTTTAAAAACAACTCTGGTCCAGTAAACATTTTGAGCTACAGGCCCTTCTGTTTTTTGGATTTTCCCCTCAAATTCGAGCCCTGCTCCCACCCCCCCCCCCCCCGCCTTAGTGGTTGAGTTGTAAACCTCCTGACTCTCTAGTCTTTGTTATCAGATTTATGCAGAGAGTCTTGCATGTATTTGGTCCTTTGTAGTTTTATTTGTATAACTCAGTAAGATAGAGAATTCATGCAAGAATGTTTAATAGACCCCTTGCATATGACGTCACACGCTTAAAAAGCGCCCTCACTGAGGCCAAAAAGCACCCTCGCTGAGGCCAAAAAGCGCCCTCACTGAGGCCAAAGGAGGCAATTCATTGGATGATAGCTGTTCTTTATTGGGCCTAAAAACATGCGCGTTACCTCAGCGTCCCTGTAGCGTTTCACGTTATGCAAGGGGTCTATTGTTTCAAATATTTTTTTAAGTAGGCCTATGAAGATGGATAGCATCTTCGAAGTTCACAAGTAAGCATTTGCTGCGTACATTCGTGTACTCTTGCTCTGCAGCAGAGGGGACTTACCAGGGCTTCGAAATTAACACTGGACCGCAGGCCTGAGACTAAGTGATTTTAGCATCGGGCCAGTAAACTCGTCACTGGACAAGTCTGGCAGTCTTGTGTTTTTTGTTCAAATGTTGACTTCCAGTCTGATAAAGAGTTGTTCAATTCTGTTGAGTATTGAAAAATACTTTCCCAATAATAGGAATGAGATAAATCTGCTCTCAGTGCTTGTTCGAAATTAAAACAGTTCAAATGGTAAACTGTGTAGGTATGTTTTGTTTCTCTAATTTCAATTCTGGTCTTGTAAAAAACATTCTGGTCCAGTAAACATTTTGAGATACTACAAGCCCTGCAGTCTTGGGGATTTTCCCCCCAAATTCGAGCTCCGTTTTACATACGTCATACAGGTAACTCGGGTTGTGGGAAAGATGTTGCGAGAAACAAAAACACAGTGCGACAGGCAGATGTACCACGGGAACAGTGATCGGAAGTCCACTTTGAAATTTCTCGTCTAAAGTAAACAATGAGCTCAGGACAAATTGATGTACTCAGCAAAATTGAACAGGGAACCGGTTATAAATCTTACACACTGCTGGCATATGGGCTGGTCCCTCAAAAGCAAATATTCTCTGTGGTGCATTATAAGTATCATTTTTAGTGCTGGAGTTGCTCTGTAATTTTTTTTCTGTGTGACAGTTATTCCAATCGCATTATTCTGGGTCAGTTTGACGAGCTAATTAATTAGTTTGGATTTTTTTATATTTCAGGATGTTTTCACTTTTAAAATAACAATCACATACATGTATCAGCCTGGGAGGGCGCTGTGTTTGAAATGACAGTCAATTCATAAGATAATATTTATGATGCAGGGTACTCCCCAGGTTTTTTCAAAACTGTGGGGCATTCTGGACCCAATATTTTGGAAGTTTGGCCGAAGCACGCTGAATTGAAGCAAGGTCTTCGGAATGTTTTCTACTTGGTGTTTATCTTGGTTTTAAAAGCCCTACTGTGCAATCTGGAGCATTCTACATGTTTTTCTCTTGATGTTTTTTGTGAAAAAGTATATATATATGTATATTTTGTTGTTGGCGTATCGGCTGAAATTTGCGCGTATCGGCACGCAAATTGTACTTATCGGCCCGATACGCTAGCTTGTGCATGGGGAGAACCCTGTGATCTACATAATATGACATAAACATTTATTTGACAGAATTTCTGCAGAAAGCTTTGATAAACCAGTAGCTAATCGTGTTGTTGCTCCATTGTGTTTTAGGGGTTGTACTCGAAGCTTACCCTGCGTAGCCCGTTGTACCTCGGTGGTCATAGTAACTACACAGCACTGAACGACATCGGGGTCGGTGTGGGATTCTCAGGATGTGTAGAAAGACTTGTCATCAATAATGTGGACCAGGATATGAGGCAGGAGCCCAGGGGGTTCTCCGTCGCTGGAATCGATGTGGGTAAGTTGGAAAAGCTGAGTGTAATTATTGCGCATGGATGAAGAACATCAATGTTAGGCAAAAGACTTGGAACTTAAAGCATGTCAATATTATTATTTAGCTAAAGAGCAAATATTATTGGGGGCCAGGGGTGTTGTGCCCCCTTCTCCCACACCTTCGATAAGGTAGCCCTGTTGTGCTCCCTCCCCCCACCCACACATACACACTTTCTACCAAGCTATTTAAACATTTGTCTTAATAAATGATATGAGGAGGGCTTCTCAAAAATGTATTTATGACTTTGCCTCTCCAACTTTTAAGTGTTCTTCTGCTGTTGCTTGCTAACCAGTGACAAATTACAATACTGGCCAAAGTGTCATATACAATTGGATGTTGGTGATGTTTGCCAAGACTCTGACTGAAAACAGTGACTTACACTCATGACTGATTTAAACTTTTGGGAAACGGTGGACCTGTTCTCAGATCTAACTTGAGTCTTGGCACTTTGGTGATTTTGCTTTTTGGCGTGTCGTGGCTGAGCGGTTTAGTGCATCGGACTCAAGTTCTGGTTGCTGAGTCGTCAGGGTTTGGGTTCGAATCCCGGTCATGACACTTGTGTCCTTGAGCAAAACATTTAACTATAATTGCTTCTCATTACCCAAGGGGAAATGGGTACCTGTGAGGGCAGAGATGGTTCTTGTGATTGATTTAGCTTAGTGCGCTACATACTTGACAGCACAGGCTGTATAGTCCCTAGGGAGCTGAGATGATTTAAGGAATTAAATATATGGCCCAGTGACCAGGGGTTATAATGTTTGAAGCACAATGATCATTCTTTGGAATTGCGTTATAAGAGTCGATATTATTATTTTTGACTTGAGTTATCAACTACAATTAATTTGACTCAGGGTATTGACTCAGACTTGGGTCTACTCAGGCCTTACTAATCGAGTGTTCTTTTCAATGACATTGACTTAGGCTTGAGTTATTACCCGCAATGACTTGTCATTAATTTTCAGAGTCATTACCAAACACACCTCATAATTTCAACAAGCACTCCCAAAAACTATTGTAAAAACTTGTTTTGTAAGGTTTGCAAAGTAGCGGTGGAGCTTGTAAACAGAATCTGCTCATGAATCTTGTGGGTGTGTCGAGGCTGAGCTGTCTAGCTCATCAGAGTTTGGATCTCGCTTGTGACACTAGTGCCTTTGAGAAAGACACTTTACTATAATTGCTTCTCATTTTCCAGGAGTAAGTAGGTGCTTGCGAGGGTAGAGGTTGTGGGTGTGAATGATTAGCAACCTGTGCACCCATTCGAATCCTGGTGCTGCATACTCCTAAGGAGTTGAAATAGTTTCAGGAATGCTTATGGCCTGATGAACAGGGGCAAGAAAAAAAGTGCATAATAAATAATAAGCTATTATAAAGAAACGAATCCCAGCCAGCCTTCATCCAGTATAAACAATGGATCACTTCCTGCATTGCCAGTAATGGAGGGAACACAACTTCCGGTGGTTGGTGTTCTTCACCTTCAATGACATTATGACCAAGTGCTTCTGGTGTTTGTTAGATGGCAGTGAAGGACGCAATCTGGTCCTCATATAGTGAGGCTGTAACCCCTGGGCAATTCAGGAAAAACTGTCTCTCCAGATGCTTTAATTTTTCTTTGGAAGAGTGTAAATATCTACTTGAATATTCCAAGGGGCACCAAGGCAACGTCCACAACATGGAGGCAAGTGCATTCTTTCCCCACAGAAGTAGTAGGCTAGTCGTCGCATAGAAATTTAACTTTTTATAAAATTTCGGAAGATCTTGAAAATTTCATTTAGATCACATCCTTGTTAATTGATGTACATGTTATGTGGTTGTTTGCCGAAGTGTTCTCCTAAAATTTCCAACAAAGTGTAATTAATTCACATATTAAGGACTGCCCTCCTTGTGTGTAGATTTTTACTAAACCACATCAATAAAAAGATTTTCAAATATTGTTTGCAAGTTGTTTTTAAAGAACTTAACGGAGCAAAATATTCCATTGTAACATATAAACTTCAATTCCAAAATTGTATGAACAGTTACTTTGTAGTTTTAGAGCTAAACAAAATTATATAGTAAGCTGAAAGCACCAGAAATCTGTGTTCATACTTAATTTTATGTAAAAAAAGGTGTAAATGCAAAACATTCTCAATTTCTATAAGAAAGCAATTCGTTTTATTAAAGCTTGCATAAAATGCTGTTTTTAGTTAAGAAGAAGAAAAACAAATATGAATGACAAATCTGGTAAGGAAATATGTCTTCAAAGAAAAGCCATTTCTAAGTGATTGCTTTTTTAAGATAGTGTTGCTCCTCGCACGCATACATCTCTCTTGATCACCCATGAGACAGCCTCAGGAGACGCATCTAAGCAACTCTCCACATAAGTACACCCTGGAAAATCCAATAGATTTGACGAAATTTCCTGGATGTAACAATAATTACCATTGAAACTTGATCGACGGACTTGTCCACGCCGATCAATATGAGTGATCGCTTTGAGATGCTTAAGTGACAATGATCGCATTTATATATATATATTTTTTCCTTACCAATTGGACATGGATGCGAGGTTTCTTGGGTCAAGTAATGTTGTCGTCAAGACGTGTGTTTTGTTGTCGCCGAGCTCTTGTAAGAAGAGCCGGCGCTAATACGATTTGCACTATGCCTGACATTTACAGAGAAATTTACATGATAATACTCCCTTTAAACTCTCTTTCATACCTCTCTCATGTTGTGAATATTTTAGCCGAGGAGGGTATCACCGTAGAAATGTGAATAGTGCAGTTTGTAAAGGAAAAGAAGAAAAAAAAAATCAATTGTACAGTCTGAGAGCTTGGCGTATGTATCACTGTCTGGCATTATATCAAGCGATGATATCCAAAATGAAAAAAATTAATAATAATAATACAATTATAAAAGGATGACTGATGAGAAGCTTCTAAACATCCTTCAGGGAAGCGCCCGGTCTGTGTCTGCCGCTCCTATGATTGAATGGAAGTGAACTTTTAAATGAGGATTTTGTTAAAGGGTCTGTATATGTTTGGTAATGACTCTGAAAATTAATGGCAATAAAAACTTACTTGGTAAGAAGTACAGCAGCTTTGGATAGTATAATGCATTTTGAGAAACTTTTCACTTAGAAGCACTGCAGTTATGGAAAAAGATATCACTTTTTATCCCCAAAAATTTGAATCTGAGAAGATTGTGTATTCCAATTGCAGATTATTCTTCCTGCGTGGACATAAACGCTCCAGATTTTCAGCAATATCTCAAAAATGCTTACCACCTTTTGAAATTAAATTTTCACAGGTTAGTTTTATGGTATATATCTACAACAATAGGATTGAAACAAACAGTGGGTTCCAACTACAAATTGTATACAATCCCTTTAACCAGATCCTTCATACCTCAAGACGCTTATTGATATTTTTATTCGGGTCTCAAACACTTTTGGGCTAACCCTTAGGTGTATGATATGGATCTGTTAAAAAAATAATGTTGATAAGCCTTGTTTGTTGTTGCTGTCGTCTTGAGCAAAGGCATGGTATTGAGGTAGATAGTGAGATCCCATGATTAGTCCTAATCCCCCGCCCCCAGTGTCTTCAGGTTTGTTTTTTTAAATATCTCCCTTCATCTTCAAATGCTCTTGAATATTATCAAGACCTGTGAGTTGTCAGGATTTTTTTCTTTTTCTGATTCCAGGATTCGATGTATAGATCTCCTGTTGACCTCAATATTTCTTGAGCACACAGGAACTGAACACAAAGGGGGGAAGAAAAAAAGTAGCCCTCAATAATGTCAAATGTTCTCGTTTACATCTGCGGTGATTGGGAGAGTCTGTAACTCCTCTAAAATGTACCACCCTAGAAGATCTGGTGCTTCGTATCTTGAGACGGAGGGGATAAACCATTTTCCTTGGATGTTTCATGTTTGTACAAAAGTAACCAGAATCTGAGGACAAGTCTTATTCTCAGGTTTTCTTCGTTATTTCGTCGAATTGATTTTACTTTCATACTGTTAACCACTTAGTATTACATTCCCAACAACATATATAAATTTCATAGCTATAAACTAGGTTAAACTAAAATAATGACAAAACGAAATCCCGCCCACATAAAACTCCATATGGTTGGGACCACAATGGTCCCGGAAGTTCAAATATGCCCAAGTTGATAATGTCAAATGTTCTCGTTGATGATGTTCTGCAGTGATTGGGAGAGTCTGTAAATCCTCTAAAATGTACCACCCTAGAAGATCTGGTGCTTCGTATCTTAAGATGGAGGGGAGACCATAAACCATTTTTTTTCTCGGATGTTTCATGTTTGTACAATCACACCCCTGCCCTTGTGATTTTTTTATTTATTCAATCGTATTGAAATATGGAGAGTCTGTAATTTCTCTTAAGTGTAACACCTAGTGGGTTCAGGGTCTTCCACCTTTGAACAAGTGGGGGTTTATACTAAGACCCTCTTAAAAGTATGCAATTTCTGGGATTTATTTCTCTTTGTTGAATAGCCACCTTCATAGGCCAAAGAATGTTGCATGAATTTGAAATTTCTGGACATTTATTTTAGAGATAAGACTAAGGAATTTTGTGTAGATATTGGGTGGGGGTAAAGAAAACCTTTATAATGGTGAAGTAATTTTGTCTCATTTCCCATTAATTTTTTTTTTTTACAAAACTGATGTTGAAAATTGAATTAGTCTGGCTGAAAACCCCATTTAGAGGACATAAGAAAATGTTGCCAAATAAATTTATTTGCTGAGAAAATAGCAGGGAACCAGTTCTGCCATTATGTAGAACCAAATGTTTGACTCCACAAAATAACGGACCGTGTCAGTTCACGAAGTAAAAGGAAAACCACACGATCGAGGGATATTTGTGGTGAATCATTATATTCTACTTTCGAAACATCTTTCCAACCTTATTCATTTCATAACAAACGCTTTTATAAAAGCGTTAAATAGCCTAAAGTGCCCAATCCGAAGGCAATGTGTCCCTTTTAACTTGGCCTCTTCTGCTGTAAATCAATGGATGTTTTGAGTGTACACGCTTCAAGTCATGAATTAAATTTCCTAAACTTAGTGATTGGGAGCCAGGCATTCACAGAAAGACTAAGTCAACCTCCAAATTATTCCTTTTCTCACAATTTTTTTAAAACTACAGAACAAATTATAAATTTTGAAAAGGGCCGCTAGAAAAAGAATCTACTCTTTATTTCGAGACTTAAAAGTAATTTAGCAACCTAAATGTCACCGCGGCAATAATGGTTCCCTCCAAAAGTCATGCCCTCATAAAACATCTTGTATCTTAACGAGTGGTTGAGTAATTTGTAGATGTATTTATTTATTTATTTGTAACGAGTTCCAGAGACTGCCAATTTCAATAGATTGTGTCATTTCATATAATCAGCCGGGTCCTCCCGCCCATTTATCTAATGAATAACATTTGATTGTCTGGACGAAGCCGGCCCATGTAATGTAGACGACAACTGCAATAACTTCTCATTAGAGGCAAATGAATGTTTCATCTTTTTTGTCCCAGCCTTTGAAGGAGGTCGTCGGGCGCAATTGAATGAATAACCTTTAATTACACGGAGACCTGGTCTGAATTTGGAGATTGTTTTTGCTCTTCAAAGTAGACACTCAAGTCAACAGCTATTAACTAGTGATTGGAAACATCAGCTTAAAGGGATGCTACAATTTTCTTGTGTTGTTTCGGGACGAGTAGCAATACAAACGTACAAACCAGTGAGGGAGATTCGATTTTGAGCAGGGGGCCGGGTGTCCGGAGTGTTTTCGAGGGTACAAAAAATGGGGGAGGGGGGGACAGCATTGGTAATAATTTTCCTGAGGGTTGACTTTTTCATAACTCCTTTCACCACACATGGACATGTACATTTATACAACTTAGTAGGCCTACTTGTTCATGCGAAGTACATGTAGGCATGGCTTATCCCCTTTCACACTAGACGAATTTCCAAGGAAATTCCCAGGAAAATTTGGTTGACCTTTTTCACACTTGAACTGTTTACCCTGGTAAACTCCTGGGAGACAGCCATTGACCGGGGAGTAGGGTTAGGGGAGATAAACCATGGGTTTATTCTTCGCAGGAAAATTGAATTGAGTGTGAACTGAATAGGGCAGCAGTGGGGTTGAAACTCTCCGGGAATTGTCGGGTTTTTTTTATATCCTAGGAATTGACTCTGTAATGTGAAAAGGGCTTTAAAGTGAAAGTACGCCACACTTAACAGGATAGGGTGGTGTTCTGAAAAAGAAAGTTTGTTTTTGATTGTAGCTGGATAGGATGACACATAAGTTTGTGTGTTAACCAATATTGACAACTTGGCACTGATATTGCAGGCAAACCGGGCACAAATGGAAAACACATACACATGTGATAAGCAGCATGTCGAAAGATCAACTTGTTCTAATGTGTTGCAAAGAAGTGCCTCAAGGGTAAAAGTTTGTCAATCCCAATACGCTAAATGTTTTGCCTTTCCACACCTTGCTCAAAATAAATGTGAACAATGCTCATCTTTGTTTGTTAAACCCATTGAACCTTGAAAGCTACTTTTTACAAACAAACAAACAAAACTCTGGAGTGGAATCTACAACCAGTTGTTTGGGGTTTTTTTTCTTGGTAGAGGAAATCTCTTAGAATGGCAATTTAGACCTTGAAAATTTGGTATTTATTTTTGCTAACCACTGCCCCCCATAACAGTCTGTAAAGTGGTCTTTGGAAATTCAAACTGGTGTATTAACTAAAGTTTAGTCCATGGAATTATTGTGTAATGTTGCAGTGGAGATAAACAGACATGCTTGTAAACAGGGGAGAAGGAAGAAAAAGATCAAAAACGCATCCATCAATGTTGCCTCAGATTTTCCTGTCGTATATATTTTTATAGGGTGAAAAGCCAACTTGGGGTAGTGCAGTGAACACATCCATCAATGCACTCGGCCCACTCATATAAAACAATTTTTTTTTAAGTAAGCAACAATTTGCATGAGCCATCTCTAAGAAAAAGAAGAAGAAATTTGTAAGTAATAAACAGTTTGCAGAGAACCAGGCATAAGAAATGTGTCGTTTATATAGCTGTATTGGCTGGTTGTCTTCTTTTTCTAACCCGAGTTTGCAACTTAAATGAACTGCTTTAGCACACTGATTAGCAAAGCAGAGGCAGAAAACAGGGTTCAAAAATTATTATTTCTGGTAATGACTTGAATGAAATAGTCTTATACATGTACAGTGCACGTATCTTCCAATAAGGTACTTAAGGCGCTTGCACAGACAGAAACATGTTAGGACAGGTTTTTGAATTTTTTAAAATTATGAGACTGATTTATGTAGCACCTTATTTTAAGGGTTTATAAGGTGCTTTCTGTATGATACCAAGGGACCTTCAAAAGGGACCAGCACTGTGACCTGTGACTTTCAAGATACTTGTGTAGCGAAGATGATGAAGAAAAGTTAGTAATTTAATGGAGCTATATCGAGGAGCTTTTTTATATCGCCATGGTTATATTATGTGAGAGGAAATTTAACCTCAAACATGGAAAACTCACACAATTAGGTAGGGACTTAAAACTTAATCCACATGCAAGGCTCCTGTCCGTGATTCAAACGGGGGTAAAAGAGGTGGGGGAAGAAACCACCAAGCCAACCTGAATGTCATTTATTGTCAAGAATCTTTAAAAAAGGTATTGGCGACATCTTGTATACATATAGCCTCTCCCGTTGTTGTGTAAATGTATTTGCCTGGATGACATCGCTCTTTCATGCGTCTCTTTTGACCTCTCTGTATTGAAAGAGAAACGGTGTACATGTACATTTACATTCTGCAATGTACATTGATGTTATTTCAGGCCTGAGACTGCACAGAGGCACAGGCCTGCAATTACAAGGAGGCCCTGGCTGCTGTTGCCCGGGTCTTGGCCCTAGTGCCCCGTCAAAAACTTCCCCTAGACTTTAAGATTTTCCCAATGGAAGTGTCCTTTGCCAAATGAAAATGGCCTTGCCCTCCCAAAGATGAAATTCCAGACCTGGAGTCAATTGCCTTCATGCCCCCTGGTCGATTGCCTTGGTGCCACTTGAAATGTTCCTGCAGACATTTACATTTTCCTAACACAGGTGCCCTTTAAGGAAAAACTGTTTTGCCCTGATAAGAACCAAGTATCACTGTGAGGCCTTGCCCTCTCAAGAATATAGAATCAAGTCTGTAATTGTGATTTACATCTTTACACCAATTGTATTCTAAGCAATGTATGTTCCTTGCTGTCTGCCATGTAGTATGTTTTTGTTTAACACTTGAACATGAGCACTTGGTCCTTAATACATGTAGGTCACAAGGATACAGTAAACAAGAAAAAAAGCCTACCGAAAAAGTGTCTTTCAAATTATTTTCCTGGTGCCGGGGGTTAATACAAAATGTTTGGGATCATTGTGGGGCACCCAAGGTTAATAAGTTTGTTAACCATTTAATGAAAATGGAACACCCTTGGTTACTGAGGAAATTTGCTGCCAACTTTCCATGTCAGTTTCACTATTGGTTTATTTGCTCACGCTGAAAAGCACTCTCCCCAAGAAAAATCTTTCTTAGAATTGCTCTCCTTTTTTCTCACTTAAAGGCATCGTACACGTTTGGTAATTGTCACAGACCAGTGTTCTCACTTGGTGTATCCCAACATATGCATAAAATAACAAGCCTGTGAAAATTTGGGCTCAATTGGTCATCGAAGTTGCAAAAAAATGATGAAAGAAAAAACACCCTTGTTGTACAAATTTTGTGCTGTCAGATAGGAATAAAAACTTCTTGCAAGAAGTTTTTATTATTTTAGTGAGAAATTACCTCTTTCTCAAAAACTACGGTACTTCAGAGGGAGTCGTTTCTCACAATGTTTTATCAACAGCTCTCTGTTGCTCATAACCAAGTCAGTTTTTATGCTAATATATATTTTGAGTAATTACCAAACGTGTACAGTGCCTTTAAAGGTAGGGTCATAGATTGGTAAGTACTCCTAAAAATAATGACCATAAAACTTACTTGGTAAGAAGCACTGTAGCTGTATAAACTATTTTGAGAAGGGATTCCCCTTTGAAGTAATATGGGTTGGATAATATTTTACCCCAAAAACATTTGAATCGGAGAAATGATTCATGCATGAATTGTTTCTCAGATTTCTTCGGGCTAGTTTCCGTTTCGAATGCTGAGGCCAGAGATGCGGTTGGTAACCGCTGTCACCTCGCTAAACGTGGATGGGTTTGAGGTCCGTGTGAAAAATACTGTGACAATTTTTTGCTGTTTTTCTCAGCGAGTGGACACTGTATTGAGCTGAGACCTTCACATGTGACTTTTATTGTATCTTTCTTAATAATTTTGCCTATAAATCAGCATTATGGTGACAAAAAAAACCAATACATGACCCTACCTTTAAGAAAAAGTATCTTGGGATCTGCAGTTTGAAAAATCCCCTTCGGGGATAGACAAAGAAATTTTGATAATATATTTGTAAAAACATATTGCATTTTAGCTTGTCGCTTGTGCATTTTTCTGTGAAAACAACAGAAAGTTTTCACCATATACAAAATATCAAATTTGAAATTTTGCAAGATATTATCGTCAAGACTGTCAAGCGTACGCTCTCAATTTTAGGTTCCATTCAAAATTGTCGCTGCTGCAAAATTTCAAGCCAAACCTTTTGTCAACCGTTATTGCATTAAAAGGTACAAATCTAAAAGCCCATTTATTTTTTTCTTGAGCGAGGACACTTAATACATCTTGGATTCAAAGACATGGAAAACCTTTAGGTGCTTAAGTGAGGGCTTTTTTTTTACATATTTCTGTTCATATATTTTTTTGCAGAATTTAATATTAAGGTTAAACCTTTTACAAAAATTTGACCGCCCAAGTAGAAATGGGACATTTTGTGTGAATAAAATGGTACAATTGTCTGCACATTGCTCAAGCAGATTGCAATTTCATTTTGTCTTGGATGTCAATTCCGATTGAAAGCTCATACTTCTCCATTTGCCATCAGAAATCTGTGTTAAGAATTTGTCTGAACCTGTGCAAATTACAATATGATGACTAGGAAGAATTGTTCATTAAAGTAGGACTTTAACTAAAATCTTTCATACTAAACTGACTGTTGCATATTTGTGTTATGCTGTGTTCAGTTATTATTTTCATTGTATATTCAGTTTGTGCTAACACCATGTGTATACATACTGTATATCTACTTAACTGTGTAGATTTTGATCGAGTGAGCTCTTTCTGCAATAGGCTGCATTATTTCATAGTTCCCAGCAAAGGCCAATAGACAATGTAACCTGTGACATCATATGTATACAATAGAGCCACAGAGCCTAGACTTACTGCAGGCACAACATGTGCACACAAGGGAAGAAATATTAAATCTAACATTTCATTGAGATTGCACTGTACGATTTGTACGAACATTTGATAAGGAGAAAGGGGGCACATATTAAAACTTGTACTTCTTTTATTTTTATAACTCTTGCATTTATGTTGAAATTATGATACAAAATGTAAAATTTTCCATCTGACCAATGTGTAGTTTTTCGCCTGCCAGGAAATGCCCTGGAATGTACAAAGTCACTCTTTTTGCAAACAAAAAACTGCAATATATTCCACGACTCAGAGTGCACCAAGTGCTTAAATACAGGGAGTACTTTTGGTAATTACTCAACAAATTAATGACCATAAAAACTTACTTGGTGAAGAGCACTGGAGAGCTGTTGATACTCTACAACATTGTTAGAAACGACACCCTTTGAAGTAATAGTTTTAGAGAAAGAGGTAATTTTTAATCAAAAAATTTGAATCTGAGAAAGGCTTCGGGCTTGAGGCATTTGAGGCCTTTCTCCAGGCATCTGAAAGCACACAATTCTATGCGACAATGGTGGGTTTTTTCTTTTTTTCGCAACTTTGATGACCAATTGAGCCAATATTTTCACAGGTTGGTTATTTTAATGCATATGTTGGGATACACCAAGTGAGAATACTGGTCTTTGACAATTACCAAAAGTATACCCTGCCTTTAACAGCAAAACCAAATCGTCAAATCTAAGTGGTTACATTGTGTTGAGTTTAATAATTAGTGTTTTTCTGGTGTTTCTTTTTTGTCTTGCCTTAGGTGAATGCAGCAGCGGTCTTTGTGACGAGGGGATGTGTAGTAACGGCGGGTCCTGTGTCGCCCAGTCGGCTAGCCGCTACCTGTGTCTTTGCCCATTAGGGACTGCCGGACCCACATGCGAGAAGGGTAATAATTCAATCCCACGGCGTTGCTGACACACCAGTTTGCACTGAATGCTTAGTTAGCCATTCGGATACAGTCAAATTGAATTTGTGGCTGGGCGAGTTGTGTCAGATAAAAACTGACAAGTATTTAGAGTGCGTTACACTCTGGGGAAAGGAATGTGTGAAGTGTGCCAATTTTTTTTCTTTCTTTTTTATTTTAAAATGTGAAGTCTTCCGGAAATAATTGTAGCAGATTTTGTTTTGATGTGTGTGTTTGAGATCATGTTGATATGATGGAAATCAGGAAAGACTCTTTCATGCTTTCTGATCAAGTCTTCAAAGAAGGCCTTTGCTTTGATCGACAGGCAGCTTCAAATTCTTTTGCTCAAATAATAAAATTATGTTGTATATTTTACATGACTGTATTACTTAATGTCTAGAAAGAATCAAGATTGACAAAAAATTAAGATTTCACAAAGATCGATGCTTAGTTTAACAACTTTGCAAATTTCAACAGAATGCACACTATCCATTGATGCACACTATCTTTTGAGACATAATCCATTGAGATGTAATAGCATCCAAGCTTCAGTGATGAACTTTCGTTGATCCACAGATTGCACTTTCGTTTGCAATTTGGGAAATATAGGAAATTTCCAATTTGTATTTTCCTTATCCACTACTCATATCAGCAACATCTGTTGTTGATCCACTGATGCTGTGTATCGTATATTTGTACCTCATTCTTTAGTATATCAGTTGATGTTGTTTAAACAAATTTTCTGTAAAAACTGCACAAAATCCAAAACCTTTTAATTTTCCACATCAACAACAACATTGTTGTTGGTTAGCAAACTTGTTTTTGCAAATTATTATCAAACTGTCTTTCTTGTATGTCATAAATGTTTCAAAATCATTACTTTGCGATCAGTAACTACATTTTCTATATACACTGTATTTATTTGTTATTGTCTTAACTTCTCCACTAATTTTCCACAACATCCACACTTCATCATTATTTTTGTTGTTGTGGATCCACAGATGTACTTCTCCACATCCCATCTTTCAATGGATCCTCTAACCTCGTCCATCAAAGTCTCGGCAAAAATCACCTGTCCTTTCTGGAGATTGAGGTTGTCTTCCGACCCCACGAGCTGACAGGTGTGCTCCTCTACAGCGGACAGAAATTGGAACGTTCAGGAGATTTTGTCTCGTTAGGCATGTCTGACGGCCATGTTGAATTCAGATTTGATTGTGGATCAGGGCCAGCTGTACTAAGGTTTGTTGATAAAATACCCTAAATTGTCTTTTGATGGACGCCTTTTTTTCTCTCTGCTGTCTAAACAGGGGCTATATAAACCATCGTCAACCATTTTGAAGCCTAATGCTAGAAGCACTTGCTTCAAAATAAACTGTGACAGAGGCATAATCTAATATCCCAAACATTTTTTTTTCTACATGGGACTTTTTGTCCACCCTGCAATTAGCTTGGTTTGTCTTCATGCACATGAGAAATACATAGTACAAGCTAAGACCTTTATTAGGGTTAACTATGTTATAGATTTGACGATAAATTTCCCTATCAGTCGTTAGCTGAATTAATTGCAAACCTCTGAATTTATCTTGTCTGCTTGCAAACATCATCAAAGTGTTCAACTTCATTAATCAAAAGGTTTATTTAATACCAAAGAGAGTAAACCTTGGATATACTTTGTTTGAGGTGGTGATTAATACGGCTGATCCATTTTGGCCCAATAAAGCAGGTATGCTAAAAGAAAACTTTCTTAGCACAAGAAAAAATCTTGCTAGGCAGATGTGGTTTACCAGCTAAAAGTAATAGTGAACATGATGAGAATGAGGGAAATTCTTTTACGAACTTTGTTCTCTCCCTTTAATACAGAACCGCCGAGCCAGTAGCCATAAACGAATGGCACATTGCTGTAGCCTCGCGTACAGCTCGTGATGGCACCCTGCAAGTTGACAAACGGCCCGTCATCGAAGGGATGGCGGAGGGTGCCTTCACCCAGTTGACCTTTGCTGGTGACCTCTTCATCGGTGGTGTGGAAGACCAGGCGCACATTTCGCATAAGGCAGACATTGGAACGTCATTTGTTGGAGATATTCAGAAGGTGTGTTGCTGTAGATCCTGAAATCACTAAATCTGTTCATTAAGCCCCGCACCGCCCACCATAGCAACTTATCTTTCAGCAACGCCCTTGCGGGTGTAGCGCATACGACATGTACATGTATGTCTTGCTTAGCGTCACATCACAGACAGAGGGCTAAAGCAGAAATCCAAATGGTGGCAGACTGTTCATGTTTTTAACGCGATTTATATTGTCTGACTTTTGATGAAAGTTTGGGAGTCCATTCACAGTTGAGATTGGTTAATGCATTAAAAGGCACAGCTTAACACTAACCCTCTCTAATCCTTCAAAACCCTCTACGGGAAGTTGTCTGATTGCAGAGGATGACTGTAGGCCTTAATGATTATTAGCACTCTTTGGTTTGGGTGTATACAGACATATTTACCCAAATAGTATTGTGTCCACCATATCTCAAAATGGCTTAATGCTTATCACTTGGGCAGGCGTACCAATCTTAACAAAAAAGTCTAAACATTTTGGTGTTGAGTGACCATAGAGTGGAGGATAGTGGAATGAGGTCACTTGTGGGCAAGTGGGCCTCGGGAGTAAGGGTTGCATTGAAGCTTTTAAAAATGAAGTGCTTTTTTCTTATACATCATTGGAGGGTAAAACCTTAAAATATTTGTCCTGTTCCCCTGATGCAACTAGAATTATATTAGTGGAAACATTCAAACAATGTCAAAAACCACCAGTTTGGATACCCGTCTCCGGTGCTTTTCAGAAAGATTCGCGAAAAGCCCTGTTACTCATGTTACATTATATGTGGGAGCTCCATTTTGTATTGTTGCTTATGGAGGTATAACAAAGCAACATCCCACAAATGGCGTGAAAGTATTGTCATTTTGACGCACGCCGCCAACGGCAGAAGTGTTTCTAGTTTTTCAAAAACTTGAGGTTGGGGTTTAATTTTTTGATCGATAATTACATTTAAATGATAAACAAACACATTATAAACAAGTTTAAATAGCATTCCCATTAAAAAAAATGTTCGCTCAAGTAGCTGTTTAACAGACAGTGATTAATCAGTCAGGATTTATTTTTTGTGGATGTATAGGTGATCATTAACGACAGACCTCTAGATCTGATTGATGAAGCATTGCGAGGAGCCAACGTGATGAATGCTGATCATCCCTGTGTGGGTTACCCGTGTATGAACAGGGGAGAATGCGTCGCGCAGCATTCAACGTATTCTTGCCAATGCCCCCTGTGGTTTCAGGGAATCAATTGCGAAGAAGGTATGAACGTCATTCTGTTAGTTTACGATTCTCAACACACAACGGTGTATGGTTAAACACAAGTAGTAGTATTTATCCTGGAGGCAAATTAAAACTGTATTTAAATTAGATTTGAAATTGTTGCCTTTTATCGGATGTTATTCAAATTGTTATTATCTATTGGTGTTGATGTTAAATTTAAAACAAATATATTTGTTTGATTACGATTTTAGAGATAGAAAAAGAGGTGACGGTACCCTCATTTCAAGGCAGTAGCTACCTCAGGTTCACAAGTGACTGGGTCATGACAAAGTGAGTCCTCACATAGATTTGTAAACATTAATATACGTCTGAATATAGAAAAGTGCGTCTGGGTGATGTATACAGGGTCCAGTTTCATAGAGTTGCTGTAGCACAAAAATTAGCAAAAGCACAAAACAATATTGTGTTTCCCAGTAATAGCTACAAGCCAAAATACTATGTAAAATGGTGCCATTTGTGACTGGTTATGTCCTGATGATTTTTGCCCAGCAGAAATTTGTTAAGCAATATTTTCTGCTGAAGCAGCTCTATGAAAATTGGCTCGTGGGTCCAAGATCATAAAGCTGTTTAACACAAAAGACTGCTTAGCAATGAAAAATCTTGCTCATCAGAAACAGGTTACCAACCAAAATACTATGTAATGTATATTGTATGTGGGTTCCCTGCTAAATTTCTCTTAGCAGAAAATTTGTCTGCTTAACAGCTTTTTGAAATTGGGCATATGTTAATTTGTTTTTTTTCATTGTTTAGCTTCAAAGCACACAAGAAAGCTGAGCAGAAGAAATGTTGCTAAACAGAGATGGGTGCAACCAGGCGATATTTTGTGACATTGTTTGTATTATTGATTTACATGTTTTGCTTGGAAACGAGAATATTTTCAATACAAGCAATTTTCTTTGTCAAACTTGGCACTGAATGAAAAGCTGTACATGGTGACCACTGGTCATATTACAAGGGTTGCCCGAGGAGTGTGTTACACTGAACACATTCCATTATTCTTTGTCCATCTGCAGAGACCTTTACATGGTGACCACTGGCCATATTACAAGGGTTGCCTAACTAATGTGTTATATTGAGAACATTTGATAATTCCTTGTCCATGTACAGAGTCTTACCGGCCATATAACTAGTGTGTTATAGGCTATTCCTAGAACTTCCTCATCATATGGCGATCGTGCCTTTTCTGCTTGTGCTCCTAAACTTTGGAACACTTTACCTACATTAGATTCTGTAGTTCTCTTCCATTGTTTAAAAACTTGCTGAAAACTCATTTATTTAACTCCACATACACTTAGCTTGTAACATGTCTTAGACTATTCATTGTAAAATTGTCTTTTTATTCTATATTTCTCTTTGGTTGCTTATATGTTTTGTTTTTTGTTCTGCGCCTCGGAATAGGGTCTTGTACACTAGATAGATGGCGCATTATAAATGCATTATTATTATTATTATTATTATTATTATTACTATTACTGAGCACATTTTAGTTTTCTTTGTCCATCTGCAGAGACCTTTACATGGTGACCACTGGCCATATAACAAGGGTTGCCTAACTAGTGTGTTATACTGAGCACATTTGATTATTCTTTGTCTATGTACAGAGTCGGGGGGATGGACAACAGCATCCAACTTGAGTTCCGCACATGGAACTCAGATGGTCTGATTTTCTGGGCGGGACGTGATGTCATGAAACCAACCAGCGATTTCATGTCACTGGGACTCGATAACGGCATGCTCAAATGGAGGTAAAGAACAATCAATGTCTTCCTTCACGAGGACCGTGTTAAATGTTACCAAATGTTTTTTTTTTATGAAGAGTTTGGAGGAGATACTAACATAATGTGAGGAGGAACTAAGTCTCTTTTCAAAACCACATCTTCGGATTTGGCGCTGGCTGAGGCCCAGTCAGTCATTATGAAAATGTGCACTTTTGGTTTGGAGCTTCAAACAGGCAGACGGGGGCCTAAGCCAGAGGTCAAGCCAAAGCCATGGTTTAGAATAGGGCCTAAGTTTCTATAGACCTTACTTTTGCAAGGTCAATGGCTGTATTGTATTTTGCCAACCAGCGGTGGATAAATTAGGTGCAGACATTGGTGCAAATATTTATTAATTTTAAAAAACATAATAAATTGTGGATAGAAAACATTGATAAATCACGAGTCTGCAGAGAACAATAAAAAGATGACTCTCTTAAAACTCAAACTCTTGATAACATTTTCCAACCAGTTAACCAACCATTTGAAACCATCCCATTGCATGGGCTGTGTATGCTGGAAGTTTTGCACGGAACGAATTAAGTACACATGTACCGTGTAGATCCATCGAGGTAGATACACTCACCAAATGATATCATTATTGCAGGCTGGCATAGCTTATATATCATTCCAAACCACAGCGAGTCATTATTGAATGGACAGACAGTAGGAGGGTTGACTGTGTAATGTGTAGATGCATTCACCACATGATATCATTATTGCAGGCTGGCATAGCTTATATATAATTCAAAACCACAGTGGGTCATTATTGAATAGTCAGACAGTAGGAGGGTTGTCTGTGTACTGTGTAGATTCATTCACTACATGACATCAATATTGCAGGCTGGCATAGCTTATACATCATTCAAAACCCCAGTGGGTCATTATTGAATGGTCGGAAAGTAGGAGGGTTGACTGTGTACTGTGTAGATGCATTCACCATACGATATCATATTCCAGGCTGGCATAGTTTATCTGTCATTCAAAACCACAGCGGTACAATATGTTTCTCTTTAAAATTTGTATTGTGTAAATTTTTGATGTAAACAATATTTTTTTTAAAATCACCCTTGCAGTTTTAACTTGGGCAGTGGTCCTGTGTCAGTGCTAACCAATAAGACTTTCAATGATGGTGATTGGCATAAGGTTACCATCCAGCGAAGCAAAGCATCAGGGACAATTGTGGTTGACAAGGGAGAAGGCCACATGGCCTCGTCGCCTGGAGCAATGAAAAGCCTTGATATTAACAACGGCATTTTTCTAGGTGAGTTTTATACAAGTGACATTCACTGGGAGAACGTCACAAACTTTTTGCAATATTTTTGTGTGGCTAACAGAGATGCAACTTTTCTGACTTAAATTGGAAATCTGCTTTTTTTTAACCCCCAAGTTCCAATTTTTCTTTTTTTGGCCCCTAAATCAGGGTTTTTTCCCCCGATTTATACCCTAAAATATGTGGTTAAATCCGAAAAATTCAGAAAATGCTGCAAAAAAAGAAGAAGATAATCCTGTATGTACAGATGTGCGCGCATCACTTGCCTCTTCTACCAGTCGTCAGTATGTACTTTCTCTGGTTAAAAGCGCCATTTTTATGATACAGTTAAAGTATTTTTCGGCTGGAGATAAATTTATGCATTGACCCATGACCCGGGAGAAACTTGGAGACAATATGTGTCTAACGCACATGTGTAGAGAATCGTTGATGTTTGCTATTAACATTAAGTCTCAGATTATTTTTCTTGTATGTTTTTCCCGAAAGGCTATGGTTTCTAAACTGTCAAGATAATTTTGAAAATACTGAAAATTGTTTAAAAAACAATTGCAATGGCCAAAGGGTGGCAATGCATAATACTATCATTCACGGGTAAAGAAAAAAATCATCAACATTTCTGACGTGACTGATGCAAGGATTACTATTATTTGGAAGATCATTATTGTGAAGTTTAAAAGGAAAGACGCGACAAGCATTGTTATAATTTCATCACTTTTTCAATGAGTAATTTCCTCCCATTTACTCAACCCACGGTCCCACTACTGCTAGCAGGATTCACACTGAATACAGCACCGATGCCTGGGTCACTTTGCCCGAATTCTGGCCATTTCCCCAAATCTGAACATGCATTTTATAGAGTTAGATTTTTTCGATTTTGTTGTTGTCAATCACCAGTTGCATCTCTGGCTTAAAGGCACTGTACACGTTTGGTAATTACTCAAAATATATATTAGCATAAAAACTGACTTGGTAACGAGCAACAGAGAGCTGTTTATAGTATAAAATATTGTGAGAAACGACTCCCTCTGAAGTAACGTGGTTTTTGAGAAAGAGGTAATTTCTCACTAAAATAATACAAACTTCTTGCAAGAAGTTTTTATTCCTTTCTGAAAGCACACAAATTTGTACAACAAGGGTGTTTTTTCTTTCATCATTTTCTTGCAACTTCAATGACCAATTGAGCCCAAATTTCCACATGCTTGTTATTTTATGCATATGTTGGGATACACCAAGTGAGGACACTGGTCTTTGACAATTACCAAACGTGTACGATGCCTTTAAGCAGATCTTTGAAACTTTCCCCAGGATTTCTGAAATATGTCCCAGATAACTCCAATAAGCAACACCATGAATGAGGGCCCAGTTGAGGACAACAAATGTCCATCTTCCCCAATAATGTTGCCATCTGTCAGCAGGAAATCATCCAAAATATGTTCAATGGGAAATTGACTTCCTTTGCACATGTTAGTCATAAAAAAATAGTTGATGGGAACTCAACAGTCTAGCCGAGCTTTTTATGGAAACAACCCCACCTTGACAAACAAGACATGACCACAGTAATGGTTTCCCCATATGATATTTTTCAGGAATGGAAATTTGAAAAATTTCTTTGAGTCAAGTTCAGGGTGAAGTGAAAGTATGCGTCATTTTTTCCTCTGGATCTATAAAAATATTTTAAGGTCCAATGTTGGATTTGGAAAGTGGGTTCAATCTCTCTTTTGAAATATTTTGTTTTGAAGAAATTATCAGAATACTTGAGAAAAGAGCTGGGAACAACATACTTTGGTAATGACCCCGAAAAAACATTGTGTATTTTCTGTCCGAAAGCTTACTTGTTATGAAGATGGTAATGGTTGTAAGTATCCTGTGAAATTATTTCGTCTGAAATGTCCCCGTTGATTAGAAATCAATAAAAACATTTGAATCTGAGATACGATTCATGCATGAGTCGTTTCTCAGATTTCTGAGGGTTTGTGTCTGTTCGTGAATGCTGCGGCCAGAGATGTAGTTGGTACCTGCTAACACCTCGCTAAACTTGGATGGATTTGACTTTCTTGTGAAAATACAGTGACAGTTTTTTTCTGTTTTCTAAACAAGAAGACACTGTATTAAGCTGAAACTTTCACATGTGACTTTCATTGTATCTTTATTGATAATTTTGCCAATAAATCATCATTACGTTGACAAAAACCAAACGATGACCCTACCTTTAAGCCGCAACAATAAGCTCTGAAGCAATAAATGACTTAAACTAGCAACAAAAAGTTAACAGCCGCAATTCCATACCATTTTATATATTTTGGATTGGTTCCCTGTTTGTATTTACTGAACAGAAATTTGTTCTGCAATATTAACTTGCCGGCTCTCCACATGTACCAACTGTGGCCTCCTAACAAAGATATTGACAAAATAGGGAGACCGCCAACATTAGGGCTACATAGCTCAGTTGGTAAAGCGCTGGTATCTTAATCCGGAGGCCGCATGTTCAAGTCCTGCTCTAGTCAATTTTTCTTTGTTCAACCCAAAATTTAGAAAAAGATAGGACAGAAACTCAAATTCATGATGTAAGAAGGACTGTATTTAAATTTAATCTGTCAATTTAAATTTGTAATGAGTGATTCAAGTGAAGTGTGTATAATTTGATAGAATCTCCTCATTTGCCTCAAAGTCTTGCCTCATTATGGACTCCAGTCACTTCATTTGCTTCTTATTCACTCACGCATCCTTTCCAAGATCCTCCACCTTACATTTCAATTTCATCAAAGAATTGGGGCCCTTTCATCTAAAGGACCCGCTCAACGAATAAATACCAGCAATACACCTCAATTTGCTGATAAAGACTTTCTAATTATTCCGACTGTCGAGCCTGAATCTTTTGATGCATGTGACTTTCATTTTCCTGGTCTGCAATTACGGAACTGTATCCACCTTTCGTGCCAATGAGGCTAACACCATTTCATGTCCCTGTTGAAAGACCGAACACACTTCTTCAAGTATTACACATTCAAAGTGCAAGACGTTCTTGTTTGCATCAAGTACTATGCGGCACGTCAATTCCACTGATGGAGGACGCTATTTTCCATTTGATATCGTATGAAATTGTATCTGATAACAATTTTTGTTTGTTTCTTTGCAGGTGGCATGAAAGATATTGCAGAGCTGTCTTTCAAACGATACACAGTTGGTTTACTCGGCTGCATACGTAATGTCCTCTTGGGTGGCGAGATGCTTAATCTATACCAAGATCCCTCCGAAGGACGTAATATTAATCACTGCACTTAAAATAAAAACAAAAAATTCAACTGTGGTTTCTCATTTTCCCTTTCTATTTTTTGTTGTCGTATTATTTTACTCTTATTAATGTTTTATTTGTGTGTGTTTTTTGTTTTTGTTTTTATTCAATGAGTAAGTGTTGTTCACATTTTGGAAAATTTCTCGTCTGCCTGTGACACACAATAATGGTGCAAGTTGAAAGTGAGTGTATACTCATAAACATTGTATTTAGTAATAAACACTTTTTTATAAAAAAACACATCTTTCTTATTAGCTATGACAATTGGTGTTGGACACTTTCGAAATGTTGGATTGAATACCTATGATCTCATAAACGATCGTTAAAGAAGTATTTTTCCGTAAGGTTGAGAAATGTTTTTAAAGAATTTTTAGGTTTTGGGCGTATTCAAAAATGTTTTTTTTTAATATTGTAAATGATTAAAAAAATATTGTTTTTAAAGTATGAGAACTGTATAGACCTTATGCATTAACGTCATCATGCATGGTGCACAGGATTGGCCAATAAACAACCTCCTTTTAACCTCTAGGCGAGGGCGCCTTGCTCAAATGACTTCATGTGCGTAAGGTCTATAAAGAAGTTTATAAAGTCCCAGGATTTTGAGAGCCAAACTGTTGATGCTATGTTGTTCAGAGTTGACGCAACTGTTTAAAATTGCAGTCAAAACTTTTAAATAGTGCCCTCGCTTGATGATACATAACAGTACTTTAACCACGCCATGTTCCCCTCCTGTAGTGGCACCAAATTTTCTCTCACTGCTATTTTTATAAAGTTAATACACTTTAAGAAGTTGTTTGTACTATTGTCCGTGTCCATGATATTTGCATCATATTTTTTCTTCTTTTGAAGTTAACAAAATGTATTCTTTGGTTGTAGCGTACCCGCATCAATGTATTAAAGTGAGATAACTCAATATTTTTAATCAGTACAAGAAATAAAAATGTTGATGTATGTTTTTGTAATCAAAATTGCCCTTTAAAGGAAAAGAATATTTTGGATCTGGACAAGTTTTTGTTTGTTTTAGTGTTTGTTTGTGTTATTTTTTTTTTTGGGGGGGGCAGGGGTTGATGGGATTGTGAGCATTTGGGCCAATTTTATAGAGCTGTTTATTCTCACAAATGTACTTGGCACAAACAAGTTTTACTCAAGAAAAAACAGGTTACCAGGCAAAATTGCCATGGAACATTAATGTAAAGCAATTGTTCTCTGTCAAGCAGCTCTATGAAACGGGGCCTGGTGGTGGTTTATTCAACTGAAGGTACATATACTTTTCATATTCAACCAATAAATGTTCTGTAATTTTATGCCATTACAACCATTTTCTACTATTTTTTTTAAAGAAAAAAGTAATAATACTATGCCTTATAAATGTAAATATCATTATCAGTTTGGTGTTAAGATTTTTTGTAAAAATAATGTAAGTGGTTTTTAAACACTCCAATAAGGAGACACACAACCTGTGCTTTTTGTAGTAACACATATCTTCAGCATTATAGATATTTACCATGCGGCAGCCATCTTTGTTGGGTACCCAGTATACTTGAATACATGTAGTACTGAGGTAATTTCTTTCGAAAAGGGACCAGACTGGGACCGTGAAGCTTTGGCTTATTCACAGTTTACACCTTTCTAAATTTTAATCACCATTGACCTTCATTGTGTAGAATATATGGGCTTTGAAAAATAAAAAAAATAATCGCATACAAATCCTTTTTTTTTTTTTATGACACAAGCCCAAAATAGAAGTATTACCAACTTTAAGTTGGAGACGTTCGTAGCTGTGCATGATATCTTCTGCGTTATCACTGTGTCCAATCATTGCAGTGCATTTAAAAGCTTAGAATTATGTCTGTTTTTCTCATTGATGGCTGTCAATAGCTTGTCAGCTGCAAAAAAATCCTGTTATCAAAGGAAATTGTTTTTAAAGAGTGTCTGAAAAAAATGTCTCCAGACGTAGTCGGCAATCTTAGTTTTCAACCTACACAGGAATCTTTGTAACTGAGTGGAGGTTGAAGCTAATAATTTTTTGTCAGGTCCCTTTTGTATATCAGTGCTATTATCATCGCAGCAAATGGGGAATCTGACAAAGATGGCTGCAGCTATTGATCAAACCATTCTGGGCTTGATTTCACAAAGTTCTAAGATTGATCTTCAGATCGGTATCAATGTGTATCAATCTTAGTTACTAAGTGTGACAATACAAATGTCACAATACAAATTACAGTGGTAAGAATGACACCTCATCTTAAGATGAATCATAAAGTTTGGTGAAATTTGGTCCGATATCACAAAGAGCTAAGATTAATCTTAAGATGTGTAGTTACTAAGCAAAGTGTGATGTCACAATACAAATCATTATGGTGATAACGACAACTCATCTTAAGATGAATCTTAGTGTTTTGTAAAATCGAGCCTAAACTGCACTCACAAGTTCATAAATTGTACTCCCTTTTTCATAAAAAGTCAAAAATAGTAGTTTCTTTGGTGAAACCAAGTGGCCCTTCTGTCCTCTTCGTTGGCCATTTTGAATTTTATTTTTCATTGACTGAGAAAAAGCCCCAAAATGACAGCTGCAGAATGAAGGAGAGTGACTTAATACAAACTGGCGTTTTTATTCAAAAAAATATTTTTCCTCAGATTTAGAGATTGTCTTTCTTAATTTGTTTCAGACTGGAACTCGTCCTGGGTTTTTTAAAGTTTTTTTTTATAGAAAATAGGAGACTGTTTGAAGGCTTAGAAATGTCTTTCTTTCTAACTCGTTTTTTTACAAAATCCACATAATTAATCATTCATGTTTTTGTGGATTGCATTGAAGTGTTTATCCTTTACAAGTGAACACATTTGAAAAACATTTATTAATTTATTTTTGTTGATAATATTTTGTTACTATGTTCAAAGCGCCATCAGCAGCATGCTGATAAAAATTTCACTGTTGAAAAGTTGTTTTTTTAAGATTCTGGTCGTTTCAATTTTTTTTTTTTTTACTCCGTTTCTTTTTAAGTTGGTAAAAAAAAAGTACTTACACAATTTCTATTTTGTAGACTTAAACAATGTTTTATAACTTCACCTGTTGTTAATTACGAGTTATTGTATCCAATATATTATTCTATACAAAATGTAAGAGTCTGAATAATGTATTTAATTACATACGGGCGTCTTTTCAACAGCAACATAAAATCTTTATTTTATTTACGGTATCATGTTTAAAAACAAAAGTGTACATATGGACTTTTTTCGCTCATGTTTAGCTGAAGGTACTAGTGAAGGCTACACATTGCATAACCTTTGCTCGCTTGCCACTTTGTAATAATGTTCTTACCGTGCTGTACATTACTTGCTTGTATACTGGGGTTGATTTCACTAAGGTCATAGACTCATCTTAAAGGTGTATTACATATTTGGGGGTTTTGGGAGAGTCAATTTTGTCGCGTCAGTGCAACAAGGTCGTACGTCACATTTTCGGTGAAATTGAGTTAGAATATACAAAAGGTGCTTTATTTTTGTCTGAATAAAACCTGTTAAAGTTACAACTTTGTCCAAAAAGTAATTAAAAAGTTACAGGTCATTAACAATAAATGGCGTCATAATTCGTTAATGTGTTCCGAACAACAAAGTCATATCTCACACATACGACCTTGTTGCACTGAGAAATATCATATAAAAGGGCTTATCTACAGTTACTATTACAAATGTCTTCATAACTCATATGTACAAGTGGACTTGTCTTAAACAACCAGCGACTGTGTAAAACATCCCCAAACCTTAAAAGTGATTTATGTAAAACAACTGAAATTGGAGTTACGACCTCGATGCACTGAATTGTTGATTTATTTTCATCCACTATAGTTTACAATGTAAACACATCATACCACCAGCCTGTGAAAATTTCAGCAAATAATATTAACAGTAATAATAATATGTATTTATGATGCATTTTTCAAGCCGAGTGGGCCTCTCAAATCGCCTTACAATATCATTACCCCTGTTCATATGGCTTTAAACTTTCCTAAAACCATCATAACTCCTTGGGTGGCATGGTTGGCTAGTACATAAAGCACTTGCCTCTCACCACTGTGGCCCTGGTTCGAGTCCCGGCTAGGCCATATGTGAGAAGTATTCGTTCTTTCCTCTGCCATGTGGTTTTCCTCCCTCCAGTAAAATCAAATCTTTTCGATCTTCGATCTCTGGCTGTGCGATGTGATCATGTATGGGTCGTTGTGGCTGGCTGCCAAAGGTCCCCTGCATACCTGCTGCTCGAACACGCGTCCTTCGCAATTCAGGTTCTCAGTGGTTAAGGATGATTACCTCCCAAAATATGATGATGATGATACAGCCCAGGTTGCTAATCATTCACAATCTCTACCCTCCACCCTCATAGGTACCCATTTACTCCTTGGTGATGAGGGTGCAATTACAGTCGAGTATTTTGCTCATTGACACAAGTGTCTTGAACCCATAATCCCGTTATTCAGCCACCAGATCTTTATTTCAGTTTGCTATATCGCTCGGGTAAGACACATCAAGATGGTCCAGTTTTAAACACGTCGAGATGGTCCAGTTTTAGATACGTCGAGATGGTCCAGTTTAAGATAACATTACTGGGCATTTTGCACATCTGCTCTAGAATACAGGGGTCATGGGTAGGAATCCCACCATAGAAGCCTGTGGATTTTCTGCAGGTACGAAAAAAGCAACGGTTTTATACAGTCCTCATTTTTTTTATAATTTCTTTTCCCACAAGCACGTTTTTATCACTTATGTCTGTAAAAAATGAAAAAGAAAGTTAACATGTCTGGGTTCTTTTAAAAATATTGGTGGAGAAAAGTTGATATGAAACTGGAATTGTGGTTTCAAATACAACAACATTGTGTGTAGTTTGTGGCAATGAAGTTGTCAACCACGTTTGTTAGTTTAGTTTTCTTCAACTGACTTTGTACACATGTGAAGACCGGACATTTCTGCAATGTACTAGATACTAAGTTCTTTCTAACTTAAGACCCTGCAGAGGGAAAGGTATTTGTTTTGATGGCCATCAGTAAGCAGAAGACAGTAGGGACAAGGGAAGTATGGGGAGACAAACAAGGGACATCAACGCCTACAAACTGAACTGATTTGTTCCTTTTTAAAGTACTTATGAATCCCTAATGTTTTAAATACATTTATTTTGTTTTCCCGTTGTTATCATAAAAAGAAGCCTGCATTTGTACATTAAATTTTTTAAAAGAGAAAATGAAAACATATTGTGTGGTGTATTATAACATGTAGTCTTGTCTAAAACCAGGATCAAGGATTACACTCGACAAGAAATCAAACTTAGGTTTAAAAGTTTTATTTTTCCATGGTGGCTCGTAATGGCTCACATAAACAAAGACATGATGTCACAATTGTAATACCCATGGTAGAGCATTCCCTCAAATGCCAAGTAATAGTTAAAACTTTGCCATAGTATTCCAGCAACTTTATTCAAATGAAATTTAAACATGGTTGTACTGGGTACCACTGTGAAAATGCTTCTAACAATGAGTACATGTGTAATTTGAATAATTTCTTTACGACCGCCAGTGCTATCTGACAACAAATTGCAACGGAAAAAGTTTCACAGTAATTGCAATGAGTTAATACAAAGGAAGAAATGAATCTTCTTGTTTAATTAGTCAAATGAGACCCTCTGGTGAGCGGCAAAAATGCATAGGTGAATGAAATTTAGTTTGGTGGGTGTCTTCATAAACCGTTAAGTTACTGAGCATACTTTTCACTGATTGACCCAATTCCCCTGTTGCCATCAAGCAATACATCTTGGTAGCGCCCTTTTGGGGAGTTGGATTCCCCCGTCATGCTCGTGTGTTACCGTGTAGGGTGCTTTTAATTTTAAGGCAACGTGCACACAGTTGGACGCACACCTTTACATGCAATTCTCGTATTTTTGACCGCATGAGGGCATTTGTGCACCAATTTCACATGATGAAAAACAAGTAAACAGTGGATTTTTTTATTGTTGTTAATATTATGTTGATGTATTCGTGATTGATGCAAGAAAACTACGTACAGGCAATTAAGATAAGATGAAACTGTAATTGTGATGCAAGACATTCCCAGAGCTGTGTATTAAGAGAGTTGCGACATAGAGGGACCAGTTTTCTTCGGTCACGTGGTTGCTGGACGCCATTTTGGGTCCAAATACAGCACAACCCAATGGGCAGACTAGTCCGGCACCCTGTATTCGCCCATGTGGGGTTTTTTTACACAAAATGGCCTCTAATCGCAAGTTGTCGCAATTCTCTGAATATATTGCTCTGGACATTCCCTTATGAAAGCGCCCTCATGCGGTCAAAAATATGGTCAATTTGACTCCCAAAATGGCGGACTATGGGCACACAGTAGCTGCATGTGACATCAGTGCAATGGGTCATCAATACAGAAAACAAAAAATTAAATAAATAATGAAGTTAAATTCCCCTCTATAAACAAAATATTGAATACAATACAATTAATGACCCTACCAAATAACAAGCTCAAACTTTGGTAACGGAACTGCGATACGTTTTAAAACAAATCAGAATAGACATTTTGTATTCATGCAGTCAAAAGTTTTTATGCCACAACATTTATTTTATACAAATTTCCCCAGATAAGCTGAAAGATACTCTTTGTACACACCCTAAATCAGAATGTATGTTTCCGAAATGTCCAAATAGTGTAAACATTGATAGAAAATCTCTATAATAGTACAAATGAGTACATTATATCTGCTGAGTGTAGATTTCAAATTAACCATCGATGAATCGTATATCATTCTGAAGAGAAAACCTTATTCAAACCCTCGTTTTTAAAGGGTGTGCACAACATTGGTAATTGCCAAAGACCTGTATCCAAACTCGATGTGACCCAACATATACATGAAATAACAAACCTGTGAAAGTTTAAGCTAAATCGGTCTTCGGAGTCATGAGAAAACAGTGAAAAACCCCCCTTATGTGTTTTAACTTTTTCTCAAACATCGGAATTTATCCTGCAGGATAAATACTATTATTTTACTCATTTTGTAAAAACTATGGCATTTCAAGCAAAACTATTTCAAGGGAAGTTTTCTACCGTGACCATCTTCATACCATGTAAGTTATGTGCAAATCTGTGAGCATTTATATTTTCATTGTTACCAATGTTGTACACACCCTTTAAGAAACATCATTAAACCAACCTGTGAACAAAATCCACAGAAAAAGGCAAACAGATTTTTCCAGAAGACAGTGTAATGGTTAAATGTTTTGTTACATGATATATATATACTTTATCCATTTTTTGTGCCATGCATAGCAACAATTATAAGATCAGATTTATACAAACTTTTCTCAACGATGACTGCGTTTTTGCCACAAATATATTTTTAAGTATGGTTTGTACCAGTACCAACTGTGCAGAAGAATCCAAGGACTTTCAAATGGCATTACTGGGGTGTACCACTCCACACACTATGCCAAGTGTAAATATGTTACCTACTCAGGGCTTTCCAACCAATGGTGTTTTAGCAGCTGCTGTACAAGCCAGGGAATGCTCTTAACTTTTTCAGTGACTAGCCAGAGGGAACTTATTGTTTCTCTAGCTAGCAAGCCTTTTCACCAGTCAATATTTCATGTTAAAAAAGAGTTGCTTTTCAACATTGAAATAGCCAGTCGGACCACTTGGACAGAATTCGGACTGGTCCTTGATGTCAAATTTCATGACCGTGCTGACCGCAGAGTTCTGCGCTTTACAGCACCCTGTAAAGCGCATAATTATATGGGCCGTAAGCACAGAATTCGGCAGTAAGCAGAGCCATGAAATTGCACCAAGGTGTTTTAACTAGCATTTGGCCGCTGTTTTAGAAAGAACACTGTCAAAAAGGTAAGCATGGACGTGTACAAAAAGATGATGCTATCACAGCAATGGTGGAAAACACTGGCCTTTGGATTATGTTTTGTATGCCAAGCGAGCTTTAAGATTAACCATTGTTTTAAAGTAAGTAGTCCAATTATAATCCCAAACTGTACCATGCTGTTAATTCAAATAAAATACTTGATTTATGTAAAAGTTATTCACCCACTGCCAAGGAGCTGTTACATGTAACTGACTTAAAATATTCATGAACAAATTTCATTGAATCTGCCAATCACTTTGCTTTTAGTAACACATTTTCCCATGCTTTAATAAAACTTTTGTTACATGTGTCTTTTTTCCCTTTTTTTTTGCACCAAAACATTCTTACAATTAATAAGTAATAATCTTTCTGTTAGTATTTTACAAGTATATTACACACACATGTCAAAAATTCCACTTCGGAGGTGGAACCTGATGAATTTTAAGTCAAATAAATCACAATAATGACATGATCATAATCATTAGGCCGGAAATCCATGTGTAGGGATGCATTTATTACACCCCAACCCCTAATTTGTGTAAAATATTTATACGCCATTGATTATTGTAAGTAATAACTATTTCATGAGTAAAGATTTCCCTCACAGGAAACAGCTGTAGACAAGAGTCATATGCTGGACACATTTCATTCTGAGGCTTGACCAGGTACCAGTGGTCTGGGCCCAGTTTCATAGAGCTGCTTAAGCAGTAAGTATTGTTTATGTTCCAGCTAAGCAGAAATCAGCAGGATACCAATCACAAATGGTACATGTGGCATATGATAATTTGGTTGGTAACCTTGTAACCTTATTCTGGTAAGCATCTTGTTGTGCATAAGGAGCTCCATGAAATTGGGTCCTGGTGGTCATTCTACTTCCAGCCACATGAGAGAGCACAGCCATTTCCTCCATGCTTCAACTCAAAGTTTCCATCTGTTTTCTCAATTGCAGGTATGTTGAATTTTATATCTATTTTGCTAAATGGTTGTAGTAGTTTAATGTATGGAAATTATGGTTTACTTGTAAATTCAGTTTACTTGTAAATCAATCTTGATTAATCTTTATTATTCATTTTAAAATTACTTTTTCTAGAACATGTTTCTAGAGTGGTTAAATATTGATGAAGTTTTTAAGGAATTTCAAGTTTGGTTTTATAAGTTTTGAGCATCCTTGTCTGGAGACAAGGTCAGGCAGGAAATGCCTAAGAAAAAGCGGGGACATGGTCCTCCTACTCCTAGTTATTTTATAGTTTACACATTTTGATTGCTTTGCTTGTTTAATTGACGGATAATTTCATCTTTTTGCTTTGTATGTTCTTATGTTCCTTGAAATTGTAAAAGTATTAGAAGTCCCAATCATGTGAGATTTCTGGTCATATTTTAAATGGTATTACTCGACAACATTTGGGCTTATAATTTATATTGTAAGTTGTTAGAATTTTAAATGTTTTTTTTTCCAGCTCTTTATAAAGCACGTATAAACATTGGTAATTTTCAAAGACCAGTATCCATACTTTATGTGACCCAACATATAAACATGTACATGAAATAACAAACCTGTGAAATTTTAAGCTGAATCGGTCTGCAGAGTCATGAGAAAACAGTGAAAACCCCCATTATTATTTTCAAACATCGGGTTTTGGAAACGCAAGATAAAAGCTAATGGTTTTTACTCATTTCCTAAAAACTATAGCATTTCAAGCAAAACTATTTCACCATGACCATCTTTATACCATGTAAGTTATGTGCAAATCTGTGAACATTTATATTTTCAATCTTACCAATGTTGTTCACACCCTTTAACTCAGGAGTATAAAACATGTCCCTCTAATTTAACACTCTCCATAGACTAAGCGCATGAACAAATGTGAGGACATAAAACTTCCCTTTTGTGTTTCTTTGTTCTACTGTCCCCTCTCTTCTGATAATACCATGACATGTACACTTGTACAGTACACGTGTACACAACACATGATTGACACATGGATTTCCGGCCTTGCATTTCTAATCATCATTACAATCAGTCATTTTTTTTAACCATCAACCTTCTCATCATCATACAATATTTTCAAATCATATCTACCTAAACGTTTTAAAAATTCTTCACCATCAACTTTACCATCGCATTTTTATTAACAAAAATGTAAATCTGAAACACGCTCAAAGCGACAGCTTTTGTCAAATATCGTTTGCATTCTCATATTTATCGTCACACACAACAAAAATGTCATCCCTGCATTCTCATAGCTTTTATCCAATGAAAAAGCTCATCAAAACATGTACATCCCAGAGCCTATTAGTATTACATGCTTCTTGCAGACTCATATTACATACTAAGTAAAAAATTAATGAAAATCTACCAATCACAGACATAACCCTTTGATACGAACCTTGGTTCTTTCATACCTTCTAATTTTTAAAGATCAAAGTACATGAAGCTAGAAAACCAATTCTACTTTTCATATATATCATCGCAACATGCCAAGAGGGAAAGGTCTGTGATTTGTAATACTGAAATCTCCACTATATGCATGGGCACAAGATGGCACTATTTGTTCCCTCAACAGTCATTGGTGACTTTTTATCATAAATTAACAAAAATCCCCTGTCTGAAGTTATACCTAGAAACAGAGAGTCCAGATTATTTGCTTTCTTGAATCAGATAAATTGTATCAGAGGTTGCAGTAATTTTTCCCATATTAAAGTTTTAAGTATTCCGGTCATTTCTACTTTCTGTTTGACATGGGTATAATCAACTATAGAAGCCTGGCTGGTAGAGCAGAATGCAATACCTTCCCAACTTAGCTGATGCAAACAACAACCATTGAAGTAGCCAAAGTCACACAACTCAGCACAGCCAAAGTCTAAAAAGGAAATGGCTCAAAAACGGTTGGAAGAGCACCAGCCAGAGCCGAGGACAAAGCCTGGGCTTGATTCAGACACGGAGATACCCCCCCCCCCCAATAAACTGGCCAACATACATACACATAATGGAGATCTCCACAAGTGAGGTATCTATACTAATTCTACAGGCACTTCAATTGTTTAGCACCCAGTGCCGTTATCTCTAGCTCTCTAAACAAGAGACCTCACTCGACCCCAAACAAATATTCAAATAAATACCGTATTATTTACATTTTTTTATCAATATCTACTGGAAGTATAGTTTAATAAAATGCTATGCCAAATAAACAGCAGGATGAGCATGGGCTGTAACAAAAGTATATCAATGGGTTTGATGTGTCAACATGGTGTACTTGTTTTCATTTCCAAGGATAGAGTTTATTTATAGTATTATTAGTATTATTATTTTGTTAATAGGTACGGATCTTAACTCTGTTAATCATTCATCTACAAAACACATGAATGAGTTTAACCATAATTTCTGATAGCCAATGAAACCTTAAGGCAAGACCAGCTCGCCAATACTACAGGTCTTAAAAACCTAATCCCGTCTTTGAGTTGAATTTCTCTTCATTTTTTTATTTCCTATTAATCAAATTTGTTTAAAAATGTTGTAATTGTCAACCTCTTCAACTCATCATGCCAAACTCTTTTTAATGTCTACTTCTGTGGCTGATGTCATAAAGCTGCCGTCCCAGACCTTCAATGGTATCTTTGTCAGAATCCCTGTGTACCCATTGATCACTGATCACTGAAAATGTAGCTGAATTTCCAACCTCGTTCCCAGTGGTGTATGATCTCGCCGCACCATTTTTTTTTTCTTTCCCTTGCTCCATTGTAACCACTGGAAGTTTGACTTTGAAATATCCAAATATATTTGATATTTTAAATAGTCCTGTGGTTGATCCTTGCTGTGTTAGAGACTACGCAGAGTGCGCTGTCAAAAGACGCATCAAGTCAAAGAGCAACTGGTCACCTCTCATTCTGTATGCAGTTTAGGGTGACCACGTAAAAACGGGATTCATTTTAAGTGTATTGCGTCAAAATAACTGTGTCACTTTTGGTTAGCCAATCAGCGTTGATTTTCAGTGCTTCCCTTCCAGGGGTTAGTGATGAGAATTATCTATACGGCCAGCTGCCCATGGTAACGAGGCTGCTGAATTTCTCATTTCATGAAAAGGGCCCAGACTAATTTCGCCTTTGAGCCTCTATTTGGTTACAGTGGTTTGATGACAAATTAAATGGTTGCTCCATGACAATTTTTGTTTTAAATAGAAAGCAATCAATCATAACTGTGGCCGAGCGGTTTAGTGCATCAGACTCAAGTTCCGGTGGTCAAGTCATCACGGTTTCGGTTCAAATCCTGGTCATGACACTAACTATAATTGCTTTTCTTCACCCAGGGGTAAATGGGTACATGTGAGGGCAGAGATGGTTCTTGTGATTGATTTAGCTTGGTGCACTACATATTTGGCAGCACAGGCTGTATACTTCCAAGCGAGCTGAGATGGTTTAAGGAATGAATGGCCCAGTGACCAGGTGTAATAATGTTGGAGTGCCATGAGTGTCACCGAGTGACGGATTCAAGCACTATAAGAATCCACTATTATAAACAATTTGTGATGATTGGGATGCTAATATCCTGTTTCTTCTTTATAGCAAAAACAATTCTGAGCTTAGCAAATTTTCGTTCCTGGCAGGTTACCAAATTGGCCACAATTTTACCACATGTAAAAAGTACGTCAAAAGCCTTTTGGGGAATGTGAAATATATCAAAAGTCTTCTTACAGAAAAATAACGAAAATTCTCGCAAGAATGCTTAGAATTACATTTCATGGTTCATCGTTGTACCCTGTTAACTGGACAATTGCACGTATTAAAGCATCGCTTTGAAGTTGTGGACAACTACTATGTAATAAATGAGAACACAAAATAAACCTATTTCTAATAAATACATGCAAAGTTATCCACTAGATTTCCAAACACTTCAGAAAACTCAAATTTTAGTTCAGGCAATTAATTGTATGTACACTTTTGGTAGGAGTTTTGTATTGCGAGGTATTTTGAATACATTTCATAATTTCCATGGACAAACTAATAATAACTAATGAAGAATATTTATCGAACTAATTCATTAACATAAGGGTAAGAGCTTGCGCATGTTCTCCTGAAAAAAGAAAAAAAATAACAATAATAATACTTATCAACACAAAATCATTATCATTAGTATCATTTACAAATGACCCAAATAACCTAAAAACCATAATAATTAACACCTATTCTTTGGGAAATATTTCGGACCTGAGATATTTTTTTTTTAAACTCTTGTTCTCCAATGAGTTTTAAAAGTCAAATTTACAGACGAAATTTATCTTTTTAATCTCACTGCAAAACTTAACATAAAATTTTACATTTCTTACCTCTCAAGACTCAAATTACAGGCAAATGTATATGTACAGGCTTGTAAGGTCAAAATATGAAATTTGAGTTGTACTTTAACCCTTTCATGCACCATTTATTTTAGTAACAAATTGATTATATGGACACATTAATTGTTTATTCGGTTTTTTTTGCAAATGGTGACCCCCCCCCCCAAAAAAAAATACAAAAAAAACAAACCAAGTTCACTATAGCACCCTCAAGAGTCCTCTTTCCCATTCTGAAAACTGAGTGGTCATGTGATCTTTATTTTTCGTTTTACAACTATTTTTCTGAAGGGATTTAAACCCCGGCGTGTGAAAGAGTTAAAGCAAGCGTTTCCAAACTCAATGAGCCTCATGTAACACTACATCAGGGCACAATAGTTATTTCATTCTGGCAGTTCAAACAAACAATGTTTTACAAAGAAGATTTATTTAAGACAAATTTTCAAGATAAAGCTTATATCAATCCATGGTATTCAATAAGTACCGTAACTGAGCGAAGTCTTTCGGTTATGTATAAAGTTAAGTCATAGTTAAATTTCAGTATTTTTTCTCGAGCCTAATTTTTCTGGTATGGAACCAAAGTCATGCCAGTGCACATAGGGAGGCAAAAATGCCATTCTGCTGAGAAGCTTCTTGGGTTGGTTTGTTTTGTTTTGTTTAACACACTTACAACATATTTTTTAAACCAAATAGATTTCTCATAGTGCACGTACATTCATTACAAATTTGGCCCAAAAGAGTAGCTATGGATTGTGATATACATGTTAAGCATCGCTGGGCTAAATTTCACAAGACATGCTAATAGCAGAAACAAGTTACCAGCCAAACTGCTATACAATATAAATTTCATATGACTGGTTTCCCGCTTATTTTCAAACAAAATAATAACTTAAAGGCAGTGTGTACTTTTGGTAATTACTCCACAAGTTAATGACCATAACAACTTACTTGGTGGTACAGAGCACTTGAGAGCTGTTGATGTTATAAAACATTGTTAGAAACGACCCCTTTGAAGTAATGTAGTTTTAGAGAAAGAGGTAATATTTCACTCAACAATTTTAATCTGAGAAAGGCTTCAGGCATGAAGCCTATCTAAGGCATCTGGAAGCACACAATTGTATGCAATAAGGATGTTTTTTCTTTCATTATTTTCTTGCATTTTCGATGACCATTGAGCCCAAATTTTCACAGGTTTGTTATTTTCTGCATATGTTGGGATACACCAAGTGAGGATACTGGTCTTTGACAATTACCAAAAGTATACCCTGCCCTTTTAATGAATATAAACGAATATAACAAGCTTTGTGAAATTTTGCTCCACGTACTAAAACAGCCATGAAATTGGTTCCACAACTACCTCTTGGCCTCAGTCATAGTTACCCTGTTTGCTATTAGCAAACATTTGATGCTTACATCAGATGATGTTTTCTCGCTATTAAGCCGAAACATATTTCACAGCAAAGCAAGAAGATTCTTCTGGTAGGAGGTAGAACATTATTGGGTTGACAAAGTACTCTCTCATAAAGCATCAAATCAAATACAGACCTTGTAAGCACAAACTTTGTTCCTTAGGGAAACAGAGGAAAGAGTTGTGTTCTTTTTCCCCCGATCCTGAATCACAGTCTAAGCAGCCAGAAATTCTAAGTTTGAATCATTCCCTGAATAACGTCGCTGCTGCGTTGTATTTGAAGACACTGGGAGAGGTTGGGCTCAGCGAAGCTTGGTCTTCGCTTCTTTTTTTAAGTAGATCGGTTTAACATCAGCAGGCTTGTACTTACTATAACAACCAAAGAAAAACAAATACACTTGATGAGCATTTTGTTTGTAAGCTTTCTAAACAAAGTTGCATACCCTTAAGGTGATCCCTTGGCTGCCCCTTGGGTGTGATCCCTGGCTAAAGGTTGTATGGCTTCTGACTGGCACCCCCGAAACAAAGATATCAATTGACAAAATAGGGAACCGCCAACATAGGGCTAGAAAGCTCAGATGATAGGGCGCTGGTACGTTAATCTGGAGGTTGTTGGTTCAAATCTCGCCCTAGTAAATTTTTCTTTGTTCAACCCCAAAACATAAAAAAATAAAAAAATACCTCTCAAAACTGTTGCCAACGAATAGCGATTTTCAAAGTTTCAGAAAAATTACAACCACCAAAGTCTGAAGATGTTATATGGTTCACTTACGCATAGGGAGATGCAGGGAAACCAACAATAAATAAAGCATTTTCCTTCATGAATAACCGCCAAGAAGCTTTGTGGAAATTTCTTGCATCAAGATCCCAGATCCGGAAGCACTGAAATGATAAACAAATAGGAATTACACAAACGATCATGGGTACACTTTTTGTTACAAAGACTCCAAATGAACAAAAGATAAATATTAAAGAACTCTTTGCAGATCTTGTACTCGACAAACTCAGGTATTTTTATTCTTCATTGACACAGCGCTGAATAATTGATTTATAAATAATGTTAAGGTAACTGAGACATCAGTGGTTTTCAAACTGTTGTTCATAACATGGACACCAAGAAAATGAGTACCCAGGAGTGAGATACACTGATGTATGATATAAAAATTAACTGTCAGTGTTTTCCCTAGTCTTGTGGAAAAAAAAAATCCAAGGGCACTTTAGAAACCAACCTAGGACCTTCCGCATTTTAGAGCAGATGTCTTAAACACTACATCACAAAGCTCAACGAGAGGCTAGTTAAAATCTGTTAGCAGCGGGTACTACAAACAATTTAACTAATGCAATAATTGCATTGAAACAGAACTATATGATCTCATTTTCTTCACTTACAAAAACATTAAGTTCATTGACTAATATCAACACCAAAATAGTACAAACATTGTATAATGTTATTTTTTAAAATACAAAAATAAATAAATAGAAATTTTACGGACTACATTTGCTCTGCAGATGATATGGCATACTTTGAAGTGTACATACCTGGGCCCAATTTCATAAAGCTTTTTAGCTTTAGCAGATAATTCTGCTTAGAAAACATCTTAGCTAAGCAAGAACCGAGTGGGGTACCAGTCGTAGCAATGTAAGCTGTATGGTATTTTGGCTGGTAACCTATTTCTGCTAAGCAATATATTTCTGTGCTTAGCAATTTTTAATGCTTACTACATGCTTTATAAAATTGGGCCCTGGATCCATCAGATAATAACAAAATTGATAAGCAAATTTCGTTTGTTAGTCATTGCTAATATGCAAACTTGGCAGACTCAAAAGACAGACAATTATTACCTTAGCTAGAGCCAACCACGTATCATAGTCGTTCTCATTGTACATCTGAATATACATGACGTAGGACTTGCCCTTCGTATCTGGTATAAACCGGTCCTCGCAAGCTCCCACGGTATGATCCAGCACAGTCGCTCTGCTGATTAATCTGTGCATCTTCTCTTCGTACGCATCTTTGGTCATCGTATCTACACCTTTTAGCTTCACATGTGGTACTGTGTTGTATGGATGCTTCTTAAAGTAGATATCCTGGCGGGCACAGAGGGGACAAAATGGGAATGGGTAAGATCTGAAGCTTTGCATGATCAGACATGTAACTTTGTTTTTTGCAAAAAAGAAAAAGAGGAAACTGCCATGCACACAAATCTTTGTACAATGTGTTTCAATTTTCAATGGCACTTAAAAGGTACACAACGAAAGGCACAAGGATTTACATAAGGGGAAAATAAGAGTACTAAGTCCAACACGTCACGTGGGGACTCTGTTCATCTTCAGAAGAATATTGGATACAGGATCGGGGTCAAGGCAGCAAATTTATACACTTAACAGCTTCATGTGACCAGTCAGGAATATATGGGTCAAGAGCTTCTTGAGAAAACCAGCCCGGGCAGTGAACCTCCACAACTTACCTGGTAATAGCTGTTCATGTTGAGGCCACTAGAGCCAAAATGAAACGTTCTTGAAATGTCAGGGATGATACATTCTCTTCCCTTACGGACAGGTGGCGATCGCATCCACATGTCCCAATCCCAAACCTAGATATAAGACAAAATCCAATATAAAAAAACCGTAACACTGACAACATGCAATCAGGCTGCCTCCATCTTGGTTACATACCCTGTATACAGTAGGGTTACAACATTATTAATCTCAATACATACCAGGGACCAGACTGCCCCTCATAGCAGGCAAACTTTTCATTTTAAGATGTATTTGTTTATGAGTAAACGACATAAGATTTCCATCATTTGTAGATTTAATGCACTTTTCATTATGGCCTCCTGAACTCCTTAACTTTGAATAAGCATAGGAAGCCCACGACAACACCTTTAGCAATGGCCGCAGTTGCCAATTCGGACACTACTTTAAGCTGTGACTAATATTTGCAAACTTTGCATCTTACAATCAAATTTTCAAAATCAACTAAACAGAGTGTACGCTTTGAACAATTTTTTAGTTGATGTAATAACTGCATCGGATGAATAATATCAAATGAATAATACTATTCTGAGTTTACCTATCACACATTAGTGTTAAGGGTTAACCGAAAAAATATCATTAAAGAATTTTGTTAACTCTTTTTCTGGTATTGGTTCAAAAAATTCTACCAAACCAATTTTTAAAAATCAACTCTTACGTAGTAACGCAAGTACGCCCTCAATCTTACTTGGGCCTGTTGCAACTTTCTTATTTGTGTATTTACTGTGAAAACGTTAAGTTTGTGTCCGCAACATTTAGACCGTTGTCTTTTCCATTTTAGCTTCGAGCAAGAGAGAGCAAATTTATTTTCTGTTGGTATTTCTTTCTATTTTGTAGGGAGCATGACTCTGGCCATGCTCTGAATACTTTCTACTTTGGAAGGATAATGTCCTAGAGCTCTCTGTGAGTATTGTTTTGTGTTTAAATCATCTTTTTATCAGAGATATATTGTAATTTGTTAGGGCTAGTTGAATCGGGTAGTGTAAACATGTATGTAGCCAGCCTCGTGTTGACCTTTTGCCCTTCACATTAATGACTGTGTTGTGCTATGTGTATTGTGTGCTATTGATTGGAGGATTTAAATCAATTCAAGTGCAGGAGATCATTTTATATTTTAGACGTCATCGTGTGGATTTTGCTGTAGTATTATTGGTGAATGCTCGTCCTTTTTAACTAGAGGGCTGGCGTTCCTTCCCATGCCTCTACATGTATGTTTAGGTACTGTAGGCTCAGAGTATTTTTGCAAACCTTTTCTGGTGTTGGCCAGTTGGGTTCTAGCTCTTCCTTGTACAGTTCCCTTTTGAGAAGCCACCCAAGACCTGGCATGGTCTCAACTCGGTATAATAACCCTGGATCGCGACATGTGTGATCATACCCCTACAAGAAAAAGAAAAACAAGATTTAAGTAAGATTTGAACTTTCAAAATAATAACAACAATGTAATACTCAGTTTTTATACAGCTCTTTATAGACGGGCATCTCAAACCACTTATTATTTTAATGACAGCTATAGACGATGTGACCTTTGACATCACATGTTTACAAAAGAGCCACCAAGCCTGGACTTCCTGCAGGCACGATTTGTACACAGCTCAATGGAAGAAAACATAAAAACCTACATTTTATGGAGATTGCTCTGTCTAATTTTTTCCAACTTTTGATATGATGAAAGGGGGCACATCTCAAAACTTGTTCAGCTGTTACTTATATAACTCTTGGATTTATGTGGAAATTATGACACAAAATGTAAACTTTCCCATATGACCAGTGCAGTATCTTGCCCAGTAGAAAGGCCCAAGAATGTACAAGGTCACACTTATTGTAAACAAATGTCACAAGGTCTATACCGAGCTAAGTTTAAATTGAACATGATATCCATTTATAGAGCACCTTGTACAAGGTGATGCGACACAATCAGCTGCCAGCCCTGCCCGAAACACCAGGGCAAACCCCTACTCTTAATAATAAGTGTCCAAAGATCTTTTACAATGCAGTGGTCATAGCAGTGAAGAAACACATGCATCTAACTAGTAAGATGAAAATTAACCCTCCTACTCCCTGTAAAAAATTTCCAGCAAGTTGACCAACGATTTGAAACCATTCAACTGCGTGGATGTGCACAATGGCACAACTGTACAGAACTAGCTGTGCATTGACCATTTGTTATAAGATTGGAAACTGGCGTAGTTTATCATCGTCAGACTGTAGGAGGAGTCAAGAAAATGTTGTCTAAGATTTATTTGGTAACGGTGCTTGCTGGTGGTCATGTGGTAGTATGGTAGTACATGAGAGAAGAAACGATTTTAGAAAGTAGGTGTACTAACCTGATCATTCCATGCCGATATACAAAAAAGACTATCATCTGCTTCAAGCAGGTGACTTGTCTGGCTAAAATAACTGCATTTGTCAAAAAGGGAGAAAAATGAAGATGTTAAGTTTGAGGGATTGTATATGTTTGGTAATTGGACCCCACTGTTTGTTTCAATCCTATATAGTTGTAGATATATACCAGAAACCTAACTAGTGAAAATTTCATTTAAAAAGGTGGTAGCATTTTTTAAATATAGCCAAAAATCTGGAGCGGCTTGTCCACGCAGTAAGAATAATCTGCAATTGGAATACACAATCCGAGAAACGTGCATTATACTATCCAAAGCTGCTGTACTTCTTACCACGTAAGTTTTTATTGCCATTAATTTTCAGAGTCATTACCAAAGGTATAGAGGCCTTTTAAGGTGTCACTGTAACAAATAAATATGACCTGCTCAACATTTTTGTCATGCTAATAAATTCAGGAGGGTGTTTCCATTCAAAGTTGTAATGTTTTGTTTTTTTTAATTTTTATTAATATAAATTGTGTACCTGTACTTGCAATAAGGGAAGAAGATTTTCACGTTATATATTGGATCAAATAATATTTTATTGAAATTTAATTCAAATTGAGGAACGTTACAATGGTACCCTACACTAAAGTAACATAATAATTCATTTGAATCTGTAACAAAGAAAATTGTGAAAATTGCAAGTAAACGTAAAAAACAACAAGATGGAAGTGAAGTTCGTAAAATTGCAATTTTGGACGATCCTTCCCCCTAATTCTGCCCATAATAATAGTGTTTTCATCAACAGCAACTTTCATGGCTTTGTAATTTGAGGATCGGTTTTTTATAGAACTTTTTTTGCATTGAAATCTTCGTGATTTAACAATCGGTCGACGACGCACATTGGGAAAAAAATTGCGGCGAGAGCGATGTGTTTATGAGTACGAGGTTAGAATTTTGGATGAAATATAACAAGAACGAGGTTGAAATTAGACTCCACCGCACGTCTTCTGACCCTGGAAATTCGAGTTGCGTGTTTCCTTATCCACCCACGTATTCATGGAATACCGCAAGCCGCATATCGGGCCAGCTGCTGGGCCGCAATTTATTGTTTTTTCCATGCACGCCTTGTGGTTTCGCGATTTATGATTGTACAGGTAAACTTAAAGTGCTTCCCAATGCCAGGTTCCCCTTCTCTGTGTGAGTGTTGTGCAGTAAAATTACTTGCTGCTTGATGATCGATGTTGGACGTTAAAAAAAATATTTAAAAACGCGGACCGGCCATTGACGGCGGAGACGAGCAAAAAGCGGAGCCCGCAAAAAAAAATGCGGAATGGAAAAATAAAAAACGCGGATATCCGCGTAAACGCGGAGGTCTCACATGCCTGTAAAATGATAATTCGTTAAAAATACTGTTTTTTAAGGCAAAGAAGACCCATCCGTTCTAAGAATGCAATTTTGGGCTCATCATTTTGAAGTGAGTCGTATAAAACAATAACATTTATATAGTGCTTAAGACTGGCGTTTCTAAGCACATTGACCTTAAATTACAAAGAGATAAGTGTTTAATAGAGTAGTGGTAGCTTGATGGATATTGAGAGGGAGATTGTCCCATAGTGATGGTGCAGTCGAGGCAAAAGCTCCTTGACCAAAGCGAGTGTAGGTACATGAACCATTTGCTAGCTAATATTGTGAGTTGTATGACAACTGTAACTTTTGGAGAAAATAGACTTTGATGTATGTTGATATTGTACTTGATTCTCACATGGGGAGTAGGTTTTATATAAATTGATTAATTATACCACTTAATTGATTTATTCCAAAAGTTGTGTGTGAAATTAACAACTCATTGTTTTTCATTCTTAAATACAGACAAATAAGGACAACATCTTACCTAAATACATCTTCTGAAACATCTAAATCCTCTTCAAAAATTATTGCATACTTGGCATTCTGAAAAGGAAAGTTGAGCATAGTTGAAATGAAAGTGAATTCCACAATGAAACTAATGAATGTTCGTCAAAGTTGCAAATGATATCAGAAAATGGACATTCGTCAAAGTTGCAATAGAAAATGATTATTCATCAAAGTTGAAAATGATAACAGAATATTCATCAAAGTTGCAAATGATAACAGAAAATAAATATTCATCAAAATTGCAAATGATAACAGAAAATGAATATTCATCAACCTATCAATTAATGTATCATCAGTAAGCTGATGGTACATCTACATGCAGCTACTTCATATATCAACAATAATAATAATAGTTGCACATTTTATATTGGCCCTTTACATAAAAATGATCAAAAATGCATGATCAGTATTGCAAATATTCATAGATATTTGCTGTAGACAAAAAACCCCATGAATACCCATCAGTTCACAAGCAGTGTGATTGGGCTAAGCTTATTATATAAATAATGATGAGCACTGTGATTGGTACATACCGGGTACATAGAGAAGGTAGCAGTAAGGCTAGCTTTGTAATGCTGGCTGATACGACCTGCCTTGACCCCTATTGGTGTGTGTTGAATACCTTTGAGGTCAAACAGACGAATGACCTCTAGAGGTTCTTCAAAGTAGCCATCGATGAAGACGTTGATCATTTTGGGATTCACTGAAGAGCAAACAAAGAAAATTGTCTCTATAATTTTTTGTTCAAAAACTTTGCAGTCTACTAAGAGTAGGGACTTGGGAAGAGGGAGTTGGAGCCATCAGCTTTCAGTGTTCTCCCCTAACAGTAGTCTGCTGGCCAAATGCTATTTGAAACACCCAAGGACCAGTCAAAGTTCTGTGTAACTAGTCCGGCAGGCAAGTTGATTGCTTGCCACAGCTACACATAAACCACTGATTGTTCATATTGCTTATGCATAGTCCCATGCTAATAACAATGTTGAAGGAAACTCCAAAATATGGACCAGTAAAAAAGCTGGCAGCCCAGTGAAACGACATGCTAACTGGTCCTTCTGTCTAGTCACTGAAAAAGTTAAGGGTAAATCTTGGCTTCAAAAAACCCAAACATTCTAAATGCATTCTGAAATGGTTTACACCAGCACTGACAATCCAAGGTTTAGAAATTAAGGTTTGCTGTATCACCATGTAAACAGTCTTATTCGAGTTTACACGGGAGCTCTCGGGAAAACATTTTGGCAACAGGAAAAAACCTGACAAATCACATTCCTGTAAATGCATTAATTGCAAGCAAAAAGGCCTTAAAAACTCATTATTTTAGTTGAATATGCAAAAAGAGGGCTGTGTCTGTATTGACGTTTTTTGTATGGCATGTGGCTCAGTTTCTTATTAAATACAAATTATATGTACTTCTGTATGTACATGTAGCTGTTGATGGTTTTTATTTGAATAATCTGTATATTCAATTTCATTTTTTTTTTTAAGGAATAATTTATGGCCTCTTGTTTTAAAGTGCTTGTGATGTTAGCTCCTTTTTAAAAGATTTGGATTCCTTATGATGTATTGTAGAAATTATTTTGTTGATTTGTTGCTAGATGTAAGGCGCTTTATATTTGTTATATTTATTTATCGTGATATTTATTATTACCTCCGTGAGCAGAAAGCAAAGACCTGAGCATACGGTACAAGTAGTTGGGTCTATTGCTGGCAATGATCACTACCGGTAAATTCCACACTGTGTTGTTTAACAGCTGCAAACAAGAAAAGTACAAGAAAAGAGAATTTATTGAAATAGATTCAAATAGGCAAAGTGTTTGCAGCGTGACAGACCTTGATTCATGATGCCACCATTTGTGTCATGTTCCCTGACTGCAGTGTGAATCACGAATACTGATTCTCATTGCACCTAAATGGGGCCAGACTAGGTTTTAGTATTAAAACAGACCTTAGCTTATGATAGATGTCATTTGAGCAGGGGCCAATTTCATAGAGCTGCTGAACGGCCGATTTTGTGCTTACTGCGCAAGTTTCCAATTCATAGCGCTGCTAACCGTAAGCACACAAAAAGGCATGCTTACCTTCCGGTGCTTAATGTATGAAAATGAATGAGGTAACAATGCAAATCCATGGTGAACGAGCAAGCTGGCCGCCTATTTTTCTTGCTAGCCTGTGAAATACGCTTATTTTTCTGCCACAGGTAGCACAAAAATTGTGCTTACCGTTAAGCAACGCTATAAAATTTGCCCCTGGTTATTTATTGGCCCATCCTGTGAGCACACATAGATGTGCATTTCCCATTGTTTTGTCATTGTTTTACCGATGGCAGCGTAATGACATCCATGCATGGTCCATTAAAGATCAAAGACTACTAATTATTCATTCATTTATAAATGGTAACCCAATCAACACTGGTTGTTTTTCAAGCACATGTCACAGTGGTCAAGTGGTTAGAATGCAGGACTTGCTATCACAAAGTTGTGGGTTTAAATCCTACCAAGCTAACCGCTAATTTCACAATGACTAGAATAAGTATTGTTGTCTAGTTACTGAATCACCATTTCTTGATTTGTGCAATTCATAATCAAAGACGTTAAACCAATGTTTGTATGAGAGAGATTGTTTTTTGCCAGCTTGGTGTTTATATCTCCTTGTGGGAGCTTTGCCGAGTTCCTTTGTTGGGAAGATCATCGTAACAAACAAGGATTTGATTGTTCTTACCTTTTCTGGTTTCATCTCGATCGGAGCTGGGTCGTCACAACTGCAGAGGCTGCCGTATCCCTCTACCTGATTACAGAATGTACGTCTCCTCTGATTGGCCTCGGTTTCTGGCCAATTACATTCAGTCTCTGCAGGGACAACAAATACACCGAAACAATTGATCAGTTTTGAAAAAACAAATCCTGTTGACTCATTCCTGTTTAAAATGAGTGACTTAGAACCGGGAAGGCTTAATTTTAATCTTTGAACAACAAGCACAAAACCCTTATAAGTTGATCTACTCCTTAAGAGTTGAATTACTGTTCATACAAGGGACTTAGAAACCAAATATATTCATCCAACCTGTAACGATACAATTCTGTCGACTCAATTATATTTCAAACAAAAGTTGAACCTTTAAATATTATTATTTTTAATGTTGAAACTTTTCTGACTCTTTAAAAATCCAATTCTGATGACATCATGTGTACGTTTAGGTTGAATTTGGCGGCTGTTCCTAAGGGTTTTGCCTAAGGGCAGCCTATGTTTCAATGCATGATGATTTGGTGATCCAGCCATACATGTAGACACCGATTCAGACAATGCCTGAATGTCCTAATTAAGATAAGTACAGGTAACTACTGATGTACAGTCTCATTGTCAAGAGCCACGCCCTACCTTTGAGCGAAATAAGAGGAATGGTCGTCTTGAGAATGACTGGGGAGGCCCACTGCGTTAAGTCTGCTGCTTTATTGTGCATCTCGGCAAAAGGGTGGCCTGTAAATAATGAAATTTAAACAAACAATGATCAAATTATTTGTTAGGTTTTATTTTGTTTAACGGATACTCTGCTCCTCATTCTACAGCGCTGAATTTTGTATTAACCCAATGGAGATCATTAATTTCTGTATTTGTCATTATCATAAACTGTACACCCAGACACAAATTTTCCGGTAAAAATCTCTGAAAAAACAAAACAAAACAACAATCTGGTTTTGTTGAAGAAATGTAGACATTATGTAAACATGGAGGAAACTTTGGAGAATGTGAAATCAGGACATGACCTTTACTTTTGTCTTTTTGTTTAAGCGGAAGTATGTGAAAGGTTGTTTGCAGCTACTATACATGTAGGTTTTTAATATGAGCCGCCTGCAGCCACTTTCGTCTCTTATGGTCAAGGTTACCCCCCATTTTGTTCACACAAGTTACATATTTAAGCCTTTACTCCTACGGTGTTCCTTGTCAGGGGCTTCTACTACATGTGCTTTACACATAAATCAGAAAATAAAAAATGTAAGAAATTTTCAAACTTTTTTTTATCTGAGAGTTTTATAATTCACCAAGTTTGACATGGAGTCTCTAAATTTTGTTCCACTTTCAAGACAACTTCTCCAGTCAATGAAACAGGAATGTCAACTGTGTATTGCAAGTCCCAGGTGGTCTTTCAAGTCAGCAGCTTCTTAAGCATCCAATATTTTATTGAATTTGAAGTCGGAATGTCTGTTTGTAAGTTTTTTGCAAGTTACTATAAGGAGTACCATCTGGCTTCAACCTTCCAAGAAAGAACTGATGTTGCCTAAACCGGCTCCTCACAGGCCACTGAGGAGCCACTGGCGTACTGGCCACATGCAACATAAGTGGCATATAAAGCCAACACCTGAGTGTGACTGTGGGGCTGCTGATCAGACCACAAGGCACATTGTCAACGAGTGCCCCATTAGAAAACTGGAAGGTGGCTTCGTTCGTCTGGGCCATCTGTAACCCGATTGCGGCACGGTGGCTGTTGGACATGGACCTCGATGACATTTGATTTGTTGTTGCATATGAGAGAAGAAGGAGTTCCTTAAGAAAAGAAATATACCAGATGGTTTATTAGTCAAAGACTACTTAAGATGGTCGGTTGGAAGTCTCTCACCATGCTTTTTTTGTTTCTGTGTCACAAATGCCCACGTATCTCTCCATCCCATCTGCTGAGCGTCGCTGCTCCCAAGGATCTTCAAGAAAGATCGGGCAGAGTCCTTCAACTGGAATGTTCCCTCATCCTGTCAAAGGAGGGCAAGGATTTGAGAGAAAAAAAATCACATACATGTACATGAGTTTTCCATCTGCTACTGACTGAAATGTGAAACTTGAATTCGGTGTAATGCAAGGATACAATGTACATTTATGTAGGGCAGCGTTCTCCCTTAATAGTGGTCCGCTGGGCAAATGCCAGTAATGACTTCCAAGCACCAGTCAAAATTATGTCCAAGTGGTCCGGCTGGCTAGTTCTTCCAAATAATACATGTGAACCAATGATTACAATGATTGTTCATATGGTTTCAAACTGAGGTAGCATACAAAATGACGGTATTGACAGAAAACCGTATAATATGTGGACCAGTGAAAAGGCTGGTGGACAATTGAAATGACAAACGAACTGGTCCCACTGGTCGGTCACTGAAAAAACTGCGGGCAAACCCTGCAGGGGCGTAACTAGGGTGTATGAAACCCGGTCTGCAAACTCGCTGACTACCACTGTATTCTACTATTTTAAGAAAGATTAGCGTACACAGTACACAACATCACTGTAATAAATAATGTCAAAGCAACAAACAACAAGGATTGTTAGTTTGCGAAATGAATGATGGATGCCCTTGATCTACTTGATTTAATGCTTCATTTGCCATGATGGTCACAAAATGCTTACTGAGAACAATTTTCAGGGGGGGGGGGAAGTGTCACGCCCCTACACCCTCTCCTGGTTGCAATACCCTTGCATTATTTTAGGTTGCAATACCCTTGCATTATTTTAGGTTGGAATACATAGGATTATTACTGGGTTCTTTGTACAAATGGGCATCCCCTCTAGTAATTAGTACATCACTGGGTACCACTATGTGAAAACACATTGAATGGGTACTGGGTGAAAGTTCTGCATCTGTCCAGTGTATGGGTGCAAGTGGGTGAGTGGGGATGCAGAAAGGGTGTGAGGTACATTGAATAGAATACCATAAAGGCACATGTAGCTCAGTGATTGGGTACAAATGGGGGAGTCAGCAAACCCTTAAAGACACGAGTGCAGGGTTTGGTTACTGTAACCCAATATACCTTGATTGTAAAGATGATTATACGTCCATCAGACACCATATTGAGAAACAACACCATTGCCTCGTCTTCTTTGGAGACATACGTATCAAAGACACGTCTAGCCATGACACTCCCTGTGGCTTGGTTCAGAACTAAGATATGAATGCCCCGCCCAACATCTTTCTCCTCTTCCTCAAGAACCTGCATCAATGAGATGAAAAGGGACATTGATAAGAAATGGGGAAAAAACAAACTCGATTAAGAATGAGAACTAACAAGAATTATTGTCTGACAAAGTGGAAGTACCTGTACATTTATTATTGGTATCGTTTGCAAAACAGTGGCTGACACTTTGTCACCACACAAGCTGACAAAATGACTGGTTTTGAGTCATGGAGTAACTTTACATTGAACTAAATGTGTACAGTACATGTATGTAGATATTAGGCCTAGAGTCTCATCTTTGAGAGGGTAAGGCCATTTTCATTTTCCAAAGAGCACTTCCATTGGGAAAAGTCTATGAGAAACGTTTGAAGGGGCACCAAGGCCAAGACCAGGGTAATAGCCACAGCCTCCCTGTAATTTCAGGCCTGAGCTATTGTATTCCTCATGGAGTATCTGCAATGCAATGATTAATCACATCACACAACCACAACATCAGAAACTGCGTTTTTTTCTGAAAGATGATGTAAAGCCTTTCTTTGAGACTGTGCAAGTCTCGCGCATATTCCAACTTCCGGGACCATTGTGGTTCCAACCATGGTCCCAACCATATAGAATTTTACGTGGGCAGGATTTTTTCTTCTTCAGTTTATTTAAATTTAATGTATTTTATGGCCATGAAAATTAAAGTTGTTGTTGGGAGTGTAATACTAAGTGATTAACAATATGAAAGTAAAACCAATTAAACAAAATTCCGTAGAAAACCCGTGAATAAGACTTGACCTCTGTTTCTGGTTACTTGTAAAAAATTAAGAATACTGCCCAACTGACGGGCATGTTGTCATTAAACCTAGGTGTTAGATTGACACATTCGGGCGTGATTGACAAATGGGGTTTCAAACAATAAGCATCCTCGTCCCAAGTTTTAATTTGTTTCAATGTTAATTTGAACAAATTATTTGTATTATACACAAATTAAAAAGAAATCGTTAACAACTTGCTTTGGGTATTTTTATTTTCAAGTATTTTGAATAAATATAATTTAACAAGAAGATTTAATTTCATAGAAAATATGGTCTTTGTTCGAGTTTTTTCTCATTTTCGATATGCATGAGACTTGCACAGTCTATAACTAAGCTTTGACAAATCTAAGTCATGCACATCATTCAGAACAGTGCTATTTATTCCTACAAGGTAATTTTACAGTGCATAAGCGTGGAACTACATTTATGATTTACTTCTTCAAAAGGTGATTTGCTCACCAGTCATGTAAATAATTAAGTCACAACGATTCAATTAGCTCATTGTTTTTTGATATGCTATCAGGGGAAATTAGTAAAGCCTATTTCTCTAAAAAAGTTATGGTAGACTTAAAATAAAAATGATAGTTTGTTAAGATTCTTCTGCAGTGAGGAATATTAAGCTCAAGTGCATCTCACAGCATCATTTTTCCCTCCCTCAGCAGATGTTCTTGAGATATCGACAAGTTATCTAAAAGAGTTATCAGAACTTCCGCTTTCAAAACTTCTCGGACAGACATGACGGATGCCGCTGACCTGCCTGGACTACAGATCAGTTACAATCCAAGCATTCTGCAAAGTTTTACAGGCATTTCAATGTAGATCCTCAGCTTTTCAAGGTCTATCATTTTGAAAGAGAAAAAGGTTACATCGCAATCCTGTGATTCACTTCATCTATATGTAGACGCTCAGTATGATTCATTATTGGATAATTTTTTTTGGCAGAGGTATCCCTTCTCATCCCAAAATTAATTTTGTGAAAATTTTAGCAAATTCTTTGCATTCAAATTCTGATTTAAAAAAAGAAGTTTGTCAGTAGTTTTGTCCTCAGTACATGAAGGTGCTTATTCCTGATACCTAGATTTCAATTGCTGCAAACAAAACTGTGATTAAATGGCAACCTGGCGACACGCATTGAGCGGTTCTATGTTTTGTATTGATTGGTCTAAATAACGCAGTAGCAAGTTTTACCATACACACATGTTTTGTGATATCATTTTGCCATACAAGTGTTCAAAAAAGGGGCAATAGTAAAACAGCCTTGTGCTCGTCTAAAAAAAATTGTCTCACAAAAGAGACTGTGCAGTTACATGTAACCATACCCTGAGGACTATTTCTTTGGTAAGTTTAAAAATATTCATTCCAACATAAAAACTATTAACATGGCTGAACCACAGGTCTATCATAATGAGTTGGGGTGGGGATATAGAATGTTTATAATTCATTCAGCAGATAGAATCTGTGTCAGATCAGAAGATTTTGGCTCTGCCTGGGGCTATTCTTGGTAAGCATTACCATCAAGTCTTTCCGCCCACCACCCAATTCCTACATGTACAATACAGTAGATCTGTAAAGTGTCTTGTTTTTTACCTGAGTCCCTCCAACAGAGATAGCCGCCTTCTTGTCACTCGACAGAACTTCAATCTCAAGCTCGCGAGGGCCTTTCTCGAAATAGTTGCCGTTGGCAACCACATCTGTATCCGTCTCTCCATCTGGAACCACTCCTAGGGTTAAAGACGGAACAATTTTGATGAACATTGGGGAAAATGTAAACAACTTATATAGTATTATGTTGTAATGGTACTAATCGTTTTGAGAATTGTTTTTCAAGCTGAAGTTGTTTTTAAATTTTATGTTTCAATCCAATTAGATGATTTTATCTTTCCTTACCAGTGTTCTCCAACCTATAGAAAAGACGTGGCGCACCGCCAGGCTTTCTGCAGCGCACGCCACTTTTTATAATCGCCGCCAAGCTTTAGAAAAAAAAAAAAATGCGGTAGGGCTACCGGACACATACGTTTCCTCTAGTGGGTGCCTAAGATAAATTGGTACCAATAAATTAAATTAAATTGGTTTTTATTTCAAGTAAGTGTTTAGAAAACCAGTATTTTACTTTGTGTTCTTAAAAACTGTAAAAATATTTCCTCAAAAAAGTCTGAGGAAAGTGGCCAGGATTCACCTTAGAATGCACCACAGAGCATCTAGGATCAAAATTTTTTGAATGGGCCCCGGACCCCACGCGGTAGGGGCTTCACGCTTCGCGCTCGCATTGTACATACCCCCTCGCAGTTTTCACCACACCAAGCACCAACCTTTAATTTTCAAAGTTGGAGAACACTGCTTACAAGGGACGCGAGACATACATGTAGTGAGCCACAGTCAAGTAACATAAAATCACCAAAAAAATGTTTCTTCATTTTTAAATGCAATTTTCCTGAAAGCATCAACACCATATGCACAGTATGTAAACTGTGTGTCAATGAACTACTCACAGAATTACCGAAGAAGTGTTTTTGACAGCTAAAGGGCCTGACCAATTCCTTGGTCAAAATCATACAAAGAGATCTTCCAAAGTCATTAGGATTTTACTGTCATGAGGTCATGCTCTGTGTATTTACACAGTGTGAAGATGGAAAGTATTATTTTTTTTAAGTCCACAAAAATAACAAATGTTGAGTCTGAACAATTATGTATGCTGCTTGTACATATACTTGTACATCATGTACATAGAGCGTTCACCTTATTTAAGGCATCGTACACGTTTGATGACTCTGATAATTAATGGCAATAAAAACTTACTTGGTAAGAAGTACAGCAGCTTTGGATAGAATGCATTTTGAGAAACTTTTCACTTCGAAGTACTGCGGTTATGGAAAAATATATCACTTTTAATCCCCAAAACATTTGAATCTGAGAAGCATTACGCGTAACGCTTCTCAGAGTGTGTATTCTAATGCAGATTATTCTTCCTGTGTGGACATATATGTAACCGCTCCAAATTTTTGGCAATATCTCAAAAACTCTACCACCTTTTGAAATTTCCAAAGGTTAGTTTTATGGCTACAACTATATAGGTTTGAAACAAACAGTAGGCTCCAATTACCAAACGTGTGGGATGCCTTTAAAAAGATCACAATCTTATAAATGTCTCATCCCATGAACACAAAGGTTCTGAGTGAGTCCATTTTTTGGTACTTTGGGCAAAATTCCAAGTCTGTGTGGGTGCTTATGGCCAATGGCTTTGCAATATACTCATTTCATTTCGGTTTCTTTTATTAATTTGACAGGTAAAAATACAGAGTACATGTACAGGGCTAGGTACTTGTGCATTATGTACTCAGGTCGGCAAATGTTGTAACACATTTGCACTTGTACGTGTAAAGAGACACAGTTGTAGGGGAACCACTTGGGTAAACAAATTTCCGCTTGATCCTACTATGTTTTCCTCTCACTTACTCCCTTTTGGGTGCCCCCTATCTAAAAGTTTACAGCATTTTCCAACACCTAGATTGACCCAGGTCATAAGAATAAAACTTATCTCTGATTGATTTTGACTTTATGATCAGTAAACAAGAATGTTAATTGGGAAAATAGCATTCTTCTTCTGCACACATGTCGATATGAACTACTTTTTAGGGCCCCAGTGTAGCCTATAAACTCACAGCCTTTTGCAAAAAGTGTATAATGGTATCAATGGGTCCTTTTTTATGACAACGGGAAAATGAATCTTTGAGGAGAACTCTTTTATCGAACAATGGTTTTACAGGATTAAGCCATTCAGCACTCAGTGCAACCACCTCTGCAATCAATAAACCCTGCACGGTGTTCAATAAAATTGTACACTCTTTGTATCTGACAGGTCGTTTGCGGCTTTTCGCATTGGGTTCTCTCTCTCTCTCTCCCTTAAAGCTTTCTGTTCTTTTCCAGTTGCCTGACTCCAAGAGTCTCCTGCAATGCTTTTCATCCGGATCCTTTGATCCATCCTCCCCTATTATCAAACTCCCACTTTAATACCTGCCTGCTGCCCCTGCATCCTTTCAACACCCCCCTAACCCCCTTTTCTTGTCTTCATCCTTCATTCATCTCTCCTACATGTAGTTGTCCCTGTGTCATATCTCCTGCTTTCGTGTCCTTGCTGTTATCATTCATCCCTACTCGTCTTAGTTTCACTCCCTGAATTCTGAACCTCTTGCTATCACTTTCGACTCTTTTGTCCCTTTCTTTTTATAGCACCCTAAGTTTCTTATATAGGTTTTGTCCTCTTTAGCTGTTTAGCTAGATGCTCATGAGTCAATTGCCATGAGAAAGCACACTCCATACACACATTTATCTGTATAGAGTAAACTCCCTTTTCCCAAATGTTGACAGCAAAAATATATCGCCAAACATTTTGGGACACTCATTTGGAGACAATATCCATGTGTTTGTAACACATAAAGTACTTTTGCCTTTAGCACCATAAAAATATGTAATTTAAAACTTAAAAAGATGCTCCTAAAGTCATTCAAACTGTAAACTCTACAACAAGCAGCTTACAAACTTTCAAACTGTAAACATATAACTATTAAACTGTTTCAACTTTTCCTTTGATACAGCAAATTATTACAACTTTTTATCTGCACAATTTTAGACCTGTATGTCCAGGAAACGGAACTTTGTATCATGAATCCTGTATAGTACAAGTACATATGAACTATACATCTTACAACCATAAACTGGGTACACTTAAACATGTACGGGGGAGGGGGGGGGAAACAAAGTTTTCCCCACAGATCACAGAATAAAGCAAGGACCATGTACTACACACCATGTACATGTACCATGCAAACAGAACTGTAACTGTCTATGATGAATTGTTTAGGATCACACCACTGTAATTTGAGTGCATGAAGGGGGGATTACATGTATGTGTGTCCTTCAAACTTGACAAACAATTAAACGAAACTTGTCTCAGGCATAAGAGGCATAGTTTTACAATGCAGTCATACCCAACACAAGACCCACTATATAAGGCCAAGTAAAAGAATATACGTGTTTAGCGTCCCTGCCCGCTTCCTTTTTGGGGGGTTGCATGGATTTTATTTTTTATTTTTACCAATTAAAAATGATATACAACATGTAACTGATACCTCAGAAAATAAAATACTTGCAAGTCAGAACTTAGCCTGTGCCAGTTACATGATTTTAAAATAGATCGTTTAGTTACACATTTAAATTTATTCTTGTGAAAGTGAGTATCCAAGCAGGGGTTTTACTGAACAAACTATGATATCAAACCACTGTAAACATGTTCCTTTCATTATTGTGTGTTGAACAGTGGAAAAACCAATGGTTGTTCGAACTGTTAACAAGAATGGCGGCCATCTTGAAAATAAAAAAATAACAAGTAAAAAGCCCCTCCCGCTTCCCTTTTTTCAGGAACCCGGACGCTAAACATGTTTTTGTTTTTACTCGGCCTAAGGACCATGAGAAGAATACAACACAGGGGATCAACATCTTTGTACAAAGAAGATGTTGCTCACAACATGACATGTTTACAAAAGATCACTTCCTGTAAAGCACAAAGAGTATAAAGCTTTCCTGGAATCGAACTGACTTGAATAAGAGCTTGATATGCTTCCATTGACTAAAACTACAAACAGAATATTTAACTACATGTTTACAAAAATGTGCACATGACACAGAAAATAAAGTGTAAAAATAATGCCTTACATTATTAGCCCTAAAAGAAAAACTATAGCAGTACAACCATGTATAAAACTCTTTTGGGAGAAGTGTTGGCTCTAAAAAAAACCGGTGTGGACTTGACGTTCCGCACAGCATACTCTGCTTGTCTTCAGGAGAAGATGAGCAGGGTATACTGTTCGATACTGTTCCAAACTTCGAGACCACACTGGTTCTTCTCAGAGCCAACACATCTCCCAGAAGAGTTTTATTGATGGTTGTACCCACAAGTATCTATAGTTTTTTATTATGATCCACACCGGGCAAAGCTTCAAACATCACTTAGGCCTTAAACGGTTCAGAAAAACTGGAGCCAGGGACTGATAAAAAACATACATGGAGGCCTATGTACCAACTGATCACTGGACCATTTATACCCAATGACCGTTTGTACCCAACTGACCTAATTTGAGCGTGACTAGAAAACTTGCAACCAAAAAAGTTCAGGGCCCAATTTCAAGGCTCTGCTTGCCATAACCAAAGAATCGGCGCTTACGGAAGCAGGGAATTCCGCACTTACGTCAAGCATACTTCACGGGTTAGCAGGGAATTTTTGCTTGTGCGCGTGTGTACTCCAAGTTACTAGGCATTCTTCGCTTACACAGCTAGCGCAGAAATTCGGCACTTGCACAGTAAGCAGAGAATGGAGATCGTAAGCGCAGAATTCGGCGGTAACCAGAGCCATGAAATTGGGCCAAGGTGTCTTGTCTGCATGTACCTCCAAGCTTTTACCTAAACACTGTTGTCAACTTCAACAAGTGGAGATTTGCCAGTAAGTTTTCAAATCCAAAACTCTCCTTCCTACATGTTCTAAGGTCAGCAAGTGGCAAATAGGGAGCCCCAAAAAAACATTTTCCGGTCTTGTAAAAATACTTGCGGACTAGTGAAAGTTGTGAATCATGGTTTAGTGGTAAATTTCTTGAAATTCAAGCTGTACACGTCATGTACAGGTGTGGAATTTTAAGAGTCTTTTGTGCGGGCATAATGTACCTTCTGAATGTACTTCTCTCAACCTCCTTCCCGTGTCTGCGATGAACAGGATATTAACAATGACAGTTGCCATGAGGACCCCAACCAGGATGACCTGAAACATCAAGAAATATTGCAACAACTGTTATAAATAATATCGCACTTGTGAAGACTTTGCTTTGTAGAAATTTGTTGAAACGACTCGACCATGGTGGCAGATTTATTTCAGGGGATGGGACAATTTTCAGAAGATTACTTGAGGTCAATAAACTCAGGCCTGGAATTACACAGAGGCCACAGAGGCCATGACCTCTGTTGCCCCTGGTCTTGGCCTTGGAGTCCCTTGAAAAATTTCCCAAAGACGTAAAGATTTTCCAATGGAAGTGCCCTTTGCAAAATGAAGGCTTTGCCCTCTCAAATATAAAATTCAGGGCCTGTAAACTTCAAGTATGATCAAAGCTGCAAACACCAGCCCCCACAAACCCCCCCACCCCACCCTACCTGAAAAAAAGAGAAACAAAAGAAAGACAAGTTGCAGAATCACACAATGTTCCCCTTATTATCACCAAAACATATAATTAATCATATTTGGGTAATTAGTACAGTGTATTTTTAAGCCTTAATGAATTAGCCTTTTTGAGATATGGTGGACACTATATGAGTGCACTGTAGGATTTGGGTGTATACAGACAAATTTACCCAAATCAAACAGTGTTATAGTAATATGTCCGCCATATCTCAAAATGGCTTATGAAAAAGTGGCAGTCGGATTCGCTTTCCAAATAAAAACAAAGAGCAACATACAACATGTACCAATAAAGAAATTCAATAGACTGTGCAAGTCTCACGCATATCAAAAACAAGAAAAAAAAACCTCCGACATAGTCTATATTTTTCTATGAAATCAATCTTCTTTTAAAATTACATTTATACAAAATTCTTGAAAATAAAAATACCCATAGCAAGTTGTTATAAATAAATTTTTGTATTACAAATAATTTGTTCAAATTAACATTGAAACAAAATTAAAAATTTTGACAAGGATGGTTATTGTCAGAAACCTCATTTGCCAATCACGCCCGAATGTGTGCGTCTATTACATAGGTTTAATGACAACATGACTGTCAGTTGAGCACAACTCTTAATTTTTTTACAAGTAACTGGAAACGGAGGTCAAGTCTGATTCTCAGGTTTTCTTCGTTATTTTGTTGAATTTATTTTACTTTCATATTGTTAATCACTTAGTATTACATTCCCAACAACATATATAATTTTCATAGCCATAAACTACGCTAAACTGAAATAATTGACAAAACAAAATCCTGCCCACGTACAACTCTATATTTGGTTGAGACCACAATGGTCCCGGAAGTTCAAATATGCGTGAGACTTGCACAGTCTATTATTTAACCTATTTTGCTAGATGTAACAAATCATTCAATTGATCAGAAAATGTAATTATAAACGACTTCCATGCAGGACTCAAAATTTACACTGACCACAGGCCCGAGGTCAGTGATTTCAGATTTTTAGTATTGGGTCAGTAACCTCAAGACCAAGTCCGGCGGGTCTTTTGTTTTACAATTGATTAATAATACCTCACTGTGTAATATACATGTAAAGGCCCTGTACACTATTGGTAAGATCGAAAAACACAAATGTTCACAGATTCACACACAACTTACATGATTTAAAGTAAGTAATGGTTGAAAGGGTTCCTTAAAATATTTCTGCCTAAAATGCTATCGTTTCTGAGAAATGAGTAAAACAACAGTTTTAATCACGCGTGATATTTTGAAAAAACAGAAAACACATACAAAGGTCTCTTTTCACTATTTTCTCGTGAGATCGATGACCAATTGAGCTCAAACTTTCACAGGTTTGTTTGTTCATGCATATGTTGAATCACACAAAATGTGGACACTGATTTTGAGCTGTTACCAAAAGTGTACAATACCTTTAAATAATATTAAATTTGTAAAAGGTCAAAGGTTGACTTTGACTCTGATAAATATCTTTCAGATCTGTTGAGTAGACAAGCATATTACTTAACCATTTTTAGACAGATGAGATAAATTTTCTCTTACATGGAATGCAAAGTCAAACTAGTTTTAAAGCCTACGTTAAACCTTGGTTAAATTGTGCGGACAGTTTTTTTGCATTGTGATTCTTGCCTTGTAAAAATTAATTCTGGCCAGGTAAAAAATCTACATGTACTTATGAGAACCAGTAGACTTTAAAAAGTGCCTAGTACTGTTGAGAAAGATAAGAAGATGAAGAAAGGATTCCTTTTTGATGTACCAGGAAGAAAAAGGGACATGGTACAACAATATTCACTGGACATGATGTAAAGTAAATAAATTTATTTAACATTTTACATGTCACCCTTGCTCTATGATACATTTTAGACAAAGACTGACTGTGTGAGTATTTTTACAAAGTAAATACACACAGTTCGGCTTTACCCAGCTCTAAATGAGCATCTGTCATCAAACAGAACAATACTGCACTTTGCATTTTATTAGTAACCTCAACGCTAAAAATGATTAATGGCTTGTAGTTAAACAAAAGTCATAAATCCACACTGCTGTCCAGTGCACTATCTATCAGAACTTGTGATTAATATGTAAAGCGTGCGCCAATACCTGACATGTTTACCACTTTAAGTGAACAGGGCTGATAATGGATTTACTAACGTAGGGGGTTTTGTTTGTGCTGTCTTTGAAATACAAAAAAAGAAACGTCTATTTGTGTACACTGGAAATGGATCCAGATGTCCAATTGATACAAAAAATTAAAAAATTATGAAACAAAAAATACTTATTAATTTTGTGTGTGATCCAAGACACAAAACTTGAATGATAATCAGGAAAATAAAATGTGACATGCAATGCCAAAATCAGACATTTCACAGAAAATAGTGAAATGGCATTAGAAGTGTTCAGACAGCGAAACATCAGCCATGATATCAATGCCTGGGAAACATTTTTATTATTGGATTTGGCGCTACATGTACATATTACTATTATTTTGTATTATTACATTCTACGTTGCCAAGGCAGGACTCAAAATTTACACTGGACCGCAGGCCCGAGGCCAGTGATTTTAGCGCCGGGCCAGTTAACCATCAACTGTACAAGTCCGGTGGTCTTGTGTTTTAGAATAACAATCCTATGTTATTTCTAATTTAAACTGAGAAATACAAGTATCTTTAAATTCTGTTGGGTCTAGACTTATTAACCATAAGACACGAATGAGATAAATCTTCTCTTAGAGCTTGTTTCAATAAAAACGGCTCAAATGTGAAACTTTGTATAATTTTTTGTTCTCATTTTGATTCTGGTCTTGTAACAAGTTTTCTGGTCCAGTAAAAGTTTTGAGTTACAAGCCCTGGGGCCGATTTCACAAAGAGATAAGACTAAGTCTTATCTGAAGTTAGGACCAGTGGTCTTAACTTAAGACTAGTCATATCTCTTAGCATTGCCTAGGACTAGTCCTAAGTTAGGAAGAGTTTTGTGAAATCGACCCCTGTGGTCTTGTGGATTTTTTCCTAAAATTTGAGCCCTGCGAGGATTTGAAAGCTCTTATTCTCATCTTATTGTGAGCAACTAAACTCAGTTTTTAGTGTTGGCAAAGATGTGCTTGCCCTGCTGTTGGCATGAGGCGGCACAAATATACCTTTTTTCAGGTGCCCCTGCAGGTTCTTTTGCCCCAACAGGGTGGGAGGTACATGTATAAAGGGGTGCAACAACACAGTGATGTAAGTTAAATACTATTGTCCCCCAAACCTTTACACCAAGAGGTTTTGGAGAGGAAATGTAGAATTTAATGACTCAATAAAAATGTTTTAGTATAATGTTTACAAAATGTGAAAATTCCAAACATTTTGAAATGAATACTTAATGTCATCATCCATCACTTGTTTACCTACAAAGGTTTCAAAGATTGTCAGGGTGCACAAAGAATTTATCATCACTTGTTTACCTGCAAAGTTTTCAAAAATTGCTGAGAAAATTTTTGAATCGCAATATTTTGACACATTGAAAAGAAATATTTTGTCGAACACATTTATAAATTTATAGTTAACAATTCAAAGTGTATCCATTTCATTGTGTAATAAAAGGAGCACCCCGACCCCAATACTTGTTTTATCAAAAACAAAATATTTATACAAAATCCCGCATCTGAATTTGATATCCCATAACACTGTGTCCCATCAAGGCCTTTATTAAACAATTCTCAGAGCAAAGTCCAACAAAACCTCATATCCTGTTTCATCTCCCCAACAATAAAAATCCAGGTCTCAGACAATATAAAAAACTCTCCCAACAACACCAGCCTCCAGGCCCCCCCCCCCACCTTTCTGCTAAAAATTATAATAAATTCTGGACTATGCTTTGGCTTTGGACTGAGTGACATGCTGGGATTAGAATGGTGAATTCCAGCACAAGGCCTGTAACGTTAAAGGGGATGGTACAACTCTGCTTTGGGAAAGGGTGCATTCAGTCAAGCCTACAATACATGCATGACATCATGTACAAACACTTCTGGGCCCAGTTTCATGGCTTGGCTCAGCGCAGAATTCTGCCCTTACGGCGCCCTGTACAGAAATACATGTCATTTTATGGGCTGTAAGCGCAGAAGTATGTAGTAAGCAGAGCCATACATGTACATGGCACAATTTCATAAAGCTGTTAAGCAGATAATTCAGCTAAGCAAATATCTTTACTAAGCAAGAATTTAGTGGGGTACCAGTCTCAGCAATGTAAACTGTATGGTATTTTGGCTGGTAACCTATTTCTGCTAAGCAATATATTTCTGTGCTTAGCAATTTTTTATGCTCACATGCTTTATGAAATTGGGCCCTGCAGATGTTTTAAGGAATTTTTCCTTGTATGATTATTTCAAAAGGTGCTTTACAATAAGTAAAACACAATTATGTGTTACACAGCACCCACAGCACCAATTGCTGTGGTGCCCTGTGCGTTTCCTGTGGTGTCCTTTGCAAAGTTCAAATACAAAATACATTTTCCTTATAGAACTAGAAGTGACCCTTACCAAGGAAAATTGCTGCGCCCCTTCAAGATCGAATTTCAAGGTCTGTATCATGTTTAATACCAATAATTTAGAGTGATGCGCATGTGTATTTCCACAAAAATATCAAGTACAAAGCATGCGTATTGAATAAAAACGGATGACTCAGAAGTCAGTTAATGTTAATGAACTACATGTGTATCCAGACCAGTCTTTGATGAGTGTAATTTTGTTAATGTTTATTTCTACTGCATGATGTCTTGTGAATATTGCCATCATTTTATGGTAATGTAGGCCTAGATGTATATTTGGAACCTAATGTCAATTTTCCCACAATTTATGCACCCTTACACAATTGGTCACTGCTTTCTCAAAGATAATTTTTTTCAAAGCAGCACAACTTAAAGAATGCCCGGTAAAAGATACATTATACTCTCAACCTACACGCATGACACAGTATGATTCAGTGCATTGAACTCTTACCTCTGACCCGACCTGGATCTATTGTACTGCGTTAATATAGAGCTAGACACTGCAAACCAAACAATTACTGAGCTCAAATCAGACATGTCAGAGGTGAGGCGCATGATTGCTTACTCTCCTCATGAAGGTCAAAGAAGATACATCTGAACATTGTGTTCAGACAATCATACAACTTTGTAAATTGTAATTGCAGAAAAAAAAGTGGCCACCCATGCAAACTACACACCTGGAATTACCTGGAGGCCATGGCCTCTGTTGCCCTGGTCTTGGCCTTGGTGCCCCTTCAAAAGTTTCTCATAGACTTTAAGATTTTCCAATGGAAGTGCCCTTTGCAAAATGAAAATGGCCTTGCCCTCTCAAAGATGAAATTCCAGGCCTGTATACAGTGGGTTTGAGGGTTTTTTTCAGTTTTCTCTGACATTGTCTTGACTCTTGTTAAAAAAAGGAGGGATGAGGAAATCAGCTGATCAGCACCAAGCATGATTGCTGAGGGAAAGGGAATACATCGCAGCTTGCCAACTTCAACCCATGGTTAAAGTAATGTGATGTACTGTACATGTAGCATAGATCTTCATTTCATTTTTTAGAAATAGAACGCTCCTCACATCAACTTACTCCAAATTGAAGTTGGTAAGGCTTAGCACCACACCAATGTATGCCCAAACTGTGATCAGGATGGTGAAACCGATTATTTTATTGATTGTCAAAATCAATCAATTTTGTATGCGGAGTTCAGACAAAGCATGTTTATTGACGTTTGTAAATTACACAGTGTCTATTAATGACATCAGGCCTGGAGTGTCATGGAGGCCACAGAGGCACATGACCTCTGTTGCCCTGGTCCTGGTGCCCCTTTAGTAGTTTCCCATAGACTTTAAAGTTTCCACTGGAAGTGCCCTTTGCAAAATGAAAATGGCCTTGCCCTCTCAAGGATGAATATCCAGGCCTGGAAGTTTGGCTAAAGATGAAACATTTTTACTAAAAATGCTTTAGAAAAAAAAAGTGGGGTTTTTTAAGAAAAAAGTATTGTGTCTTGCATGGCAAAATATATTTCCTTGTTTGATGATGAAGCAAAAAAGAAACAAAATGTTTAAATGCAATGATTAATGATTGACTACATTGTAGTTCTATCTCATGTAAACACTTTTGTTATTAATGTTTGTTCCACATTGAACCCAACCCCAGGCATGCCAGGGTCATGTTCATGAATTGGAATAACATCTTACTACAGGGTCATTGCAAGTTAATACTTGACTACATGAACCTTACATTTTCTTTGCAATCCCTATTATCGCACCCAGATAAAAATAAGGTCACAACAACAGAAATTGAGACAGGTACATGTAGGAGAGAACAAAAATCAATGTTGCTATTTACACAGGAGCCGTGAACCCCTGACCAAAAGCTGCTGAGACAAAATGCTACATGTGCATGTAATTGGCAGATTGAACCCTGCTATAAATACCAAGTGTAAAGTTGAACAATGTTTTGGTTTTAGCTAAGAAAACCATCCATAAGTGAAACCAAAACAAGGATTTCAATTTGAAAATCAGCTTGATCAGCTTGGTCAGTAGAGTAGAACTGTATCAATTCCATCGGGGTTGTTCAAACAAGGATTGTTCAAACAATTCTTATCTCTAAAAACTGAATAACTAATAAGAAGTAACTATAAATAATAGTAAATTTGCGGGTACACCCACGCGTAAAATCTCTTTTGTGGGAGTGACGACTCTGAAAAGAGTACCTGCAAATTTACTATTATTTAAAGTTACTTCTAATTTTCCACACCATGCAAGCCTTCAAACAACACTAAGAATAACTGATGTTTAAAAAAGTCAATTAACTTGGAAATCTTGAGAATAGGGCCTAGTGTAAGGGAAGATTGGCATTCATACTGTACACTATAGTAGAAATATGCAAATTGTGTTCCTTTAACTAAGTCAAAATATATAAATAAAATGTGTGTGGCCATAGTATTTTGTATAGAACTGGTATCTTGCATTGGTGTACTCTCCTGAAGGCATTTCACAGAACGCCTAAAATCATGCAGTTTCCATGTTTTTCTTTGATTTCAAATCCAAATATTACTTTTACCTCCTGTTTTTCCCCCGGAATCAATTGTTTAATTTCCCAAAAGGGATTACTATCACACAAACATTTCCTGCTAATCTAAGAAGTTGATTGTTTTTCAGTATGTTTCTTTTCCTAAACCTATTCCGAAACTGAAATAATGTCAGACAACCCAACATCAAATAGTCAGGCCACTATCTGATACAAATCAAGAATCGGTGTTCATTATTGCTAACTGCACCCAGGGAACTTGCCAAAGATGTTAGAAGCTGAATAAAAGGCTTGCATCAGCGCCTTATTGATAAAAATAGTCGCGGGTGTAGTACACGTACTTGTGCATCAACTCGGGCAAACATGTACCCGTATTTACAACTGCCGGACCTTGTGTACTCAAGCTTGCATTTAAGCTAAAAGAATTATCCCTGTGACATCACAGCCTTGCTGTTCACATGCCAATGCTGCACGGCGTATTTGTACAGTATAAACCATATCGTCCACAAACTCTGCTTTAAACCACAGTCACACAGCGGCAGCCTTGACTTCTAAGACTGATAAAATGCATTAAGTACAAGATCAGGGAATAATCACCAATGAAAACAATTCAGGAGCCCTTATTGCTTTATCCCCCCCACCCACCTCAATGCGGGAGAATATTGTTTTGCAAGCCATGTAGTTTAAGTCTCCAATTTCCCACAGCTGGATGTCATTCAAAAACAACAACATTTATTACTTTTCCAAAATGCGTTGGGGAAACCGAGGCAGTGTTGTGGTGGTTTTGTGATAAAGTGAGATCTCAAGGGTGTGACTAAAGCAGTATGGAATTACTTGAATGTTGGGAATGTCTTGATATCCTTCAGATGACTTTTTGTAGCTTTCTAAGTTTTCGCATCATGTCAATAGTCACACCATTATTTCCTATTCTGACAAACAAAAATGTAAAGTGAACAATTATTTCACATGTACTTTGACAATAGGTTATTTTTTCCTTAAAAAGGCATACATGTAATCAACTATTGTTTTTGTTTAATAGATGTTTAATTTGCATTGGGAATAAAGAATATCAGTACTTTCCCGAGTCCTGTAAAAAGAAATCCACAGGCATATTACTTGGGTGGGATTCGAACCCACGACCTTTGCCATTCTAGAGCAGATGTCTTTACCAACTAGACCACCGAGATTGCCCGGTAGGTAGAGGCAGTTTGAATCCTATATTTTAGCAGCGGGTACCGCGAAAATTAAATAGATGTTAAATTGTGTACAGTGCTTTACACACATCGGTGTACAGGTAAAACCAAATATAATATTGTTTTTGTCGTTGGTTTTTTTTTTACGTGAAGACTGCACACAAAACTTAAGGCTGTTAGTGTTACAGAAAGGTCTATAGTAAAGTAGGACTGTGTGTCATGTCGGAGCAGTCTCACTCTGGTGGGTGTACAGGACTCCAGTCCTGCTATTGCCAAGGTGTAGGTTTGGGTCCTTGTAGTCCACTTGCACCCTTGAGCAATTTCACTTGGCCACAATAGACCGTAAAATTCTCGCGCGTATTCAAACATTTTGGGACCATTTTGGTACCACGTACATTGCTTTATTGCTGCTAGAAGGAAACAAACTCGCGAACTTTAACAGGTCCCATTGTTCGATATATGGTGTGAGACGTCCAAAGTCTAATACGATGGATGGGACAAAGAAGAGGCACATGCCCTAGTGTTTCTGTCAGTGGCTGCAAATTGCACCATGCAGTGCTTCATAATGCTACATAAAAAGTTGCTACATGTGTGTGTGTCATTTTTAAATAAATTATTTCCTTCTTCTTGCCAGGCCTGGAATTATATGGAGGCTACAGAGGCCTTGTGCCCCTTCAAAAATTTCCCATAAATTTTCTAATGGAAAAATAGAAATGGCATTGCCGTCTCAAAGATGAAAAACCAGGCCTGTAATCTCCTCACAAAAGCCTAGATCTGTAAAAATGAGTATAGTTCATGAATGTTTTAATAAAGTGTTGTGATACCAATGATTAAAAATGCTATATAAATTGCCGGATTATTATTATGGGTCCAGGCCTAACGATACAAGACCTGATAACAGGTATAGTACAATGCATTTTTTTTTCTAACCATACGCCCAGGTTATTTTCTTATGGCATTAGTGTGAAAATTATTTCCAGGGTACTCGCTTAACAACGTCGAGGAAAAAGACCCTGAAGGTGAAAAGTGTGGGAAGGAAAACAACTTCATCAATGATGCAGGTTTAGATTTTGTTTTCAGACTAAATAATAAATAAAGGACAATTGCTCTGCTGTGAGTTCATGTCTTATGTACGGCCATTAAGGGCCATTACTCAACTACTCCAACCAGACAGTTAGATTTCATCACTAATCAGTCAAACTGGAAGGTACACCTGACCATTTAATTACAATATTTTTAAAGGGATTGTATACGTTTGGTAATTGGAAGTTGTAACCACTGTTTGTTTCAATCCTATAGTTGTAGTTCATACACTGTAAAACTAAGGTGAACATTTTATTTCAAAAGGTGGTAGCGTTTTTTGAGATATTGACGAAAATCTGGAGCAGTTATGTCCACGCAGGAAGAATAATCTGCAATTTGAATGTACACAATCTGAGATTTGTTGGGAACAAATATACAATCTGAGAAACATTACTGTCAGTAACGCTTGTCAGATTCAAATTTGTTGGGATAAAAAGTGATATATTTTTCCATAACAACAGTACTTTGAAGTGAAAAGTTTCTCCAAATGCATTATACTATCCAAACCTGCTGTACTTCTTACCAAGTACGTTTTTATTGCCATTAATTTTCAGAGTAATTACCAAACATATACAGACCCTTTAAAGGCACTATACACGTTTGGTAATTACTCAAAATATATATTAGCATAAAAACTGACTTGGTAACGAGCAACAGAGAGCTGTTGATAGTACAAAACATTGAGAGAAACGACTCCCTCTGAAGCAACGTACAATGTAGTTTTTGAGAAAGAGGTAATTTCTCACTAAAATAATAAAAACTTCTTGGAAGAAGTTTTTATTCCTATCTAATAGCACACAAATTTGTACAACAAGGGTGTTTTTTCTTTCATCATTTTCTTGCAACTTCGATGACCAATTGAGCCCAAATTTTCACAAGCTTGTTATTTTATGCATATGTTGGGATACACCAAATGAGAACACTGGTCTTTGACAATTACCAAACATGTACGATGCCTTTAAGTAAGATTTATATGCACTACTCACATTGATGATGGGACATTGAAGTGCATACAGTAAGTAATCCATTACCAAGAAAACCACTGCTGCAGAGTGTGGGAATTATATTTTTCTCCAGGTTTTGAGTTACATCTAGTGTAATACAAAATAATGTATCCATACTACATCACATTAAAATAATGAGTAATGAATACTTCCAACTGTTTGAATCACTTTCTATTGAGATTAGGTAGATATCATTATACAAGCTATAAATCCAAATGCTGTTGCTCCATCATAAAATACTGTGCATTGTCAGACATGCATTCATCTCTAAACCCCAATTAGCCTAAAAGGAAATTGCAATTACCACCAAAAAAGCACTATACCTGCAGGCATGAACCTTCACAGCTAGGCAATTGCCTCTATGCCCCTGGACATTGTCTCGGTGCCCCATGAAATGTTCCATAATATAGAAATACACCTCATTGAGGTGCCCTTTACTAAGAAAAACTACCATGCCCTTTCAAGACTGAAGGGGTATGTAGGCCTGGTACTGTACTGTTCAATTTGGTCATGATGCATTGAAACATGTGGTAAAATACATAAGCAATGTACAATGATGTGTGGTTAAATTTAAAAAAAATTTTATGCACAAAACATCTATGTATAATAGGCCCTATCACAATTATTCTGTAACACAGCTACCAAATGAGACTATGGGTGACACTCCTCAGACCAAACAGAACCAAATAATGCATGACATTGATACCCAGAAATGGATTGAATTTTTTTTTTTTAGCTTCTAAGCAACAACCATGGGTACAATTTCTGTTCATACAAAGACACCATGTTATTAACAACAAACTGACAGTCTGTAGTTAAACAAACTTTTAGGCAGATTCTATACATGTATGTTTGTATATAATTACAAACTTTTGTACTTTTCATTTTAAATTGAGAAAGCACTGAATAATTTTTTCACAGATAGATTTGAAATATATATCAGTGGTTTTTATTAAATGTTATCTCAAAGAATTTGTATGGACACTTGAAAATGATTAGTTCTGTGATTGTGGTGATGCACAAAGAAAAACTTCTACTTCACCTGGAAGAGCCTGGATGCCATTTTCTTTGTAGCTGTCCGGTAGAAATACCCCCTGGTGCCGAAGCCATGATGCCTTCTGGGAATGAACGGCTGGGCCTTGGGGTTGGGTCGCCAGCTATCCATATTTGCCAACTCCTCTCTTCCCTCGCTCTGCAGAGGCAGCCGTCTATATTGACTGGCTATGTATCAGAGACAGGGAGGCTGCTCAGCTCTGACCTTTAACCTGGTCCATGAGTGGTAGAGATGAAAAAGTATACCTGCTGCCTAATCTGTACACTCATTCCTGCAAAGCGAATGAAATTTTTTAATTATTACAATGTTATCAAAACTACAGACCTCTTGCACTGACGTCACACGTGACTACAGTCTGCCCATGATCTGCCGTTTTGGGAGTCACATTGCATGTAAAGATACAGCTACACGTGCGTATCACCATGCGCCTGACACCAAAATATTGCACACGCTGCACAGTACACACAAGGAATTAAACCCCCCCCCCCCAAATTGACGAAACCAAGATTTGTCATGGGTCATGATGTCAGGATAAATGTATTTAACATATTGTACACAAATTGTTAGTGTATTAAAGATTTCAAGGAAATTTAAGTAACCTAATTAGTCATTTGAACGCAACATATTTCTACATTTTTTCTTTATTTCAAATTTGTTTCTATGACAGCAAAACATGGATCTTCCATGAGCAAAAGCTAGGACCCAGTGAGAGACTGTCCATCACATAGTTAACCTCTGCTTTGAGAACATTTGCACACTGAAAAAGTGAGCCCAGACTGCAAAACTACCAATGTACCTTTAACAATAATGCCATGGATACATTCTGTTTAATAAACAAATTTCATATGTTTTTAAAAGCATCTGCAACATACAAGGTTGAATGCCTTTTGCCCCTTGGCAAAGTCTAGCTAACTCAATTGAACAAACCATATGTTAGCCCACGTCATATACCAAGTCAATGTCAACGTAAACAAGTCTGGGGAGTTAGTAAGGAAAGGGGGGGGGTAGGGTTAGTCCCCCTGCCGTTGAGCTACTGAGGTGACTTGTTAAGGTCTTGTTAACCCAATAAAAACTTTGCGCTCTGCTTGTATTTTATTCTCCCACATACTGTGTGCGTCTAATCTACCATGACTGACTCCAATCGATAATCACATTGCCAAAATGCTGCACAATAAAGCAAGGTGGTTTTTTTTTATACCAGGCTTTGATTTTTCGTTCTTGTGCTAGAGTTTCTAGAGTCTGTTATGAGAGGGATCAAATTCATCTTGGGATGTTAGCCACTGAATTACTCTAATTGCTAAGCAAGATGTTACAGTATCTCACAGTACAAATGGTGATTGGGCATCAGGATGGCTTACTGGTGTCTTGCCTTTCCCCTCTTAGGACACCGGTTCAAATCCCGCCTCACACCAGAGGTGGATCGGGTTTTCAGTCACACCTATAAAACTACGCATTTCTTCATTGTCATCTCTACACAGGTATCTTCATACCTACCTACATGTACATGTACAGGTTACACCTCCCGTTGCTTATATGAGGGTCCCTTGCTTTCGTACCAAGAAAGATTTACACGAACAAAGATTTACACGAACACATATTTACACAAAAATGAATAATCACTTCAATATGAACCTTAAAGACTTTGTGAAATTTGAGGCTAAGGCATGTAAGGCCTGCTATTCAAAATGATCAATAATGACCTTAAATTCTGAAGTTAAATGACCAAATTTTCACCTCAAGAAATTTTTGCCAGATGATGATGTTTCAGAAGGAATAGCATACAAAGATTTTCGCTTATAATGCCACGGACAATGCACTGTTTAATCAAAGTGTTAGCCAGAGAGGTGTCTGGGTGTCTTTTGGACACCCTGTTTTAAATCTAGACAGTATACCCTGATTTATCTGTTATTTACACAAGTACTATTGTAAGTGAACAAGTTTTTAAATTTCCAGCAAATTTGGACACCCTTTAACCAAATCCTGGCGTAAACCTTGCACTAGTTAACATGTAATATTAACATGTAATATTGTTTGTCTCAGTCTGCATAGTAGCTTAATTTGATTGTTTTGTTTGTTTTTCCGTCTAAAGGCTGATTCATACAAACTTCAGGTTAAAGGTATCGTACACGTTTGGTAATGACTCAAAACAAATATTAGCATAAAAAACTTACTTGGTAACAAGCAACGGAGAGCTGTTGATAGTATAAAACATTGTAGGAAACGACTCCCTTTGAAGTAACATAGTTTTTGAGACAGTGGTAATTTCTCACTAAAATAATAAAAACCTTTTGCAAGAAGTTTTTATTCCTATCTGAAAGCACACACAAGGGTGTTTTTTCTTTCATCATTTTCTTGCAACTTCGATGACCAATTGAGCCCAAGTTTTCACAGGCTTGTTATTTTTATGCATATGTTGGGATACACCAAGTGAGAACACTGGTCTTTGACAATTACCAAACGTGTTCAGTGCCTTTAAATCTAATCAGCTTCCATGTTGTTGTCGCATACTGAATGTAACATACATGTAGCCTAATAATTGAATTTGTTTAAATACACGCATGCACATGTAGTTAGACTTTTTTTTTTGCTGCAATAAAAAACCACCTAATTGAATTGAACAAATCTAATTGAATGTTTTACCCCAACTCGTGAGTTGGTCCACTGCTCCTCAGTTGGGCCTTTCCAATCTACAACTGTAGGCCATAGTTGGGACTGCTTTTAATAAAAATGTCCTCTACTAAGTAATAACAAAAAGAATGACTATGTACTTCAACATTTACTGTGAGTCAAAATATTACACACTTGGTAATTACTGACAATTACATTATGTACTGGTACATAAAAACAAGAATTAAACAAAAATTTGTAAAAAACAGGCTCTGAACACGTTTTGACCCTTTTCTTCATACAAAAGTTTTCTTCTATTGAGCCGTGTACAAATCCTGCCTGCAGGAAGTTCAGGCTCTGTGGCTCTTTCTTTGTAAACATGTGATGCCACCAGTTGCATGGTCTTTCATGTCTTTAATTGGGATTCTCATCCACTAGGGACTTGGGGTGTAACACTACACTCATGGCATACTCCTTGACAGGACAAAGTGCCAAGACATACATTTGGTCACCAACAGATGGTAATCATCACCAGAAAGCAGAGCCTCCATTCATACCAAAGTTTTGTATATTTCTCGCACTACAAAACTGAAACTGTTTGAATTCTAGATTTCCACACTTGACCTGGTAACTCTGGAAGGAATTACATCATTAGACACTAAGGATACTGTATCCCCAAATTTACTGGCCTGTGTACGGACCAAGACTCTGTATAATTGGCGGGTGATCAAATACTTCCCCCTGACTGTAGTTTCAAAACAACTGTATAAACACATAGTCCTTGGTTGATACTTTTGCTTTCACTTTGTGAATACTTCATGGGTAGGCTCATGGCCAGATCAAAAATCTACGTAGCTGGCCAACTACATACTTAGTACGTATATGTAGGAATCCTGGTCTTCACAGGCTTAAGTTCATACCTGTGTAGCTGTTTACTGGTTTACAAGCAAATTGAGGTTTAAATTACTAGTGACAACAAAACTTAAAACTTCATCCAAAGCGTGACGTGCCTTTAAATGGACTGTTCCAATGAATATTGTTCACTGGATGCGATGCTTAGTGCTATACATTGTACAACATGTACGTACACAAATAGATTCTTATTTGTTTAAATTAAAATGTTTTTTTTTCTTGAATTCCCTGGCAAAAAATATTACAGACAGGGCTCAAATCTGGGGGAAAAATCTACAAGACCACAGGGCTTGTTACTCCAACTGTTTACTAGACCAGAATTGTCCAAAGTAGGGACAAGATTTGACGAATGCGAACATTCCTCCTGAGAGTGAGAATGGCTTGCTGGCATGGCCTGACTGGGTTCCCCCTTATCCTACACCCAGAACCTCCCAGACGTTACGATTCATGTTTACACCAGCAGAAATACTCCCTTTTTTTGATGATTGCTTTGACACTACTTCCAAGAAAATCGTTTGGCTTTCAAAGTGTGGTGAATTTTGGTTTCATATGACAAACACAGTGTGCATAAACGTTTCAAATCTTAAAAAAAAGAACAATTCTTTTCCCAATTTTGTTTGCACATATCAATTTTGTGTATACTTTTTTATCATGAATGAACTTTGCAACTCAAAGTCAAAGGCACCGCTGAATTTGCAAAGCAATCCGCGGATTTGGAATAAAAATGATTTGTATAATTTACTTGAACTTGTGCACATTTTGTTGTTTAGTAAGCTGATCAAAGTTTAGCACACTTATCAAAACATTGCAGATCTGGTTACATGACACCATCTGACCACTGCGTGTTTAGCTTGTTTGTGGACACGAAAAGAAGAAGTTGCGGTGATCATACATGTACATTACTAAATACTACCCACCGGTCCTTCTGACAAGATTAGAAGAAACAGGGCCTAGGGGTGTCAGGACTTTTCGTATACATACGAAGTGTCCCGACACCTGGTACATGTACCTTTGCCACTTCGTACCCTGGACACTTCGTACCTTTTGCAAGGTACGAAGTGGCTTTGGACACTTCGTACCTTGGACACTTTGTACCTTCTTACAAGACACTTCGTACCTTCAGGATTTCTGCATCGTTTCTGTTTTTTCAAACGAATCAAACCCAAATGGTGATTTATTTAATTACTTGTTAACTGATAGTGATGAGTAGAGTATGACATAAACACGAATCAGACCCAAATGATAATTTATTTAATTACTTGTTGACTGATAGTGATGAGTATGAAATAAAAACGAATCAAACCCAAATGGTGATTTATCTTATTACTTGTTGACTGATAGTGACGAGTAAAACTCATTACTTTAAAAAAAAAAACACTCATTTTTAGATCAATTTGATAAAAACCAATTTCTAAAACAATAAAATGAAATATTTAAAAATCATTTTAAAAGTTACAGCTGGAAACTATTCAATATCATATTTACGTGCCGAGATGATGAGAACATAAAAACAAAAATATTGGGTTTACAAAATACAGACAAAATAAAGGTATTTTAAAGATTTTTTATACAACAAAAATAGTAACATTTCACATTAAAAAGGACATTCACATAATAAAACAAAATGAAAATTCATTAAGTATTATTTTGTATCTCAACGAACATTATCTTATTAAGGAAATACCCATTTTACTGAAGGTTTCGAAGTGACTCGGCTGGTCACTTCGTACCGTGGGCGGGGTACGAAGTGACCAATTTGGTTATGGTACGAAGTGTCCCGACCGAAGGTACGAAGTGTCCAGGGTACGAAGTGGCAAAGGTACCAAGTGTCCGACATCCGGCCTAGGCCGTATAGGATCATTACAACTGACAAATGTACACTGAAGATCTTTATTTGTAGGAATATATTCTTCAAAACTAAATTAATTGCTCGTAAACAAAATTAACTTTACATTATTATTAATATTATTATTATACATAAAATAATAATATTGTTTTATTTCACTTCAAATCAATCAATTTTCACTTGGTTTTAAAACACATTGATTGCACTGTCTAATGTTGACAATCAATGACATCAACAACATTTTATTTAGTACCAACATTCATCAGCGTGATAACACTAGTAAAAAGCTGATTTCCTGGCAGCAAGTCCTCTTGATCACCGTAATTTTATATAGCTAAATAAAAGGTCGAGTTGGTAAGACTGCCGAAATTGTATCCAGTTAACCCATGGAGGTAAAGATCCTCAAAACACACGGTCAACACTGTTGTGTCACCCACACACACGGACCAGCCGAACACTGCGACCGGCCCGTGAATCATGCATCGAACTGGGTCAACGAAGCGGCAAAGGATTGGCGTTTGTTTAAATGTCAATCCCGAGTATAATCCATCCGATCCCTACACTTATATTAATAATGAATCGTTTACCTGTATACCATCCACTCCACGCATCCCAGCAATGACTAAAAAGGTTGAAAATTCGCCTCAGAATGTGATGATAATTTCGGTCGACTCTGTTTATACATCGCATCAATCCTACTGATTATACACTTAACGTGCGAAAACATGGTACTCATTTCATCACCACGCTGTATACGTATCTAAAACGTGTAAAATTTCTGTTGTGGGGATCAGGTACCCGCCAGATGCACAAAACTGCGTTTGGTGGGTCGTTTTGCGCGGCGGTCGGCCGGCAGCATGCACAGCATGCAGCCGGCAGCACAGCAGCCAGCATAGAGGGCCGGAAGTTTGTTTACAAAACAATTAAACATAAACACTGTGGGCAGGAGTTGAAAATCGGACAATACTTCCAGTGTGCAGTCGACTTCAACAATTTAGAAAGTGAACAAAACTCTATTGTTGGTAGTTAACGGGTCAAGAATTTTGACCAAAACTTGTTTGACTTCATCTGGGCAGGACGGGGGGGGGGGGGGTTCAGACAGGAAGTAAGCCTAAAGGCTATGGATTTTCGCAAATTTAAACGTTGAGCCATGCAGTCATTCTTTTTAATTGTGCAAATCTTTTCCCTATTATTTTATGCACTGTCATGAACCCAACCATTGATATTACAATTATCATCACATTTTTAAAAAGGCCGAGAATTCCGAGCTGGGAGAAAATAACTGTTGAATAAACATTTTACTTATACTTTTGGCTCAGTAAACGATGCCGTTAAACTATAGCTACATTCAACCATGGAGGTAGAATTTAACTAAAGCAGAATGTATTTGGGCTGGCAGGCCTACAGTTTGGGTTGGGCTGTAGCCTACAGGTTAATGCCAAGTAAACAAAACTTGTTCACTCAGCAAATAAAATTACCACAATTAAAGATAACAAATTAAGGGAAGTGTTAAAAGGGAAATTGAGTTTGCTTGACAATAAATTCATTATCACACGCACTCATTGGATGTGGGATGCAGAAGCACTATATATTTCTGTATTCCGCTCCCGCATGTTTGAGATCATTCGTGTCTCAAATACCTTACCAAAGAAAAACAAACAGAACTTTAATTCGTTCAGAAAGCACACAATGTTTCAATTTATTGACACCTAATCAACTCAAACGAATGAAAACATACAAAACTTAATGATTTAGTACTCGGAAATCGTTCACATGAAACAAGGTTACAATAATAAAAGAACATTCATAAATACCCCAGACAGTTTCGCTACTCCTATTGGTGGAGAACGCGTCACGTGGGGGTGTTTAAACGGTTGATAAAGACACAGCTGAAGCTGTTTAAGACCGGCTGGCTTCGCGTGTTGGGCGCGCAAGCTCATGTACACCAATTTAAATTACGCAGAACGCAATTCATAGCTATTAGTAACAGCGCGTAATATGTGTGTACAAGCGCGTATACACACCGACCGACGCGCACAAAACATTTTTACAAAAGTTTTTGGAAATTTGCAAACGTCGAAAAATTCGCAAAAGAAACCGTGAGTGTGACATTGTCTATAATTGTTATATTGTATTGCTTTTTAACATAAGGGCATTTATGAATGGGAATAAAAGAGTAGTGACTCGTTCTTAAACGGCCGTTTAAAACCTTGCAGAGTCGTGGCCGTGCGATAAAGGCCCTTGCCTTCGGCTCGGGCCTTTATCACACGGCCACGACCCTGCCGGTTTTAAACAGCCGTTTAAGAACTCGTCGCCTACTCTTTTATTCCCTTATTATATGAATTGGCATGCAAGCTCTTTTTAAATATACTTCTATTTTTCACACTTGAATAGCAATGTTTGATGAATGATGCTTACTTTTCTATGACATCACAATGCACAAAATCAAATACAATACAAGGTCCATGTAGTTTATGATTAAAATTGTGGACTACACTGATCTTTGAAGATATGTAAAAAATATTTCAGGAAAACAATTGCACTTTTGATGATAAAGTGAAAGGGTTAAATTAAAAATTACTATGAAGAGAAAAAAAGAAAAGTTTAATTTTTACATTGCACATCTGGTTATACATGTATATGATTTTTGTAAAAAGTCATACACCTATAGGTCCAAACTTGGAGCCAAACAAAGATCTTTAAGTTCAAGACAATTAACTTAAAGGTTAAAGAACAAGACATATAAGTCAAAGACTGAGGCCTAAAGGTCAAAACCTTAATGATAATAATAATACACTGGGTTGTTATATAGGGCACATATCCTAGTATAACAATAAATAATAAATTATAGTTTTCTCGTTTTGGTATTTATGCAGATCAAGGTGCTTTACAACCCTAAATCATCAGGTATACTAAGACCAATCATATAACTTTCTCAACTTCCTGGGGAGCATACAACCTCAAGCTGCTTTTATAAAAGCACTAAGGGGTTAATCCAATACAATACACAGGTTCCCATTTAAACACCTGGGTTAAAGGGTCTGTATACATTTGGTAATGACTCTTGAAAATTAATGGCAATAAAAACTTACTTGGTAAAAAGTACAGCAGCTTTGGATAGTATAATGCATTTTGAGAAACTTTTCACTTGGAAAGAATGCGGTTATGGGAAAAGACATCACTTTTTATCCCCAAAAATTTTAATCTGAGAAGCGTTACAAACAGTAACGGTTCTCAGATTGTGTATTCCAATTGCAGATTATTCTTCCTGCATGGACATAACAGCTCCAGCTTTTCGAAAATATCTCAAAAACGCTACAACCTTTTGAAATGAAATTTGCACAGGTTATTGTTATGGTATATATCTACAACTGTATAGGATTGAAACAAACAGTGGGTTCCAATTACCAAACGTATACAATCCCTTTAAGAGAAGCAATTATGGTTAAGTGCCTCGCTAAAGGACACAAGTGTCGCGACCGGGAATCAAACCCACACTTCAATGATTCAACTATCAGAACTTGAGTCCAATGCACCAGACTACTCGGCCACCACACAAGGCCTAGAAACTTCACTGTCTGTCTTTGAAATAAAACTGCTCCGATGCACTATATTGATTTATATATTTATCCTCTTTGTATATTATTACATGTATAAACTTCCTATTAGTTTTTGTGTACTTTATGAAATTCAACACATTGTTAACCTTTCCTTTTAACTATAAAAGTTTATCTTTGTAAAGTTGACTTATTATAGTCCAATTGTGTTTTTTATTGCACATTAGACTCAGCTGAATTGAATCAAATGAATTGAAATGACTAGTTGTACTGAGTTTAACTATATACAGTATATCTGATCAAGTTTAAATATTCCAGATTGTTGGTTTTTATTTCTCTTTTTAATACTTTAACTTAAGTAGTACTGATAAGAACTCAGGGTTAACACATTTTAGAGATTCCTTTAAATATAACTAGTACTTAATAAAAAATTGTGCTCAACATACTAGAGTTAATCCCCTTTGTAGGAAAGCACCAAGTGGAAAACAAAATGCAGGGTGGTGGGGGTAAAATTCTCAAAGAATGTCCAGTGAGTGCTATTTCTTGCAGAACAAGGGTTTTAAAGTTAGGGTCATACTTTGGTGATGACCCCGGGGAAAAAAAATGTGTAATTTTTTCCGAAAGCCTACTTGTTAAAGATGGTCATGGAAGTAAGCATCCTGCAAAATTATTGTTTGAAGTGCCCCCCTTTATTATAAATCAATAAAAGTATATTGACAAATTTGAGTCTCCAATTCATATGCGGCAGCTAGAGACGCGGTTGGTACCCGCTATTACCTCGCTAAACATGAATGGATTGATGTTCTTGATGAAAATACTGTGACAATTTTTGTTGTTTTCTCAACAAGTAGACACTGTATTCAGCTGATGCTTTCACAGGTGACTCTTATTGTATCTTCATTGATAATTTGGCGCATCAATCAGCATTACATTGACAAAAATCAATCTATGGCCCACCTTTAATTATTTAAACCTGCTTTATATTTACACGTATGGATCAACCAGTTCCACCTTCAAGTCCCTGCGTTCACACTGACCCAGAGCTTTTCCAAGGTTCTTTGCCTTCTGTCTCATATCTCCCCCTTCCTTATGTGACCAAGCCACCAGCATGCCGAAGATCTGGCCATCCGTTTCATAGTTGTCCTTCTTGAAGCGATAGATATCCGCCCTCTCGAAGCCCAGTAGCACCGCTAGCTGCTCCCATTCTGGACCGAGCTTCTTGGCGATTTGCACCAGATGTTTCTCACTCATCACATTCATATCTGGCACAGACAAAAACATGAAAAAGCATGAATTGTCTGCTTTCAGGCGTTATAAAAGTCAGCTTTGTGACTGTGGTGAATCCCAGACGATGCACCATATGGTAGCCGACTGTCCACACTTTGGACTTAATGTTGGCATCGCAGTCCTTCATCTAGGAGCCCCGGCTGACACATTTTGATAAGAGATCGATATAGCATATGACATCATCATCAACTACCAAATCTCTGAACTTTTGATGCTCAGCAATGTTTGCTATCTTTGCTCTATTTCATGAAGAATTTAAGAACACAAATTTGCTAATCATAGACAAACCATGTTAAGCGAGGTTAACAGCCAAAATATCATGTAATGTTCAATGGTTGTCACAGGTTCCCTGTGTAATTTTTGCTTGGCTGATAAATTCGATGAGTAACATCTTCTGCTTATTCACAGTTTTACAAAATTGGGCCTAAATCGAGGCAATCAGACCAACTAGGTAACCACAGAGTGACTGTTCGTCTCTGTCCTTACTCTATGGTCTGAGTAGGGAGAAACTGTGGATAAGGCGCCTTCAGACCATTCAACCCCATGGTCTGAACATCCAAGAAGGAAATGACTAATAACCTTTTGTCTTTGCCTTCTCCTTTTCCCCACAGATATCCCCCTTTTTTAGCCTACCTCATTCACTAATTAATTACTTGTTCTCCCTCTTCCCACCTTTGATCTTGTCCTTTGTGTTTCCAACTTCTTGTGGTCAAACCAGCCCCTTCCCTCCAACCCCCCTCCCTTTGTCTCCCTATTCATTGTTTAACCCTTGCTTTTTCTGCGTGCTCTCTGCCTCTCTCTCTCTCTCTATTCATGTAACACTTATATACCTGTTCATGTGTGTTTTCTTGTCATTTAACCTTCAAGAAAGACTCTGCTAGGGTCGAAACGTCAGGCCATTATCTAGTTTTTGCAACTAAAAACTAGTCTGATTTTGATGGATACAGGGTTAAAAAGGGGTTAGCTTAGGAGTACACTTACCACAGTTGGGGGACAGCTGGGAGTCCCAGCCCCCAAACATCTCCTTCACCCCGGATGGATCAATCCTCACTTTTGGTGGCCCTGGACACCATATCCGCTGTTTTTCCAGACAATCAATGATGGGCAGGAAGTGAAGAGCACCCTCTACATTGCAAGGACACTTTACGCAGAAACGAAACCTGATGCCCTGAAGCCAAGGGCACTTGGCGGGATTCAAAATATCACTGAGGAAGTCTTTAACCTTGGGGAGGATGAAACAAAATGACAACTTTTGTTAGTTATTTTAATACGATGAACATTTCCTGTATTGGTAGTGTTCTAACACTGTATACTTTTCATCTTTCAGAGCAAATCAGATTCAAAACACTATTCTTCTACATATTCATCCCCAAATTTTGTGCGAATGCATACTAAATTTCTTGATTTGCATCAAAAATGTCAACACAGCAACTTTAAAAGTACAATTTTATTTGTTTTAAAACTTTTCTGGAAGCAACTGGCACTGTAATCTGTAGGTCAGAAGATACCCAAGTATAAATGAAATAAAGAATCGTTCAGTTTTAGAGAAAGAACCCCCAAATAGGGAAAACCCATGTGATCAGGCAAGGACTAAAAACCCAATCCACAAGCACGCTCCACTCCGAGGTGGGATTTGAATGAGGGTCCACAGAGGTGAACGGCTCGGCAAAATACCACTAAGCCAACCTGACCCCAGATCCCCTGTCAACCAACCTATGTCTGCTCATCCCTCTGTCTGTTTGCCCAATAAGGTTTCACAGTTGATATATTCTGTCTTACCTTGCATGTGATGCCACTTGATGGTGCAGATTCTTTTTCATTCAAATGTGATGATTGTCGCATGGATGTCTTAATGACAGCTGGTTTTGTAATGCACACCTGAAAAAAAAATAAATACACAAAGTCAAATTACTTCAAAGACAACATTTGTGTTTATTCATAGGCCCCTCGCAGGTATGAAATTACAAAGACACTTGGTCTTGCATTTGTGCATCTTAAAGATTCTCTGAAACAGGCTATTATATTTAAAGACTGAAAACCCAATCTGCACGCAAGGCCCTGGTGAGTCCAAATCGAGGTCCACAAAGGTGAAAGGCAGAGACAGAATACCGTTTTAGAAAGTCAACCTGATTCCTGTACATCCTTTACATCTTCGTAATGTGTTTGCATTTTGCAAAATAATTTTTTTTTTTTAAATGGATCCTACATACTTGGCCTCCGATAAATTAGGCATTGAAAGCAGACTTGGCGATTTGCACCAGATGTTTCTCACTCATCACATTCATATCTGGCACAGACAAAAACATGAAAAAGCATGAATTGTCTGCTTTCAGGCGTTATAAAAGTCAGCTCACTTTGATGTAAGCCATCTTGAGAGATGACATCTTAATTTGGACTTCATGATCAACATCAAAGAAGAAATTAATCCCTCTGTGGGTTAGCCTTGGTTCTTCATCATCTCCCTTTTCCTGTGTCCATCGTAGAACTCGCACAACAATACGGTGAAAAATACCATCTATGGGAAAAAAACAAGTACAAGTAAAAATCTTATAATTTGTTCACCTTTAAACCTGCAGTATAACTCAAGTGGCTTTTTGCATGGATAACAAATTTCATCTCTTTATGAATAAATATATACCGGTAGAAATCTCAAGTAAACATAGAACAATAAAATGCCACAACTTTTCTCTTTTTAAAGACTGTGAAAGAGGATGCTTCTGATGTTTTAAACATGAGGTTTTGAGTAATTGTCTGGAATGGTTTCCTTGTACAAATCTTCGATGTGGTTTTTTTAAAATATCCTAAAAAATGTCCAAAGATTCTACCATACATTACTCTGCTACCTCGTCTTAAAGGCACTGGACACGTTTGGTAATTGTCAAAGACCAGAATTCTCACTTGGTGTATCCCAACATAAATGCATAAAATAACAAACCTGTGAAAATTTGGGCTCAACTGGTGATCGAAATTGCAAGAAAATAATGAAAGAAAAAACACCCTTGTTGCACAAATTTGTGTGCTTTCAGCTGCCTGAGAAAGGCTTCAGGCCTGAAGTCTTTTTCAGATTCAAATATTTTAGTGAGAAATTACCTCTTTCTCGAAAAACTATGTTACTTCAGAGGGCGTCGTTTCTCACAATGTTTTATACTATCAACAGCTCTCCGTTGCTCGTTACCAAGTAAGTTTTTATGCTAAAATATATTTTGAATAATTTCCAAACATGTCCAGTGCCTTTAATAAATCTATGTATACATCTATTGAATTTCTCACGACTCGTGGCCTTCACTTAGAGTAGCCTATTTACATGATTTAGGGATTTGTGCAACAGGTAACTTTCATGAAATAAAAAAGGTATCAATCAGTCAGCATTGTTAAAGTCACAACCCTTGTTAAAAAATCAGACACTACATGTAGTTTTAGACCAATCAGTTAAGCCACATTCCCCACCCCTCCACCCCACCAATGTAACTCCCAAGGACTCAACAGTGTATGTCGACTCAGTCTCACAATTCTTGTCAGCATGGTGGTAAACATACAAGTAGTACAATGTGCGGTCAGAAAGAAAGTGTGACAGAATGCAGTAAAATGAAAATGGCAGCGGCGTGTTTGGGTTTCAAACTGGATTCAAACTGTGTGTCACCGGCATGCTCGGTTGTCTAGTGATAAGACATCTGCTTTGGAATGGCAGGGGCCATGGGTTCGAATCCCACTCGAGTAGTATACCTGTGGATTTTTTTTCCCCTCAAGACTTGGGAAGCACACTGCCAAATAATAGTGGTTGGGTTTATTATGATGCTTTTTCATGTTGGACTTTTGGTTTTGTAGTCTCAGCTGTGGTTGGTCAGTACACCCATGCAGGGCTTAATCGATCGGTCTATAGGTTAAAAGCTAGTTGGTCACATACCAGGCAAGAAATGCATGAAGTCTACATAGAAGACATGAGACGACGAAGGGTCAACAGTGTCTATGTTGTTAGATCTAGTAGGGCTGAGGTGTAAATGCATGAAATATGAAGGCTCGCTGGTTCCCTGCCTGGCAGGTTTATCATGTCCGCCTGATCCTCTTCCCTGAAACAGTAACAGGATGAATCGTCAATCTTCAAAATTACAAGTTCACACTTCACGTGCAGCACATTAAAACAAAACAATTTAAAGCTTGAAGTTTGGTGATTGGTGATTCACAACGGTCCAAACATTTCTGTTTTTGTAGAAATTTGGTCGAGTTTCAACTTCTGAAACCTGGTATGATTTGAAGGATAATAAAAAAGTTGTCTTTCTCAAGTCGGCACGATATGACTTTACAAAGTCATAATAGTTACTGTACACCACATATCACCACAATGTCTCAGTGTGCATGACAAACCTGATTTGGTTCCGGATGTTTTGGACACATCATGTCCAAGTGGCAAAACAGGTCCACGACAGCTTGCTTTGCATCCAGGGAGGCGTCAGTGGTCCCTCCTTGCCCTTCACCGAATTTATCTCTCAAGACGTGGTTTATCAGACATTCCTCCAATATACCTTCTTCTGTCAACCTCTTCCAAGATTTCAAAAGAGCTGGCGACTAAAAAGAAATCAAGCTACATCATCGGTGGTCCAGTGGTAAAGACATCGGTGGTCTAGTGGTAAAGAAATCTGCTTTAGAATGCATGGGTCGTGAACTAGTGGTTTAAATAGACTATGCAAGTCTCACGCATATCAAAAACTCGAAAGAAGACTATGATTTTTTCTATGATATCAAATCTTCTTTTCAAATTATATTTATACAAAATTCTTGAAAATAAAAATACCCATAGCAGGTTGTTGTAAGTAAATTTAAATTTTAAATTTTTAATTTTTAAATGTTCCAAAGTTTCCCATTCTGCCGATCATACTGCACCTTTTTACTTTAAATCTGTCTTTATATCCCAGTCACCTTATTACCCAAAGTATTGTTGTTATTTTTAAAAGTTTTTTACAGACATTTTATCAATGATATTTTTTCATTTTATTGTCCTTTTCAAAAACAGTGTGGTAATCGTTGCGGTACCTGCTGCTAAAATATTGGATTTGAATCAAGCTCAGTGGTAAGACATCTGCTCTGTAATGGCGAGGTTGTTGGTTCGAATCCCACCTGGGTAATATGCCTGCGGGGTTTTTTTTCACCGGACTCAGGAAAGTACTGAATATACAGTGCTTAACACACTTCGGTGTATGGGTTAAACACAAATAAAAATCCCAGTAAAATAAAATTCTCACCTGTTCCGTTGGCTTCGAAAAATCTAAAACTCTCATGAGCACTTCGTTCAACCAATTGAGATCCATAAAAATGACATCACTCAAAGCCGATTCCAAACTGTTGGCTTTGAACCCATGACAATAAATGTGTCCCCAGTCTTGGTGGAGCTGTAGCATAAGCTTGAATTCTCCTTCTGTCATGTCAGTGAACGATTTCTCGAAGCCTTTTTTCAGCTGCAAAAAAATAACAAATACAAATTCTGAAAAACTTTTGAATTATTATACCCTGGATAAAGAAATAATGGCAGCCTGGGCCTAATTTCATAGAGCTGCTTAAGCAGAGAATATTACTTGATTACAATTACAAATTTCTGCTTAGCAGAAATGAGCAGGATACCAGTCACAAATTGTACATGTGACATGGTAGTTTAGCTGGTAACCTCATTCTGGGAAGCATAAGTTTGTTGTGCTTAGCTACTTTTTTGTGCTTAAGCAGCTCCATGAAATTGGGTCCTGGATAGCTGCGAAATAAACTTATTCATTGGAATGTTATTTTAAGACTGAGAGATCAAGCTCATTTACCATTGCTAGGGACAAAATTGGCTGACTGGCATGTCGCACTTTATCAAACTGTAACCATTTCAGGGGAATTTCCTGCCCGATAAGCTGCTCCGACTGCGCTAAATCCAAGACATGCTGCCTCAATGCTACAATCTGTAAAAGAAAAAGAAAACCAACTGATTATCAGGCCCTCCTGACAGGACAGACAGTGCAGCGCCCAGTTTCATTTGTCTTTTCACAAGTTTGCCATCTTAGCTCTACGCATAACAAAGGTTTTTCAAGTATTCTAGCAACACTCTTCGTTTCTATGGGCCCCGCTTACGGAACTGTATTCATGAAGAAATTAGAAAATCGCCGTCTGTGGGTCGATTCAAGTATTCTTACAAACGATTTCTCCTCTCCCATTATGTGGCATAGCTCTCTTTTATAGTCAGTCCAGCTCCTATCATCAGCCATTTACTTAATAGCCCTTCTAGTTTATACATATTTCTCTCCTTGCAACCCAGTCTGTGTTTTGGTTTGTTTTTTCGTTATCTGTTTGTCTTGTCTCCATGTTGGTAGTTTGTCTGTCTAGGCTGTCTTTAACAAGCCTTGGCTTAATCTGACAGCCTCATACTCTCTTTTGTTTTGGTATACATATATTAACCCTTTCCCCTCCATCTTCTGTGCTTATTATTTTTGCTCATTCATGTAAAATTACATATATATTTGTGTTATTTTGAGAAGAGTGGTATGATATAAATGTTGACTTTATCTAAATTGAATTCATTGTTCCTCACAGAACTCACACTAATTATGTCAGTTGGCAGGAGCAATCTTGCTTTCAAATGTTGATGCTTTTTGGTGAGTATTTTTATCAGAGTAATATTGTGTTATTTCTTATATCTGGCTGGTCCGGATTTTGGTTTTTGATTGTCTCCGTAATACTTAGTGGATTATTTTGTAAACATGTCATTTTTAGTATTAACTTGTGATACTACCGACCATGGTTTGTGTTTTTAAACCCAAATAAATAAATAAATAAATAAAATTACACAGTGTTAGAGAGTGAGAGACGTGGCGTGTCGTGGCCGAGCAGTCTACTTCACCGGACCCAAGCTCTGGTGTTGTTCGAATCCCGGTCATGACAATTGTGCCCTTGAGCAAGGCACTTAACCATAATTGCTTCAGAGAAATTGGGTAGGTAATGCATTCTGCTCTACCAGCCAGGCTCCGATTGGATGATACCCATGCCTACATCCTGACGGACTGTGAAGGGTGTAACCTTGTTTCAGCCCCAGGAGTAGGTGACAACATGCCTCTAGTGGCAGTTGATTTGGTTCGATAGCCCATATCAGTTAAGAGTAGCCCGCACCTTGAAGTGGCCGTCCGGCCTTGTGATGATAGGCGATCTCTCATAAAAGATTTGTTTAAAAAAAATTTTTTAAAGATATTTTTACATGATTCACAGTGATCCAATACCTCAGTGTTATTAGGATCTTCCAGACTGCACTCAATGGCATAGTATCGAGCTACAACATGGTGGTGGTATGGAGCCTCCATAAAAGCTGTCTTGACTCTTGCAAACTTCTTTTCAACCTGTTAATGAACAAAGAGCTGTTATATTAGAGTTGCGAGGGGGGGTTGTGACTTGGCACCAGATCTTCACACATCCACTTCATCTTTGTTTTTGTCAAAGTGAAGAAGCTTAATGTTTTAGTTTCTTTTACCTTTTTTGGAGGGATGATCAGATTCCAAAATATATTAGGTGACAGCCGGTGTTGCACGACTCGCGACTCGGACTCACACTTGAGTCACATTTTTGATGTCTCGGACTGGGACTCTGGTACAGGATGTTTGTGATTCCGGATTTGATATCAAATTGTTTATTATTTTGCAATGTTAATAGTAAATATTGAACTTCCCCTTTCAACTCTTTCAGTGCCCAGCTTGTTGAGGTTTTTCAAAATTCTGCAAAAAAAAAAAAGTCTTTCTCACCAAACAAAATGTATTTTGCTGTCATGTTGGTACATCCCAAAGTCAATATAATTTCTGAGTGATAATGCCCTCTCGTGATAACATGTTTATTATGGGTTGTACCTGTAAGATTGATGACACTTTTTGAGAACATAAAATTGTTTTGTATATGTACGATAATGGCACTTTCAGAATAAATAAAATAGATCGTACAACCTTGGCAACGAAAGAGTTAAAAGGCTAAAACTGTTCAACTAGTTGTGAGCTCCACCTCGTGTTCTAAAGTCGCCCATTACTCAACTCATTTTTAACTCACAAGTGATTGACGTTCAATCTCATCTTTTCCCAGGCTGTTCCTATGGCTACCGATTATGATGATCTGCGGTGATTTCGTCCCTGTTGATGGCGTTGAGTGCAGTCCCTTCGTGAATGAACGCATCCAGAAATCCAGCAAGTCTAACAAGGTAAGATCATCACATGGACTTGTACCCTAATCACAAATTTGCATCAGGGAAAAATAATGTTATTTATGTTTACCCATACACTGATGTGTGACTGTTAAGAACTATATATTCAGTACTTTCCTGACTCCTGTGGATTTTTTTCCACAGGACTCAGGAAAGTACAATTAGATGTAAAGTATACAATAGATGTAACAGAAAAATAAAGAAAGTTATGGCCAAGTGGATTCAAATTCAGGGCCAAATGCAAACAAGCTGTTAGCACAACAAATTGCTGAGCACAGAAAGAAATTGCTTAATAGCAGAGCCAGGTTACCAGCCAAATTGCAATGCAATGTGTTTTGCTTTTGACTGGTTCCCCGCTAATGTTTTCTTAAGCTTGATTGCCGAGTCATTGGAGTGTGGGTTTGAAGTATTGCATAGATAACTCTTACACAACAGTAGCAATACATTGGACACACCTTTTCATCTGATCCACCAGGTCGTTTGTCTAAATCATGCATCAGATTGAAAACCAAAAGGATGATTTCTCCATTTGAGGGAACGAGCTGCAAGTATTTAAAACAAAACAAAAATTTGACAAAATGTCGAAAGGCACCCTAAAAAATCCTATAGTTTAAGTATTTCAGATTAACTTTCCAATTGCAATGTAACTCTAACCCCTTAGTGTCTTTGACTAGAGATCCTCCCATATCCTTTAAAATGTTTGAACCTAGATAAAATTGGTATGCTGCCCGTTCAGGGCTGATTATCGTTCTTGTAAGGGCAAGGCAGTTTTTAGGGTACCTGAATGAGGGAAATGTAAATGTGGACTGGAGCATTTCAAGGGGCACCAAGGCAATGAACAGGGACATGGAGGCAAAAGCCTCGATAAAATTGGTATGCTGCCCATTCAGGGCTGATTATCGTTCTTGTAAGGGCAAGGCAGTTTTAAGGGAACCTCAATGAGGGAAATGTAAATGTGGACTGGAGCATTTCAAGGGGCACCAAGGCAATGACCAGGGACATGGAGGCAGTTGCCTCCCTTGCCACCGTGGAGTATCAGGCCTGCCTTTTCCAATGACATACAATTTATTTTTGGGGTTCTCAGTCCTAAATCCTACAACGTCAGACCAGGGCCCAATTTCATAGAGCTGCTTAAGCAGATAATTTTGCTTAACAATTTTCTGCTAAGCAGAAATGAGCAGGATACCAGTCATTAATTGTACATAAGACATGGTAGTTTGGCTGGTAGCCTTGTTCTGGTAAGCATAATTTTGTTGTGCTTAGCTACTTTTTTTGTGCTTAAGCAGCTCTATGAAATTGGAACCAGAATTTTGAAGGATCTGGGACTGTTGGAGTGAATATAAGTGGAGTCCAAACAATAGTTGTGCCCCAACCAAGTTTACTCCTGTTGAGATGGGAAGGAGTAAGGATTGGATTGGATGATCAGCAAGCTTGCTTGTTTACAGAGACAAAGTGGTATCAGTGATTGCCAAATAGCAAGGAAAAGACAAGAGAAACCATCTTGTGTGTGTGTGTGTGTATTCAAAAAATGTTCTTCACAAAATGACTTTCAAAATTGGCTTGAAAAAAGAAAGAAATAAGGTTTGCAAACAAAATGAAGAAACTGCTGTAAAACTTTCTGCTTTCCCAACCCTAATCCCCATATTGATAAGAATAAAATGGCTTTATACCTGGTTGGCTAAGAGGAATCGTTCATGGCCTGATATATCCTGGATGTTTAGTACGATAGCATCATTCTCAGAGTTTATTTTAGATATCTCTGGAAAAAAAATAGAATGAAATCGAGGTGAGACATTGAGATGCAAAAGAAATAAAAATCTTCTAAAAAATGTGTGCATGTTAATCCCTCCCTTGGGTGATTTACTACGATCCTTCCTCAGTCTAACAAAATCAAACACTAATGGCAGCTCAACTGTGGTATGCCTGACCCCATGTAAAGCATGATCACTTTACGTACACAAAGAAAAGTTATCTTACAAACCACGCACAAACACACACATTTGTTGACCTGGTAAATTGAGGACTTCTCTTTGTTCTCCCATCGGTTTTGAGGTTTTTTTAATCCACATTTCCATTGGCCTAGTACATAAAAAGCAAAGTGAGAACGTCCTCGGTCTGTCAAATTATCCAGACCCCTTTTTGTTAAAGTCCTTGGCGTCAACGGGTAGACACGTTCATGCACACACACAAAAACCAACCACCCCAAAATGTTAGACTGTAGACGAATTCAGCAGATATCCCTATGCCCTAACCTACCCTACCCATAAAACACCTATTCCATAGTAAGTTTTGCTTGGTTCTGCTAGACCGAGTACTATAAACAGGGGCCAATTTCACAAAGAGATAAGACTAGTCTTATCTGAAGTTAGGACCAGTGGTCTTAACTTAAGACTAGTCCTATCTCTTAGCATTGCCTAGGACTAGTCCTAAGTTAGGAAGAGTTTTGTGAAATCGACCCCTGGTCATGTTTAGCAGCAAGGACCTAGTAGGAATACTACAACAGTCTGAGTCCAAGACTTTGGGCTGTTAGTGACACAAACTATAAACTACCACATCCCACTCAAAACAGGTATTAATCCAGTAGATACCTTTATTTCCACCACAGATAGGCCAGGAAGTCGATGGATTATTAATCTTAGCTACATATGAAGTAATTCCTTTTGTACTGGGCTCCTCGGGATCATACCTGTTAAAAATGTTCAAAAGGATATCAGTTGCAAAAAAATAGTTAATGGCCTGACGTTTTCAGCATAGTCTTTCTCGAAGAGTCTTTCTCATAGGTCCTTTTGGTTGGTAAGCAGATTGCAACAGCTAATTCTATTTTCTCAAGGATATCAGTTATTAAGATATTTTTCATTCGGAAAAAAAACAACTAAAAAACCAAACAATAAAGGCCGCAGTGGCTTCTACCAAAATGCCCCAAGTGGCCTCAAATGGCTGCAAGATTTGACTTATCCTACTTATTTAAACAGGTTAAAGTAAAGGTCATGTCAACTTAGTACCCGTATCTATAAAACAAAACAATATTTATGTTTTGTATTGTGACTGTTACTGGACCTTTTTTTCTTTAAACAATTGAGTAAACAAATCAACGATACTAGCCATGTCTGGGCGTATGGTGATGATAAATACAAAGATGCATGGTCTTGGGTTGCCAAGCTTTTAAAAGGGAAATGAAAAATTTATGTTTTTTTTACGCTCAGCAAAGTCTTTGAATTTTTCGTTCATCAAGGTGCTTGATTCAACCACTGCCCCTTCTAACTTTTCTCATAAGACAAAAAATATGTACTCCTGTAAATGATGTAAAACAGCGTCACAACTTTGCTGTTTTTAATTTTATGTAGCATCTTATTAAATTAAATTCAAACAGAGGATAAATGAAAAACCGCATTCAATTTGAAACTATAAAAAGATGCTTAAAAAGATGAACTGAGAAACATTCGCCGAGTACACTGCTTATGGGGTGTCATGGCCGAACGGTTTAGAGCATCGAATTCAAGTTCTGGTGGTTAAGTCATCGGGGTGTGGGTTCGTATCCCGGTTATGACACTTGTATCCTTGAGCAAGATACTTTACTATAATTTCTTCTCTTCACCCAGGGATATAAATGGGTACCTGCGAGGGTAGAGGTTGATATTGTGTTTGAAAAAGCCTTTGGAGCGCCACGGCAGCTCGGGGCTGTATACTCCCCAGGGAGCTGAGAAAGATTAAAAGAATGTTTTTCAGCCCAATAAGGGCACTAATGTAAAGCTCATTGATATGTTATTGTAAAATGCGCTTTATAAGAACTAGTTATTATTATATTATTATTATTATGCTCGTTTTCGAAACCATGGCTTCCCTTTGGCTTTGGCTTGGGCTGCTTTCCACACGGGGCTTCAAACAGGCAGACGGAGCCCAAGCCGGAGCCCACAAGCCCAAGCCGTGGTTTCGTAAACGTCCAATGTGCATACTTTTGCCCTGTGAGTATCTTGATCAAACTCGTCTTTCCAACCCCTTCTTGACCGGCCACCATCAACTCAGTTCGTTGTACCGTCTTACTGCCACTCCTCAACGCTGTCCGATACGCCTCCTTGGCATCCGATCCCTGCATTATGTAGGGTGTGTACCTGCAGGTGTCTGAAAGGCAAATATACTTAATTTAGTCTCTAATTATTTTATAAGAAATATAGGTACAGATGGTGACGTTACATTGTACAAGTATAGACAATGTGACTTATGACATTAGGCATGTTTATAAAAAGAGCCACAGAGCTTGCATAGTTCACATATCTCAAATGTCTTCAACTGAAAAGTTCTGACAATGTCATTTTTTGTGTGTACAAATACACAACAAATCGTCACCATTTTCACTTAGAAAATTTTGTCTGAGCAGATACATTTTTGAAAAATTTGATTTGTTTTAAATGTTTTCATTGACATCAACATTTTCTCCAAGTTGGACATCTTAAAATTTAATAATTTGTATAATAATTGCACTAATTAGTACAATGAGAATATCTTACTGGTTTGTGCACGTCGGCTCTGCACACAGACCGAGTTCATTCAATTTTTCCTGAAGAGTTCTTGTTCAACAATTAACTACTCATTAATTAAACGTTATATGATAAAAATGATTAAAAAAACAAAACAAAAATTGCATAACTTCAGATCTACATTGATGGTTTACAATGTCAAAGATTTTAAAAATTAAGTGACTAACAATCTCCAAAACAATTACTTCAAACATGATTGTCTCCAAACATGAAAGTTTTGCTGCAGGGGCTAAATTGACTTGTCAAAAAAAACAGTGCCGAGATGTTTACATTATTACCATTGTTAAATACATCAACGTAGCAACCACATAAGTCCAACGTGACCCAAACAGGTTTCTTGAAATCCACCGCTCCTCTCGGACCAACATTCTTATCAGGTTGGCCAAGCTGCCTCACATATACAACACCATTGTGATCAAACTCATAATCTACAAACAGGTTTTCATCCGCTTGCTTCGTTAAGGGCGTCACCCACGTTTTGTCTTTGAACGATGACTCTTCAGTATAGATTAGCGGGAGTGACGTAATCGGATCAAGTTGATCCGGATTTTGGTTGGTGAATCCAATCCGCGGCAAACCCGTCCATCGAGTTGCTGTCTTTTTGAAGAACAACGACACCGTCTCCTCAGTTTGGATCGGGGTTTCACTGAACACGATTCCATTATCATAAGTGTCTGGATTGCGGCTAGCCTTCGTGCCACAGGCTTTTACTGTGATATTTGTGCCGTGGCAAGAAGCATGAAATTGCCACACCATACTTGTTGGGGATGGCACCACAAAGCTCTTCAAAACTTCAGAATTCTCTCTGCAATGACCAAACACAATTTAAAAAGTCAAGTACTTTTAAAACACACTTTCAAGCAAGTTAGTAAATAAGGCATATATTATGTTCGGGGTCACGTGGGAAAATTGAAAATAAAATTCACCTTGTCCCTTAAACTAGTACACAGCTTTGAATTTGTCTCACCAACTAAGTTGTAAATGTAAGTTGCATCTCTAAATCTTTAACGTTAATGTTTTAGAGATTAGTTTTGTTAAGTGGAGTTTTAACTGTTGTATGTAGGGAGGCCTACCTAGCCCAGGTTGGACTTCTCCATTGCATAGTGCAACGGAGAGTGGCAGTCTACCACAGTACCACTCTAATTCTAGCTACCTAATTAGTAAATCATATAAATAGTATGTAAGTTTACTTTAAAGAGGAAGGGAAATGTCAAATTCAATTTTGTGATATACTCATTTTCCATTAGATAATGTCCTCATGTGCGTGGGAACAAATTACAAGTCTCTTTTCTTACCTCACGTTGAAATGGTGTATTTTGCCATTCCCGTACAAACATGTACAAACCCACTTTTCTCAGAATGTTGTCACGGGTTTTGGAGGATGACAAATTTTGCAAGGTAAAATTGGTCATCCTCCAAAACATCGGATGACAACAATCTGAGAAAAATGGGTCTGCACATTTTTGTACGAGAATGTTTTGGTTCATTCCCGATATTCAATCAAAACAGCCTTGAATTTGACATTTTGACTGAAGAAAAATTCCTCCTTGATTGATTGATTGATTGAATTTATTCGGATAAAAATACAGCAAGAACATGCCAAACATACATACACAACAACAGGAGAATTTAAGACAATGAAATAAGATAAACCAAAATAGAACACAAGATATAAATACTTCACAAAATTGTCCAAGGATAGCCCAAAAAAGCCAATAACTTGGAATAGAAAGACCCATGTTGTTAAATCGAATGATGTCATGTTTCAAATTTCGATCTGAAAAAGCCAGTAATGAACCAAAACATCACCATACAAAAATGTACAAACTAATTTTTCTCAGAACTGCAGATTGATGTCATCGGACGTTTTGGATGTTGACAAATTTTGCCTCAGAAGGGTATCGTGTGCAATGGCTATTTACACCATTTTAACGTGAGGTTAGAGACTTGTAACTTTTTCTCCACTCACATGAGGACTCTAATGAGTATTATTGGCATTTCACTCGGTCTCTGGTAAGTTGTTGTCTTTTTTTTCTTCTAAATATTTTCTCAATGATGTTTTGAGTGTTAACTGTTATGAATGGATTCATTACACATTCAAGATCAAATCCGTGTTCTTGGAATGTGGGTCATGATTTTTGAAAGTGGTAAAAATCTGGTCACAAGTCTCGAATTTTTTTTCACATTTCACATTTCGCACCCTTTTGCCATATCCAACTCGTTACCCTCCGGTCGTTCCGACCGTCGGGAGGAGGGTTACGATTAGCCCACCTTGTTGAGCTGTAATGGCTCTCTTTTAACATCGGTCTTATAACACTCACCATTGTGTTATATAAGAGTAGACCGATGTTAAAAGAGAGCCATTACAGCTCAACAAGGTGGGCTAAACTAGAACTAGGCCTAGCTAAAAGTAACACGTTGCCTAGCCCAGGTTGGACTCCTCCGTTGCATACAACGCGACGGAGTCCAGGGTATAAAGGACCTCAGGCATTGCAACAAAATTTATAACCATTTTTATCATATTTTTACCTTTTTGAGGAAGCTGAAACGTGACTCACATGTTCCTTGTGTCCTGAACCTTACGCCTGCTCTATTCAGAATTGCCAATTTTATCCTTGGATTGGATGACATTATTGTGAAAATAAAATGGAAATTGACGCATTCGTTGCGACAACCTCAACTGACATGGAACCAAGTCCACAAAAGAGGGCGCTGTCTAACCCGTAACACTGAACGCTTTTTCTTCCGGGCGGCAACACGACGGAGTCACAGCGCCAGTGCACAACTTGGACTTATTTTCGGAAATAATGTCATTCATGGATGTATTTGATAGGTTTTGAACTCAGCAAAAGTGTAATTAAAGGCACCAAGAATAAGTGAATGGAGTTTCAGCTTCTCAAATTAGGTAAAAATATTTTAAAATGTTACTCAAAATTTTGTTCGCATTGTAAAGGATCTTTATACCCAGGACGTCAGTGCAGTGGCACTGACTGACGTCCTACCAGGGCTACACGTTGCCGTTCGTTGTTGGCGCTACTGACTACTCGTCATGATGATCTAGTCAATATGGTCAACCTATGAACGTTATTTATTCACGTCAATGAGTAAAAGTATTCAAAAACGAATTATTTACCTCTAAATATTCTATCGTTCACTTGATGTGTTGGGTATTCACGTCTTCATGGTCTTATCATGGGCATTCCAAGACAAAAAACAATCTTTGTTTTACGAGCGCCGCCATGTTTTCCCTAAACATACCTCAACTTTTGAGGGCGCTATAACAGTTTTCTTCAAAAAAAACTTCAATCCAGGCGCGCAAGTGCTGGGCGCCGCCATGGGCGCCGCGCGCCACTGCTGCGGTGTACTTGTGCCTAATTTTGTGCACAAAGACACGAGAAAATCGTTTCCCTTTTCACTTTTTATGGAAATTTAATGTCTTCCTCGACAATCTATGAAATTTCTCTGACATGGCTGCATGATATGACGATTTACTACATTCTTGATAATTTTTTTAAATTAAGCACAGAGTAAAATACTGAAATTCTGACAAAATACTCTGCCGATGTCGACTATTATGCAGTTTCCGCGTCTTTTCCCCTAACTCACCTAAAACAAGCACCGTTTTCATGATGATTCGGTTTCTATTTAGTTGCAAATATCTGTGGTCAGTGATCTACATTAGTATATCATGATGTCCTGGAAAGGAAATCGTTTAAGTCGTTGATGAAAACATTTAATTTCCATAAAGAGTGAAAAGGAACATGATTTCCTTATGTCTTTGTGCACAAAACTAGGCACATGTACACCGCAGCAGTGGCGCGCGGTGCTCAACACTTTCGCGCCCGGTGCGCGTCGGATTGGTTTTTGTTGATAAACAAACCGCGCTGGTTGGCATGGACGGCCGAATGTTAGCAAAACATTCAATCGTGGTTACAAATGTTGTGTCCAAATTTAACATTTCTGTAAACTTTCAATCAACCAAAAATACATACCATGATTGGTTGCTTTGTTTCCAACAAATTCAACACTATTTTTGAATATTTGTGTAACATTATTACAAACTGTGGCTATCTGCTTATGCTTTGCATTTATGGCTTTCCATAGTTTTCCAACCTCGGTTGGCAAAAACTTGGGCTGTGACGTCTCTCTAACATTAATTGACTATATTAAAACAATAATACCCAACTTATTTAATTTTCGTTTTTATCTATTTGTATTACCGTACTCACTATAAAGTAACCTTCCCCGAAATCGCGTCGATCTTTCGTGGATCTTCACCTGATCTTCAAGTTCCCCCGCGGAAGTTTCAGGAGGAAAACCTACCAACACAAGTACTAAGTACCTACCTCCATGCAAGTACCAACTACCTGATTTAGCTCGTGGTAGATGGACCAGTGAACTTCATCCGCCGCTGGGTGGCTAACCCAGATGTACAAGATACCCGGGCTAGATAGCCCCTTCAGAAACTTTTGCAGGGGGTGGCTAACCCTGGCGAGCTGGATAGCCGGGCTATCGACGAGCTCACGAACTCTAGCTGTGAATTGAATTGAATTGAATTTTCTTCATCTGCCGATGATTTACGTAAAATTACTCAGGACTTAAGCCGCAGGTAAATTAACTGTCAAACTCGGTCTGTTTTACCTCCATGGTCTGTCATGTCTGTTCTCATTAAACATTTTCACTAGTGTTAAGAAATAGATTATTTATAGATGACATTTTAGCATGTTGGCTGCATTATGTGCCTATTGAAAACTTATTAAAGACTTAGGCCATGTCCGAAACGGCGACTTCGGCTAGAGCTACGGCTAGATTTCCGCGTCATCATGCGTTGAAGTATAGGACGTCCTTAGCAACACCCTTAGCAACAGCCGTAGCTCTAGCCGAAGTCGCCGTTACGGACACGGCCTCAGAATAGATGGAGATTTGCTCATTCGTATTTCCCTTGTTTAAAGTTACTGCACGCCCTCATCGGTGATCGGTGCAAAGTCCTCCATTCCTCTAGTATTGTAATGTAAGATAGTCACATCGCCCGGCCGCGAATTTTTTTTTCCCAAACAGGATTGCTATGATGACCTTTTTTTGTTATGATTTTGATTTTTTTTTTCGATCGGAATGCGGATGTTGGAAAAAAATAAAATATTATATAAAAAAGGTAAATAACAAAAAAGTTTGGGAAAAAAAAAATTCGCCGCCCGGCCCGATGCGATATCGAACTTTGTTTTTTACAAATTTAAGAAAACAAATTATTGAATAGTTTCTGTTTGAACTTACAGATTGATTCTTGAATTAAAATATCTTCCAGCCTTGCTGTTGAACATTGTCTTCTTTCGTAAATATCGCATTCGCAGTATGTCCTTCAGAAAGTGTTGCACAATCGACAGCCACGTTTTCTTCAGCCTCGCTACCACGCATATGGGCAGCTAGCTCCCCATCGGTCTCTCTCTCGCTCTACAAGGCTTATAGCCTTGTACATATTTTAATATTTGGGTCTAACAAGTCATGCTTTTATACGGTTTTCGGCTGTACAAAAATGATAGATTAGGATCCAACAAAGAGCGTTTCTGTGTGGGAAAAAGCTCCATTCTCAAAACTGGGTGAATTAGCCATTTTTCGCCAAAAAGCGACGCCACTTTCTCTGCCCAAAGAACACCCAATTCTCTTCGAATAAATTAGTGACAGAGTAAGTTTGCACCAGCAGCACCGTCGAGAATGCCCCTAAAACTATTCGCGGAGATCCGGCACTTAAAAAATGTTTTGAAAATTAGACATTATGAAAAATATCTACAAGGCCTTGTACATATTTTAATATTTGGGTCAAACAAGTTATGCTTTTATTAAGTTTTCGGCTGTACAAAAAAAGATAGATTAGGATCAAACAAAGAGCGTTTCTGTGTGGGAAAAAGCTCCGTTTTCAAAACTGGGTGAATTAGCCATTTTTCGCCAAAAAGCGACGCCACTTTTTCTGCCCAAAGAACACCCAATTCTCTTCGAATAAATTAGTGACAGAGTAAGTTTGCACCAGCAGCACCGTCGAGGATGCCCCTAAAACTATTCGCGGAGATCCGGCACTTAAAAAAGGTTTGAAAATTAGACATTATGAAAAATATCTACAAGGCCTTGTACATATTTTAATATTTGGGTCAAAAAAGTTATGCGGTTTTCGGCTGTACAACAAATAATAGATTAGGATCCAACAAAGAGCGTTTCTGTGTGGGAAAAAGCTCCATTCTCAAAACTGGGTGAATTAGCCATTTTTCGCCAAAAAGCCACGCAATTTTCTCTGCCTAAAGAACACCCATTTCTCCTGGAATAAATTAGTTACAGAGTACCAGTTTGCACCAGCAGCACCGTCGAGGATGCCCCCTAATAGTATTTGCGGAGATCCGGCGCTTAAAAAATGTTTTATAATTAGACAAAGAGAAATGGGCACGGTAATATTATTACGGCGCCACTAATGATAATCTTTAAAGGTTGAGATTTATGTGCAGTTGACTCGTGTGAGGGCGGTATGTTACTTTAACGGTGGTCATTTTATGTCTAGCGGATACGTGTGAGGGCGGTATGTAACTTTAACGGTGGCGATATAATGTCTACAAGGCTTACAGCCTTGTAGATATTTTAATATTTGGGTCAATCATGCTTTTATACGGTTTTCGGCTGTACAAAAAAAAGATAAATTAGGATCCAACAAAGAGCGTTTCTGTGTGGGAAAAAGCTCCATTCTCAAAACTCTGTGAATTACAGAGTTTTAGTTTGCACACGCAGCACCGTCGAGGATGCCCCTAAAAGTATTCGCGGAGAGGGCCCGTGTTAGGGCGGTATGTTACTTTAACTGTGGCGATTTATGTCTACAAGACTAGATATTGTAGATATTTTAATATTTGAGTCAAACAAGTTATGCTTTTTTACGGCTTTCGGCTATACAAAAAAAGATAGATTAGGATCCAACAAAGAGCGTTTCTGTGTGGGAAAAAGCTTCATTCTCAAAACTGGGTGAATTAGCAATTTTTCGCCAAAAAGCGACGCCACTTTCTCTGCCTATAAAGAACACCCATTTCTCCTCGAATAAATTAGTTACAGAGTTCTAGTTTGCACCAGCAGCACCGTCGAGGATGCCCCTAAAAGTATTCGCGGAGATCAGGCGCTTAAAAAATGTTTTGAAAATTAGACATATTAAAAATATCTACAAGGCCTTGTACATATTTTAATATTTGGGTCAAACAAGTTATGCTTTTATACGGTTATCGGCTGTACTAAAAAAGATAGATTAGGATCCAACAAAGAGCGATACGTGTGAGGGCAGTAAGAGAAATGGGCACCGTAATATTATTATCATTATTATTTTTTTTGCACAGCCGAAAACCGTCTAATTCAGCGGCTAATTCACTCAGCTTTGAGATTTGAGCTTTTTGCCACACAGAAAGTGTCTTCGTGGGATCCCGGTTCATCTTTTTTGCACAGCCGAAAACCGTGTAGATCCATAACTTGTTTGACCCAGATGTCGAATTTTCAAAACATTTTTTAAGTGCCGGATAAGCTGTGAATAAATTCTAACCATCCCCCGGAAAAATATTAGTGGCCGTTTTGAGTTTTTAAAATTTGGCCTATTTGAAGGGGTCAGGGGTGACGTTTTGGACGCTCGCGTCGCTGAGAATTATGCCACAGACGCAACACAAAAACGAACTTGGAGCCCTATATTAGGGCTTTCCAGTGGTGTATAGTTTGTGCAAATCCATCAATTTGTTGAGGATGATAAATGAGCCTTCATACATTGTGTTTGCTTGAAGAACAGCTAAAATTGAGAGGGGGTTGAAGGGGGTGGGGGTGACGTTTTGGACGCTCGCCTCGCTGAGAATTATGCCACAGACGCAAAACAAAGACGAACCGAGAGCCCTATATCTGGGCTTTCCAGTGGTGTAAAGTACGTACAAATCCATTAAGTATGGGGGATGATAATGAGCCTTCTTACATTGTGTTTGTTTTCAGAATTTTGCAAAACCTGCGAGCACTTGAAAGCAACTCGGAGTATGCTTGCTTGCACGTCTTTTTGAGCACGAAGGACTTGTTGCAGGGTCCCCAAAAGCTAATCATCGGATGCGGAAATATTCAAGGCAGGTAGAAATGTAAATTTCGTCACTCTAGCATACCTAGTTTGGGAGTTATGGTCAAAACAACTCGGAGTATGCTTGCTTGCACGTCTTTTTGAGCACAAAGGACTTGTTGATGTTGTTTCGAGATTAAACATAATATTCAAAAACTTTTCTCAATGCCACGGACAATTAATACACAAAATATTTCAGGCAAATCATGCGCATGGCTGATGGACTACTTAATGGACCAGTTAATTAATGTATGCAATTCATTTTTCGTTTTTAATTAAAGGCAGGGTGTACCTACTCCACAAGTTAATGACCATACAAACTTACTTGGTAAGAGCACTGTAGAGCTGTTGATTTTATAAAACATTATTAGAATCGACCCCCTTTGAAGTATTGTAGTTTTATAGAGGAAGGGGAATTGTTCACCCAAAAATTTGAATCTGAGAGAGGCTTTAGGCATGAAACCTTTCTCAGGCATCCGAAAGCTCACAATTCTATGTAACGGTATTTTTTCTTTAATGATAAAGTCTACTTCGATGACCAATTGAGCCCGAAAAATACTTTAAAACATGCAAATAAAGTAAACATGTAATACAATAGTTAGGTAAAAAACAAACAAAAATAACCCAGTGGGCCGGGTCAAGTTTCCTTGAACCTTCCTCTTCATTTCTGTATATAGTGGTGCCCGGCCCATGGGGTCTGGACATGTGAAACTGACCATTCAAAATTCGGAATCGGAACACCTTCGTTCTATGGAAAAGTTTAAAGGAACACGTTGCCTTAAAATCTCAAGAAATTTTGCTGTTTGGAAGTGTTCCATATCCTTATTAAGAGTTGTTCGTGCAATAACATGCCTTTAATGTGTTATAATTAGTGAATGGTAAAAAAAAAAAAAAAAAAACATTGCCATCTGACCCCGAGATTTGCCCCGCGAAACGTATACGTACTTCCAGCCGTAAATACCACCGTCCATGTAATGGGCAAAATGCGCGACGAACAGTCGTTACGTGCCGTAGTGCGGCGGTAAACCAGTCATGAAGATCCTTGCTCTATGGTCAGGATGAAAACCGGTAAAAATCTCTTTTTTCTACCTCGCTCGCAATTGTACCGAGCTAAAAGCTAGCTCAGTATTGGGTCCGAAATATCCAGCCGCGTATTTGCGGAACGGCCAGCCGCATAAATACTGTGCTAGATTCAGGTGTTGGATATTTATTGGAATACAATAAACAGATGGTAATCGTAACATTTTTAATAAAATAATTGCTCAGTCGTAGTTCAACAGCTGCGACTGGAAATACTAATAAATTTGTCCGCATTTGATTGGAGTCAAAACACGTTTGTGTGGATAATTATATTCTACTTTTTAAACATCTTTCCGACCGTGCTCATTATACATCAAACGCGCACTGTGTTTATAATGCACAGTGCATTAACACTGTTAAGCAAAGTTGATACACAAGGTAAAAGAATAGTTACAGTGGGAAAAGGTGGCAACCCCACCTACACAAGTGATTTAGTTAACGAAAGGCGTCTCACAATCGGTGGGCAGAGTTGTTTATTGGAAGTGCGCCGTGTAGGCCACACAGTATTTATCTAAAATGCTGCGTTTTGGGTTATTTTGAAAAACATTTTGCACTGTGACCGTCCGACGAGTTATTGTGATCATTTTAAATAAAATCACAATGATTTTAAAGACAAATTAATATAAATTAGAGCACCCCGAGCACCCCGTTCTTGTACATCTTTTTAATTTTTCGTGGCCAAGCATTTTGCGTCGAGATACTGATTTTCAGCCTGTACTTTGAGTGCGTGTTTAATTATCGAGCGCAAAAGAGACTACTTTTCCATATACATGCGAATATGAAAACACGTAAAGTAATGGCTAACTGAACGCATGGGGTCTGAACGTACGGTGATTATACGTCTGAACATGTGAAAAGTGCTCCAATACACCAATCCTTCACCGATCTCGAACTCTTGGTGGCAGCAGACAAACTGCGGTGGTACTGCGGTGGTACGACCTTGCCACTTATGTAACTATTATTTATAAACAACCATTATTTACATATAACCATTTATAAATTAACTAGTGTAGCCCAGCCCTTAAGCTCATCGATAGGCAGCACAGTACCACCCAGGTACCACCGCAGTAATGGAGGCGTTCTGCTGCCACCAAGAGTTCAAGATCGGCGAAGGATTGGTGTATACAGTTTCATTGGTTTTGTACGTAAATGAAATTTGAATGTCAAACGAGGAACTGATCCCTGTTTGACATTCGAATGTCCAATGTCGAACGTCCAACGTGAAACCAACTTCACACCGATCCATCTCATCCACATCCCGCAGTCAGCAGCTTTGTTGATGAAATGTATATTTGGACTGCGCCCTCTAGCCTTCCTTTTTTTTTTACCAGGGCCCAATTTCATAGAGCTGCTTATTAGTCAAAGTAGCTAATCACAACCAATGTTTACCAGAATAAGGTTACCAGCTAAAATACCATGTCACATGTACAATTTGTCACTGGTATCCTGCTTATTTTTGCTATAGGCAGAAAATTGTTTAGCAACTTTTTCTGCTTATTAAGCATCTCTATGGAATTGGGCCCAGTCAAAAAAGAGTGAACGCGAGAATGCGTTTATTTTTTCACAGTTTGGTCAGCAAGAAAAGCAAGGCAACTTAGGGGGTTGCACCACCTCTATGGGGAACTTCTGGCCAATTAAAACTGTAGTTTGCGTTTGCATTATTTTTTCGTATCTTACACATTACATAGTTAATTAAAAACCAAAAATGAATTAGCCTATTGTCGGGAACCCTAATTCACAAAGAAACAAGTCCATTATAAAGGCACTGAACACGTTTGGAAATTGTCAAAGACCAGTGTTCTCACTTGGTGTATCCCAACATATGCATAAAATAACAAGCCTGTGAAAATTTGGGCTCAATTGGTCATCGAAGTTGCAAGAAAATGATGTAAGAAAAAACACCCTTGTTGTACAAATTTGTGTGCTTTCAGATAGCAATAAAAACTTCTTGCGATAAGTTTTTACTATTTTAGTGAGAAATTACCTCTTTCTCAAAAACTACGTTACTGCAGAGGGAATCGTTTCCTACAATGTTTTATACTATCAACGGCTCTCCGTTGCTTGTTACCAAGTAAGTTTTTATGTTAATATTTGTTTTGAGTCATTACCAAACGTGTACGATACCTTTAAATAGGCCGAGGATGAAAACAAGTTATTAGGTCCTGGAAAAGAAAAGGTTAAAACCGCGGAAGAAATAATATTATTAGCATTACATGTGAAAGACAGAGTTAAGGATGTAGAAGAAAAGTTGGGAATGTGGAAGAGTGGAAGAAAATGTAGGCTAGGCCTATGGAACAATGTTTTATAATATCAACAACTCTCCAGTGCTCGATCTTTGCCAAGTAAGTTTTTTTTTAATGAATAAATGGAGTAGCATAGGCCTAAGTAGGCCTACCACGGAACGTGCCCCCCCTTCGGATTGAAAGTAATAAATAATAAATAATAATAACAATTAATATACTCAGACGACAACGAAAATGCAATAAGCTTAGCCGAATAATGTGATTTTCCGCATCAGCTTGACACTGCAATTTATTTACGTGCTATTGACCTGCAATTAAATCCAAATTAATTAATAACAATATATATAGAACAACAAGTTGTAAAATGAGGAGCCGGTTACCGGACAATAGGGCACTACCGGCTTAGACAGACGAACAAAACATACATGTACTCGATGGACAACCATATCCATCCAACACCATTTGGCCACACCAAGGACTACCATGCCCTCAAAGTGGCCAAACCAGAAAATTGCCAACATACACCAAGGACTTACCAATATAAGTGACAACACCAAGGACTATACCAAGCCCTTTAACCAAAGTGGCCACACCAAGGATTGCCACGCCCTTACCAAAGTAACCACATCAAGGACTACCAAGCCCTTTAACCAAAGTGGCCACACCAAGAATTGCCACGCCCTTACCAAAGCGACCACACCAAGGACTATCACACCCTTTAACCAAAGTGGCCACAACAAGAGGGGTAGGCCTACCATGTCCTTACCAACATAAATACAGAGGACAACCACGCCCAGGTGTATCCACACACGAACGGGGTCCAGTGCACTGCAGTGACTGCAGTGCACTGGAGTGGGTCACTGCAATGACCCAAATACAGTTCAAAAAACATGTTTGCCTGTCAATAAAGTATTTTAAAAGTCCTACCAAAACTGCTATCCCCAAGTTGGAATGGCCCCGGCAGAACCGCCGGGCCACCCTAAATCTAACTTTACAATTAATTACAAACGATAAAAAGAGAGAATTGTATTCCAGTCCTAGTATCAGAAATTCCCTAAGTTGGAAAACGAGGGGGACAGGTAACATAGCCCGACCGAAACACAGAATTACGTGATTCAAGTTTACCTACAAATGAAATTATAAAACCTTTAATATTTTTCTGTCATTTTTCTGCAAAACCCTTTCCCAGGTGGAGCTAGCTATGGTGGGTTTATAAAGGTTGACTTGAATCACAAGTTGTGAAAAAGTGACCTAAGCAAGAAAATTCCCTACAAACGCCCTGTCAATGTTGTGCTCTCATTGGTTGACATATCCAACTTACGACCAATCAAATCGCTTTCCCCACTACGCCATGCTGATTGGTTGTTGGCCCGGTCCTGTGAATCCGCCAAGCCAGTATTAATAGCTTCAAACATCAAAATTGCTAGAATGAGCCAGAACGTCCTACCAACCGTCAACACAATGACAGTACATGCACATAAGCCTATCACGGACACACGGCAACCACCGATCAAAGTATGCAACACACAAAAGGAGGAATGTGATATGATATGCTGAGTATAAAGCATTTGATCATAAAATTTATAAAATGAATTATAAAGCGCCTTTTACAAAAGTTTCAAAGCGCTGTACAAAATCATGAACGAATTAGTAACACAAATTATAGTAACTTTAATTAAAGGTAAACATGCTACGGAAAAAGATTAAGGGCTGTGGAAAAAAGTAAGATGCTCCAAAGTATTCCTTATCACATCATTGTCTTTTTATGAGGCCTGAAATTTCATCTTTATTCAACTATAAGAGGGCCAGGCCATTCAATATTTTGCAATAGAAAAGCCGAGCACTTCCATTAGGCCTATTGTAAAATCTTAAAGGCACTGAACACGTTTGGAAATTGTCAAAGACCAGTGTTCTCACTTGGTGTATCCCAACATATGCATAAAATAACAAGCCTGTGAAAATTTGGGCTCAATTGGTGATCGAAGTTGCAAGAAATGATGAAAGAAAAAACACCCTGTGTACACATTGTGTGCTTTCAGATAGGAATAAAAACTTCTTGCAAGAAATTTTTATTATTTTAGTGAGAAATTACCTCTTTCTCAAAAACTACGTTACTTCAGAGGGAGTCGTTTCCTACAATGTGTTATACCATCAACAGCTCTCTGTTGCTTGTTACCAAGTAAGTTTTTATGCTAATATTTGTTTTGAGTCATTACCAAACGTGTACGATACCTTTAAGTCTATGGATGGGACACTTTGGCAAGTTCAGGCGCTCTAGAATGCCAAAAATTGCTTTAAAAAGAATCACCTTTTCCCGTTAATTTCTTTATTTATGGTTCATTATTAAACAATTTTGTTTATAAATTGTGACGGCATAAATTTTTCAGCAGGGCGAAACTGTCATTTCTTTCGGAAAATTAAGTGAAAATCCAACGTAAAATGAAAATATCTGGTAAGGGCCTACCTCTCTCTCAAATAATATTCATTTGAAAGTAGCCTACTATCTTGGGTTACCAGTCTCTATGAAAAGATACGACCAACCTCGTGCTTATCATCAGCGAGGTCCTTCATTCAAGGACGAACAACGTATGCAGGAAAAAAAGGTTAATTTTTACAAGGCGTCTGCGACAGCAGACGATCGAGGAATTTGTGATTTTAAGGGAGGTTTTCAAGAGTAAGTTGAACCTGTAAAACAATAAAATTCGGTATGAAAATTGTGTTGAGAACATTACATATGATGGATAGAAATTGATTAGCGTAGATGTGTGGTCTGATCGGGGATCAAAATAATTCGTAGTCGTGGCTTCCATATAGCAACAGTCAGTAGGCCTACGGTTAAACGCATTTGAACGTGGTGCGCACAGAGCAGAGTTCGTCATCGTACGGTATCGTACAGTATCGTGTAATAGTATTTGGATGATAACCGGTCATGTCTAATGTTTTTGACATAAGCCTAAACATGTTGTTACTTTGTGGACCTTTGATGAAGGTAAATAAGTTTTAAATCTTTGATGTAATTAACCTATTCAATGTTGTTTTGTTTTAATTGGTGGCATTTAATGGGAGATGTTCATAAAATAAAGATGACAAATATTATATGGTTGGATTCGCAACGGCTGTTTATTGGTGAAATGCCGGAAAATAAACCACAGGCCAACATGATCACGATTTGACGATCTTTAAGTAAAGTTATCACAAGAAAAAATATTTTATGTGTTCCAAGGTAATAACAGTAATCAGTGACATACAGTGTGCATACACAACAAAGAAGTACCAAAGCCCATAGTATCATAACTGTTTAATTATCGTTGTTTTTAATTTAATTTATTTTGTTTAATCCTTTTTTGCTTGTATTCAGCGCCTTGAGGCGGAACCGATGTGCAATTGTTTGCGCTTTATAAAGCTCTCTTTATTATTATTATTATTATTATCATCAACATGAACATAATGATTGAACGTGTCAGGCGTTTTCAGTGTCTAATCCAGGAGTGACATGATTTCGCCTAGAGGTTTCCGTCCAAAGTCCGGTACCATAGCGTCTGGGGATGGGTAGCCGACGGGTAACAACACCAGGACCTTTTCGCTGACTGGCCTGTTGAGTAGATCCCGCAGACGTGGCCCAGCGTTCATGGGTGTGGTTGTAACAGTCACCAATCCAGCATTCTAAAAAAACAATTAAAATCAAGAATTTAATTGAGAAATTAAGGTTATCTTTCTGATGACTAATTAATGTTCATTGCATGGCTGTAAATAGCTTCATGATCGTTGCTTCATTAATTAATGCATTATGCTTGATAGCCTTGTTCAAGGCACGCCGGCTGGATGGAACAACACCCAGCACACCCCACGCTCGCTGTGTGTGCTCACTTTAGGTACCTTCTGAGACCAAGGACAAAACAAAAAAGGAAAATAAAAGGACTCCATAGGGGAATTCTAAAGACCGGGGTGCTCCACACGAAATTTTGTGTACAAACCCTATGGGGAAACTGTTAAGTGCAGGGACAAAGGAAAGAACAAAAGAATGCGGCTCCACAAGGATGCATTTTTCAAGATGGGTGTATCATATACTTGCAGACTGTGTGCGTGGATACAACTGCCGGGGCAAAGGGATAGGACAAAATAGTCTTGGTCAAAGCTGCTTGTGAGTGTTAGTTCATTATGCTAGAGTCGTTTTACGCAAACTCTTGTGTATAGCAGGTGATCAAGGCTGTCTTACACTATCCCTTTTCAGTCATGTATGTTGCTAAGACGTTGATATACAACTACATTGAATTATGAACAAAGACTTGGCTTGTGAAATACCTTCGATACCCCCATTGACATCCATTTAACGCATACATGTAAATGTGAAAGGTCATGGTTCAGAATATACCTACATGTAATGCAGCAAGTAAGAAACCAGTAGCAATAGAGGCACTAATTTCTTGGTAGTAGAACGTCTGCCTCTCTCCATCTTTAGGTATCTCATACAGCTTCTTGAAGACGACGATAACATAAGGGGCCTCGGTCAAATAAGGCTTACTCCACGTCGTCTTGATTTTCCGGAGGTCTTCTAGCCATTGACTGCTCATCCTTTTCTCGTAGTTGATTCTCTCCTCATCTTCGATGATGTTGCGCATCTCTAGCTTGATGTCGGGGTTACTGACCACTGCGAAGGTCCAAGGTTGCATGTGGGCCCCGCTTGGACTTGTGCCTGGGTGATATGGGAGTCATACAAAGCACAATAATTGCTTAGAAATAATAAGAACGAAACGAAATTAAATAACATAAAACCATGATTAGAAATTATTTGACATTAGGCAGATGGTGCTCGACCACCTTACCTTCCCTTAAGAGCAGAAATCAACCTTTGTCCCCCTTTCGAGAGAAGCACAATGAACAGAATCATCGGGCACTCAAGGCCGGTGCACTCAAGGTGAAGACAGAAGACACTAAAATCAGACTCCAAAAGCAGCTGGATCAGCAGGCTACCCAGTTGAAGGCCACCCAGGAGGCCTTGAGTCAGCTTTGTGGACAGTTAGTGTCCCTCTACCCTGTCGCATCAGATGACCCCTAGCCCCACTAGAATAAACAGGCCCAGTCAACCTGCTTCAACACGAGGTTGGCCACATCAACTGATACTGCCCCAACCATCAGGACCAAGAAGACCATCCCATACAGTAGCACATGCTTCCCGCCAAAACTGGTCTGAGGCCATGTGTAGTGCAATCACCTCAACAGAAGGATTCCCTAAATGCCAACCCTCCACAGTAAACAGAGCCAGGCGCTGGAGGTGGACATAACTGGCTCATCCAAGAACAAGTGTTTGGGTCAGTTATGAAGAGCCCCTAGGTGACCATAACCGTACTGGGTCAGCAAGTTCGCTTATTGATACAAGTAACGATCCTATCGGAGATTTTTTTTTTAAATTGACACCCGGCAGCCAAACACAGGACGTCTCGAAGTGGCTAAGAATTTATGCCAACAACGGTAAAAGGCCATCGATAACATTAATACACTGGGCCAACATTAGTTTTGGTCGGCAACGTCGGCGTTGGTATTGTGTCAGCTCTTGACGTTGGCCCCACGTTGGCATTACATCTCTATGATCGGCGTTGGCATTATATTTTTTTCCGACATTGGGCCAATGTTGGCCGCTAGGTCGGTATCACATTGGATTTACGTTGGCGATAAGTGTTAAGCCAACGTTTGTTTTTAAGTATAGACAAAACCCATTTGGCCGCATTGTTTTAGAATTCTGATGTTGAGCCAATGTTGGCTCGAGGTCGGCCATATGAAAATGGTTTTACGTCGGCGATTGATGTTGAGCCAACGTTGGTTTTTTATTCGGAAATCAATATCGGCATTGTGTTTGTTTCCGACATAGGTCCAATGTTGGCTCTACGGGTCGGCATTATCACATTGGTTTTAAGTTTGCGATCAATTTTAAGTCAACGTATGGTCAATTTTGAGTCGGCATTGTGTTGGTAGGTGACGTAGGACCAATGTTGGCTCTAGGTCGGCATTATCATGTTGGTTTTTACATCGGCACTCAAAGTTAAGCCAACGTTCCCAGCTAACACATACGTTGTTGTAGCATTGCAAAACGTTGTGATAAGGTTGTAATTTGGTGGATAAGATTGTAATTTGGTGGATACGATGACAACATTTTGACTACTATACGTTGCAGGTACATATGTCAGATCTTAACATGATTTTAAATCAATGTTGTACATTGGTTACATAATTGGTAATTTAGGGAAAGTTACCGAAACGTTTTGAACGTAACGTTTTCACAACATTGAATGTTGGTATCATTACAAAGTAGGCTAGTTTTTAAGTTGAGGCAACAAAATTATTTTGGACTATTTAAAACATAGTCATTTTTGTTGTGACGAGCACGTTGTCTGAACGTTGTATTTTGGCAATATTAAAACGTAATTAAGTTGAGGTGATCACGATATTATCACGTTGTATTAAAATGTAGTATGCCTATTAAAGTTGTGACAGCCACGTGTCTCAACGTTTTAACTACAACGTATGTTGTGCAGTTTTGGTAACGCTTCTCAGAATGTGTATTCCAATGCAGATTATTCTTCCTGCGTGGACCGCTCCAGATTTTCGGCAATATCTCAAAAACGCTACCACTTTTTGAAATGTAATTTTCACAGGTTAGTTTTATGGTATATATCTACACCTATATAGGATTGAAACAAACAATAGGCTCCAATTACCAAACGTGTATGATGCCTTTAAGTATTGATCGTATAAATTAACAGTGCACTGAACAGACACTTTACTTGAATTATTTATAATGGACATTTACTACGTGAAAAGAAAGACCAACTCTAAGTCTTTGTTTTAGAATAACGGTACGTTGGCCTAATGTTGAGCCAACATAATATAGATTAATAGCGGGGCTGATCATTGGCCAACTTTAACGTTGGGCCAACGCCAACTTTAACGAGTGGCCCAACGTAACGCCCATGAGCAAAACTACGTCGGGCCAAAATCACCCGATGTATCAATTTGGTTGGTCCTACATTGGTCCAATGTTATAGTGGGGCTGATGTTGCGGGGCCATCGTTGGGACAGATTTGACGTTGGTCCAACGTAAGCCGATGAGCAAAAGTACATCGGGTCAACATTGTTGATCAACATTGGCCCAACGTATCCGTTTCCCCCCTCATTGGCCCAACATAGGCCTAAAGGTTATTGATGGGGTTGATGTTGGGCCAGTACGTCATGACCCACTTTAAATATTGACCCAACATAACGCCAATGAGCAAAACTATATATTGGGCCAATATTGTTGATCAAAATTGGCCCAACGTATCTGTTTCATTGGCCCTACATTGGTCTACAAAACATTAAGGTTATGTGCTAATGTTGAGCCAACGTTGGGCTAGCTTTTTAACGTTGGCCCAACATAACGCCGATGAGCAAAAAAGTACATTGGGCCAATATTGGTGATCAAAACCGTTTCGTTGGTGCTACATTGGTCCAACATAGTGGTGCTATATGGGTAACTGTCGATGGTTTATGCCCAAACCTAGTGCACTGTATAGGTGCATGAGATTGAGAGTCTTGTTCTAACCTGCAGTTCTTATGCAGTTCTCGATGACTTCCAAAGGCACTGTCTTACGACAGATATCTCTTACCGAGCGCCTCTTGTTCATCTCGCTGTAGAAACAACCCGATCGACGGACCATTTCCTCTTCGGTATGTGACTTGATCGAGTAGGGTATGTGGGGAGCATCGTCGTCATGCCCTTGATAGGAGGGCCCGGGGGTTGGGTAATTCTCCACAGTTGAATCTTTCCTTCTAGTTCGGTCTCCACTTTTACGAGATGATCGTTTACTGTTAAAGGCTACACCGAGGAGAAAACATATCACAAACGAGATGATTTGGAGCCAATACGTGGTCAAAAACGGTGCGCTATAGTCAAACGATGTCATGATGAACCATTGGTTATGAAGGTAGAATAGTTTGCATGCATAGAGCCGTTCTTAACTAGCACTGTATTTACACACAGCTCACGCACGTTGCTCCATGTTCAGCTAGATACAAACACGAACGACCCACTGACCTTTGAAAGGTCATGGCGAAATGTAACTATAAAACCATTCGTGTGGAAAAAATATGAATGGAGTGAAAACCAACGAGTAATAACAAGCGTAAAACCAAGTTGTTTCTTACGAAAGCCCGTTCCGTTAGTGCCATCTTTATTTTATTTTTGAATGAAGTTATTTATATTTTCAATGCATTTATTTATATTTTCACTGCATTCATTTATTTTTTCAATACATTTATTTATATTTTCAATGCAGCTAATTATATTTTCATTGCAGTTATTTATATTTTCAATTATATTTTCCCGAGCAGTTAATTTTATTTTCTGGAACTTTACGAAACCAAGTTTGGGTCGTGCGTCTTAGTACAACATCGAATACGGGCCTGATAGTTCATCAATGACCCCGTTTCAGAGGCCGTAGGACGCGCAGTCTATTTTTAGTAACTTTTGGTTCTGCGTTTATTTATTTTCGCGAGTGCATTTGTATTTTGTATGTTCACTGCATTTATTTCTATTTTCAATGCATTTATTTCTATTTTCAATGCATTTATTTCTATTTTCACTGCATTTATTATAATTTCAATGCATTTATTTATATTTTCAATGCATTTATTTAAATTTTCACTGCATTTATTATATTTTCAATGCATTTATTTATATTTTCAATGCATTTATTTATATTTTCAATGCATTTATTTATATTTTCAATGCATTTATTTATATTTCCACTGCATTTCTTATATTTTCACTGCATTTATTTATATTTTCGATGCATTTATTTATGTATTCACTGCATTTATTTATATTTTCAATGCATTTATTTATATTTTCATTGCATTTATTTATATTTTCAACTTCGTTTATTTATATTTTTAATGCATTTATTTATTTGTTCATTGCAGCTATTTACATTTTCACTGCATTTCTTTATATTTTCAATGCAATTTTGAAGCAGCTGTTCTTAAACCGGAAGCTGTAACCAAACATGGCTGCAGCGGCTTCTGACGCACATAGTCTGCGTTTTATCAGGCGTTACTTTAGGCCAGGAGCCGATTTCACAAAGCAATAAAATCCATCGCAAGACAAATTTTCAGTATCACCCATAGTGATTTGTATTGTGACATCACACTTTACTAAGCAACTACGATTGATTTGCAGTTACGATCAATCTTAGATCTTTGTGAAATCGGCCCCTGGGCTTAATTATTACGAAATAATTGCTTCACTTGCTTATCTTTATCAGTAATCTGAACCGTAAATTGCGTAAACTTGACCTTTATCGGCGAAAACATAATTTTTTTTAATGAACAGTATATAGGCCCATTCGTCAAACATTGACAAAAATATTCTGCCATCCAAAACATCTGTTCTTGTCGACTTCCTTTGTCGCGAGCAACTTGATTTTCATTACCCTTTATCTTTAAAACTCTGATGCAATGTATACAACTCTAATGACCGGCAATACTTTCCCCATCCCCCCTCATGTAACTTAAAGGGATTGTATACGTTTGGTAATTGGAACCCCTGTTTGTTTCAATCCTATATTATACCATAAAACTAACCTGTGAAAATTTCATTTCAAAAGGGTGTTAAGCGTTTTTGAGATATTGCAGAAAATCTGGAGCGGTTATGTTCAGGAAGAATATAATCTGCAATTGGAATACACAATCTGAGAAACGTTACAGTCAGTAACGCTTCACAGATTCAAATTTTGGGGAATGAAAGGTGATATCTTTTCACCACAATCGCAGTATACTTCGAAGTGAAAAGTTTCTCAAAATGTATTATACTATATCCAAGGCAGATGTGGGCCTACACTCTAAAAACACCCGGGTCAGAATTGACCCGGATTCCGGGTCACGTGAGGCCTGACCCATTTCCGGGTCAGGCTGACCCGGAAAGTGGTTAAAAATGGGATTTTAACTTGGATTCTGCGTTCATTTGACCCATTTCTGGGTCATTTGTGACACGGATTCCGGGTCACACTGACCCGGAAATGAGTCAGGCCTCACCTCGGATCCAGGTCAATTCTGACCCGGACGTTGAGTGTACTATTACCAAGTAAGTTTTTACTGCCATAAATGTTCAGAGTCATTACCAAACGTATACAGACCATTAAGCAATCATGAACACAGTAGGCCTAGTACAGGACAATACACAAATAGTTCCATGGTTGCAGTATTTCTGGTTCGTCATTGGAAGAAACATTTAGGTAAAGACTATAATGGAGGAGAAGCTACAGTCATGATTTAATACCCCCCCCCCTCTTAAAATCAATAAAACAAACCAATTTCCTTAGGCCCGTCTTTGTTCAAAAGCTGTCTGAGTTGCTTTATTTTTCAGATGTTCGCTGCAAAAAAGAAATTAACGAATTTTTTTCTCTGAAGGATTTTGACAGTTGATGTTGTTTTTAGATGAAAAACATTTGCCAAGGACAGTACAAGCAGTACCATGTTTGCCCATGGCCGATGAACTAATTAATGGACTTGTTTCTTTGTGAATAAATAGGCTAATTCATTGGCGGATATGTTTTTGTGCGATACCTTGAAAGCTTAACTTCTTCGAATATATACAAATAGTTAAAGGAACATTACAGAATTGGTTTTTGCTAACAAAACAGTTATTAAGCACTTTATATAATCCACCGTAATTATACATAAACTGACAAACCTGTAGAAGTTTGAGATCGATCGGCCATCTGGGTCACGAGAAAATGGTGAAAAACCGATTACACATTTGCATGTGTTATACATTGCATGAATAAAACGCTCATGAGCGATAAACTCCAATCAGAAATTAGTTTTATTTAATTCTCATCAAATATGGCATTTCAGACAGAAATATTTCTAGGGATGTTTTCTACTATCATCATCATTAGACCGTGTAAGTTTTATGTAAATCTGTGATCTTAAAGAAACTTTTAATTACCAGTTCTGTAACGTTCCTTTAATTCAAATTAAATCAAAATTGTTGGTCAAATCTGCCAAAAAACGGGACCTTGCATCTGTTATAGACCGTGCAACTCTCGCGCGTATCGGAACGAAAAAACACGTTAAACGAAGAATGTATTTTTTCTGAAATCAAATCTTTGTTTTAAGTTATATCATGAAAAAAATCTGAACAACAAAACTACTTTTTAATAGATGTTAACAAAATTACTTATTACAATGTATAAAACTATAAAATTAGTTTTAGCTTTTATAATAAATTAATTATAATGAAATAAAAGTAAAACTCTGAGACAAGGATATGCTTATGATCTTAACTTTTTAGAAACACATTTCCGGAAGCTAAGGTCAAGTTTAATTCTCGGGTTTTTCTTCGTTGCATTGCTGAATTGTTTTTACTTTCCTATTTGTTATCATGTAGTCTTACACTCCCAACAACATGTATCATTTTCATGGTAATAAACTACGTTAAAATAAAATAATTGCCGAAAGAAAATCTAGCCCACGTAGAAAAACTCAATGGTTGGGACCATTGATCTATAGAGATCAATGCCCATACATTTCTCATCTATGGTGGCCCTGAAGGGACATCTTACATATTTAAATGAATATTTACGTAAATATTCACATTTTTGCCCCAATTCGCAAATATTAACGGTTCATTTATTTGGTTCATTAAAATGTGCCAGATTCTGGCACATAAATTAACCATTATCCGGGCAGCAGGCAGGGGTTATAAGCGAGCAAGGCATGCTGGGAAAAAATGGGGCGGCAAGATCGATCACCCCTGGGAACGAGGTTGCATTTGCGGGCATTTCGAACACCTTCACTCGCTGGATATGTGGAGAGTACAGTACAGTATATGTACATGTACATGTACATGTACATGTACAATGTACATGTATGTCTTATGCGCGTATGTCATGACAGTAGATTGAGAATGTTGAGAGTGAGTGCTAATAAAATCAAATCTGTATCATCACATCTCTGTTTTAAAGTGTTAGAGATACAGATTGTGTGTATCGAGTTCATAAATGGTAATCAAACTCCACAAATACAGTTGCAGGCGCGATGAGATTGAGTGGCTAGCAAGTCAGCAGAAAATAGCCTATGTCTCCCATGCCCTAGCTAGCTTTCACGCAGACACTACAGTACGTCGTGTCCCCTTCTCCAAGAATTTAAGACAGCTGTTCAACACACCGTCAATATCGACTTGTTCTTACACGTCCTTACATCGTTCTACGCAGAGACGCAAGTTAGACTGCTCTACCCATCAGTGGCTACATATCTACCAAAATGGTAAAAGTAACTAAGATAAGATAAGACAAGTGTTTGTATTGTTGTAAGTAATGTTATTAAATGTTTACCTCTTAGTCTTAGACTTCTGCCTTCCTTTAAAATCATAGGCCTACTCTTGAGTTTTGTCACTCAGTCACAGTACACTGCACTGGACTTTGAATATCCTCTTCTATTTTCTAAGTTAAAGTTTTAGACTTAGAGGGGAGAGGAGGAGTGTAAACTTTAATCGTCTGAATATGAATCGGAAATTATAAATAGTGTGATTATTATCATACAGTCGGCAAATCATTCTATTTTTGAGTATTACAGTACTAGCTTGTCATGACCGAAGTGGTCTACCGTACTGCTACTGCACCCAATTCGAGTTGTGGTGGCTGAGTTATTACAATGTGAGTTTGAATCTTGGTCCTGGCACTTCTGTCCTTGAACAAGACACTTCGTTTTTCATAAACAATTGCTCCTTGGCATACTCTCCTAATCCAGACTCTGCTGAGTAATGAAAAATAAGTACTACTATTGTACTAATTATTGGAAACGTCAACGATTCAATCACTCTAAACGTTAGGGAAGTTGAATTACACTTATAATACAGCACTATATTTTATCATAACACACCTCTTGCTAGTTCTGTATTCTGGTTGGCTGAAACACAGTCATGTGGGGTGAACTATAGAGGCTAGTGCATGAGATTTTCGCCACCTTGAAAACTAGACCTGCGTCAAGACATCGCGCGCGTAATTTGCAGGAAATAGTTCCCCGAAGCGGGCAATTTGACTTAAAATTGTTGACTAGTTGCAGCGCCCTCTCACTATGTGAACAGTGAACAGCAATATACAAAACTGAATCTGGGGAAACTAGAAGAGTACTGGCACTGTACATATATGGGTCGTGGGGCAAGGAGTCAGATGGAGATTCCAGAGAGTGTTTATTGGTCGATTACTAATAATCGGCAAGCTTTCAGATTGAAAATAAAGATTTCTTTTTCATTATCGTAGCATTTCTTTTACCAAAGTTGTCATTACTTTGTTGTTAACTGCGTAGCCATTGGTTTATTTCAGCTGAGAAGACTTGCTCCAAGTCAGCTATCCCAATCTCATCAGGATCAGACTCAGCAGAGTAAACGGAAGAATAATGAGGACACTTGTGATAAGAAGGTCAGTTTGCTCTTTGGAGTTGAAAAAAATGTGATTCAAGTGTAAAATTTATGCTCCGTTCCTTAATGGAAAATGCATAACTTTTTCGGAAGAGTAAATTAATTTTTAATTCTTTTGTTCGGATTATGTGATTTTTCCCGGATTTTTGATTGCGGTTTTCTCAACTTACAGTATTTCACTCAGAATTGTTACTTTTAATGATTTGAAATGGAATGGATTATTATAAATCAGTGAGCATTTAGATTGGACTCTTATTTCCTGGGCCTTTTTCGCCTACAGGTAACCTCATGTCCTCCTCTCCTATGTTACTCAATACCAAATTGTTTTGGACTAAGATTAGATTGGAATGCCTGACCAAGTAATAAGCGATTGTTGTTTAGGCCTAGAGCCCTCAGTCCTTCTGAATCCTTCATTTCGGCAAAAAGGATACAGAAATTTTTGGTTTGGTAAGGGTTAATTATAAGCACTTTCAAGGTAATATCCGGCATATACACATTCTTGTTCAATGCGCAGATTTGTTCATTTTGAGCACTCGTTGTGATCTGCGGCTCTGCTCTCGAACTTCAAAATGCCTCAGGAAGGTGCGTTGAAGTTCAAGAGTCGAGTCGCAGATGCTTAAGATGCTAGTAGTCAGTGTTCCATTTTACTTCTCCACGGTTCCATGTACAATTAAAATAACACAGTGTTTTTTCGGTGGTGTCACTTTTTTCATCAGCTCTCATCCAAAAAGAAGTTGAGGTTAGATTCTGACTCTAGCATCGCTGGCAGTCCACCGTCATCCGGATCAAGGTTCACATCCATCATGAGGAGACCACTCAATTTACTGAATAATACCAACTGCAGCCCGGCAAGATCATCTCATGTACGTAACATTTTCTTCAATGTACGGATGCCAAGATTGAAATGTTCTTCTTTTTCTTTATAAGTGGTGGTGCTGATGCAGAGCATGAAATTAGACCAAAGAAAATTCTCAGACAAAATGTAGCAACACAATCAACTTTGTTCTGCCATTATCAGCTTTTGATCTGCTATTATTGAAGCAAATATCGATGAGTCATAACATGTGCTTAAAGGCACTGAACACGTTTGGAAATAGTCAAAGACCAGTGTTCTCACTTGGTGTATCCCAACATATGCATAAAATAACGAGCCTGTGAAAATTTGGGCTCAAGTGGTCATCAAAGTTGCAAGAAACTGATGAAAGAAAAAACACCCTTGTTGTACAAATTTGTGTGCTTTCAGATATAGGAATAAAAACTTCTTGCAAGAAGTTTTTGTTATTTTAGTGAGAAATTACCTCTTTCTCAAAAACTACGTTACTTCAGAGGGAGTCGTTTCCTACAATGTTTTATACTATCAACAGCTCTCCGTTGCTTGTTACCAAGTAAGTTTTTATGCTAATATTTGTTTTGAGTCATTACCAAACGTGTACGATACCTTTAACAAAACAAGTCTTCCCACAACGTCTACCTTGTAAGGGCAGACGTCCAGCTCCATCATGGACAGACTGCTAGCTCCATCATGGACAGACTGCTAGCTCCATCATGGACAGACTGCTAGCTCCATCATGGACAGACTGCTAGCTCCATCATGTACAGACTGCTAGCTCCATCATGGACAGACTGCTAGCTCCATCATGGACAGACTGCTAGCTCCATCATGGACAGACTGCTAGCTCCATCATGGACAGACTGCTAGCTCCATCATGGACAGACTGCTAGCTCCATCATGGACAGACTGCTAGCTCCATCATGGACAGACTGCTAGCTCCATCATGGACAGACTGCTAGCTCCATCATGGACAGACTGCTAGCTCCATCATGGACAGACTGCTAGCTCCATCATGGACAGACTGCTAGCTCCATCATGGACAGACTGCTAGCTCCATCATGGACAGACTGCTAGCTCCATCATGGACAGACTGCTAGCTCCATCATGGACAGACTGCTAGCTCCATCATGGACAGGTGTTCTCTGCTGAATAAATCCTGTGACAGATCATTGCTTGGTTTTCTGCGATTCCGTTTGCAAGTTTTTACTAATCCACAATCAATTGTTTACATTCTGTTTGATATCCCTCAGGAAGAGGCGATCAAGAATATACTGTCTCGTCCGTTCAAGATACCTATTCCCAACTACAAAGGTAACTTTCCCCCCCTTTTTTTATTATTTTATTATATTTTGTTTGCAATTTTTGTGCAGGTGCCTAATGTAAAATATGGTTTTAACCATTCTACTGTCCTACCCTTCAATATCATCAACTGATGAGGTTTTTAGCACCAATGTAAAGTGGTTAAAAACAAGGAAAATGAAAAAATACCCTTCCGCTGTCTTTGTTCATGAAGACATAGTTTATTGGCATTCAGTAACAATAGAAGTTTGTTTGTTCCCTTAGGTTCTACACTTGCTTCAAGGGGTCTTGGAATACGTCGGCAAGGTGCACGCCAGCCTCTTCATGATCCTTACGAGGAAGGGGCACTTGTCCTGTATGCACCAGAAGAGCTGACTGCACAGGAGCAACTTACTGTCGACAGGTACATGTTTAAGGAAGGGATGGGGGCTGAACTCAGTAGATCAAACCAGTTGTTCAGATTAATCAAACTACTTGTGTGTGTCCAACAGAAGGACAAAACAAAGGACCTGTGCATCCAGCATAAGTTGATGCAATTTAAAGCACACGTGTAACATTGGTAATTGTCAAAGACCAGTATCCACACTTGATGTGACCCAGCATATACATGAAATAACAAACCTGTGAAAGTTTAAGCTTGAGAAAAAAGTGGGGGAAAAATGATTTTTGTTTTCACTGTTTTCAAAAATGTCTAGTTAAATTGCACACAAAATAAGGCAGACGAGGTTCCAATAAGCATGCGACCAAGACAACCAACTGCAAACAATGCGCTGGTGTTACCATGATTGCTGTTCAACAACAACAACAAAAATGAAATCAACCAACAAGTAACAATGCGTCCTCCTGGAGCTGCAGCTAATCAAAATAGTGCATTTTGAAAGCCTTCGTAAATTTATCTAGTTAGGTTGGTATTAAACACCAATCTGTGGTTTCAGGCATTACAAATCTTGCAAAAAATAGCTAATGGTCAGGGCCCAATTTCATAAAGCTGTGTAGCAGAAAATTCTGCTCAGCAAATTTCTTCGTTAAGCAAGAAATCAGTGGGGTACCAGTCACAGTAATGATAACTTTATGGCATTTTGGCTGGTAATCTATTTTTCTTAAGCAAGAGTTTTCTGTGCTTCGCAAGTTTTTGTGCTTACATGCTTTATGAAATTGGGCCCTGACGTTTCGACAGTAGCAGAGTCTTTCTCGAAGGCTAAATAACAACACAACACAACACACACAATCAGGTACACTAGTGTAACAGAAGCAGTGGAAAGAAAAGAAAAGAGAGAGAGAGAGGCAGAAAGCACACAGAAAAAGCAAGGGATGAACAATGTAGAAGGAGACAAAGGGGGTTAGAGGGAAGGGGCTGGTTTAACCACAAGAGGTTGGAAACAGGAGCGACAAAAATCAAAGGTGGGAAGAGGGGAAAAAATATTTAATTAGTGAATGAGACAGACTAAAAACGGGATATCTGTTGAAAAAAGACGAAGGCAAAGACAAAAAGTTGTTTGCCATTTCCTTCATTACAAATCTTGATAGAAGTTAGGTTGATAAGAGCAAAGAGTTTCAGTTTTACAGTTATTTTATTACCCTTGGTTGGATCTATTCAAACCTATAAAGAAGGAATTTAACCCATTTTGCTCATTAAAAATCAAGTCCCACTAGTTATCATCAATTCAATCTAATTGCTCATAAATTTTACACTGTTTCCATTTTATTGCAGAGAGAAAATGGAAGTCCACGGTGAGTCGTACACTTTTGATTTCTTAATTTTGAAACATTTTTACTCTGACAAGAGAGACAGTAGAATAGTTTTTGTAGTGCGGATTGCACTTTAAATGAGCTATAGGTAGGGTAATTGTTTGGTTTTCGTCGACATTATGCTGATTTATAGGCAAAATTTTGCCTTTGTCTTTTTTTTCCAGTGGTCGTTGACCCCCTGCTTTCAAAGGTTTTGCGTCCACATCAGAGGGAGGTAAGACCATCAGTCAACCTGGGCCCAATTACATAGAGTCGCTTAAGCGGAAAATATTGCTTATTAATTGTCTGCTAAGCAGAAATGAGCAGGATACCAGTTACAAATTGTACATGTGACATGATAGTTTGGCTGGTGACCTTATTATGGTAAGCATAATTTTGTTGTGCTAAGCTACCTTTTGTGCTTAAGCAGCTCTATGAAACTGGGCCCTGGGCCTAATTACATAGAGCTGCTTAAGCACAAACAGTAGGTAAGCACAACAAAATCTTGCTTACCAGAATAAGGATACCAGCCAAAATACCATGTCACATGATCTATCTGTAACTGGTATCCTGCTTTTTTTTGCTTAGCAGAAAATTGTTAAACACTATTTTCTGCTTAAAGCAGCTCAATGAAATCGGGTCTAGCTTATATACCGTGCAAGTCTCGCACGTATTCAAACATTTTTAAAACCACTTTGGTCCCAGGTACATTGCTTTAATAATGCGTGAAGGAAACAAACTCATGCACTTTGTCAGGTCCTGTTGTTCGAATACGCAAAAGACTTGCACAGTCTATTACAACTTGCTTAACCCTGAGTATGTTTCTGTGTATTCATCACCATTACAAAGCCCAGACATAGCAGACTTTGCTAGTTTGTTAGATGCCATTTACCAATATCAGGAAAGAAATGATGAGGTAGTATGACATTAGAAATATCAGTCTTGTAATTACACAGAGGCCGTGGCCTCTGTTGTCCTCTTGGCCTTGGTGCCCCTTCCAAAGTTTTCCATAGATGCTTTTCTAATGAAGTTTTTCTAATGGAAGTGCCCTCAGTAAAACGAAAATGGCCTTGCCCTCTCAAAAAGATGAAATTCAAGGCCTGAATTTTGGTAGATGATCGTCCTTTACTATGATCTTATGTTTAAAAGTTACAACTCAATCTGGGCCCAATTTCGTAAAGCTGTTAAGCAAATATCTTTGCTAAGCAAGAATTGAGTGGGGTACCAGTCACATCAATATAAACTGTATGGTATTTTGGCTGGTAACCTATTTCTGCTAAGCAATATATTTCTGTGCTTGGCAAGTTTTTATGCTTACATGCTTTATGAAATTGGGCCCAGGTCTGCAGCAACTATGGGCATTTTGACACGTTTGATACAAGCCGCTTACGACTGCTACACTCTCTTAACCCTTCCAATGCCAACCCTTCAAATTTCAGCTGCATGTTTTATTTGATTCTATTGGACTGAGTACTGCACTCAGTGAACTGATTATGCTTTACACTGAATCAGGCATACCACCCATAATCACAGTCCAACAGTTTGGGTGTTGAGTTTGGTGTTGGTTTTGTTAGAGTGGGGAAGTGTCTTCGTAAATAACTCAAAGGAGTTTGGAGTTAAGGAATGAGGATTTAAAAAACCTGAAGTGCAACCCCAGCATCTTTTTCATTTTGAATACAGTTGTTATAAAGGGAAAGTATACCTTTGGTTTTTGGAACCGTTCGATTGTTTTATTTCCTATAATGTAAATGTAGATATACAAAAAAAACCAACCTGTGAAAATTTCATTTAAAAAGGTGGTCGTGTTTTTGAGAGATCGTGAAAAATCTGGAGCGGTTATGTCCACGCAGGAAGAATAATCCGTAATTGGAATACACAATCTGAGAAACGTATCTGACAGTAACAGTTCTCGGATTCAAATTTTTGGGGATAAAAACTGATATAACCGCATTACTTGAAATGATAAGTGGAATGATTCTCAAAATGCTTTATACTATCGAAAGCTGCTGTACTTCAAACCAAGTAGGTTTTTATTGCCATTAATTTTAAGAGTTATTACCAAACAGATACCTTCCATTTAAATGTGTACAAACGTTTGCTTTTCAGGGAGTCAAATTTCTGTGGGACTGTGTGACAGGAAGACGCATCGCCAACAGCTATGGGTGCATCATGGCAGATGAAATGGTGAGAAACTAAACCTTTCATTTCAGAAGATTTGGTAAGAACAGATATTCCAATTTAAGTGAAAAGGTATACATTATTCATCATCCCATGATGCATTAAAGGGAGGGTATACCTTTGGTAATTACACCAACAATTAGTAACTGTAAATACTTACTTGTTAAGAAGCACTGCAGCTGTTGATCATGTATAACATGTTGAGAAACAATTCCCTTCAAAGGAATGTGGTTTTAGAGAGAGGGATTCAAAAACACTTCAATCTGAGATGAAACGTTTCTCAGATTGTGTATTCCAATTATGGATTATTCTTCCTGTGTGGACGTAACAGCTCCAGATTTTCAGCAATATCTCAAAACGCTACCACCTTATGAAATGAAATTTTCACAGGTTAGTTTTATTGTACATATCTACATTTATCTAGGATTAAAACAACCGAACGGTTCCAAAAACAAAAGGTAAACTTTGCCTTTAAGGCTAGCGTTAGGAAAATAACAGCACCATGTGTAGCCTGGTCCAAGACTCTTGTACAGCAGAGTGTGGGTTCGAGTCCCGGTCGTGACACTTGTGTCCCTGAGCAAGACACTTAACTATAATTGCTTCTCTCCACCCAGGGGTAAAATGGGTACCTGTAAGGGCAGAGATGGTTCTTGTGATTGATTTAGCTTAGTAGCACATTATTTGTTGCTGTATACTCCCCAGGGAGCTGAGATGGTTTGAGGAATGAAATAAATGGCCCAGTGACCGGGGGTAATAATGTTGGAAGCGCTTTGAGACGCCCTTCGGGTGTGTAAAGTGCTATATAAAAACCGATTATTATTATACTTTATTATGACGTAATTCCTGATTTGTTTTGGCCTGCAGGGACTTGGTAAGACTCTTCAGTGCATAGCTCTCATGTGGACCTTACTCAGGCAAAGCCCTGATGGTAAGTAGTTGCCATAAATCGTAACCCTTGATCCTTCCAACAGTCTATAGCCCTTTTCACACTGTATCTCTTACCCCCATGGAATACAGCCCTGAGGAGGCCCCAGGAGTTTTTTTACCCCACGGTTACCCTGGCGCACCTTCACACTGTTCCCGTCTAGGTCCCTATTCTACGGGGTTCCGGTTGCACGTTTCAAGAATACCCGCGGGTTTTACCGCTTACCTCTACTCCAGAGCAGGGGTGGCTATTCCCCGGGGTATGTCCATTTGCCGGGGTAGATCAGGGGTAAAGCGATCCAAGTGTGAAAGGGCCAGCCGTTATTAGCCGGGGTTGCCCCCGGGGCAAAGAGTAGTGTGAAAAGGGCTTGTGAGGGTAAAAGAGAGATTGTGTACGTGTCCAGGTACTTCTTGAAGTTTTAGATGTTGCAGTCAGACATTCTTGGTCGTTTATAAAATACACCTACGCACTTTTTCTGGACAATAAGATTTGCTTCCTTGTAAAAATGTTACAAAATTTTGCTCTAGATGAAATCTACCATACATTATCAAAATTTGTTTACCTAGTCCCAATTTCATAAAGTTCTTAAGCACAAGGTTACCAGCCAAAATACAGGCATGTGATTGCTCAGGATTTTACCTGATTTGAGGTTTTTTTTCTTTCTCAAACCTTGAGCCTTCTTGAAATAAATAAAGCTGTCACCAAAGGGAAAAAGTCCACATTGTGTCCAAATCTGTAGTTTCATATTTCTAGTGATGCAAAGAGTCTATAAACCTGAATTTTAAACATATGGGAGGTTCTGGGTCTAGAGTAAGGGGGAACCCAAGTCCATAAGCTACTTTTCAGGAATTTTTAAATTCCTCGAATCTCATCCCTGAAAATACCATGTAATGTATACTGTTTGTGACTAGTTCCCTGCTAATATTTGCCAAGCAGACAAATTTCCTAATTATCAATATCTGCTTGGCTCTTAGAAATGTTAATTAACTCTAAACTATCCTACATCTATGATTATTCTACAGCAAAGCCAGAACTGGACAAGATTGTCGTTGTAGCCCCCTCAAGTTTAGTCAAGGTATAGTTCACATTTCTCTACTTGCTCTCAAACATGAAGGGATGAGAATTTTCAGACTTTTATCTGAATTCAGACTTTTTATGTCTGCTTGCTGAAAAATGTCGTGGGCAAGCGGTCTAGGGCGGTGGACTCAAGTTCTGTAATTTACAGAATGTGGGTTCGAATCCTGGTCTTGTCAGTCGCAACACTTGTGTCCTTGAGCAAGGCACTTTATCATAATTGCTTCTCTCCACCCAGGAGTACAAATGGGTACCGGCGAGAGCTGGGAAGTAACGTGCGATGGACTGGCATCCTGTCCAGGGGGAATACTCAGTCGCTTAACCCTTTCATGCTCCATTTATTTTAATGATGAATTGATCATATGGACACATTAATTGTCTATTTGTTTTTTTGCAAATGGCGACCCCCCCAAAAAAAACAGGTCACAATAGCACCCTCAAGAGTCCTCTACCCTATTGTGAAAACTGTAGCCGTGCAATTATTATTATTATTTTGTACAACTGTTTTTCTGAAGGGATTTTAACCAGTTGCTAGCGACGGGTTGGCGTGTGAAAGAGTTAATGCCAATGAAACCGGATACAAACATCGTCCTGATGAGCCATATTGACTACGGACAGACTTTACTCTTTTACTTCTTTTGCTGAAAAAGTAGCTGTTATTTTCTTCAGATATAAAGAAATCCTGCCATTTGATCTACTACTCTAGTACTGAGGATACTGTTCCCAGAAGCTCCTTGAAATCTAACTCCAGGGGTTACAGAAAGTTGGACATACCATCATTTTTACCTCACTCCTAAATTTTGATCCTATAATCAGACCTGTCAGAAATGACTCTCAACCCTGAACGTTGTAATTTAGATTTGTGGACAAAAAACACTAAAGGGAGACCGCCAGCATTAGGGTAAGATAGCTCAGTTGGTAGAGTGCTGGCAGGTTAATCCGGCGCTCGCAGGTTCAAGTCCCGCTGTAGTTAATTTGTCTTTGAAAAATAATTAAGTAAAATTTAGAATGGACTCAAGTTGTGTCCTTTGTGTCATTGTGAAGGGGCTTTCTTTCCAATCCTTCATCCGATATTCGTATAGCTTATGTTTCTTCCTTGATGCAGTAAAAATGCAGTTATTGTTTTCATGACAAGAAAAATTGAGAGATGACAGTTTAATGTTATGTTCAAAAGCATGTTGCTTTTCATCAAAATACAAATGAAAGACAGAACGATATTTAATTGTTGTTACTGCTACCACATGTATACCAGTCTAATGTTAATATCATGTTATCGTGACAATATTTTCCCCAAGTTTTGGGTTAGCGAGTCATGGCCGAGTAGTGTGGTGTTTCGTGGCCGAGCGGTCTAGTTCACCGGAACCAAGCTCTGGTGTTGTCAGCAGCAGAGTGTGGGTTCGAATCCTGGTCATGATGCTTGTGCCCTTGAACAATAATTGCTTCATACAAAGGTGGGAAGGTAGTGCATTCTGCTCTACCAGCCAGGTTCCTAGTGGATGATACCCATGCCTGAATCCTTACGGACTGTGAAGGGGGTAACCCTGTTTCAGCCCCAGGTAGTTGGCAACATGCCCCTGGTGGTAGTTGATTCGAGTCGATAGCCCAAATCGGTTAAGTGTAACCCTCGCCTTGAAGTGGCCGTCCGGGCTTGTGATGTTAGGCGATCTCTCATAAAAAAATATATAACAAAAAGTGTAGTGCACCAAACTTGAGTTTTGATGTTCTGATCAGCAGAGTGTAGGTTTGGGTCCTGGTCTTGACACTTGTGTCCTTGAGCAAGGCACTTAACCATAATTGCTTTGTCTTCAGATGGGATGTAGGGCTGTAGGTTCTGTGTGTTGTGTAATGCAGGTAAAAGAACCTAGTTACACTTATCGCTAAGAGAAGGGGTTTGCTGCGGTGTTTCTGGCTTAATTAGTTGGCAGCAGATTGCGTATAAATGGGTCTTTTAATTCAAAAAGTTTGAGACACCCGTACATATAAAGTGCGGCGTGTCGTGGACGAGCGGATAAGACCACCGAACTCAAGCTCTGGTGTTTCTGATCAGCAGAGTGTGGGTTCGAATCCCAGTCGTGACACTTGTGTCCTTAAGCAAGGCACTTAACCACATGCTTCGTCCTTCGGATGTGACGTTAAGCCGTAGGTCCTGTGTGTTGTGTAATGCACGTAAAAGAACCCAGTGCACTTATCGTAAAAAGAAGGGGTTCGCCCCGGTGTTCCTGGTTTGATTGGCTGCATATTGCGCCAAAGCACCTTGTAAACCATTACATGGTGCTATGCAAAGGAATAGGTCTCATACTTCAACACGTAACTCCACTTACCTTGTAGGAATAATACTGAGCGCTTTGAGACACCCATCGGGAGTATAAAGCGCTATATAAGAACTGCATTATTATTATTATTATTATATAAGAACTGACTATGAAATTATAAGTATTTTTGTTTTTAACTAAGGTGGCCATTATGTCCAGTTAAAATACTTTTTTAATTTTTCTATCCTTAGAATTGGCACAATGAGATCAGCAAATGGCTAGGCAGTAAGCTGAACGCCATGGCCATTGATTCAGGAACCAAAAAGGAAATAGACACTAACCTTGGTGAGTTTAGAGACCTTTGTCTCCGATGGAAATTCCTTCATTCCGATACTGAAACACTTTATCTTATCATTTAATACCATGTTAGTGTGCAACAATTGAAACTAAGCACGGGTGCATGGTGGCAATACAATCTAGTAAGGTTTGAGGTAACACCATGTACATGAGTAGGATTTGAAACTTTGCATGGTGGCAATACAATCTAGTAAGGTTTGAGGTAACACCATGTACATGAGTAGGATTTGAAACTTTGCATGGTGGCAATACAATCTAGTAAGGTTTGCGGTAACACCATGTACGTGAGTAGGATTTGAAATTTTGCATGATGGAGATACAATCTAGTAAGGTTTGCGATAACACCAATTACATGAGTAGGATTTGAAACTTTGCATGGTGGCAATACAATCTAGTAAGGTTTGCGATAACACCATGTACGTGAGTAGGATTTGAAACTTTGCACGGTGGCAATACAATCTAGTAAGGTTTGCAGTAACACCATGTATTTTCAAAATCTCTCTTTTGTGTTGTGGTTCTCCCGCATGTCCTGAAGACGATTAGAGCACACTGTTATGGGAATTTCCCATTAAACTTTGCTTCGCCTCGTTGAATGGAACATTCCATCTTTTAACTCGCTATATTCTCACCATTTGACTCACAAGCATTCATTATTTGTATATAAATTAATTTACTCTTCCTAAAAAGGAATGATGTACTTCCTTTTGAACAATTGTTGTCAATGATTTCTTTCTCTTGTCAGCTTCATTCCTGGCTCAACATGGCAGACGTACATCTCATCCCATTCTCATCATCTCCTATGAGACATTTCGTCTGCATGCTGCAACTCTGCATAAAGGATCGGTGGGTCTGGTCATATGTGATGAGGTAAAGAACAGTCCACTTGGGCCCAATAGACTGTGCAAGTCTCGCGCGTATCGGAACGAGAAACACGTCAATAGAAGAACATTTTTTTCTCTGAAATCAAATCTTTGTTTTAAATTATATCTAATGACGAAATCTGAAAAACAAAAATACCCATTACATGTTAATAAAATCACTTTTAGTTTTTATAATAAATACACAAATAATGTGTTAATTATTAGTGAAGCAAAATTAAAACTCTGGGACAAGGATGCTTATTCGATCTTAACTTTTCAGAAACCACTCTTGTGGATTCGCGAAGGTCACACGGGCGTAAAATTAACGTTTGACACAGTTTATAGAGGACGCTGACGCCTCAACAACCATAGACTGCAATGAAAAGGCTTCGCGTTGCGATTACAGTATCTGGCGATTAACATCGCTCATCTAAAACAAGCGTTTACATAGGTTTTGTGATCGGAGGTGAGCACAAAATTCTTCATTTTTTGCAGCAACCGGAAGTTGAGGTCAAGTTTAATTATCGGGTTTTCTTTGTTATATTGTTGAAATGATTTTACTTTCATATTTTTTTATAACCAAGTTTTACATTCCCAACAACATATGTATTTTTCACGGGCATATACCACGTTAAACTAAAATAATTGACAAAACAAAATCGTGCCCACGTAAATCTCCATATGGTTGGGACCACAATGGTCCCGGAAGTTCAAATATGCGCGAGACTTGCACAGTCTATTTCATAGAACTGCTTAAGCACTAAAAAGTAGCTAAGCACAACGAAATTATGCTTACCAGAATAAGGTTACCAGCCGAAATACCGTGTCACTTGCACCATTTCTGACTGGTATCCTGCTGATTTTTGCTAAGCACAAAATTTGTCAGCAAATATTGTCTGCTTAAGCAGCTCTATGAAATTGGGCCCTGGACACTGCAGTTTCACTAATATTCGTGTGCGTACATGTCCAATTTGTATATTTACTTGCCTGACTAGTGCAGTTTTGCGCATCAACGATACAGTGATTCTGTAAGTAATGGAAAGTTTGTCTGACAGCTGGGTATTTTTATCAAAAGTGGCGCTATTAGTGTGAAATGCTGTTGGAGAAGACTCTTTTGAGCAATTTTTTTTTATTCCTCCATCCCAAATACCAATAAAGTAACAGTAAATGCAGATATTTATCACTTTTTGCCTTTATTGTTTAATCTGTGAAGGGCCATCGTTTAAAGAACTCAGAGAACCAGACATACCAAGCGCTGAATGGAATGAATGCCAAGAGACGTGTATTGCTGTCTGGTACGCCCATTCAGAATGATCTGCTTGAATACTTCAGTCTGGTTCATTTCGTCAACCAGGGAATCCTTGGTAAGAGCCCAGTGTAGTATCGATAGCTCCCACTTGATGTCACAGAGTGTAAAACGGCCATCTTTTTGGGCTGTGATACTTACATTTTGAATAATTAATTTTGAGTTGAACAAAGACAAATTTACTAGAGAGGGATTTGAACTATTTGAGTCATTATTGCTTGAAAATTGACTGGAATGGGATTTGAACCTGCCACCTCCGGAATAACTTGCCGGCGCTCTACCAACTAAGCTATCTAGCCCTAATGTTGGTGGTCTCCCTAATCAATATCTTTGTTTGGGGGTGCCAGTCAGAAGCCATTCAACCTGTAACTGCTGTATAACCAGGGATCACACCCAAGTTTACAATCCAACAGGGCGAATGGGTTCTGACTGGCACCCCTGAACAAATCCCGCTCTGGTCAATATTTGTTCAACCAAAAATTGTGTTAGTATCCCCTCTGAATTCTGATATATTGAAGTGTTTGGGTTGATAAATAAAGTTGTATTTTTTCAACTATGATCTGTGTAAATCCAGGAACATCACAGGAATTCAAGAAGAAGTTTGAGATGCCAATCCTGCGAGGACGTGACGCCAGCTCCAGCGACAAGGACAAACAGAGAGGCCAAGAGAAACTGCAGGAGGTAACGTGATTGATACTAATTGTACAACTTTTGATAGACATGATATTTGGTCCTTGGAAAAAAAGTACAAGGGCTGACCTACATGTAGTGTAGGCTTAGACATTTCAGGCTCTTCAACTCTTTCAGTGCCAAGGTCGTACATGTACGATCTATCTTATGTATTCCGAAAGTTTCATTATCGTACAATCTTTTTTTTATGTACTCAAAAAGTGTCATCAATCGTACATGTACGACCATAATATTTGTACGAAAGGGTATTATCACTAAAGAAATACTGCTGACTTTGGGATTTACCAAGGCAACACAAATCAGCAAAATGCATTTTGTTTGGTGAGAAAGACTTTTTTAAAAAAATTTATACAGAATTTCAAAAAACCTCAAAAAGCTGGGCATTTTAGGTTCAAAACGCAAAAACAAATTGGGCACGGAAAGAGTTAATCACGTTTCTTCTGATTTTTGCAGGAGCAAAAAAACACAGAAATCAGACTGGAGTAGGAAGAATATCATGCCTGACTTGACTAACATCTTAGGTGTCAATGATCCGACAGGTGTAGAGGTTTTCCATTTTTCAGAACGACTTCAATCAGACAAGTGATGGTGAAATACTTTTTGGGGGGGGGAAATGTATACATTCAAATATTAATTAAAAAAACTATGACAAAGAACTGAGACTCCATTCGAACCTACGCTCTGATGAATAGGCCATCAGAACTTGTGCCAGATGGTCTTGTCCCCCTGGCCATGACATGCCACAATAAAGAACAATAACAGAAATGCAACTTGAACGTTTATAGTTGAAAACAATTTACAATTCGCAGAACAAAATCCACGGTTTTAATCACAAGTGTTTAAAATCTGTTTGTTTTTTGTTTTTGTTTTGTTTTTATAAATGAAAATCTGATAAATGAATGAATGGAAAACGCAACTGATAAATATTTGCATTAAGCCCGGTTCATACTTCTTGCAAATGCGAATGCGAAGCAAATTTGACGCCACAATTCTGCTTTTGCTGCGAATGTTTCGCAAGAGTTGAGCAGAGCTCAAGTCTTGCAAATTATTTGTTGCGAATTTGTGACACATCATTCGCTTCGCATTCGCAGGAAGTATGAACCAGGCTTTATTCATCAACCAGGTGTGGGAATTTTGAAGAAGTGATCATCAAAATGGTTGGTTTATATAGATTACATCTGTAAATAGATGTCACTGTACAGCTTAAAGCTAGGCACTCTGGTAAAGTTCTTCAGCTCTTCTTTCACTTTAATTTGTTTACCATCAGTTTTTCTTGTTTTCTTATGCTTGGCACAGCTTGCAGTATTGGTCAACAAATGTATCATCAGAAGAACATGTGAGTCATTTTCCTTTCTTTCCTTGTTTTCTTTGGTAATTTGGTAATTTAATTATTATTCATCATCATCATCATTTGGTAATTTAATTATTATTATTCATCATCGTAAGCGATAATGGCCATAAACTATGATAAACTAAAATAATTGAAGAAACAAAATCCAGCCCACGTAAAACTCCATATGGTTGGGATCACAATGGTCCCGGAAGTTTGAATATGCGCGAGACTTGCATAGTCTATTATCAACCCAAAGATTTAATTTCACAGCAAAAAACAAGTAAGAAATGCTTCTTGCTTATTAAAACCCCTTTCATATAATACGGAAATCAGAGACAGTATACATATTGTAGTATCCTTACACCATACACTATACACTGTACACTAGACATTACCTCATCAACATTCCAATCATGACCCCGACCACCACCCGATGACCCCGACCACCACCCGATGACCCCGACCACCACCCGATGACCCTTGAAACAGTTAGCCTATTGATAAGTGCATTATACCTGATATGTATCAAGCATGTGTGAGCCACAATAAACCAAGCGAGCATCAGAGCAACAACTGTCTTATAAGTTCAAGATATTACACATATTCTTCCTACTTTAGTATGATTTCTGATTTTTTGCCCACAGAAAAATCAGGGGAATTGTTATTAATGGCCTAAAAACTTTATAGGAACCTATACCAAAAGTATAATATAGATAGCCCTTTGTCTCAATAAAAAGTTTCTACTTATTCAAAGGGCTAAATATCATCCTTGATATAATAATAATAATAATAAAGACTAGTTTTTATATAGTGCTTTATCTACGGGCGTCTCAAAGCGCTTATCATCATTTTTTTCCAGACGGGTTTTTTGAAGTTTTTGAATTATGACACCCATTTATGTAACACCTTGAAAGGGTTTACAAGGTGCTTTGGCGCATTCAGCAGCCACTGCCAGAAACACAGGGGCAAACCCCTTCTCTGAGCGATAAGTGTAACTGGGTTCTTTTATGTGTGTTACACAACACACGGGACCAATGGCTTTACCTCCCATCCGAAGGACGAAGCAACAATGGTTAAGTGTCTTGCTTAAGGACACAAGTGTCAAGACCAGGACTCGAACCCACATTCTGCTGATCGAAAACACAAGAGCTTGAGTCCGGTGCACTTGTCTTCTCGGCCATGACACGCCAGGTTCTCCATTGTGTTTGTTATTTCGGTTCTAATCCAGCTGATGCTTTTTCCTTGTTTTCACAGCTGCCCTTCTGACGAAATACCTTCCAGTTAAAAGTAAGTTAAAAAAAGTACAGATGTTAATATATAAATACACACACATGCAATAGAACAATAAAAATAAAGATGCAACATGGAAAAATGTAGCTCTTCTACATTCCAAAATGCACGGTGAGCAGATATGATTTGTTTTTCCGTACTCCACCAAACTTACAAACAAAACAGTAAAACATTCTAAAAAATTTCCCCCACTTTCACGAGGACTCTATCTATTGGAAAATGAGAATGTCAAAAAACTCAATTTTACCTTGGAGCCCCGCTTTAATGTGTTGGTGATCTTTTGTAGTTGAACAGGTTGTGTGCTGTAAGATGACCCAGCTGCAAAGTTCCCTGTACAAACAATATGTGTCTTGCCAGATGTCTGAATGTGGAAGGAGTAACAGCGGCAAGGCTTCAGCGTCTTCTCTCTCCGCCATAACACAACTCAAGAAACTCTGCAATCGTAAGTGTCAGTTAAAAACAATTAAAAATCAACAGACCAAATTAGTTGTTACAACTCCAGAATATGGAAGTCTCGAAGGATAACAATTTTGATACCATTGGCAACTACAGAAAGAAGATGTAAACCTGGCATCGTCGTGTCAGTGTAAAACCGTTGTATCTCCTAAAATAGCACAAGTTTGAAATTGTCAAAACATCAGATCTCCCTTATAGGGTGGGTGTGTACAACATTGATAAGGTTGAAAATATAAATATTCATAGATTTGCACATAACTTACATGGTATAAAGATGGTCATGGTGGAAAACTTCCCTTGAAATAGTTTTGCTTGAAATGCTATGGTTTTTAGGAAATGAGTAAAACAATAAGTTTTTATCACTGGTGATAAAATCCGATGTTTGAAAACAGTGAAAATATAAAATGGGGTTTGTACGTGTTTTCTCATGACTCCGAAGACTGATTTAGCTTAAACTTTCACAGGTTTGTTATGTCATGTACATGTTGGGTCACATCAAGTGTGGATACTGGTCTTTGACAATTGCAAATGTTGTACATTTGCTTTAAAATAGCCAGGATGTACACACAAAACAAGTACGGACCGAGGTACAACTTTTTTGAACGGTGCCTGTTCGTGCGAGATGCAACGTTTTTGCACTGACGTGACGACATGACGTCCACAAACTTTGTAATGGTAGGTGAGCCCTCAAGGTCAAGGTGATTTTTTCCACAGGAAAATAAGTTCATTCATCCTAACCCTCGCTATTCCTCCAAAAATTTGCGCTGATTTAATCAGCCTGGGACATCAGGGTTTGTCCTTAATTTTTTTAGTGACTGGCCAGCAGGACCAGTTAGCTTGTCATTTCACTTGTCCACTGGCTTTTTTAACTCATCCGTATTTCAAATGAAACAAGGATGCTTTTCAATGCTGAACTAACCAGTCGGACCACTTGGAGTGAAGTTTGACTGGTCCTCATGTGTTTTATTTGGTATGTGGCCAGCGAACCATTGTTAACGGAGAACGCTGGACATTGCTGGACTTAAATAATAATGTTTTACGTTACTGCTTTTTCCAGACCCAGCATTAATCTATGACAAGTGTCAGGACTCAGAGAGTGGTTTCGCAGATTGCACCAAGCTGTTTCCTAACAACTACAGTCATGGGAAAGTACAACCAGACCTGTCAGGTAAAATATATTTAAAGGGTTTGCACAACATTGGTAAGATTAAACAAATAAATGTTTACAGAATTGCACATAACTTAGATGGTATAAAGATTGTCATGATAGAAAACTTCCCTTGCAGTGGCGTAACCAGGGGGGGTGCCTGCCCCCCTGCCCCCCCTCTGTTTACCCCCAAAAATGTCTGGTTACGCCACTGTTCCCTTGAAACATTTTTGCCTGAAATGCTATTTAGTTTTGATCTTGCGAGACCAAAAGTCAATGTTCTAAAACGGTGAAAACATATGAGGGTTGTTTTGGGGTTTTACTTTTGTTGTTTGGGGGGTGGTTTTTTTTCCCCATAACTTTCTTGTGACTCCAATGACCGACTGAGCCTAAATTTTCACAGGTTTGTTATTTCATGTATGTGTTGGGTCACATAAAGTGCAGATATTGGCCTTTGACAATTGCTAATGTTGTACGTGTGCTTTAAAACTCGGCCACCGTTTGGAAATCACTCACCTCTAGAAAAAGAAAAAACACCATCTGAAGCTGGTAAATGGATAACTAGTTCAAGCTTTACTTTACCTTAAGGACTGAATCCAGGGGCCAATTTCATAGAGCTGCTTAACGGCCGATTTTGTGCTTACTGAGCGAGTTTCCATTTCATAGCGCTGCTAACCGTAAGCACACGAAAAGGCATGCTAACCTTCCGGTGCTTACTGTATGAAAATGAATGACGTAACAATGCAAATCCATGGTGAACGCACAAGATTGCCGCCCAATTTTCTTGCTTACCTGTGAAATACGCTTATGAACAAGCAAATTTTTCTGCTACAGTCGGCACAAAAGTTTGCTTACAGTTAAGCAGCGCTATGAAATTGGGCCTAAGTGATACACTGTTTTGTTTTTGTTCTTGCATTATAGGCAAGATGTGTGTCTTGGACTATTTACTGGCCATGACTCGGAGTACAACCAGTGATAAGGTGGTCTTGGTCTCCAACTACACACAAAGTCTGGACCTTTTTGAGCAGCTCTGCAGGCAGAGAAAGTAAGACACAGTTATATTGGATGCATTTACGTCGGATTATTGGATACTCCTGTCCTTGATCAGGCATTATTGTACTCGTAAATACTTCTAACGTCTTCTTCTGCTAAAATACTGGATCAGGACTCGGCTGGGTATAGATGTCTAGGGTGCAGTCAAAGGTACAAGTGCATGTGCTGGCAATGCTGAGAGATGTGCAGATCTGTACATAGTGTGTGCCATGGCTGAGCGGTTAAGAACACCGGACTCAAGCTCTGGTGTTTCTGATCAGGGCCAAATTTCATAGAGCTGCTTAAGAAGAAAAAAAGAAAAGAACAAAATTTTGTTTAGCAAAAATAAGCAGGATACCAGTCACAGATTGTATATGTGACATGGTATTTTTGGCTGGTAATCTTATTCTGGTAAGCATAATTTTGTTGTGCTTAGTTACTTTTTTTGCTAAGCAGCTCTATGAAATTGGGCCGAGCAGAGTGTGGGTTCGAGTTCCGGTTGTGAAAATTGCTTCATCCTTCGGATTGGACATTAAGCTGTAGGTCCCGTGTACTAGGTTTGGTAGTGCACGTACAAGAACCCAGAAGACTTATTGTGGTAGAGTAGGGGTTAACCCCAGTGTTACTGATTCACAAGGCAAGCACCCTTGTTTACAGGTTTCGTCAGGCTTGCGAGCTACAGTGGTTAAGTTCACTTATGAGGCGTCCTCGGTTTCGTTACCAGAAATATTTAAAGATGATAGTAAAAAATTAATACTTCTGTTTACCACAGCCATAGCTAAAGGCTGCTGACTGAGTGCAGCTCAATGATAAGTGTATAGACTAATCCGCAGTACATGTAGCAAATTGCTGGGTAGGCGCTATTCCATAGATTGCGCCCAATGTTTTTTTATTTTATGTATCACAGGCATCTTCGACGAAAGATTTTTCTGTAACTATATGGAGTGGCAGCGTGTTCGAGTTGAAATCTGAGCGAGTACTGTAGTCTCACGCCATTTGTGGTGGAAAATAGTGGTACTGGACATACATGTAGAACCCTTGCATTGGCTGAGATACGGTTGTGCAAAGCATTTACACGTGTCACGCGTACGCGTTCCTTTGTTTGACTTCGGTGATTGCGTCCAATTCAAGCATTTTATTTATTCCATGATTGTAATTGCGTTTATCGACGATGTTGTCTTAAAGTGCATGTCTCAACTTGTTTTTACTTATTGATTTTCTTCTGTTTGTGTATTTTGTTTAGTTATATCTTTGTGAGACTGGACGGCAGTATGTCCATCAAGAAAAGGGCCAAGATGGTCGAGAGGTTCAACAATCCTAGCGTAAGACATGTTTTTGCTTCCTTTAAAAGCCACTGTTCGCTTGTAATGAAATCTCTGCCAAAAAATGTATGCGTCCCTGGAATGTTAATCCTGTGAGATTAGTAGTTTTTCTTAAAGGCACTGAACACGTTTGGAAATTGTCAAAGAGAAGTGTTCTCACTTGGTGTATCCCAACATATGCATAAAATAACAAGTCTGTGAAAATTTGGGCTCAATTGGTCATGGAAGTTTCAAGAAAAAGATGAAAGAAAAAATACCCTTGTTGTACAAATTTGTGTGCTTTCAGATAGGAATAAAAACTTCTTGCAAGAAGTTTTTATTATTTTAGTGAGAAATTACCTCTTTCTCAAAAACTTTGTTACTTCAGAGGGAGTCGTTTCCTACAATGTTTTGTACTAACAGCTCTCCGTTGCTCGTTACCAAGTAAATTTTTATGCTAATAGATATTTTGAGTAATTACCAATCGTGTATAATGCCTTTAAATGCCACTGTTCGCTTGTAATGAAGTCTCTGCCAAAAAATGTATGAAAGCCCCCCAGGGCTAGTTTAACCACTATGCCACTAAGCTAAAGTAGCTGGTTCGATTTCACCCCGACTTTGCAAGCACTGAGTACGTACCCCTCGCCTTATAAACAAAACTAAAATTAAGTGTCTGTTTAAAAAATGCATACTCCTGTGCCTCAAGGGATGCCTCAAGGGATATCTTGGACATTAAAATGCACTTTCTTTAGCTCATTCTGTGTTAGTTAAAAGAATCCAAAAGGTTTGTTGAGTTTCTCCTGAAGAGGATCAGAGCATATATGATACTGATCAAAACGTTGAGTTGTTAAACATAACAAGAATTTCTCATTAGCCAAAATCTCTGAATTCTACTCACCAGTTTTGCTGTGACTCTTATCAGCTGTTACCAGTTAAGTAGTTGTAATATAAACATTCACCCTGGAACCCACTTCCCCAAGGCATGTGATCCTGACCCACAAGCCTACTGCTGGTGTTTAGTAACCTAATTGCTGAAGAGCAGAGAGAAAGTGGTGTTTAATAACCGAAATGCTGAAGAGCAGAGAGAAAGTCCTACTGTTTCTTATTCGATTTCTCAAGATGTATTTGGTCGTTTTTTTATGATTCAAAGTTGCTTTCATGATAACATTTAACACTGTTTCCCAATACTTCACATTATAAACAAGAACCTGTGAAATATTGTCGATATTTGTGTCAGTAAACTTACAGACAGTGACGCCCTAAACCACATGTTTACGCCTCATGAACTTTTGATCAGATAAGAAAGATTGTGTTGAAAACTGCTCATTCCCAAACCAGTGAGTACCGACCTGAGTTTTTCATAGCCGAACTCGGGACCTGCTTTTAAAGGCACTGAACACATTTGGAAATTGTCAAAGACCAGTGTTCTCACTTGGTGTATCCCAAAATATGCATAAAATAACAAGCCTGTGAAAATTTGGGCTCAATTGGTCATCGAAGTTGCAAGAAAATGATGAAAGAAAAAACACCCTTGTTGTACAAATTTGTGTACTTTCAGATAGGAATTCAAACTTCTTGCAAGAAGTTTATATTATTTTAGTGAGAAATTATTTCTTTCTCAAAAACTACATTACTTCAGAGAGACTCGTTTCCTACAATGTTTTATACTATCAACAGCTCCCCGTTGCTTGTTACCAAGTAAGTTTTTTATGCTAATATTTGTTTTGAGTCATTACCAAACGTGTACGATACCTTTAATGGGCGATTCACGTAATAAACCACTGGTTCTTCTCAGAACCACCACAGCTCATAAGAGAGATTTATTACATGGTGTCTCCGCAAACCTCACTTGATTGAGACTCGTCGTTACACAAATTTCTAAACTTGTGTATTTTTTTCCGTAACAGAGTCCAGAGTTCATCTTTATGTTGAGTAGTAAAGCTGGAGGGTGTGGCTTAAACTTGATTGGAGCCAATCGGCTGGTCATGTTTGACCCTGACTGGAATCCAGCCAATGATGACCAAGCAATGGCCAGAGTGTGGCGAGATGGACAGAAGAAAGAGTGCTTCATATATCGTCTGCTCTCAGTAAGTTATAAGTTGAAGATTTCTTATGTTGTGAAGGATTCCCATCATAAGGCCATTAGTATCCACTCAAGTTGGGGGGGGGGCCACAAAAAGGGGGAAGGCAACTGGAACTTAATGAAAAAATGACACTGTAGAAGGGCTCAAATTTAGGGGGAAAATCCACAAGACCACAGGGTTTGTGGCTCAAAATGTTTACTGTACCAGAAATTTGTGTACAAGACCAGAATCCAAATAAGAAAAAAATTGGTATTTCATCAGACTCAAATTCAACATTTGAACATATTTTTGGTTTTCAAGATGTTACACAGCGAGGTACATGTACATGCAATACTCTTCATTAATATTCAGTTAAAAAACACAAGACTGCCGGACTTGTCCGGTCAAAAGTTTAGTTGCCCGACACTAAAACTACTGGCCTTAGGCCTGCGGTCCAGTGTAAAATTTGAGCTCTGATGAAGAAAGATGTCTAAGAACAACTTGCATTATTGAGCCAGATTTTACATAGTGGGAAAGCAGGTTGTGTTCCAAAAGAACGCAGTACATGAGAATAGACCATGTCATCTTGTATATTCCAAGGCATTTCCTGGCAGGGAAAATACTTACTACGCTTTAGTCATTATGAGAAATGTTTACATTTTGGGTCATATCCCATGATGAAAATCGTACGGTGCAATTTCCATAAAATGAATTTTTAGGTGTTCGTGCAATATGAGCACGAACACCTCTTTGTTTTTGTTCTGTTTTTTTTTTTTTCTTCTCCATCTTCTTCTTCCCTGGAACTCTTCTCTAGAAGATAACTCAAGATTGAAATTGAATTGAACAATGAAACTCATCAGACAATTGAACCTCGATATGAAGACGGCACAAAGTTAATAACGTCATGATGACGTCATCAGGTGTCGAATTACAAGGGTTTTAAACTTGAAAAATGACCATTTGGTATTTGCTGTATCTCATTGAATATGAAAGCTATGATGTTCATAATTGGGCATGTGATAGATCAAGACTAGGGCTACATTTCAAAAGTTAACGTCGAAATCGCATGACCTTTTCTTCGAGGTCATGCCCCTAGGTCGAAGTTTGCCTTTGGGTTTTTTCTTGAAAAACATCATTTTCGGGCTTATTTATGGCATAACTCAAGATTGAAATTGAATTTTACATTGAAACTCATAAGACATTTGAACCTTAATATCAAGACGACAGAAACTTGATGATGTCATGATGACGTCATCAGGTATTAAATTACAATGAATCAAAGTTTAATATTTGTAAACAAATCATAACTCTTGAACCACATATTGGATTTTAACAATCTACACATCATCGGATAGGTCGTTAAATGATCAACAAAAGGTACACAAAGTATGACCCTGTTTGACCTTGACTTCTGGTTCAAACCGGAAGTTGAAAATTTCACAAAATTCTCATCTCAAAAACCACGTATTTTTTTATCAAAGTTTTTGCATCAGGTGATAGATGATTGAGCCTGCTCAAACTTTTGCACAGACATGACAACATTTTGACTTTTACATCTGGTCAAAACCGGACGTTAAAGCCAACGTTGGTTAAAGCGCACGTGTCTCTTGACGTGACTCACGTTGACAACGCAGGACGGCACAACAGTGTATTAACACATGTAGGCACTACGCACACACTGAACATGCACGTAGCACGTGAGCACGTGTAGTTAGTTTACATTGTGTATAGTCTTGGTTCCAAGACGCTCCGGTTGAAGACTAATGTATGTACTGTACAGCTACATGTATGGATACATTTGGCGTGACTGTGCATATACAAAGAAACAACGAGCGAAAAATGCAATATTTGAAAATGTTGTAACTCTTGAACCACACATTGCATATTAACAATCCATACATCATCTGAAAGGTCTTAATAAACCTAACACGCGCTACACAAAGTGTGACCCTGTTTGACCTTGAATTCCGGTTAAAACCGGAAGTTGAAATTTAATATTTAAAAATATCTTAACTTCTGAACAACTCATTCGATTTTTACAATCTATTCATCATTGGGAAAGTATGTAACAACTTTAGAAACGATATACAGAATGTAACCCCAATTGACCTTTACTTCCTGTTCAAACTTAAAAATTTAAAATTTGAAAAAATCAGAACTCCTGAACCACACATCGGATTTTTATCATCTATACATCATCAGAAAGGGCTCCAAAGATTTAAGAAACGCTACACACTGTGACCTCATTTGACCTTGACTTCCGGTTCAAACCGTAATATGAAAGTAAATGTTCCAACAAATTGTTGGAGGTTTACAATCCATACATCATCTAAATCATCTTCATAAACTAAACGCGCTACACAAAATGTGACCCCTATTTGACCTTGACTTCCGGTCCAAACCGGAAGTTGATGTTAATTTTTTTGAAAAATTCATAACTCCTGGACCAGGCATTGGATTGATAAGGTAGAATGTTTATTCATTCAATCACTCCCCACGAACACCTTGTTTTTGTCACATGACAAAAACTCAATGTCTAGTTGTTATTTTCTTCCATGGAGCTGTGTATTTGCAAGGCTCTGTGGTTCTTTTGTAAACAAAATTACCACCTCTCATTTATACTAACAGTGTTCTCCACAGACTTTTTTCTTGGGAGGGCGGCATGACGTAATCAAAATGGCGCCCGTCGATATGACGTAATCAAAATGGCGCCCATTGGTATATGACGTCATCGGACGTGAAAGCAAAAAAACACTTGAGATAATCCTTTTCTTAAAAATATAGTTATTAATCCCCGGCCCACCTAATCACCGACACTACCTAAGGAGAATAATTAACATCCATTTCGGGCGGAACAACCTTATTTGAAAAACTAATTCAAAACCTATAATTTGTTATACATTTTACTTTGTGCGCCGCGCCAAAAACATCAAAGGGATGATATGCCGCACAGTGTGGGGTTTTAGAAAGCTGGTGATCGGATAGCCTACACATGCAATTTTCAAAACGAAAAAAAAAACGAAAAAAAAACAACACGTTTTTGGACGATCTTATCCCCTAATTTCTGCCCATAATAATACTTTTTTCATCAACAACCATTTTCATGAATTAGTGCTGAAAGGTTCCGTTGTTAAGAACTTCGTTTGCAATAAAATCATCGACATTCAACGATCCGTTAACAACAAACATTGAGAACAAATTCAATGAACTTTGCCCCGCATCGCCCTCTATCGGCGAAAGTTATCCATGTTTGAATATCCTTCAAGGCTGTACATTGTACCAATCTGCAGTCGTGCGGCACTGTGTGGCAATTCTTTCTCGGCTCGTAAACGTGTACTGCGTTGGAGTCTAGCAAGCTCTCTTATGAATATGGTAATTATCAACAACAATCTACGGCCAATCGCAGCGTGCGGAATGTTGGTTAGCCTGGACTTTGGACCGTGGTGTTGTGTATGCGCTACTGCATGGCCTGCCGACGTTGGGCGAACGAACGTTGATGGGCTGATGCACGTGCGGTGTGTGGTGGATATACTCAGCAGTAGGAACCATGTGGTTGTGTGTGCATCGTGTTTTAACGTTTGTATACTGAAATGAACGATCGCAATTCCGATGCTGCAGTTTGGAAGTCGGGTTTGGCTCGTCGGTTACTCGTTTGATCGCATTAAATGCAGGCTAAAAATAGTCTGTTTGTCATTTTTTTGGCAGGGCGGCCAATCATTTTAGCAGGGCGGCCAATTCTTTGGCAGGGCGGCCTTAAGCTTTGGGAGGGCGGCCCGCCCTCCCAAAATACGTGTGTGGAGAACACTGACTAAGTTCACTTGAAACATTTCTAAATCACCTAAGAATTGTTGGGATGCACCTGTTTATTCTCCTCCTTTTGTGTTCTCTAGACGGGGACGATAGAGGAGAAGATATTCCAGCGTCAGGCTCATAAGAAAGCCCTGTCCAGCTGCGTTGTCGACAATGAAGAAGACGTTGAGAGACATTTCTCACTGGATCAGCTCCGGGATTTATTTCCTCTGAATGACGATACCATCAGTGACACCCATGACAAGTAAGGCATTCTCTTTTATTCCTATCTGTAAAGATTTGTATTAAGATTTTTTTTTTTTTTTTTGGGGGGGGGGGATGGAATTATGAGTTTCAACCTGAAAGCTGAGCGATTATCAAGTGCTATCAGTACCAATCCTCCAGAGAAAGGTTCCACAGTCTGAAATAGTGTCTAAGTCATAGCATTTGAAGACCCCCCTAAATAATAATAATAATAATAATAATAATAGTGGCTTCTTAAAGGAACATTACAGAATTGGTTTTTGCTAACAAATCAGTTGCTGGCAGTGTAAACACTTTATACAATCCACCATATACATAAACTGACAAACCTGTAGAAGTTTGAGATCGATCGGCCATCTGGGTCACGAGAAAATAGTGAAAAACCGACTACACATTTGCATGTGTTATACAATGCATGAATAAAACGCTCATGAGCGATAAACTCCAATCGGAAATTAGTTTTACTTATTTCTCATCAAATATGGCATTTCAGACAGAAATATTTCTAGGGATGTTTTCCACTATCATCATCATTAGACCATGTAAGTTTTATGTAAATCTGTGATCTTAAAGAAAATTTTAATTACCAGTTCTGTAACGTTCCTTTAAATAGCGCACATATCCGTCACTCAGTGACGCTCAAGGCGCTTCAACATTCATTTTTTTCCTGCAAAGTATTGGGGAGCTTCCTTTTTAAAGTATGAGACCAAGTCCTTTACAGAGCACCATGTAATGGTACGTTTACAAGGTGCTGTGGCGCATTATGCTGCCAATCAAACCAGGAACACCGGGGCAAACCCCATCTCTTTTCGATAAGTGCACTAGGCTCTTTTACGTGCATTACACAACACACAGGACCAACGGCTTTACGTCCCATCCAAAGAACGCAGCAATAATGGTTGAGTGTCTTGCCCAAGGACACAAGTGTCACGACAGGGACTCGAACCCACACTCTGCTGAACAGAAACACCGGAGCTTGAGTCCGGTGCTTTTATCCGCTCGGCCCCGCATGCCAATCGCTAATTGATTATTCTGATTGCCGCAATTAAAATTAGCTTGTATGCTAACATGCACAAAATCCCCAACAAAACATAAACCTTTTGAAATTGTTTGCACAAAAAACCGGCCCACCCAATTTGATGATATTTTCACAGGCCGGTTGGAAGGTGTTTTTATTGAGGATGAAAATGAATTTCCTTGCCAAAAACAAAGGAGATACAGATATATGTAGAATAACTTTGAGGCATGTCTTTGGGAACTTGTGTTTCTGTACTTCACGTTACAATGATAGTTCTCTAGTCACACTGCTAATTTGCATATAGTGTTCATATCCATTCTTGAGCTTAAAATTGTGTTTACAGTTCACATTAAGACTCTTTAGATTCTGTGCACAATTCTTATTGCCGTTGGTTGCATTAGAATTCTTTACTTTGTGTACATAGTTCACTTTGGAAAAATTGTACGTGTCTTGATTATGTCTCAAAATAAAAGTCGTATCCCTTTAAGGTGATTCCCTTACAATTTCACTTCCCATGTTGTATCTGAGCTGGGTGTGATTCCTGGCTATATGGAAGTATAGGGTTGTATGACTTCTGACTGGCACACCTGAACAAAGATATTGACAAAATAGGGAGACTGCCAACATGGGGCTAGATATCTCAGTTGGTAGAGCACCGGCACGTAAACCTGGAGGTCGCAGATTCAAATCCCGCTTAAGTCAATTTCTCTTTGTTCACCCCAAATTTTATTTTAAAATAAAATGGAGAAGCAATACTTTTTTTAACAAACATTGTTTTCTATCTGTTTCCAGATGTTTCATAGATTAATTGTGAGAATTTTCATCATATAAAATGTATTCAAGTTATTCTCCTTTGACATGACATTTTGAATCAGGTTCAACTGTCGTCGTTGCGTCAACAACATCCAAGTCCGTCCCCCACCGCCAGACTCGGACTGCAATAGTGACCTGAGCAACTGGAGCCACTGCAGCAGTAAGCGTGGCGTAACAGACTGTATCTTAAAGAAAGCAATGGAAATGGACAATATATCCTTCATTTTCCACCACAGATCACATGAACAGATTAAAACTGTTTAGAGGAGCTGATGAGGATTTCTGTGGCAGATAGACGACTCCTTCTTGAGGCAGTGGAATTGGTACTTAGGGGATAAAGATTATTATATTTGGTTTTACCCGTACACCAGGTGTGTAAAGCACTGTATACTCAGTACTTTCCCGAGTCCTGTGAAAAGAATCACAGGCATATTACTTGGGTGGGATTCGAACCCACGACCTTTGCCATTCTAGAGCAGATGTCTTACCAACTAGACCACCGAGATTGACCGGTAGCTAGAGGCAGTTTGAATCCTATATTTTAGCAGCGGGGTCCGCGACAATTTAATAGATGTTAAATTTGCATCGGGGATAAAGAATATTATATTTTGTCTTGGCTTGTGGTGACACCATGTGTATATCTACTTTGCTGTGTAGATTTTTGTCCTTTGAGAACTTGTCTTGCCGCAAGCCAAATAGACATTGATACCCCACCATGCAATGCCTCAAAACCTATATATTATTATTATTATTATATATTTCTGGTGATGAAACCAAGGATGCCTTATAAGTGAACTTAATTACTGTAGCTCACAAGCCTGAGGAAATCTGTAAACACGGGTGTTTGATATGTGAACCAGAAACACCGGGGTTAACCCCTACTCTTCCACGATAAGTGTTCTGGGGTTGTTTTTTCGTGCACGACCCATCCTAGTACATGAGATCTATGGTGTAATGTCCAATCCGAAGGATAAAGCAGTTATGGTAAACTACCAGGACTCAAACCCACACTCTGCCTATCAGAAAAACCAGAGTTTGAGAAAGGTGCTCTTAACGGCTCGACATGGAATAGACTTTAACCCTTTAGGGATCATAGCGGCCACAAGCGGCTTGTAATGCCCATAGCGGCCACAAACAGCCGCAAGGTTTGACCTACTTCCATTCACATAAAGAGGTCAAAGTAAAGGTCATGTCCGGATATTAAATTTTCCAATGTAGTATGTTAACATAGTATCCCAATTTCTAAACACAAACCTAAATTTTCTGTTTCATGTTATTTCTGTTGAAATTTTTACTGACAAAATTTGATTAAAGAAATGAACAATATTAGCAATGTCTGGGCGTTTTGTGATGATTATACAGAAACGAATTGTCTCTAGAAGGTTAGTTACAGAGAAAAGAGAACCGAACTAGTCAACTTTGTTCCACTTTGCCGATGTTTTTAGTCCTAAAGTGGTTCACCCTTTGGAAACTATTCATTTCTCTTTAATCATCCCCATACACCCAGGCATGACTAATATTGTTGATTTTTCAACTCTATTTTTTCAGTAAAAATTTCAGGAAAAGTAACACTGAACAGAGCGTTGGTTTTGTTTGGGAAATGTAGATAGTAACTATCAGGGTCATCATTTGGTTTTTGTTAACGCAATGGTAATTTATTGGCCAATTTATCAAGAAAGATAAATAAAAGTCCTCCGAAAGTTTCAGCTGAGTACAGTGTCTACTTGTTGAGAAAACCACAGTATTGTCATCAATAAAGTCGAATCATCCGCGTTTATTAAGGTGACAGCGGATACACTGTTAAAAATGGTATTCTTGAAAGAAAAAAAATCTGAATTCAAGAAAAGAATTCTTGCGTCAGTCCCTAGAAAATTTTTCTACTAAGATTTTTGGGAGTGACACAAGAAAAGTTTTCTTGAAATAAGATGTTTTTTTAATTCAAAAATTCATTTTTAACAGTGTACCAACCGCATCGTGGCGTGTCGTGGCCGAGCGGATAAGAACACCGAACTCAAGCTCTGGTGTTTCTGATCAGCAGAGTGTGGGTTCGAATCCCAGTCGTGACACTTGTGTCCTTAAGCAAGATACTTAACCACATGCTTCGTCCTTCGGATGGGACGTTAAGCTGTAGGTCCCGTGTGTTGTGTAATGCACGTAAAAGAACCCAGTGCACTTATCGAAAAGAGAAGGGGTTTCGCCCCGGTGTTCCTGGTTTGATCGACAGCAAATTGCGCCACAGCACCTAAACCATTACATGGTGCTATGTAAAGGACTTGGTCTCATACTTCAAAAACGTAGCTCCACAATACCTTGCAGGAAAATAATAAACGTTAAAGCGCCTTGAGCATCACTGAGTGACGGATATGTGCGCTATATAAGAAGCCACTATTATTATTATTATATTATTATTATTATTATTATTATTATCTCTGGCCACAGCATTCACAAACGGACACCATGGAAATTTGAATCTCCAAATGTTGCCTTTAGGCGATTTTTGGAGATTCAAAGAATGCTTTTAGATAAAAAATACACAATTTTTATTCGGGGTCATAACCACAGTATGACTCTACCTTTAACATGGGAAGAATTTTACAATGTCAACATGGGACATGAACTCTACTTTGATAGAAATAAATGAACATTTCCGAACAGCACTGATGTATAATACCGTTAAATAATAAATAGGTTGGCTTGTTTTACCCAAATCATCAGCAATGGTTGTCAGAATCTAAAAAAAAACCTTTAAGGCCAAGATTGAGACTAATTTAATAAAATAGTCTGAAAGCAAAAACATCTAAATGTCATCGCATACATCAGGTCTGGTGTAGTGATCAGGGGGGATGTATAACAACCCCCCCCCCAATGTTTTTTTCTTCTCAGTCTACATTAGGGATGCCAGTTGGAAAATTGGCTTTCAATTTATACTCCCTGAAAGGAGATGCAAGTTGGCAAATTGGCTTCCAAATACCCCAGAATGGAAATGCCAGTTGGCAAATTGGCTTCCAAACACCCCCTGAAAGGAGATGCCAGTTGGCAAAATGGCTTCCAAACACCCCCTGAAAGGAGATGCCAGTTGGCAAAATGGCTTCCAAATACCCCCTGAAAGGAGATGCCAGTTGGCAAAATGGCTTCCAAACACCCCCTGAAAGGAGATGCCAGTTGGCAAAATGGCTTCCAAATGCCCCTTGAAAGGAGATGCCAGTTGGCAAAATGGCTTCCAAATACCCTCTGAAAGGAGATGCCAGTTGGCAAAATGGCTTCCACATACCCCCTGAAAGGAGATGCCAGTTGGCAAATTGGCTTCCAAATACCCCAGAAAGGAATGCCATTTGGCAAATTGGCTTCCATATACCCCCAGAAAAGAGATGTCATTTGGCATAATGGCTTCTATATAATGCCCCTGAAAGAAGATGCCAGTTGGCACTTGCCCATTACCCTCCCAAAGAAAATGCCCCATGGTTTGCTTTGTCTAAAATAATATTTTATGTGGCATGTTTTTGCCTACATTCTGATTGTTAGCTTTATGGATGAGTACGCTGGTACAACCATGAACCTATGCATGAACCATCCGAATCTGCCATTAGTTCTGGACTCGATCTGAAATCAGTTTAATGTTGAAATTACAGCTCTCCAATATTGAGACCATTCCACACAAAAAGGGAAAAATAGGGCTATCAAAAGCCACAAAGACAGGGATGCAGATAAAACAAAATGCAAAATATATTCTGGTTGTAGTGGATTTACTACGTTTCTTTTTCTTTTCCTTTTTCAGTATAATTCACTGCTTGATTCTAGCAAGAACATATATTTAAAGGGATTGTATACGTTTGGTAATTGGAACCCGGAATGTTCGTTTCAATCGTATATAAATTTAGTTGTAGATATAAACCATAAAACTAACCTGTGAACATTTCAAAAGGTGGTAGAGTTTTTGAGATATTGCCGAAAATTTGGAGCGGTTATGTCCACGCAGAAAGAATAATCTGCAATTGGAATACACAATCTGAGATACGTTACTGCAGTAACGCTTCTCAGATTCAAAGTTTTTGGGGATAACAAGTGATATCTTTTTCCATAACCACACTAGTACTTCGAAGTGAAAAGTTTCTCAAAATGCATTGCAAGTAGACTAAGTTTTTATTTCCATAAATGTTCAGAGTCATTACCAAACGTATACAGACCCTTTAAAACGTGTCTAATTGGCATTTCAATCATTGTTTTTTATATAATTGTAATCCAATTCGTTATTTACGAAGTATGATACACATAAAAACGATTGATTCATTTTGACATTGGTCCGAATAAAATGACAATATTTTGTTTAACTGGCGAGAAAAGTATTCCTTTTTATTTAGTGTTTGTTATTTCCCTACATTGGGAGTTGGTCTGATTGTTGTTTGATGAGTCTAAGTTTTGTTTTTTACTTTATTCTTAACTCCTCGCCCCGCGCCGTTTCCCTCAAAAGTTTTAATGAAAGTGAGAGTGAACAAATCGAAGGGCTAATGTGGTCGCTGTGTGGCGCCCTCGTCTTCTCAACGAAAAAGCATCAACAATCGATCGTCCCACGCAACTGGCTTGGTGCAAAAATTCAATCGATAGAGTTTCTCCCTAAAATCGTATAAATGTGTGACGAATTACGTGACGATATGGACGGATTATAACGAGGGACAGCTACTACCAACGATTTAACAACAAGTGTTCGAAATAAGTTCATCACGGCCCCGAAGTAACTTGTATGTAAATGTAAGTTGTAACTTCACTTGTTGTAGATTGTCTCAAACTTTGTTGTGCTTTGCAATGTACATGTAGGTAACTCCATCCAATAATTGTTTTGCATTTAGATTTACCCTTTGACTCATCGTCAGTGTTTGGGTCAGTCAGTGATTCAACAGTTCGAGGACTGATGCCACGAAGACTGATGCCACGGGTCTGCGATCAGTGGTGAGTCTATTATTAGCATGGATGGAGGAAAGATGAGTGACTGACAGACTGAAAGTGATTCCTACTAATCGATGTATTTCCAGTCCTCGATCCATCCCATCCATAGGCGAAACCCAAGATGTTACAAATACAGTGCCTCAGTTACTGGGTCTACACACATTAAGTTTAAATTCCAAAGATCACACCCGTCGTAGCCGTACTGTTGTGTTTTGCAACAAGCTGGTCGCTTTAAAGTTTTTGTTTAGGCCCCTAAATCATGTTTTTTTAATGTTCACCCAGTCCTGTAGTTGGAGTGGGTGGGGGGGGGGTCTACTTAGCAGACTAGCTCCACTAACTAGTGTGTGGCCAATTGGTGGCCACAGTGAGGCTAGAGGAGGGCCACATCATCATAATCATACACTGTTTTACTTTTGGTGTTACAGGTTGCAGTGGCTGGCCGGCAGTACTCCTTTTAAAATAAAAGGCCCAACAAACTACATAATCATATCAAAACTCATTATTGGGTGTAGTTAAATATTATTAGGCTATTTGGGATATTAGGCTTCAGATATTATAAACCAGAGTACTCACGAGTCACGTTAGTATACTTGGTATGATTCAAAGTGAAGTTCGTACAGAAATTTTACTGTGCAACAATTATTTGTAGACTGTACTCTATTGGCCGCAATTAAAAATTGTCGATAGAAAATCACTTTTGCTTGTATGTAGTTTATAAAGCTACCAGTTTATCTTCCCCTCTACAGGTTTGAGTGTACAAATGGACCTCTGTAGCCCTCTACATGTGCCAAATCAACACAATCACCTATACTGTAAACCATCCCATCTGGAAAATCCTTCAAAGTATGGTCAAAGAGTCCAATATGAGAAAAAGGTATCAATCAAGAACAGACATTATCCAAAAAGCTCTTTATTAACTGCAAGTGATAAATGATTAACTTAAAGGCACTGAACAGGTTTGGTAATTGTCAAAAACCAGTGTTCTCACTTGGTGTATCCCAACATGTATGCATAAAATAGCAAACCTGTGAAATTTTGGCTTAATTTGTCATCGAAGTTGCAAGGAAATAATGAAAGAAAAAACACCCCTGTTGCACAAATATGTGTGCTTTCAGATGCCTGAAAAAGGCTTCAGGCCTGAAGTTTTTTTCAGATTCAAATAGTTTAGTGAGAAATTACCTCTTTCTCAAAAACTATGTTAATTCAGAGGGAGTCGTTTCTCACAATGTTTTATAGTATCAACAGTTCTCCATTGCTCATTACCATGTAAGTTTTTATGCTATTTTTTGGGGAGTAATTACTAAACGTTCACAGTGCTTTTAAGTGATTTTCCAACTTCTCAAGTTTCTCTTTACTTAACAGGTAATTATCATGACAAAACTTGTGAAGAAAAAAAACATGGAAGTAGGAATATTTCTACCCCATGAAAAAGCTGGGAAGAATCAATTGTTACTCCATCACAATCACATACACGCAACTGAATTAATAAAAACTTTGTCTTAAAGATGGACATGAACGAGATAAAAAATACGCTGCATGTTTAAATTCATGCTTGCTGGAGTGTAATAAGTTTCATTTGCACAAAAGTTTCAAAATTTCAGACATGTTTTTAAAAAGACAATCATTTGACTTGAATATGTTGCATTGCAGCGCCCGTATTGTGAAATGAGCGTGTCGTCATCACTTCATTTACATATCATGAATAAAACATTTCACCGGTTTTGATGACGTACAGCCGTGGATGAGATCTGGACCCTGCGCCCGTTCGTACGTCGTATACAACGTATGTATGCCGTGAGGTGTATACGACGTACACACGCATACGGTCCGTGGACTGGAGAGATAAATAAACCAGTTGAAGAACATCGAGAACTTGCAGAATATGATTGCCGATCTTTCTGATAATGATTCCTAACCCTAACACCTTTTGAAAACAAAAAAATTTCCTCAATAGATGTATCTTTGGCGATAAAAAGACATGCAGTCTAGCCTCACTATTTTATAAAAAAACCCAGCAGATAGCATACGCTATACATACGTACAGGTCGAAGTGCAATGTTGGGCGGATTGCACCAATTGGTCTTAAACCGGTCTATGTGCTATAGCCGGCTTACCTGTGCACGCTTAGACAGTCTTTAATTATAGACTGATTGCAATACCACAGTCTATATTTTAAGCCAGTCTTAAATCTTAAGCCTGTGCTGAGCTGTCTATGATCGGTCTTTGTTTTGTTTTTAAACATGGCGCTACATCTGTTAGTTGTTGATGATTTCATGCTAAGAGCCCTATCACGAGACCGTATATTGATAGCGTTTATTCGGTCTGCAATTTTGTCCCAGGCTTTTTGTTTTCCCTCCATTGTTTGATCTTTGTTAACCTTACAAAGCCATTGTCATTGTCTCAGTGTGCTATGGATAATGGCGGCCATCGTAACTAACCAAACTTAGGAATGCTTGTTCGTACATGTATTTTACTACTGCTCACTGACTTATCTAAGACCGGCTTATTGCAACAGGCTTAAAGACTGACTAAGCTAAGATCGTCTAATGCAGATAGCTGGCTATAACTGACTGGTCTTTGACCGCTGGCTAAGACCGTTTTATTGCAATTCGCCCCAGGTCGTCTCCATGGGTATACGTCATACAATCAGCTTTTTCACACAGCGCCGCCAGCGGTCATTATGCTGAAACTTCTTTGAAAAACCGCGGAAATTCGTCACTTAAGAGTCGTTTTTATTTATGAATTTTTTATCATTCCAAACTTCCAATATTAATTTGTTTTGCTAAAAATGGTTCGTACATCAAATGTTAAGAAGGCTAAATGATTCTTGTTGCTTAGAAAACACCGTTCATATCCATCTTTAAGAATGTTGCGAATATTCCATGCAATGTATTTAAGCAGTCGCTGGTTCGATCCCTGCATAGTTGGGCCATCCCAACTGTAACACTCAAGTTGAGACCTGTCCCAACTATAGTTGGGACAATTCTAAATTGGGACGGAGCAGGGTTACTGGCCAAATACGACTCTGGCCAGTGGACCCTCGGGTATTCCAAGCTCTGGTTTAACTCAAATGCAATTTTACATTTTGTAGGAATTCACTGCTTGGATGAATGACTACCTGCAACATGTTCCTCATTGTAAGTGCATATCAGACCTTCAGGAGGGCCTTGCTGATGGTATCACTCTACTGTATTTCGTCCAACAAATCTGTGAGTATAAATAGTCTGGGGATTTTACTTTATTTTGTGTTTTAACTTCTGAATTTTTGTAAACATATGCCTTTTTTATATATTATATAAAAAATGCTTTTCAGACAGAAAATTCGCCTGGGTGTTTGGGTTTTGTTTTGTTTTTGTTCCTATCCCCCCTTTTTCAATTTTCATTGTATAATATCTTGAGTTGGTCTTATTTTTAAAGCCTTATAAATAATACAAATATATGTAAAAAACATTCAGGGAAATTATCTCATTTTGGTGGGTTTTTTGGGTGGGAGTTGTGGTTCCATTGAATTTAAATAATTGTCCTGGATAAATTGTACCATTATAAGTATTATTTTTACTTATATTTCATCTGTAAGTTGTTATTTTTTTATAGGCCTATCCTATAAAATGGAAACAGTATCCAACAATCACAAAGCATTTAAATGGAGAATGTTCTATTGAACTTCTTTCTTTGTTTTATTTTTTTTCTAGCATATGAGTCGCCCCCATGCATACATCAAAAGCCTGCCCTCTATGTTCATCGTGTTGAAAACACCGAAGAGTGTCTTTTATTCCTAGATAAATTGGGGGTTGATTTGAGAGGTGTATATGCCGAAGGTAAGGAGTACATTTTGTGTGTAGCTTTCATTTTTATGCCCCGCCAGCGAAGCCGAAGGGGCATATAGTGTTTGCCTTGACATTTTATCTGTGCGGACTCAGTAAATAAGCCATAGTTTGAGATATCTTGAGAGTTTTAGGAGTTTGAATTTTGGGTCCAAAATCATTAAAAATTCACCATGCCGGCATGGTCAAATTTTCAGATTTTGGTCAAATTTTTAAATTTTATTTTATGGTTTCGAATGATACAGAACGGACTGCTGAAGACATTTTATCTGTGCGGACTCTATCTCAAGAGTGAGGAGAGTTTTTTTTGGGTCCAAAAAAATAAAATACACCATGCCGGCATGGTCAAATTTTCAATTTTTTGGTTTTTTTTTTTTGATTTTATGGTTTCAATTATCTGTGCGGACTCAGTAAATAAGCCATAGTTTGAGATATCTTGAGAGTTTTAGGAGTTTGAATTTTGGGTCCAAAATCATAAAAATTCACCATGCCGGCATGGTCAAATTTTCAGATTTTGGTCGAATTTTTTTATTTTATTTTATGGTTTCGAATGATACAGAATGGACTGCTGAAGACATTTTATCTGTGCAGACTCAGTAAATAAGCCATAGTTTGAGATATCTCGAGAGCTTTAGGAGTTTGAATTTTGGGTCCAAAATCATAAAAATTCACCATGCCGGCATGGTCAAATTTTCTGATTTTGGTCGAATTTTTGTTTTTTTGATTTTATGGTTTCAAATGATACAGAACGGACTGCTAAAGACATTTTATCTGTGCGGACTCAGTAAATAAGCCATAGTTTGAGATATCTTTAGAGTTTTAGGAGTTTGAATTTTGGGTCCAAAATCATAAAAATTCACCATGCCGGCATGGTCAAATTTTCTGATTTTGGTCGAAATTTTGTTTTTGATTTTATGGTTTCAAATGATACAGAACGGACTACTCAAGACATTTTATGTGTGCGGGTTCAGTAAATAAGCCATAGTTTGAGATATCTTTAGAGTTTTAGGAGTTTGAATTTTGGGTCCAAAATCATAAAAATTCACCATGCCGGCATGGTCAAATTTTCAGATTTTGGTCAAATTTTTGTTGTTGATTTTATGGTTTTAAATGATACAGAACGGACTGCTGAAGACATTTTATCTGTGCGGACTCAGTAAATAAGCCATAGTTTGAGATATCTCGAGAGTTTGAGGAGTTTGAATTTTGGGTCCAAAATCATAAAAATTCACCATGCCGGCATGGTCAAATTTTCAGATTTTGGTCGAATTTTTTTTTTGGATTTTATGGTTTCAAATGATACAGAACGGACTGCTGAAGACATTTTATCTGTGCGGACTCAGTAAATAAGCCATAGTTTGAGATATCTTGAGAGTTTTAGGAGTTTGAATTTTGGGTCCAAAATCATTAAAAATTCACCATGCCGGCATGGTCAAATTTTCAGATTTTGGTCAAATTTTTTAATTTTATTTTATGGTTTCGAATGATACAGAACGGACTGCTGAAGACATTTTATCTGTGCGGACTCGGTAAATAAGCCATAGTTTGAGATATCTCGAGAGTTTGAGGAGTTTGAATTTTGGGTCCAAAATCATAAAAATACACCATGCCGGCATGGTCAAATTTTCAGATTTTGGTCGAATTTTTTTTTTTGATTTTATGGTTTCAAATGATACAGAACGGACTGCTGAAGACATTTTATCTGTGCGGACTCAGTAAATAAGCCATAGTTTGAGATATCTTGAGAGTTTGAGGAGTTTGAATTTTGGGTCCAAAATCATAAAAATTCACCATGCCGGCATGGTCAAATTTTCAGATTTTGGTCGAATTTTTTTATTTTATTTTATGGTTTCGAATGATACAGAATGGACTGCTGAAGACATTTTATCTGTGCAGACTCAGTAAATAAGCCATAGTTTGAGATATCTCGAGAGCTTTAGGAGTTTGAATTTTGGGTCCAAAATCATAAAAATTCACCATGCCGGCATGGTCAAATTTTCTGATTTTGGTCGAATTTTTTTTTTTTGATTTTATGGTTTCAAATGATACAGAACGGACTGCTAAAGACATTTTATCTGTGCGGACTCAGTAAATAAGCCATAGTTTGAGATATCTCGAGAGTTTTAGGAGTTTGAATTTTGGGTCCAAAATCATAAAAATTCACCATGCCGGCATGGTCAAATTTTCTGATTTTGGTCGAAATTTTGTTTTTGATTTTATGGTTTCAAATGATACAGAACGGACTACTCAAGACATTTTATGTGTGCGGGTTCAGTAAATAAGCCATAGTTTGAGATATCTTTAGAGTTTTAGGAGTTTGAATTTTGGGTCCAAAATCATAAAAATTCACCATGCCGGCATGGTCAAATTTTCAGATTTTGGTCAAATTTTTTTTGTTGGTTTTATGGTTTTAAATGATACAGAACGGACTGCTGAAGACATTTTATCTGTGCGGACTCAGTAAATAAGCCATAGTTTGAGATATCTCGAGAGTTTGAGGAGTTTGAATTTTGGGTCCAAAATCATAAAAATTCACCATGCCGGCATGGTCAAATTTTCAGATTTTGGTTGAATTTTTTTTGGGGATTTTATGGTTTCAAATGATACAGAACGGACTGCTGAAGACATTTTATCTGTGCGGACTCAGTAAATAAGCCATAGTTTGAGATATCTTGAGAGTTTTAGGAGTTTGAATTTTGGGTCCAAAATCATAAAAATTCACCATGCCGGCATGGTCAAATTTTCAGACTTTGGGTCAAATTTTTTTATTTTATTTTATGGTTTCAAATGATACAGAACGGACTGCTGAAGACATTTTATCTGTGCGGACTCAGTAAATAAGCCATAGTTTGAGATATCTTGAGAGTTTTAGGAGTTTGAATTTTGGGTCCAAAATCATAAAAATTCACCATGCCGGCATGGTCAAATTTTCAGATTTTGGTCGAATTTTTTTATTTTATTTTATGGTTTCGAATGATACAGAATGGACTGCTGAAGACATTTTATCTGTGCAGACTCAGTAAATAAGCCATAGTTTGAGATATCTTGAGAGTTTTAGGAGTTTGAATTTTGGGTCCAAAATCATAAAAATTCACCATGCCGGCATGGTCAAATTTTCAGATTTTGGTCAAATTTTGTTTTTTTTTATTTTATGGTTTTAAATGATACAGAACGGACTGCTGAAGACATTTTATCTGTGCGGACTCAGTAAATAAGCCATAGTTTGAGATATCTCGAGAGTTTGAGGAGTTTGAATTTTGGGTCCAAAATCATAAAAATTCACCATGCCGGCATGGTCAAATTTTCAGATTTTGGTCGAATTTTTTTTTTTGATTTTATGGTTTCAAATGATACAGAACGGACTGCTGAAGACATTTTATCTGTGCGGACTCAGTAAATAAGCCATAGTTTGAGATATCTTGAGAGTTTTAGGAGTTTGAATTTTGGGTCCAAAATCATAAAAATTCACCATGCCGGCATGGTCAAATTTTCAGATTTTGGTCAAATTTTTTTATTTTATTTTATGGTTTCGAATGATACAGAATGGACTGCTGAAGACATTTTATCTGTGCAGACTCAGTAAATAAGCCATAGTTTGAGATATCTCGAGAGTTTTAGGAGTTTGAATTTTGGGTCCAAAATCATAAAAATTCACCATGCCGGCATGGTCAAATTTTCTGATTTTGGTCGAATTTTTTTTTTGATTTTATGGTTTCAAAAGATACAGAACGGACTACTAAAGACATTTTATCTGTGCGGACTCAGTAAATAAGCCATAGTTTGAGATATCTTTAGAGTTTTAGGAGTTTGAATTTTGGGTCCAAAATCATAAAATTTCACCATGCAGCAATGGTCAAATTTTGTGATTTTGGTCAAAATTTTGTTTTTGATTTTATGGTTTTAAATGATACAGAACGGACTACTAAAGACATTTTATCTGTGCGAACTCAGTAAATAAGCCATAGTTTGAGATATCTTGAGAGTTTTAGGAGTTTGAATTTTGGGTCCAAAATCATAAAAATTCACCATGCCGGCATAATCAAATTTTCAGATTTTGGTCAAATTTTTGTTGTTGATTTTATTGTTTTAAATGATACAGAACGGACTGCTGAAGACATTTTATCTCTGCGGACTCAGTAAATAAGCCATAGTTTGAGATATCTTGAGAGTTTTAGGAGTTTGAATTTTGGGTCCAAAATCATAAAAATTCACCATGCCGGCATGGTCAAATTTTCAGATTTTGGTCGAATTTTTCTATTTTATTTTATGGTTTCGAATGATACAGAACGGACTGCTGAAGACATTTTATCTGTGCGGACTCAGTAAATAAGCCATAGTTTGAGATATCTTGAGAGTTTTAGGAGTTTGAATTTTGGGTCCAAAATTATAAAAATTCACCATGCCGGCATAGTCAAACTTTCAGATTTTGGTCGAATTTTTTTAATTTTATTTTATGGTTTCAAATGATCCAGAACGGACTGCTTAAGACATTTTATCTGTGCGGACTCAGTAAATAAGCCATAGTTTGAGATATTTTGAGAGTTTTAGGAGTTTGAATTTTGGGTCCAAAATCATAAAAATTCACCATGCCGGCATGGTCAAATTTTCTGATTTTGGTCGAATTTTTTTTCTTTATGGTTAAAGAAGATAGACGGACTACTAAAGCTATTTTATCTGTGGGATCTCAGTAAATAAGCCATAGTTTGAGATATCTTTAGAGTTTTAGGAGTTTGATTTTGGGTCCAAAATCATAAAAATTCGTTGATTTGATGGTTTCTAATGATACAGAACGGACTGCTGAAGACATTTTATCTGTGCGGACTCAGTAAATAAGCCATAGTTTGAGATATCTCGAGAGTTTTAGGAGTTTGAATTTTGGGTCCAAAATCATAAAAATTCACCATGCCGGCATGGTCAAATTTTCTGATTTTGGTCGATTTTTTTTTTTGATTTTATGGTTTCAAAAGATACAGAACGTTTGAGGAGTTTGAATTTTGGGTCCAAAATCATAAAAATTCACCATGCCGGCATGGTCAAATTTTCAGATTTTGGTCGAATTTTTTTTTTTGATTTTATGGTTTCAAATGATACAGAACGGACTGCTGAAGACATTTTATCTGTGCGGACTCAGTAAATAAGCCATAGTTTGAGATATCTTGAGAGTTTTAGGAGTTTGAATTTTGGGTCCAAAATCATAAAAATTCACCATGCCGGCATAATCAAATTTTCAGACTTTGGGTCAAATTTTTTTATTTTATTTTATGGTTTCAAATGATACAGAACGGACTACTAAAGACATTTTATCGGTGCGGACTCAGTAAATAAGCCATAGTTTGAGATATCTTGAGAGTTTTAGGAGTTTGAATTTTGGGTCCAAAATCATAAAATTTCACCATGCCGGCATGGTCAAATTTTCAGATTTTGGTCGAAATTTTTTTGTTGATTTTATGGTTTTAAATGATACAGAACGGACTGCTGAAAACATTTTATCTGTGCGGACTCAGCAAATAAGCCATAGTTTGAGATATCTTGAGAGTTTTAGGAGTTTGAATTTTGGGTCCAAAATCATAAAAATTCACCATGCCGTCATAATCAAATTTTCAGACTTTGGGTCAAATTTTTTGTTTTGATTTATGGTTTTAAATGATACAGAACGGACTGCTGATAACATTTTATCTCTGCGAACTCAGTAAATAAGCCATAGTTTGAGATATCTTGAGAGTTTTAGGAGTTTGAATTTTGGGTCCAAAATCATAAAAATTCACCATGCCGGCATGGACAACTTTTCTGATTTTGTTAATTGATTTCTTTTTTTTTTTATGGTTTCAAATGATACAGAACGGACTGCTGAAGACATTTTATCTGTGCGGACTCAGTAAATAAGCCATAGTTTGAGATATCTCGAGAGTTTTAGGAGTTTGAATTTTGGGTCCAAAATCATAAAAATTCACCATGCCGGCATGGTCAAATTTTCTGATTTTGGTCGAATTTTTTTTTTTTGATTTTATGGTTTCAAATGATACAGAACGGACTGCTGAAGACATTTTATCTGTGCGGACTCAGTAAATAAGCCATAGTTTGAGATATCTCGAGAGTTTTAGGAGTTTGAATTTTGGGTCCAAAATCATAAAAATTCACCATGCCGGCATGGTCAAATTTTCTGATTTTGGTCGAATTTTTTTTTTGATTTTATGGTTTCAAAAGATACAGAACGGACTACTAAAGACATTTTATCTGTGCGGACTCAGTAAATAAGCCATAGTTTGAGATATCTTTAGAGTTTTAGGAGTTTGAATTTTGGGTCCAAAATCATAAAAATTCACCATGCCGGCATGGTCAAATTTTCAGATTTTGGTCGAAATTTTTTTGTTGATTTTATGGTTTTAAATGATACAGAACGGACTGCTGAAAACATTTTATCTGTGCGGACTCAGCAAATAAGCCATAGTTTGAGATATCTTGAGAGTTTTAGGAGTTTGAATTTTGGGTCCAAAATCATAAAAATTCACCATGCCGTCATAATCAAATTTTCAGACTTTGGGTCAAATTTTTTGTTTTGATTTATGGTTTTAAATGATACAGAACGGACTGCTGATAACATTTTATCTCTGCGAACTCAGTAAATAAGCCATAGTTTGAGATATCTTGAGAGTTTTAGGAGTTTGAATTTTGGGTCCAAAATCATAAAAATTCACCATGCCGGCATGGTCAAATTTTCAGATTTTGGTCGAATTTTTTATTTTTATTTTATGGTTTCGAATGATACAGAACGGACTGCTGAAGACATTTTATCTGTGCGGACTCAGTAAATAAGCCATAGTTTGAGATATCTCGAGAGTTTTAGGAGTTTGAATTTTGGGTCCAAAATCATAAAAATTCACCATGCCGGCATGGTCAAATTTTCTGATTTTGGTCGAATTTTTTTTTTGATTTTATGGTTTCAAATGATACAGAACGGACTGCTGAAGACATTTTATCTGTGCGGACTCAGTAAATAAGCCATAGTTTGAGATATCTCGAGAGTTTTAGGAGTTTGAATTTTGGGTCCAAAATCATAAAAATTCACCATGCCGGCATGGTCAAATTTTCTGATTTTGGTCGAATTTTTTTTTTGATTTTATGGTTTCAAAAGATACAGAACGGACTACTAAAGACATTTTATCTGTGCGGACTCAGTAAATAAGCCATAGTTTGAGATATCTTTAGAGTTTTAGGAGTTTGAATTTTGGGTCCAAAATCATAAAAATTCACCATGCCGGCATGGTCAAATTTTCAGATTTTGGTCGAATTTTTTTTGTTGATTTTATGGTTTTAAATGATACAGAATGGACTGCTGAAAACATTTTATCTGTGCGGACTCAGCAAATAAGCCATAGTTTGAGATATCTTGAGAGTTTTAGGAGTTTGAATTTTGGGTCCAAAATCATAAAAATTCACCATGCCGTCATAATCAAATTTTCAGACTTTGGGTCAAATTTTTTGTTTTGATTTATGGTTTTAAATGATACAGAACGGACTGCTGATAACATTTTATCTCTGCGAACTCAGTAAATAAGCCATAGTTTGAGATATCTTGAGAGTTTTAGGAGTTTGAATTTTGGGTCCAAAATCATAAAAATTCACCATGCCGGCATAATCAAATTTTCAGACTTTGGGTCAAATTTTTTAATTTTATTTTATGGTTTCAAATGATACAGAACGGACTGCTGAAGACATTTTATCTGTGGGGACTCAGTAAATAAGCCATAGTTTGAGATATCTTGAGAGTTTTAGGAGTTTGAATTTTGGGTCCAAAATCATAAAAATTCACCATGCCGGCATGGTCAAATTTTCTGATTTTGGTCGAATTTTTTTTTTGATTTTATGGTTTCAAAGATACAGAACGGACTACTAAAGACATTTTATCTGTGCGGACTCAGTAAATAAGCCATAGTTTGAGATTTCTTGAGAGTTTTAGGATTTTGATCTTTGGGTCCAAAATCATAAAAATTCACCATGCCGCAATGGTCAAATTTTCAGATTTTGGTCAATTTTTATGTCCCGCCGGCAAAGCCGAAGGGGCATATAGTGTTTGCCTCGTCCTTTCGTACGTGTGTGGTTGTGAGCTTGTCTATCCATTCAAACCGAGGACTTCAACAGAAGGATCCCATACTAAACATGTCTAGGTCATTATTTGCTAAAACAAAAGAAATTTTGTCTGAGTGATAACTCAAGAAAGCCTTGGCACCTCAACTCCAAACTTGGTGTGGATTGGTCCTCATGATCCTCCAGAAGCCTATTGTTTTTTGACCCTCTAAGTTAAATGTAAAGGTCATTATGGCTAAAACAAAAGAACCGTTGTCCAAATGATAACTCAAGAAGGACTTGGCATATGAACTTCAAACTTAGTGTATAATTATGGGATCCCACAGAAGCCTATTGTTTTTGGATCCCATACAAAAAATGTCAAGGTCATTATGGCTAAAACAAAAGAAAAGTTGTCTGAGTGATAACTCAAGAAAGCCTTGGCATATCAACTCCAAACTTGGTGTGTGGATTGGTCTTGAGATCCTCCAGAAGCCTATTATTTTTGGACCCTAAGTTAAATGTAAAGGTCATTATGGCTAAAACGAAAGAACTGTTGTCTGAGTGATAACTCAATAAAGCCTTGGTATATCAACTCCAAACTTGGTGTGTGGATTGGTCTCGAGATCCTCCAGAAGCCTATTGTTTTTGGACCCCCTACAACCAATTTCAAGGTCATTGTGGCTTTAACAATAGAAATGTTGTCTGAGTGATAACTCAAGAAAGCATTGGCATATCAACTCTAAACTTGGTGTGTGGATTGGTCTTGAGATCCTCCAGAAGCCTAGTGTTTTTGGACCCTGACAACAAATTTCAAGGTCATTATGGCTAAAACAAAAGAAATGTTGTCTAAGCGATAACTTAAGAATGAGGTAATCTCAGCGGGGCATTTGTGTTTGTTAACACACCATTCTTGTTATTTGTATTTTTCCCCTATTTCAATTAGTTCCTTTTGTTTGGTTTTCAAATTCATTGAAACAATTCTGAAACGTTTTAAATTTTGTATTGATTTGTTGTTTGAGATTTGAAACATGCTTGTTTGTCTGCATTTATTATTTTACAAATTATTTCTTTTGCAAAAAGAAATATATGGATCTTTGCTAACCTTTAAACCATTTTGAATTCTTTTTGTTATTATACACTTTCACATTCTATGAACTCAATAATTGTACTTTTATTTCCTTTCAGATGTAGTAAGCGGTAACGTTAAGGCTATACTGGCCCTGTGCCGGGCAATGCAAATACGTTTTCAAGGTATGCAGTTTTTTTGTTAAAATTTCTCAGTATTATTTTGAAAATAGGGGGACAAATGTAAAAAGAGGGTAACCCATACCGATTTTTGGCCGATTTGCCCCGAAACTTACATTTAAATTTTAAAAAGCTACTTTGATACAAGCTTTCATTTATGGTACTGCACGAAAAAAATCCGCCAGTGATCAGTGGTAGTTAGTTAAAAACTAATATTTGATGTTGGGGTCCCAACATTATCTAACATCCATGAGCCATGTACAAAATGTTTGCATAATACATGTATTTTGTGCACTTGCTGTGGCATATGCGAAAGATTTTGTATGTTTTTCGTTTTGAAACAGCGTCATCTTGTAAAAATTCATTCCGAGAAAAAATTCTATAAAAAAACAAATCTTTAGCAACAATTTCAGCATGGCAGTTTGCATTAAATTTCACAAAGCCCGGACACCCAAGCTTCTAGTAAACACAATGAACATTGTCTATGAGTGTGGGAAAGTGTCAAAAGGGTTGTGCAGGAATGTTGTTTATACAACAGTGTCTTTGTCTAAACACAAAAAGGATAAACAAAACAAAATTGCTGCTTTTAAATCAAGATGTTTGTATATGACTAGCGACCTGTCGCATGTACATAAATGTGATAATTTAGTCTACCATGGCAAATTTGTAACCATTGAGGAGGGTTGTAATGAATCACCCACAGGATTGGATCTTTCCTATTCATTTGGTCAGTGTGACGTGTTCCACTGTAAGCCATGCCCACTTCATGCAAACTGGCTCAATGTGATTGCCAGAAGCCCATAGGAATTGCTTTGACCTTTTTTTGTCAGGGATGATTTATGTATGAACTAAATCATTTTTTTGGACTTGCCTTTCACATATATCTTGCAAAGACGCAAGGTCTTATTAGAAATGTCTGTGTCTGTCATAAGAAATGTTTTTGATCGATGGAATGAGGGTTTTGGGGGTAAAATAACAGAGAAATTTATGCTGTAGTATTTGAGTGAATGCTTGTCCTTTTTAATTTGAGGGCCGGCCTCCTTCCCGTGCCTCTACATTTAAAATCATTCACATGTTTCATTTATCATAACTAATCATGCATTATGCCCATAAAATATCAACTGCAATAAAGTAGATGTTGGAAATGATCAGAATTTTTATACATTTCTCAGGTGACATGTTGGAGGACCATCGTTGCTTAAGCCCAGTGTTGTCATGGAAACAAAAGTCTTTATCCCCATCACTTAGTGCATCTCTCTCATCAGCAGGTTTCACATGGCCCCAGAATTCATTGAGACAAGGTAACATTTCTTGTTGGCGTACTGGTTCGAATCCCACTTGGCACTGGCCCCTTGCATGATGGGCCCAATTTCATAGAGCTGCTTAAGCACAAAAACTAGCTAAGCACAACAAAATTATGCTTAGCAGAATAAGGTTACCAGCCAAACTACCATGTCACATGTACAATTTGTGACTGGTATCCTGCTCATTTCTGCTAAGCAAAACATTGTTAAGCAATATTTTCTGCTTAAGCAGCTCTATGAAATTGGGCCATGGTTGGGTTTATAGTCCCTACTTAATAGGGTTTCCCCCCCCCCAGGGTTCTCCCCATGAACAAAAAACATCAAGAGAAAACCATATGCTCCAGATTGCACAGTAGGGCTTTTAAAACCAAGATAAACATCAAGTAGAAAACATTCCGAAGACCTTGTTTCAATTCAGTGCGCTTCAGCCAAACTTAAAAATTTGGGTCTAGAATGCCCCACAGTTTTTAAAAAACCTGGGGAGAACCCTGCCTCCCACATTTAAAACTGAGTTTTCTTCAACACCTCTTCCTAGGTATCTACAGGTCACAGTATACAAGGCATTTTTTAGGGTTGATTTCATTCCCAGAAAGATAGCTTGGTTCTTGCCTTAGATAAAATCTGTCTTTAATATTTGCATGTAATTTTTTTAATTTTAAACTTAAAACTAATTTTCTGTATTTTTAAAGCTTTTAATCCTTATTGTAAATTGTTGCAATTCAGCATGTGGCTGCTTATAACAAGTTTGTCAATAAACCATTCTATATATAGGTATATATTAATAATTATTCGATTTTCAATTGAAGTACATTAATAAACAGTAATCTGATAATTATATTATTTCATGTATTTTTTCTTGGTCAGAGTTTTGTGATTTTTGTGTTTGTTGTAGTTTGGTTTAGTTTAACAGTCTTTGAACCGTGGCCTGAATTATTTGTAGATTTATATTTTCGTCTGGGATTTGGAAAAGTGAAATAAGAACTGGGAACGTTTGGATGGGATCAATATTTTTTGTGCGCATAGCAGTATTTCAGATGTTAATAATTCTCTGGACATTTGGCCAGTATTAAGTTTAAAGAAAGGAAAGCTTTCAGATTCAGAAATCATTGTTTGTTTACCAATCATGCATTTGTACCTTCCTGGTTTCCATTTGCTAATTTGATTTTTTTATTAAGATTTGAAGCTTGCATGTTTTTTTGTTTGTTTTTTGTGTGATTATATATTTGGAAAAACAAAGGTAAATCTTTTATCAAAACTGATACAATTTTAAGTGTTTTTCCTATACTCTACCACAATTCAGACAATTCTAAGATAATTGTTTTCCTTTTAGCTGTCATAAAAGTGTTGTGTTTTGTTTAATGTGTTTGTTTGTTTGTTTGTTTGTTTGTTTGTTTTTGGTGATTTATTTTCTTCTTCTTGGGAATAGAAGGGGAGGGGATCAGTGTGTGTAATCAGCCTTAAGGTTTGGTTTATTTTTTGAGGGGTGGGGTTTCCAAGTTGCTTTAATTTTATAAGATCTCATTTTTAATCAAATCTTAAAAGTGTAAATTGCACAGCATTTTGACGGCATTTCTCAGAACTTCCATTTCCAAATGCAGTGAATATACACTTTGTGAATTTACAGAGGGAGAACTAACATCAAGCCATCAGGGTGAATCAGTTTCACCAGGGGATGAAACAGCGGCTGGTTGTGAGAGTAGCTCAAACAGTATCTTCACCGTGTGGTACAAGGAGGACATGGCAGTCTTCAGCTGGATTAAGAGACTATTAGGAATTGAGCTGAAAGATTACTCAGAGTAAGTTTTTGCAGGTATTAGGTTCGGTATCCTGTCTTGAGAACATTGGTGGATCTCCTTGAACTGGTTTCATAGTTTCTTGCACCGTTATTGGAGCGTTGTGGCCCAATGATGTAGTGCTATAGACTGGATGAATCAGTTTACCTGGGGATGAAACAGCAGCTGGTTAAGAACACTGGAGAAACTCCTGGAACTGGTTTCATAGTTTCTTGCACCGTTATTGGAGCGTTGTGGCCCAATGATGTAGTGCTATAGACTGGATGAATCAGTTTACCTGGGGATGAAACAGCGGCTGGTTAAGAACATTGGTGGATCTCCTTGAACTGGTTTCATACTTTCTTGCACACTTTATTGTAGTGTTTTGGCCCAGTGATGTAGTGCTCTAGACTCCACTCTGGTGTTGTTGTTGGGCGCAATCTTTGAAGATGGCCTTTTTTAAAATTCGCGCAAGCCAATTTTAAAATTTGCGCGCGCGCAATTTTTGAACTGAAGTTTGCCCATACAAATAAAAATTGCGCGGCTGGGACACGAAATTGACACGAACTACACGGTTTGCATAAACAATTTCCTTAAGAACAAGACGCAGTTTTTCACCACATCGCGTCGTCAGCTTTATCAGAAACGGTACCCCGGCGTCAGACAAGCTACTGCAAATAATTATGGAGGAAGTCTTTGATGAGTGTTGCAAGGGGAAATTACCGATCAGATTCGACGACAAGTTTGACCATAAGACAAAAAAAGGGGGAGAAAACAGAGCGTCGGCCTCGTTAATATTTTGTCATGTTTGTAGGCCCTATAAAATAATATTCTAGTAATAAATTATGAAAGACAGGAGCCCAATTAAAAGGGGGAAAGTGTAAAACAATTTCCCAATTGTGACCTGGGGTTGTTGACTTCCAACTTTAGGTATTTTGGATGGTAAAGACCCTGAAATAAATGGATATTTGGCACTTTGTACATGCTGTGGGAGTTTATTTAGCATGCAGCATGGAACCGTACCAACACGGAATCTACCATCGCCATCTTGAAATGTATACCAGCAGCATACTTTGTCAACAAGAATTATGAACTTACAGTTCGTGAGCAACCCTGTTTTTTCAACATTCTCCAAGTTTTTGAACAAAAAAATCACTTCAGCCATAAGTAAAGATCCAGCATAATGCTACTATGAACCTACCCTTTTAAACTATTGAGGTACATTTTCTTCATATAGCTTATATTTCACGACAAGTGGTGACGATTATGGTTGAACGACAAAGATCGCGCGGTGTTCAAAATTTGCGCCAGAGCTACCCTGCGCAAATTTTAAAATCATGCAAGGAAACAAAGTTCGCGCAGTAAAAAAATGGCACACCGCGCGAATTTTAAAAAAGGCCATCTTCAAAGATTGCGCCCAACATTGTCACAGTGTGGGAAAGATGGTGACTGCTCTATATTCCGACACCCCTATATTCCGACACCCCTATGTTCCGACAACCCCCTTCCTGATTTACATAGGGTAAAGGGTTAGGGTTAGGGTTAGGGTTAGGGTTAGGGTTAGGGTTAGGGTTAGGAATAGGAAAATACACCAGGGTTGTCGGAACATAGGGGTGTCGGAACATAGGGGTGTCGGAACATAGGGGTGTAACCGGGAAAGATTATTCAGAGTAAGTTTTGCAGGTAATAGGTTCGGTATTCTGTCTTAAGAACATTGGTGAAACTCCTAGAACTGGTTTCATACTTTCTTGCACAATTTATTGGAGTGTTGTGGCCCAATGATGTAGTGCTCTAGACCATGCACGATATTTTTCCTACTTTAATCTGATTTCCAATTTTTTATCCTCAGAAAAAGCAGTAAATTTCTTATTATATAGCCTGAAAATCTATAAAAGCCTATTCCATTTGTGCATGTAGGTCAGCACTTGTTCTTTTTCTACTCTTTTCCAATGACCAAAGATCATGCCTGCTCTAGACTCACTCTCTGGTGTTGTCAGAGTGTGGGTTCAGGTCCTGGTAGTGGCACTTGTTGTATTTGAGCCATAGTTACCACACTGAACCATAACAACTTTATCTTTTGGTAGGCCCTGTTTGTTGTGTAATGTTTTAGAGTCCAGTGCACTTATTTTTTTTAAAGGGGGGCTTGAACCTGTGTTTGTGGTATGGTTTGACTGCAAATTGCACCACAGCACCTTGAACCCTTAAAAGTCACTACATAAATGGGTTTCATTTAATAAGATCTTACCTGGTAAAAAAACAAATTGGAGCACTTTGAAACTAGCACAGAAAGCGCTAAAAAATGATGTATATTTTTCATTTTTATTACAATGAAGAGAAAGTGTACGGAACCCATATGGGAAAGGTAAAGAAAAAAATCAACAGTTATTTCACTCCCTCAAATTATTATTTCAAATGTTATTTTGATGGAACAAATTAATATTTTGAGGGAACAAAAAACCTTTGGGCATTCTGGGCCAACATTTTTGGATGTTTGGCCGAAGCGCGCTGAATTGAAACAAGGTCCTCGGAATGTTTTTCAAAGCCCTACTGTGCAATTTGGAGCATTCTATATGGTTTTCTTGTCATGTTTTTTTTTTGCGTATCGGCCGAATTTTTTTGCGTTGCGGAGGAAATTTGCGCGTATCAGCATGCAATTCGGGCGTATTGGCCTGATACGCTAGACTGTGCATGGGATAACCCTGATGATTGTGAAAACAAAATATAGAAAAATCTATCAAGCAACAAACCTGTGTGTTTATCAGTTCGCCAAGGCACTACACAACCAGAACAAAAAAAGGAAATTAGCTAATACAATGCAAGTAAATGCACTTGCATTGTAACCTCTAATAGTTAGTCTGGTTGGTGCAGTGGTATTTCCTTTGCCTTCCACCTCTGGGACCCTGGTTCGAATCCCCCTAGGGGCACAATGTGGATAAGGTTTTCAGTCCCTACGAGATTGATGGGTTTTTTTTTCCTGGAATATTTCTCTTGGGTTTTCCTCCCACATCTAAAACTGAAACGTCCTTCCTTGTGAAAATGTAGATTTTGAAAATTCTAGAAAGGCCTGAAAATTCCTGTAATGTTGGTTTGTGATTCTTTTGTGTAGGTTTGCTGATGGTATCCTACTGTGTGCTATTGTAAACCAACTATGGGATGAAAGCGTTACACAGGAGGTATGTATGCTCATAGAACAAGGATCAGATCCCAAAGTAGTGTCTATAAAAAGATCTAATGGTTGGCCTTAAAGACCATAGAACATTGAGAATGTCAGTTCATTAAACATGCAGAAAATAGTTAATGGCCTTAGACCCGTTTCAGACAGGCGCTCCAGAGTCGTGCCAAACCAAATAGATTAGGAACGACTTTAGGTCGACTCAAATAAGTTTCGGTTTCAGACATGCGAACTTAATACCTTAGTCACATTTAAAGCGGAGGCCGGGCAGCGTGTGCATCTTCTAGGCATCGAATTTTGATTTGTCACCTCGTAAAAACAAAAATGGAAAATATATGATTTGTTGGTTATGCTAATATGCTAATAACAAACCGTGGGCTTCACTTTGCACGCTTTTGAGTATGTTTTATCAAAATTCATTCTCTACTCCGGCTACTTTTGAACGTCGTTCTTTTCAAACAATGTTAACAAAAAAAGGTTAAACAAAAATTAATTACGTTTCTTTTTTGGGTAAGTATCAGATGAACACCTGAAGATGAAAAAAGTATAGAAATAAACAAAACATCGATTTCAACACAAAATGTCTTCTTCTTCTTGCATATGGCGTGAAAAGCCTGTAGTTGTTTGTAGGTCAAATCCAGTCATTAAATAAGTTCATCTGGATTGTTGATAATCATGGACTATGAGGTTTTGGGGGGTTTTCAAATCCAAAAATAATGTAGATGTTACTTACATATTACTTTAGTTACGTTTCACTCCTAAGCTAAGAGCTTCTTCAGACTGGTGACCGTGTCCAATGCTCAACTGCCTTTTAAGCATTGGACAGTCTGAAAAAGCTCCTAGCTCAGGAGTGAAGCGTAACTAAAATAATATGTAAGTAACATCTACATTATTTTTGGATTTGAAAAAACGAACCTCATAATCCAGGGCCCAATTTCATAGAGCTGCTTAAGCAGAAAATATTGCTTAACAATTTTTTGCTTAGCAGTTCTGAGCAGGATACCAGTCACAAATTGTACATGTGACATGATAGTTTGGCTGGTAACCTTATTCTGGTAAGCATATTTTTGTTGTGCTAAGCTACTTTGTTGTCCTTAAGCAGCTCTATGAAAATGGGCCCTGGTCAAATCCAGGCCAGGGCAGCATCTCTTACTGTGTGCATGACTTTGATGCCACCAGGAAAATGCCTAAGTTGACAGTCATTCACAATGTGCAGGATGGTCTGGTCTGGATATCTGCAGTCACAAGCAGGTCATGCTGTTATCCCATGCTTTTGGAGGTGATGGGCTGTTCTTGCCTGGGCCCAATTTTATAGAGCTGCTTAAGCAGAAAATATTGCTTTGCTTAACAATTGTCTGCTAAGCAGAAATGAGCAGGATACCAGTCACAAATTGTACATGTGATAAAATAGTTTGGCTGGTAACCTTATTCTTGTAAGCATAATTTTGTTGTGCTTAGCTACTTTTTGTGCTTAAGTGGCTCTATGAAATTGGGCCCTGGAGGATACAAATTCCATTGGACTTCAAACTCTGTTTACAGGGTTGGGACTTTGTTCAGGATTCATGGTCACAAAGGTCCATTTATAACCAATTACACCTTTTGGTTTCATCTCTTATTTTAGGAGGTTCTTTACAGTACTCCTCTGGAAAGACTTGAGATTGCCACGGAAGCTGCTGAGCAATTCTTGGGAGTACCAAGGAATGAGCTTGACCTCAAGGCTGTGATTGACGGACAGGGTAAAGATGGTTTACCATGGTATCTCTTAGATCTTAAAGCGGCAAGTGAGCAGATGATGACGGTAAGAACTTAGCTTGGGAGTCGGAAGTACAAAGATCCATGAGTGTTATACCATTTATCCAGATAAGACTCGCCAAGACTTCTTCTTATAATATGGAATGAGCCGGCTTGGCGATATCATTTATATCGTCAAAGCGACTTACTGAAACTAAGAAATCAGCTTATCATCAAAGCTTCAGTATGTTGTATAATGTCACCAAATCAACTGATTCCATAAAATATTGCCGACTTAGCAAAATAAGTTATCACAGTAAGATCTTAGTTTCAGTATTGTCATCATAGTAAAATAAAATCTTGTTATCTGGGCAAGTGGTATGGCATTACAGAGCTCTGTACAAAAGTATGACACAAAGAGGTGTATTTATTTATTGTGCAGATGTACTCCCTCGTCAAAATGAACATTATTTGATCAATTCTAACCATAGCCAAGAAATCATACTCGGCAATAAAGAGATAGCAATTCCAAGCAATTTACTTTATTTCCTCATTATAAAAAGAACATTAATAACGTAGTAAGAGCAGTAACAGGAAATGATAAATGATGAATTATGAATTAGGCTCTACCAACTGAGCCATCTAGCCCTAAGGTTGGCGATCTTCCTATTTTGTCAATACCTTTGCTTGGGGGTTTTATCTTTGTTGAATGGCTTCCGACTAGCACCCCTGAGCAGAGATATTGACTAAAAAAGAGCTAGATGGCTCAGTTGGTAGAGTGGCAGCACAGTAATTAGGAGGTCGCAGGTTCATATCCCGCTCTAGTCAATTTTGCTTTGTTCAACCAAAACTTTAATTAAAATTTACCCAGTCAGTTTCCCTTTTGGTTTATCACTTGAAGTTTGAAATTCAATCCATAATAATCATTGCATCATCTCACTTTTTTTTTATGGAAAACATACAGCAATATTTAGCTATGGGAGAGGAGCAGGACAGAATGAGGAATGAGGAGGAAACAGTCAGTCGAATGCGTCGTCAGCTCATCAGGGAGTACTCCAGAGATAACATTGTTCCTATGCCAACTGTCGAATCATCCGGAAGAAATCAAACCAACCAAAAGCCACAAGGTGTTTCAACAAGCTACCCAGCAGATACAAGATTGAATGACAACTTCCAAAGGAACGCAACCAAAAGCTCTCCGACAATGAGTCTTCCAGAAAAGCATATTTCTGACCAAAGGAGGACAGAACCAGAGAGTATCAGTGATAGGAGAAGTGTCGATACACGTGCTCCAGCAGTGCCTAACCAGAAGACGAGGGAGTTACATGGGTTCGATGGTAGCACTGATGTACCAGAACAAGCAATAGTTCAAGATAGAATGCAAGAGATGGAAGAGCTAGAGACCAGCCTGTCCTCCCTGATGAAACCAACTACAAGGCTCTCATCACTGCTCGAGCCAGAATCCAGAGAATATGATGCAGAAATCAATGACGATGCTCCGCTGTTACAACAGACTTCCAATCGGCCTCTAGATGCATCTCCTGTTGAAGAGTCACGCCTGCAAAGAGACACTCCATTGCAGACACGGAACCAACCAGACGTCTCAGGATTCTTCTCTCCATTCTCCATGCCATTCTTGTCAACCACTTCCAGGACGGACGCAAGAACCAGAATCAGAAACAGTATGAGAAACACCTCTTCCAGCGTTGTGGATGATGACACCCTAGCAAGGGATAAGTTGACAACCTGGAACGACAAAGATGTGTTGAGAAATCAAGGCCATGACAGGTAAGTAGGGTATTAATTTAAAGCTAATTATTGAAGTGCAGTGTACAATATTCATGTAGACCATGTAACCTGTGACATTACATGTTTACAAAAGAGCAACAGAGCCTGGACTTCCTGCAGGCATGATTTGTACACAGCCCAATGGAAGAAAACATTCAATCTTATATTTCATGGAGATTGCACTCTTTGATTTTTACCAGTTTGTTGATATGAAGAAAGGGGGGCACATCTCAAAACCTTTTCAGCTGTTACTTTTATAACTCTTGAATTTATGTCGAAATAATTACACAAGATGTAAGATTTCCCATAAGGCCAGTGCAGTATCTTGCCTGCCAGAAAGGCCCTGGAATGTACAAGGTCACTCTTTTTGTAATCAAAGGTTACATGGTTTATAAGTTACAGATAGCTCAAACATGGATTTGAAGCCACACCTACAGAAACGGATACACTCTATCAACTTCACTGATCTGAAATTGTCAGCTAGAGACAAACATTTTTATGATTACTTTGTAGTGCTTACTGTTTTATACTTTATATGCATTTTACAGTTCATTAAAGGTTCCAAATCTGCCAGAGAAGCCCATGACTCGGAAAATAAGCGCAACAATGATGGCGAGGTTGGCTGCTCGATCGCCAGGGGGAGTTGCTGGAATGAACTCATCCGATTCTGATGACTGAAACGCACAGAGATATCGACTTTGGCTCTTCCATATCCAGGTAAGCTGGAATTACTTCAGTTCGTTCCAATGATTAACCCGAGATAACATAGCTGAGCGATCAACAGGGAAAGAAGCTGGAATTAACTCATCTAATTCTGATGACTAAACCCACAGAGGCATTGACTTGGCTGTTCCAACTTCAGGTGAATAAGCTGGTATAGCCGACTTGGCTGTTCGAACTCCAGGTGAATAAGCTGGTATTACCTCAGTTGGTTCCAATGAACAACCAAAGATAACACACCTGAACCATTTCCAGGAACAGAAGCTGGAATGAACTCGTCTGATTCTGTTGACTTACTCATCACATTTCTGAATTTAACAACATAAAATTAGTAACTTTTGGAGAAAAGAAAATATTAGATTTATTCTGAAAGCTGATTGATTATCAAGTTTTATTTGAGTAACAATCGTGAATTGAAATATTTCCCTCTGAAATAACGTCAAAGTCGAGAAAATTGCATACGAAATGCCACAAATAACCATTGCATATTTTGGTTTTTGCAATGGAATTTAATCGTGTGTATGATATGAATTTGCACAAAATATCCCTAAAAAGGAAATAAGGTGTATTGCACGAAAACAGGACAACCTAACTTGATGAAAGTTTCACAAGTTGCTTGTGTGGTGTGTTTATCGAAACTAGAGTGATAGAAATGAATTTACTCTCCCAAAACCAACAGGAGGCAATGGAGACAATTGCCTTCAGTGCCCCCTGGTTATTGCCTTGGTGCCCCTTGAATGTTCCAATAGAAATTTACAACTTCCTCATAGAGGTGCCCTTTACCAAGGAGAAAACGCCTTGGTGCCCTTGCCCTTTCAATAACGAAGCATCAGGGCTGAACCAATGATGATGTTGATGTAGTATACCTTTAAATTGCTGATTGGGTACAGTGCTTATCACACAGTATAGGGTAAAAAACAAAAATAAAATTATTTATCCTTGATACAATTATTACATCTATTAGATTGTTGCAGTACCCACTGCTATTTACAGCACTTGAATTGGCCTCTTGTCGCCAGGCACGGTCAGTGGTAAGACATCTGCTCTAGAATGGCATGGGTCCTGGGTTTAAATCCCACCTGATTAGTAGGGGGATGGGTTTCCTGTAGGACTCAAGAGGCGGGGGTAAGCACTGAGTATACAGTGCTTATCACACATCAGTGTAGGGGGGGGAACAACAATAATATGATCGGTAATCAAAACAAAATTATTTTCAATTTTGTAGTTTTGATAACTTGGTACCAGTACCTGTTGTCCCAAAAGAAAATTCAATCTGAAATTCTGTGATGTGCAGGAATAAAACCTCCCATCAGTCAGTTTGATATTCTAAATAAAAGTAGCTAGGTACATGAAGCGAAGTGCACAAAATTTCCCTACAAAACATGTAGTATTTTCTTGAACATGTGGATTCCAAATTCGATGACAGTTTTCAACAGTTTTGTTGGCAATTGTGGTTATTGGAAAGTAGAGGATAGGAATTATTGCACTATTCCCCAAAACATATTTATACATATATGATGTATCATATACTTAATATTTAATATTATTTTGTACCACAAACTTGCCATTATGTTATTGTGCAGTACAGAATGTGGAAACTTTAAAGGATTATTTTTATTTATGAAGTATGAATATGTCAAATTCTTCCTAAATGTTTCTTTTAAAAAAACATGTTTTTATAAAGGCAGAATATGTAGTTTTCGATTTTATTTTATTTTTTATTTTATTTTTTTGCTACAAATCAGGGTTTTCTCGTTTGCTATTTGTGTATGTTTGTTGTAGTATTAAACTAAAATTACAAACACGCCTCTGTGGCAAAGTTTTCACTTCCAACTTAGCCTTTGACTTATTTTTTATACATCACAATTTGTTTTTATACATTTTTTGGTTTGATAGATTTACTGATACTAGTGGTTTTTGTTCCTCTTGTATGGTACAATTTCCATATTATTTTAACAAAACTGTACAATGTTTATAATAAATATTTCAAAATACAATTTTAATTATTAGTACTAATTCAATGTGTTTATTGAATACACTGTTATTAAAAAATATTGCAGACAACAAAGTATACACATGCTTTAGTTTAAAATCTTTGTGCCTCTTAACTTAACTTCACTTTCTTGTGTGGTACTTGATGTTTCCGTATTCATTAAAATTCACTTACAATATTGCATCTATTGGATCACAAGATTGACAACAGCATTCCCATCAGGAACACTTATAACTTTTTGTTAAAGGTTGTAGTAACGTTACATTTACAATGTTGTCAGGGTGCTAAAGTTTTTGGTGAGAAAGATTTAATTGTCTAAATTATTTCCTGAAATAAAAAGGTATTTGGTGTCGACGATACTACCATTTTTTGAGTCGGCCGTTATTTGTCAGGAGGCATGCAAAATGGTTATTTACATGAATTTTAAGTTGTTCGTAAAAGATGTTTTAAAATAATGTTTTATTAGACAAAATAATTAAGTGAAATCCGCTCGTTCCCTAAACACGAAGCGCTAGATTCTTTATTTCTACTTAGAGGTAGGATTTGGTAATGACCCCGAAAATAAATTGTGTGATTTTTATCCAAGGCTACTTGTTAACAAATTGTGATAGAAACATCCTGCGAAAAATTATGTCGAAAATGTTAAATCTCCAAAGATCGCTTGCAGGCGACTTTTGGAAATGGCCAAGGTTGCCGTATATGAATGCTGCCCTCAATATCTGCTGTCATATCGCTAAACGTGGATGGATTCAACGTTCTTGGTGAAAACTCTGTGAATTTGTTTTGCTGTTTTCTTTAAGAAGGCACTGTTATTAACTGAAACTTTCACGGGTGGCTTTATTACTGTATCTTTCTTGATAATATTGCCTATAATTTAGCATAATGTTGACAAAAACCAAACGATGACCCTACCTTTTATATCTTGTCACCTCAACTAAATAATAATTGTCGGATAAACCATGAAGAATAACACCTCATCCAACCCAACAAAAAAAGCTCCCTCCTCTTTTGACCGTTTAAATCCCTCGTGAAAAACAGAATGTTCTCCATGTCCAATAGTAGGCTATTCACCGTTGTGGAAGTCTCGTGCGTATTTTAAAGGCATTGTACTTAGTGTACTTTTGGTAATTACTCCACAAGTTAAAGGCACTGTACACGTTTGGTAATTACTCAAAATATATTTAGCATAAAAACTTACTTGGTAACGAGCAACGGAGAGCTGTTGATAGTATAAAACCAGGGGCGGATCCAGGATTTTCCAAACGGGGGGCGTGAAAATATACCAAGCAGCAAAATGATAAATGAAGTTTGTTGCCCCACTTCTCCCTCCCCTTCTCTCTCTCTCCCTCTTTTTTTTCTTTTCTCCCTTTTTTTTTTTTTTTTTAAAATATGAAAAGGGGGGGCGTGCGCCCCCCACGCCCCCCTGGATCCGCGCCTGAAAACATTGTGAGAAACGACTCCCTCTGAAGTAACGTAGTTTTTGAGAAAGAGGTAATTTCTCACTAAAATAATAAAAGACTTTTTGCAAGGAGCCTTTTTTCCTATCTGAAAACACACAAATTTGTACAACGAGGGTTTTTTTCTTTCATCATTTTCTTGCAACTTCGATGACCAATTGAGCCCAAAGTTTCACAGGCTTGTTATTTTATGCATATGTTGGGATACACCAAGTGATGAGAACACTTGTCTTTGACAATATTACCAAACGTGTTCAGTGCCTTTAACTTGATAAAGAGCACTGGGGAGCTGTTGATATTATAAAACATTGTTAGTAACGACCCCTTTGAAGTAATGTCGTTTTAGAGATAGAGGTAATTTTTCACTACAAAATTTGAGTCTGAGAAAGGCTTCAGGCATGAAGCCTCCCGGGGCATCTGAAATGAAAGCACACATTCTATGCAACAAGTATGTTTTTTTCTTTCACTATTTTCTTGCAACTTCGGTGACCAATTGAGCCCAAATTTTTGACAGGTTTGTTATTTTATGCATATGTTGGGATACACCAAGTGATGATAATTATGGTCTTTGACAATAATACTAGCACATATCTTGCCTTTAGGCTAATGTGTTGAACTAGGCCTACACGAGTGTTTTCATTCATAGTCTTACTCGAATATAATTATATTACGCATGTTAGAAAATCTAGGTTTATGAACAAGTTTGAATTCACAGGTGACTGCGGCAGTATTATAAAGGTGCATTTGCGCTCATGATAACAAGAAGTTGTTTCTGCTGTTTGCAGGGGCAATCTTGCTTCCAAAACAATTATTTGTTTAATGAGCTGAAGTGTACGGAGCCCCTAAAGGGAAATGAGTAAAAAGAAAATCCGTGGGAGAACAAAAAAAAAGCGAGAGGTAAAAAAAAAGGAATCCGTGAGTAAAACAAAATTGTTTGAGTTTTGAAATCTTAACGTTTGAGACTATAAGAATTGCCATAATATATAATGTTAAGTTGTATAAGCTGATGTAACTTAATGTTTCAAACTTTTTTTTCTATTTAGGCCCTACACATTTTGATTGCACCTCTGCAATGGGTAGTGGTTATTTTTACCAACGTCTTCAGAGTACTTTTGTTTGTAGAGGGAAGAGTGATTCGTAGCCGTGTGCAAGCAAATCATGAGATGAGACCATGGTGTGACCACAACAATGTTTTGATGGTATTCGATACATCATATAGACGACAGTTTTGATAAAGAAAATGGTAGGACCCGATCGAACGCACTCAAGATGTTCAAAAAGCTCGTTTGTCATTTATGAAGCTTCGCCGTGTCGAGTGAGAATCATGTATTATTTTTTATCTATGTTTATTCATTTTAAATCTTCGGACAATAAAAACATCTTGACCAGGAGTAGTCCAGGGAAATACAAAAGTTTTAACACTGTCATCAAAAAGATGTGTCTTCCACAAGCCACAAGGTCATAACAAAACTAAATGTATTGAAAAGTAAGCTTTAAAAAACGTTTGAGGCGTCATGTGCAGTTCTTTATAGAAGGGGGGGCACAAAATGGTTAAGGGCAAAGCTACAAGAAGAACAGGTGTGTGGGGGGAGGAGGACGTAGGAGGGAGGGTGTGAGAAAGAAGGAGACTGAGTGCCAAGGCACCGTTCTGCCCAATTAGTCGTTAGAGAATTAGCGATGATGGTAGAGTGCGGGAAATTTGGACTTAAATGGGCAGAGAAACGTTGTGAAAATTGAAACATGGTTTTGGTATGGTATCTGATAATAAACCATCCTATATGACTGTTTTGATGTTGTTTTGGTGGGAGACAAAAGTCTCTGTCTTTTGAAAAGTCAATAGGCGATGGTTAAAACAGACCTTTTCTTTGATGTTTGCATGCATCCTCACAGAAGAAAAAAATGGTGGATTTAGAAGGGGGACGGGGGGGGGGAGATGTTAACTTACCTAAAAGAACATTTTAGTTGAGGGGCTGTTTGGAACTCACCATTGCGTAGATGGTCCAAATTTGATAAAAATGCTAGACTTAAGCCATACACCTAACGATTTTTTAAAAATATTTTTGGCCTAATTTTCAAATGTCAATATTTCCGCAAATTTTGCTGCAATCCTAGGTCAGTGGTTATATAAAGAAGGCATCAGTTGTGCCTTCTGCATCATTTTAGAGCAGAAAGTCGCAACTTAGATTTTGTTCAATCTGAACGCCTGGTCGTCACTCCGACTAACTCTCTGCACAAATTTACTTAATTTTAATCTAACAATCTATATATTATACCAAAGTATTTCGACCGGTTTTTTAATACAATCACAAGGCCTTGCAATTTGGTCAAAATTAATTGTGATTTTGTATTTAAACAAATATTATAAAAACAGTCGAAAATGGATAAAAATAATTGCCATGCTACTCTTTTACGATTTTTTGTGTCAAGTTGAGCTAAAGTTTATTGGGCCAGCTGTGATGAAAAGCAGATCAGTATACTGCATAATTTTACAGCATAAAACCCGCAACTTTAAATCTGACCTAATTTCGATAAAAATGCTAGACTTGGGCCAATACTTTGTACTTAATTTACATAGTCAATATTTCCGCTAATTTAGCTGCAATGTACGAGATGTTGGGATTCAGGGTTTTAGCTCTCAGATTGGAGTGTCGATATATTATCAGTCATCCTTTTTGTGATTGACTTGTCTTCATCACTTCGGTTTCACAATGGACAATTGGTTATCGTATGGGACACGGGATGATTGTTAAAATAAGTAGGTATAAAGTACCCTATTATTAGCCATGCTAAGCAAAAGTGGGGGTAGGTCTAGCTATGGGCGCACCCCCCCTACCCTCTTTGCCCTTAGTCCCCATTTTGTGGGGCGTGGTGCAGGTGGTATTTAGTATAATCATGGAGGTAGAATTAATCGCCAGGTATAGGCCTATATAATATTAGAGCAAGGTTGCTCTACGGTGACCGTCATAACAGCAGTTGCTTGTCAACTCGAACAAGTCATGTGATTGTCAATATTACATAATGAGGTGAAATTCGGATTCGGCTCTCTCCAATAGGCTAATATGCCTACATCATTACACTTCCAAATTGTACAGACTACAGGTCACTGGATCATCGAAACACCGCGCCCCGCAGTGTGTAGTAGTAAACGGCGGGTACCAGTCCAGTCTGTTGTTATTTTATAGGTATCGTCAGTGCGCGGAAAGGAAGAAGTATTTGGGAGTATTTTGTCAGAAAATCAACCAGAATGGGTGTGAATAAAGAAGATGAAGACGTCATCCTGCCTGAGGAATCCAAGTAGGTCCTTTAAGTGTGTTTATTATTATTTGTTTAGAAAGAAAATAAGAAGACAGACTTTGCATTTTTTGCGTTCATTTTGTTCTTGTCGGATGGGTGAGGGCGCTTTATAATGTTATGAATTGCACACGGATGTGCAAAGGAATTGAAGACCGGACCGGGCAGTAAAAAAAATACACACAAAAAACACACAATTATTGAAACCCAGTATCATTTAGCATTAAGTTACTTCGCTTAACAGTTCAAATTCAGGGCCAAGAAGTCTAGGGGATTGTCCGCAATTAACGAAGGGACCCTCTCCCTGTGAAAAATGTGTTATGAAAAAATGCTGAATCCGTCCTCCAACTTCCAAATACATTTTTTTGTCTGTATAAATTAGGTACTAAAAGTAAAAACTACACACTAATTTCGCTCATTGTGAATTAAAAAGCAACAAACTAATTAGTGGTATTTCTTTGGTAATTATACAAGAATGCGCCATATGATCTTGTTCAACATGTTCAAGGGGCTTTTTTTTTTACTTTGATTTCAAATGAGCATTGCCGTCACCTGGGACTCTGCGCTCAAACTTCCTGAGGTTCTAGTGTCGAGTCACACACAAGCGGCAACAACCTGAACGAGTGTTCAAAATCAACAAATCTGCCCCTTGAACAAGATGGCGCATATCACAGTGAAAGTGCTTATTCAAAGAGTACCAGTAGTACTAGTCAGCTAGTAATTCATTAGGATGTAAACATTTTTGATTTATTATTGGTTGGACTTCACTAAAAACTCTTTGAATGAAAACAGTATTGACAAAATAACGTCAACACTTTTAACAGTGACTGAGTGACACTTACAGTTTAGGCCTAGGTTCAGCTTGTTTTAATACATTTCCTGATGTTTTGTTGCAGGCCTGGTATTACACGGAGGCCATGGCCTCTGTTGCCCTGGTCATGGCCTTGGTGCCCCTTCAATAGTTACCCAAAGACTTTAAGATTTTACAATGGAAGTGCCCTTTACATAATGAATATTATGGCCTCTCAAAGATGAAATTCCAGGACTGTTGTTGTGTAACTTGGCATGGCATGATTTGATATTCACATCCTCCAATGTGCTGTTTTGCGTTGTGGATTTGTGGAGATGCTTGCGACACAGGCCTCAACCACAATGGAAGTTGTAGCAGTGGGCATACATGTAGCTTTATGGTTCAGCTTATTCTTGTGAAGCACTGGTTTTAACCATTTGTGTGTGTGTGTGGTTAGGTATACACATTCAAACCGGGGACCTATTATAACAAAAGACTAGAGTAGAGGACAATAGGGTCTCCGGTTGGGGAAAGGTCCCCAAGTTGGAGAGCGTGTACAAAACCAACGGGAGCTGTTGCCAAAAAGTTAAAAACAAAAGAGGGACAATAGGAGGTCCCCAATTGCATGGGTTTACACACTTGCGTGTGTGTGTGTGAACATGTCTACGCATTCAAACCGAGGACTTTAACCAAATGCCAAAAGGGATCCGGGAAAATTACATATCAGGGACAGTCCTCGGTTTGTTTCGTGTACAAAACCAACGGGGACGTCGCTAAAAAACTAAGTCCAAACCAAGGGATGTCCTCGGTTTACACCATTTACAAACGTGTGTGTGTAATTCTTTCCCTGCTATCTTTCAGTATTAATATTGGCAAAACCTTTTATGTGATCAGGTTGATTTTGGCAGAGAATGAGGTTGTGGAACCTAAGCCCGATGTACACAAGAAACCAAAGCACAAACAGAACAATCATTGCTGCCCAGCTCTGCAGCCCAAGTCAGCTGGTCATAAGACTGGGGGTCAGAAACGTACCCGCCGCTATGAAAACAGTGAGTCACCGGAAATATCATTGTAATAATACTTCATATTGTAACAGTAAAAATAATAATTATAATAATTGGCATATGAGGCACTTTTAAACATTGTACCAAAGCGCTTCACATTACTACTGAGCACCGGCAGCCAAATGGCCACAAAGTTACTAATCATTGACCGCAACATGGCGTGTTGTGGACGAGCGGTCTAGTTCTCCGGACCCAAGCTCTGGTGTTGTCAGCAGCAGAGTGTGGGTTCGATACCCCGTCATGACACTTGTGCCCTTGAGCAAGGCACTTAACCATAATTGCTTCGTAAAAAGTTGGGAATGTAGTGCATTCTGCTCTACCAGCCAGGCTCCTAGTGGATGATACCCATGCCTACATCCTTACGGACTGTGAAGGGGGTAACCCTGTTTCAGCCCCAGGAGTAGGTGGCTCTGTGCCCCTGGTGGCAGTTGATTTGGGTCGATAACCCAAACCGGTTAAGTGTAGCCCTCGCCTTGAAGTGTCCGTCTGGCCTTGTGATGTTGAATATTATTTAAGTCTTGATTTGTAAAGCAGGCATGCTAAACGTAACTCGTCATTGTTTACATTTTAAAATTCACCTTGGCATTTCTTTTGAAACATTAGCGTGCTTCCTCCTGAGTTTGGTGGATGAGAGTGATTTTGGTGAAGTGACTATTTCAGATTTTGTGGAGTCCAGCCAGTCTGTTTTTGAGCAGCTTCTTGCTGACCGTGACAGCCTTGAGGTACGTATAATAAACATCAGAGGCCTGAATAAAAAAACGTATATATAGTACTCATTTCAGTGGGAGACTTTATTGGGACACTCCGGTGGCAGTTGACTTACCGGTAAATCGATTGTTCATGGAAGTGAGCGCATTTTAGAATTACGTAAACAATGGAATATTACCTGGTATGTCTGCTGTCACCTACATGTAGTGCCCCCCCCCCAAAAAAAAACCTTGCTGTTTCAGTCATTCCTATTGTTTAAACGATCCTGTTGATTCAGTCAGTCCTAATGTTTTAAATGAACCTATTGTTTCAGTCATTCCTAGTGTTTGCATTCCTATTTCTGCCACTTTTAACTTTTGTGCTTCTAATGTTAATATATTGTTATAGGTTTTTAAAAGATTTGTATGTATATAATATATATATTTTTGTATTGATATTTGTATGTATGTGTAGCCAGAGGTATTGGAATTGAAGGCCTTTGGGCCACAGTTTTTAAGTAAACTCTTTTAATTCCGGGCATATGCCTTTGGTTTTTGTTAAATATTTTGTGAATGTATGCTGTTTTTGTGTTTTATGCTTGGTTGTAGATATTTGATCTAAGAAAATTGTTCTGTTTTCTCTTCAAAACTTATTTGAAAACCTGAAAATGTTGATTGATAAAATGACAGCTTAATGCAGCCTGTGTTATTTGTGTATTGTGTTTTGTTTTTTACTCTCCATGAGCCAGCTCCCACATTGAATTTAAAAAAAACCTGATTGCAAATCATCAGATATGGAATGACTTTATGAACCGTCCCGGGGAAGAGCAAGAAATCTTCCTCCAGAAGGTTGCTACGAAGGAGATGTCCAAGGATAAAACAAGGGAAGTACAGAAGTTAGATGGGACTTCACCTCAGAAACATCAGGAGAAAAAAACTGAAGATCAACGAACAGGTAATTCAACATTCTCTTTCTGTTTTACTCTCCTGCAAGAGCTGCATTATTTGTTTATTATTATTATTATTGTTTTTCTCTTGCTGATGTTTGTTGTTGTTTTGTTTGTTGTTGGGTTTGCTGTTTTGAGGAAGGATGGCATGGTATTTCACAAATCATATTGGTACACAATCAATTTTCAATAAAATTTGTGTTTCTTGCAATGTATTTCAAGTAAATTTAACCAGTCAGTTTCCCTTGTGATTTTTACTTGATATTTGAAATAGAAAGGTCCCATCCCCTTAAGGTGATCCCTCTGCTGCCGCTTCACAGGTTGTATTGTAAACTTGAATGGCGTGTGACTGGCACCTCCGAACAAAAATATTGACAATGTAGGGAGACCGCCAACATAAGGGCTAGAAAGCTTAGTTGGTGCCGCACGTTAATCCGGCATGTCCGGAGGTCGCAGGTTCAAGTCCAGCTCTAGTCAATTTCCTTGGTTCAACCCAAAATTTTTCATGTAATGAAATAGCGACAATCTCAATCAGCATCCAAGATGGACCAATTTTAAGAAGCTGTTTACCAGGCCTGGAAAGTAGAATTACACGGCGGCCACAGAGGCCGCCTCTGTTGCCATGGTCTTGGCTTTGGTGCCCCTTTAAAAGTTTCCAATGGACATTTAAGATATTTGCCCTCTCTAAGACGAAATTCTGGGCGTGGTTTACTGGTCACCTATTTGTTGTGCTTACCTTTAAAGCAGGTTGTATTGTTAACTGGGTGTGATCCCTGGCTATAAAGCATAATACAGTATTATGACTGCTGATTAGCGTCCCTTAAACAGAGATATTGACAAAATAGGGAGACTTCAAACATGAGGCTAGATAGCTCACTTGGTAGAGCACCGGCATGTAAACCTGGAGGTCACATGTTTAAAACGGTAACCCACTCAGGTCAATTTTTTATTTTTTCACCTCAAAATTGATTTATAATTGCCCAGTCAATTTCCCTTGTGGTTTATAACTTGACACAGGCATGTAATTTATCTGAATTTTTCATGATTTCAGGATTGTTCATTGGTCTCCCTGCACCATCAGATTTTCATGAAAGAGGCAACATTGCCATCACATAAATGAAAGACTCTGCCCTTGTTATGATCAAACCTTCAGAGATCTAATTGAAATGATGTAGAGAGTCTGTAGAGTGCTATAATTTAACATTTTGAAATTCTATTGGCTTTAGCTCCACACAAAAAGGGAACTTTTTTCAAATTTTCAGGATTTTTTTATGTTCATACAATCTCATCCCTGTTGACATTTTAATAAATGTCAGGCAAACTTGACAGCTTGTGTGTGCGAGTTTACAGTGGATTTGCATTATTGCATCACTCACTGACATCCACTTCCAATAATCATTCGATGGGAAGTACTGTGTGTGTGTGTATAGGCACTTGCAGGTGACATAGAGATAACACCTCCCAGATAACACCAATCAGTTAATTTCACAATTGATGGACAACATCAACAACAAGGACTCGACCAACTGTCACCGACCTTCTTGTTGGAGTGTGGAACAACCAACCGGGTGACATCAGAAGAAGAAGCTCTCTCCAGCGCCCAATTTCATAAAGCTGCTTAGCATAAAAAACTGCTTTGAAATTTTCTTTGCTAAGCAAAAAGTAGGTGTGGCACTAGTCACAACGATGTAAACTTTATTGAATGTTGGCTGGTAACTTGTTTCTGCTAAGCAAGGTTTTCCTGTGCTTAGCAAGTTTTTGTGCTTACAAGCTTTATGAAATGCGGCCCTGGTCATCTGCATTGAACAATGATTGATTGATGGGTTTTTTTACCAACTGAAGGTTTTTTTTCCGATGACAATCGTTAATTGTGGCCTTTAGGTAACCAATGTTTTATGCTCGTTGTTTTTAGTCCATCCGGCCCACACCCCGGAGGAGAGCTTCATGAGGATCAGTTCACGTCTGCGAACCATGCTGCGAAGGAAGCATCTTCCTAAGGTAAACCAGAAACCTACTACCATAAATAAGTTCATTCTTGAGTGCAGACCAGGGGCCAATTTCATATTTTCAATTTGTGAAACCAAAAATACTGTTCTTTGGTTTTTTTCAGTCACCTGCAATTTACATTAAAATGATATTTGGTAACCCAATGTTGTGCCCATCTGTCAAGGGGCCACAGTCTGCTCACCTTGAACTCCTGCGCATATGGTAAAAAAAACCATCATTCTCTGCTTACACCGTTCTACACATAAGCTGTGTAAGCAAAAAATGCTTAGTGTTGTGATGCACGCTTGGACACAAACAAATATTCTGTGCTAATCTGTGAAGTATGGTTTACGTACAAGCGTGGATTTCTGCTTCCTTAACCCTCCTATACACTGGTACTGGTACCACAGACTGCCACAACCATACCTTCCAGGCTAGAATTGGTATTATGTGGAAACCCCATGATTTGTGTACCTACTGTGGACTTAGTCTCCACAGTCTCCTGTGGAGTTTTGTAGACCAACAGACTGCCACAAAGTACCATACTGTCCAGGCAAGCATCGAGTGCATGGGTTTCTTCTGTTTGTACGGCTGGTAATATGTGGAAACCCCATGACTTGTGTACTGTGTACTTTGTCTCCACAGTCTCCTGTGGAATTTTGTGGCAAGGGCCAGTCGGGCAGGACAGTATAGTAATAGGGTTTAAGTGTTGATTTGTGTACAGTAGAAAAAGCCATGACAGGGCCGATTTCACAAAGAGATAAGACTAGTCTTATCTGAAGTTAGGACCAGTAACTGGTCTTAACTTAAGACTAGTCCTATCTCTTAGCATTGCCTAAGACTAGTCCTAAGTTAGGAAGAGGTTTGTGAAATCGACCCCAGATCAGCTCACTGTACATTTATTGATTTCTTTTTACCCCAGGGCATGTTGAAGAATCATGAGGATGATCTGGTGCCGTGGTTCACCGATGATCCTGGGGCGGTCTTCATATCGCATATTAACTGCAGCTTTGATCGTCTGCTTCTTCATGCTGTCTGTCAGTACCTGGACTTGCATTCAACAAGTAAGATTAGTCATCAGGAACAATACAACAAAATTAAAATTAGGAAAATTTGTGTATGAAAAAGTATGGTGATCCCTGTACTGCCGCTTTCAAGGTTGTATCGTATACTTGGGTGTGATCCCTGGTTAAACGGCAGTTTAACATTGATTGGCTTCTGACTGGCACCCCTAACAAAGATATTGCCAAACTGGGGGGATTGTTAATGTTAAGAGTAGATGGCTCAGTTGGGAGGTCGCAGGTTCGATTTTTAAAAGCAATAACCAAGATTCACCACACAGACGGAACTTTGAGTTTCCCACATGATGATTCGAGGCAGTGCACACAGTACATACAGCTAGCTACTAAGCTACACTACACACAGTGGATTGTAAGTGCACCCGGCAGGCGTACAGTAAAATCGGCCAATGGGAGAATTTGTTACGCGGTACTCAGTAATTCAACAGCCAATAGAAACGCTTGCTTTGCGCTATGTAAATTAGACAGTCGAGTCTGTGTGTGGGTTTCGCCTCCATCGATAGATCGCCCATGTACTGTGCGGTACGGCTAAGCAGACTTACTCTTTAGGCAAAGCGAACAGGTTTGCAACCAGACTTTATGCTTGTTTGACTCACATGTGTGGATTGTTTATTGTGACTGAGCGATGGTGATTTTGGGTTTTATAACTTTAACTGATGCCTCCCGCTTGCAAAGTAATAACTGTGGTCTGGATATGTTAATAACAACTGCAGTCTGTATCAAATCGTTAGGTTTCTGCACAAAAGTTGGAAAATGCAAGAGCTTCTGTCTCCTTTTTAATCAAGTGAAAATTCATCTGATCGCTACAGATTTCCCATCGCTACACAGTATATAATTACTAGTACTACTATTACTACTATTGCGACGATCATACGTAACCCTTCCTCTACTGTACCATAGATTATTAATGACAACCATCAATATGTAGTTTATGTTCCTTTTATCAAGTCCATTTTAAAGTTACTTGTTTTTTCTCCATAATTAAGCAACCTCACGCATTTATTTTTCCTAAATAATTTACTTGTTCCGTGGAAATACTTTGAATACTGGTGCCGTCTTCGGTTACTGAAAATATCCAAAGATCACCACCAGAAACATACTTCTTTTCCCTCCCCATTAACCAGGTTACGACTGTGATGGACGTCGTCAGACCAAAGTGGAGAATTGCCAGGAATCTTTTGCCCCTCCGCCGTTACTTCTCTCTCAGTATTTGGACACTCTTGGCAGCTAGCACAGCATTCCACGATACCATTGTGCAGATTGAAAGGGTTTGCCAGAGAAAATTGGAATCACTTCTGCGTCTAAGTCGGAAGATGTGTAATGTGGGGTTTTTAACTTTGTGGTGTTTGTCTGACGTTTTAAAAGCTTCCTGCTGGTGTTTTTTGGTGATCAGCCTGATTTTGAGTTGACCTTTTGAAGATAAGTCTGAAAAGGAAAATAAAAAATTGCTCAATAAATATTATTATGTATTGTACAAAATTAATTGTTTGTAACAAGCGAATTGTCAAATTGATGACTAAAGCCCTTTTCACACTACAGAGCCATTTCCCGGGAAATAAAATCCCGGGAAAATCCCGGGAGTTTTTAACCCCACCTCCACCCCAGGAACCATTCTCACTATCCCAATTTGGTAACTCCCGGGAGTACTATTTCCCAGGAATATCACGGTCGTTTTACACTTGCGATCAAACCCCAGGAAATGTGGTAAACAGGTCAGCCCTTTTGAGATTAATGACGTCTCAATACAGTGGACGCAAAAGGTGGGGTAATTTAAACCCGCTTCTGTTCTCACTAGCTGCTTTTTCCCGGGAAAAACGTTTTACCCCGGTGTTAACTCCCTTGACCCTACCCCTGAGCAGGGTTAATTATTTCCCAGGAATAAGCTAATTCCCGGGAAATTCCCGGGAGTTTTTTTGTAGTGTGAACAGATCGACCAAAAGTTCCCGGGGAAATACCTATAGTGTGAAAAGGGCTTAAGTGTGGCAAGATTTTAAAAGTCTTTAGTAGACAACAAAAAGATTGTCACAGGGGTATTGGAAGTTTCTAGTAGTAGCAATGAGAGACTTTTTGGGATGCTAGGTGGCAGCAGACTTTCTAGGTTTATCTCTTGATCTTTGAAATGCACGCATGCTCAGGTCTACGTGAACATTGGAAATGTATTCGATTCCAATTTCATAGAGTTGCTTAAGCACAAAAAGTAACTAAGCACAACAAAATTATGCTTAGCAGAATAAGTTTACCAGTCAAAATGTTAAAGTACTAATTTATGCTTTTAAGCAGCTCTATGAAATTGGGCCCTGTTAATTATGCTGCAAGCTTGCGTTTCAAAGTCTCCCATTTAAGATACCAGGATTTTAAAAACGGATCGCCCAAAACACTACAGGAAGCGTATCATCTAGGGCCCAATTTCATGGCTTTGCTTACTGCGGAATTGTGCATTTACAGCCAATAGAATCGCATGTTTTACTGGGCACCGTAAGCGCAGAATTCTGTGGTAAGCAGTGCCATGAAATTGGGTCCTGTTATTTTACCATGTTTTAGAAGTAATGACGTTTTTAATGTTTCTGCAGCCAGTGTGGAACCAATTTTAGCCGTTTTTATTTTTCACCTACCTCAACTGAGATCATCCTGGGCCCACTTCATAGTGCTGCTTAACCCTAGCATGGTGCCGAGCCGATTAAATCGGTTCATCTTCAATTATAACACAGTTGTATTGGTGTACAACACACCACATGACCTTAAAATGACCTTTGTGAAGGTTCAAGTTGTGACCAAAAGAAAGGTTTGAACTTGTGTATGCATTGACTGCGGTCATTGTCATTTGTATTTTTTTTAGAAACAAGTAATTTGAAGCTCAAATGCATGGCATCACCAGGCCTGGAATTACACGGAGAACATGGCCTCCGTTTTCCTGTTTTTTTTACCTTGGTGCCCCTTCAAAAGTAGACTTTAAGACTTTAAGATTGTCCAATGGAAGTGTCCTTTGCAAAATGAAAATGGCCTTGCCCTCTCAAAGATGAAATTCCAGGCCTGCCTTTCACATATTTAATACAGTGCACTGCTAGGGGTAACATAGGGGAGAAAATTTCACTTGCTTTCTTTAAAGCATATTTTAAAGGTAAGCAAGTAACTTTTCACTTGTGTCTGTGTGTGGACGTCACACTACTAAGCATTCTTCGCTTACACAGCTAGCATAACAAATTGGTGCTAACTCTGTAAAGTGGAGAATGGTTACCATCAGTGCAAGATTCCACTGTAAGTGGCGCCATGAAAGTGGACCCTGGTCTAAAAATATGAAAGGTGCCATAAGCTAGACAAAAGTATTTGTATCAAATATGAAAATGTACTCGCATGTGATAGCTGTACAAAAATAATACATGGTCTGTTGTGATAGAGAGGCTACTGTTTGGTTTAGTTATTGTAAAAAGAAAAGTTCATCACTAGTGAAAACTTCTCTCTGATCTTTTTGCAATGAAGGCGCAGTGATGCTTTCAATATGTAGAGCTATAGCTATACATAAACACATAATAGTATTTGTGATGAGCACTGTATACCCAGTGCTTTCTGAGTCTTGCGGGAACAAATATCCACAGGCTACTTTAGGTGGGATTCGAACCCACTACCCCCTGCACTCTAGATCAGATGTCTTTATGGCTAGACCACCAAGCTAACCTGGTGAAGAGAGACCATTTTGAGTCTCGTAATAGACCCTTTCCATGCAATATGTAAATTGCACATTGTGCGAGCAACAATTTACATATGTCATGTAAATTGCACATTGTGCATGTGCAATTTACATATTTCATGTAAATTGCACATTCTGCGTGTGCAATTTACATATTTCATGTAAATTACACATTGTGCATGCGCACTATCATGAATAACTGGTAAAATGAGGGAACACTGTGCTTTTTTGTGTGGGGCTGATGGTGGCGTGACACATATGCGTTTGTTCATCTGCCAAGGGCGTGCGTTTGCCAACCAATAGTATCTGTACGCAAGTGTGATTAGCATATCTCATGGGAAGGGCTAATGGGGGATATTTGGGATGCTAGGTGGCAGCAGATTTACCAGGTAAATACATTGTTCTCGGATGTGCGCATGCTCAGAACTTCGTAAACAATGGAAATTTACCTGGTAAGTCTGCTGCCACCTAGCGTTCCAAAGTCTTCCATTAGCAGCAGGTACCACAAATAATTTATACCTATACACCATTGTAGGTAAAATCAAAATGATATATTATTCTTTATCCTTGATGCAATTGTAACAGCTCATAATTATTAATACTTCATAATGAGTATTGTTGTTGATGTTGTGTTGATGTTGTGTTGATGTTGTTGAGTCATTGTCAGCTCTGTCCACTTGTCCGGTTAGTCCACAAAGTACCTGTGAAAACCATCATGTAATGTCAAATTGGTCTGTAGGAAAATATCAGTACAAGAAACGTGGTAATAAACATCAAGATGTTTTATGCTATTTGTTGTGTTTCTGAGGCATTTTTTATTTATTGTGAATAATGTTCCATTGTTTTTATTTCCTTTTTCGGAATGATGAAACTGTCACACAAGTATTTGGGTTAGTTTTTGGTTTAGTTTTTTTGCAGCTCTTCATGGAACCTTAATATTGTCATGTGATGATTACTTAAATGGGAAAACAATTGATTTTTTCATTTAGACGTGTTTCTAGATACACTCTGGCAATAAAAAAACATTTGAAGGTATTCTTAACTTGTCCTGAAGTGGCTGTGAACCACTGAGTTGACGCTAAATGGTACTAAATTTAAAATCAAATTCAGCTTGGTTGATTGTACAATTAAAAAACAACTGGACTATAGTCAGAAGACTAAACAAGTCAAGTTTACAAAGATTAAAGATTACGGTAAAACAGACAGTTAAAGGCATCGTACGACGTTTGGAAATAGTCAAAGACCAGTGTTCTCACTTGGTGTATCCCAACATATGCATAAAATAACAAGCCTGTGAAAATTTGGGCTCAATTGGTCATCGAAGATGCAAGAAAATGATGAAAGAAAAAAACACCCTTGTACAAATTTGTGTGCTTTCAGATAGAATGATAAAAACTTCTTGCAAGAAGTTTTTATTATTTAGTGAGAAATTACCTCTTTCTCAAAAACTACGTTACTTCAGAGGGAGTCGTTTCTCACAATGTTTTATACTATCATCAGCTCTCTGTTGCTCGTTACCAAGTCAGTTTTTATGCTAATATATATTTTGAGTAATTACCAAGCGTGTACGATGCCTTTAAGAAGGCTACCGCTCAGTTTCGCCGTGGTCTGGACAATCTTGCCTCAGTTCCCCCAGGAGTCAGTTTTGGTACTAAGGGCATAGTGAGAACTTTGGAAGATCTCAGTAGTTAAAGTTTATTTAAAACTTTTATTTGTATAGATAGATTTTGTGGCGTTTTACACGCCATGTTTAATCATGGTCTGGTCTTGAAACGACTCTAGTTAGTCCTGTAACGAATAATTTCTTAAAATATTTGTTATCTGCTATTTGAATACTAAAGTGAAGTAAGATAACACAAAAACTTGTTTGCAGTGTTGTATGAGATGTGGTTGTTGTCGGAGCAGTAATATTAAATGATTTCCCTCGCTCCATGGCGATGTTCAATCCTTCAGATGATTAAGTTACAGCCTAATGTAGCCATTGCTTTTTGCGCTGATGACGAGAGCATGATAATTTCGAAATCCCCCCCCCCCCCACAAAAAAAACAAAACAAAACAAAAACAAAACTAGAGTAGACACTTTTATTGGAAATAATCGTATCCGGAAATTTTAATCTGTGGTGTATTTCCTTCCTCCATGGGTGGCCTGAGAAAACAGGCAGTTAGTTAATAATCAGACATGCAGTTTTTCAGCTGATTTCCTTATTTCCCCCCTTCTTGTTCAGTCCCATAAAAAACTAAAAAACACTGTACAGAGTTTTTGTGTGCCCGGCGATTTAGTCTTTTTTGAAAAAACAAAGTTTGACAACTTCGGGTTATGGTGGTCAAAAGAGGGCGCTGTTCGTAAACTTGACCCAGCAGTTCAAAATAGAATGGCGGACGAAATGGAAGATGAAATTGACGTCGAAGGTTTCGACGAAAAAGAAGGGTAAGTTATCCTGTCTTTGCTCTTGAAATTATATTTTCAGTAGTATACTACCCCAACATATATTAATTTGTCAACATATTGGGTAGATTGTGGATTTAATTAAGTGTAAAGTGTATTTACTTGAAATTGACGTTTGTGTTTTGTGTTGCATTGATTTCGTGATAAAATTCTGTGCAAAATTGTATTTTGTCTGTAAAGTAAAGGTTGGTCTTTAAGCGGCAACGGGGTCTAACGTAACCGAGATTGTTTGATCAAATTATTTTAAAAGAATGGAAATAGTGTCTGACTGCCAAAGTTTAGGTATGTGAAGAAAAAATTCAAAGTGAACCAATACGAATGCAATTAGTACCACTGGAAAGAGCATGAAAAATCCTACACAGTGATACCAAAATTATTGAGAAGTCTTAATTGATAAAGAAATTACAAGCATTTGAAGCTCGTTAATTAGCATCATTTTCTAACAGGCAATTGATTGGGATTTTGGAAAAAAAACTTTTTTTTTCGCTCGCTGAAAACGCGACTTTTTTTCTCGCGTTCATGCCAATTGCCGTCATTTTCACCGGGTAAGTCATTTTCGCAACCACAAAAACTGACAAAACTTTCAGATATTAAAGACAGAATAACAATTAATATGTAGGTTTACCTTTTAATAACGTATGGTTCAGTAAAAGAGTGATATTAGTGCCGTCAAAACTTGTATTTTTTTCAACTTCTCCAGCGAAGGTAAAAACATTCGCCAATTCGGAAAAAAAAACATGGCGGATAAAGGGGGATTCTCCACTACGTCATCATCGATTTTCCATGACGTCATCATCGCCGACAGCCAATCAGAATGCGAATTTAAGGGGGTGTGCCCAGCGCGCGCGCAGTAGATGCGGAACACAAATCTGGCAGAAAATAGCGGCCGCGATCGATGCGGATCTTCACATACCTACAAAGTTAGTGAGGCAGTGGATATTTTCCATTTTATTTATTTGTAATAATATTTTACATTACAACCAGCTGACCAGCGATGGTAAATCTAAAAAAAATAATCATCCAGTGCTAAGCCTATATGATGATGTTGTGTTGTCAACCTGGTCAGGACTTTATTTCCCTTAAAACAAAAATCATCGGGAGCCACAAATCAGATAAAGAAAAGGTGGTAATCAAAGTAAATGCGGGAGCCGGGACTTAAGAAGTCAAAATTTGTTTTAATTATAAAAGAGAATATTCTTATTTTGGGGGATGAAAAACATGAACAAAAATAGTGTCAGCGGGCATAACCCATTTGAAAGGCGCTATCTGCCGGTGATGCAGGCAGCATTTCTGATGATTTTACTGTCGTAGGTAAAATATCCACTGCTACCTTTAAATAATTATGGACAAATTTTCTTATCATCCCACCACTTTCTAAGGGATTTATTTGATTTTTCAATGGATGTTGGACTTCAGTTCCCCTTTTGACATATTCCTTGTGACTGTGAGGAATTGGTAGCTAAAACGCTACATTTTGACCTTTAAAAATAAAATTTCAAGCGCATATTTTTTAGCGTTGACGGAACTCCTGGCACTCGTGCCCAAAGGAACGTGGTGGCATGCTGCGGAAAATTATCCATAATTATGACCAAAATGCATGTAGGCCTCATAGTTTTTTGCCTATAACTACATATACTATAGGCCTACAAATTCAAACGATATTCACCCACAAAAGTTTATGATTTGTTTGGACTTTGCCCCTTTGGGACTTCTAAGTTTTGGGTCACGACCATGACACAAGACTTCAATCAATGCAGTGATAGGCCTAATAAATGACTTACAGCACAGCATTTTCCCCCCAAAAACATAATTTACATGCATTGTATGAAATTGATGCATGTATTGTATGAAATTGAGGCTTCAGTCATGTCAGTTTAAATCTTGAAAAAAGCCCATTTAATTCTAAAGTTATTCTTAATTATTGTAAGAAATTGATTCTCTTACTCAAAATCAAATAAAAAAGAAGAACTGGACATGGGGTCGCACTTAAAGCGACAACTGACGATGCCTGACGACAACTGCCGACAACAAATTTTGAATGCACTTTAAAACAACATTTGAACATAAGTAAGTTTACCGTTAAATATATGGAAAAGAGTCATTTAATCTAAATCACCTTCAATCTGTTGAAAAAGTTGTATTTTTAACTGTAAAAAAAAGTTGTCCTCAGGCGTCGTCAGTTGTCGTCAGTTGTCGGCTTTTAGTGCGACCGGATACTAAAGATAAATGAATTCTGTCAAAAAAAAGTACTTTTTAATAGCATGATTAGCCTAGTAACCAAACAGTGCCATTCCTTCTAAAATATTACTGACAACTTGCCAATCTAGGATGGCATCCTGGAATAACACGGAGGGCATGGCATCTGTTGCCCCTAGTCTTGGCCTTGGCCTTGGTTTGGTTCCCCTTCAAAAGTTTCCCATAGACCTTAATTTTTTTTCAATTAGGGTGCCCTTTGCAAATTGAAAATGGCCTTGCCCTTCTTAAAGGGATTGTGTATACGTTTGGTAATTGGAACCAACTGTTTGTTTCAATCCTATTTAGTTGAAGATATATACCATAAAACTGACCTGTGCAAATTCAAAAGGTGGTAGCGTTTTTGAGATAATATTGTCAAAAATCTTGAGCGGTTATGTCCACGCAGGAAGAATAATCTGCAATTGGAATACATCTGAGAAACGTTCTCAGATTCAAATTTTTTGGGATAAAATCTGATAAAATCTATACTATCCAAAGCTGCTGTACTTCTTACCTAGGAACTTTTTGTTGCCATTAATTTTCAGAGTCATTACCAAACGTATTAAACCCTTTAAATTTGAAATTCCAGGCCTGGGAAGGCTGACAAAATTATTGTCAGCCGAATCCTGGGGACTTTCTCATAATTTAATCATAAATGTGCCCTTTTTCAAGTTAGTAAATAATAAGAATTCCATACGAGCACTGACAAGAAACTAAAATTGTTTCAACTTTCATGGTCCAAATACAACTTCTTACTTCTGAGTACTAATATTCAAAGCTTAAACTGGTAATTTTTGTCGATAGATATTGTTGGTATGTTTTGTGTATTGTCGGCAGTTGTCAGAAAGTTGTGCAAGGCTGCTAATGCATAAATGCACATATTTACACACACAGTGTTGATACTGAACCAGTGTTTACTATTATACATGTATGATTCATTGGGTTTCAATTTGTTGAATGAAACAAACAAACAAAACAAAGTCAAGATTTCTGAATGCTGAACTTAGCAGGCTAGATTATTATGAACTAGATTATTATACACAGTAGATAAGATGCAATCATTTCATATTTTCACCAATAGATCAAGCAGTCTCCTTGCCAAAGAAGAAACTCAGCTTACTGATGAATACAATAATGAGAAAAAAGCTCAGATTTGGGATGAGGTAAGTATTGAAGGCTTTGACACTGAGAAATGCTCGATAAAATATTAAGTAAACAGAGGTCTGTAAATTTTAAACTCAATGAAGATATTATCCTAATAAATGCTTACTTCATTGAAAGTTGTTTTGAGACCTTTCCCATCGTACGTAGTTTCTAATCTCATGTTGTCCTTTTAAGGTGTTAATCAGCAATGCGTCATGGTGTCTCAATTGTATATTAAAAATTCATTCTTATTTCACATGCCAAGTTTCAGGCTTCAATGTTCCAGTCAGTTGTACCTCTAGCTTGAAATACTGTTAAGGGACCTAAGCTGTGAAACATTTTCTCTATTCAACTTCAAGTATCTACCAATCTCTACACTTTCAAACAAGTATTTAAACCTATGTTAATCGAAACATAATTGAAGTTTCAAAGAGCATTCCAGAGTATTTTATACCTGCAGCATCAGAGACCAGATTTCTCTTGAAGACCATCAGAGCATACTGATCGAAACTTTGAGTTGTTGTACCACCAGTTCTTTTCAGAACCACCTCAACTCATTGCACTTGGTGTTAGTGCAAACCTTACTATATTGTTCATTGTTTATTATATCATAATTTTCAATACAGTTTGGTGTTCCAGTCAGTGATTGGTCAATTGGAGACATAGACCAAGAAAGTCGTCTGACAATCGAGAGTATGCTTCATGAAGAACGGTATCCTTTATACTCAGAAATCAATCCCGTGCTTAAAGTAACGTTAACCATCATTAACTCTATTACAGGTTTGCTACTTTGTCCTCATAAGGGCAAGGCAATTTGTCCTTATTATTAATAATAATATTAATAATGGACATTTGTAGTGCGCCATATCTGTCAGAAAGACACTCCTGGCACATAGAAAAAGAACTCTGCTATAAAGCTGAGACTGAACAAGTGAGTTTTCAAGTTAGTCTTGAAGCTGGAAAGAGTGTCTACGAAGGACGAAGCAATGATGATTAAGTGTCTTGCTTTTAAGGACACAAGTGTCACGACTGGGACTCGAACCCAACCTCTGCTGATCAGAAACACCAGAGCTTGAGTCCGGTGTTCTTATCCGCTGGGCCACGACACGCCAACATTTTGTGTACAATCACTCTCTGTGATAAACCAAGCTGTTAACCTTAGCAGTGTTAAATTTTCCCAAATTTCAGACTGTGTAATAGCAAGGCTGATCAAAGCGGCCCTTTATTTATAATGCATTTGTATTGCTTACCACACACACTGCATGACCTTAAAGTCACCTTGTGAAAGTTCAGCTTGTGACCAAAACAAAGTGTGGCATATTTGGGAAGTCAGCTTTGAGCTTGTGTCAAGCCTTAACTGCAGTCATTGTATCAATAATTTTGATTTGCAATTTCTAAAGAAAGTAGTTATTTACAGTTTGAAATGTATGGCATTACACCTATTTAATACAGGGCACTCAGTGTTCAATTTGGGGGGAATATCACCAAGACTGCAGGGCGTGTAGCTCAAAATTGTTACTGGACCAGAATTAATTTTACAAGACCAGAATCAAAATGAGTTGAACAAGCGCAAAGAGAAAATCTATCTCATTTTGTCATGATGTGTAAGTGTACTTCGATATTCAACAGAAATAAAAGATATTTAACAGATTCATAGTCAACATTTTTTTCACAAAGATATTACACAATGAAGTAACCTATTATTATTCATTTGAAAAACACAAGACCATCGGACTTGTCTGGCTGTGAGTTCACTGGCTCGATGCTACAATCACTGGCCTCGGGCCTGCGGTCCAGTGTTAGTTTCAAGCCCTGGTATTGCTAGGGTTAAATGTCACCTTGTTTAGAAGAAAGAGTGATCTTGGACATTCCAAGGTGTTTCCTGTAGTTGAAGACAGATTGTTTGTTAAAATTCCTTAACTGTCTCAATCAGTCAATATTTGAAAAGCAATAATGGACCTGCCACTAAAAGGTAAAGATTTTTCTTTATATTTCTACATGTACATGACATCAGCATGGGAAGGGACTAAGACAGAGGTTAATCAAATGTTTCCATTATGTTTTATTCATTCTGTTGGCAGCTCTGATACTAAAACAATTATTGACTTCAAAGTGTGGTACAGTAATTTTAACAGGTGTTAAATTTGCATCAGAAATCACAAATATTATTTGATTTTACCCATACACCGATGTGTGTTGAGCTACTTTCTCTAGTCCTGTGAAAACAAATATTTCTCAGGCATATTACTCAGACAAGTGGTAAAACATCTGCTCTAGAATGGCAAAGGTCTTGGGTTCGATTCCCACCCGAGTAATATGCCTGTGGATTTTTTTTCCACAGGAGTCGGGGTAAGTCCTGGTAAATACTACACCCTCCAGAGGTCATCCCCTAAATATTCTCTAGACTCTGCCTCTGGAAAATTAAAACATGTTGACCATTCTCCGTTTTACAGGACAGTTCATGTTTATTTTTCAGACCCAGGAAGAAGCCGTCACCATATTTAAGATGGACAGCATATGAAAGACAGACATTTGAGAGAGGCTTTGTAAGTATCAAAATTTGGTCTTTGTAACAAATCACAAGATTTTTAAACTAGAAATTTTGTGCAAATTGCAAAAGTGAAAATGAATTTTACACCACCCATCATTTTCCCAGCAAAAAATCGTAAACAAATATTTGCTTAGTTGGCAAATTTAGCAATGTTCAATGTTTTGGAACCTTCACAACTTCAACCAATGAAATCACAGTATTATCAACCACCTGGGAGCCCACTTTGGGTAGTTGCGAGTTGGACAAACTGGTACACTGGATATGGAACTCACAGAAGCTCTTTAATATAGCAACGTGAAGGGGGAACCAGACAGGCAGCAAGGAGGAAATTATTTTGATCAACAGGCTTGATGGCTTTTGCAAGCAATTACGGTAAAGCAGGTATGATTGTTTTTGTGCTATGTTAATGCATTTGTTAGCATTAGTCACTGTTCTTTACATTTGATTTAAGCTGTAATTTTCGAATCATTTTCTTTTCTCTAGCTGAGTTATGGAAACAAGTGGACTCAGATTGCTAAACTCATCCCTACCAGAACACCTCTTCAAGTCAAGAACTATGCCAGATATTACTTTCCATCAAAGGTAGCCTTTCAACCCTCCCGTTACCAAATTATTCTTGCCAATTTTTCTTTGTTCACCCCCCAAAAAATATATCCAGTCCGTTCCCTTGTGGCTTAGTACTTCAAATCGTTTTAACACAAACAACTGCTGGTGAAGAAATTGTTTAAGACCATTCAAGCTGGAAGCACATTTGTTTTTACACATTGTTACTTGCTGCTTGGGCATTTTTTTCAAATATTATTATCACCTTGAAGATTTCATTTTAGAGTCAAATAAGCAACATTAAGTTTGTTGATTATTAAATAATTCCCTTTCATACAATACAAAAATGAAGGAGATTAGTTAATAAACTGCCAGGTTCTTGATCTTGTATGTACTTTCTTAAGTGTGACTTGAAAACTCAAAAAACTTGTTTGTACTCTCGAATATGGCACCCCATATGTGTGTTGGTGTTTTGGATCTTTCCACGTCATTTTAAAAGGATTGCATAAAAGCAACCTTATTTTACTTACCACCATTGAAAAGATCAGATCTTTCTCTTTCCAACCATTTTAAGCTTGGCTGTGCAAGTTCAATCATCCACTGTGATTTTTAATGATGGGTGAAATATGCCGGCCTGAAATGTGATATGATGTGGTGAATGCAATCTAGTTGCGTACACAGTTGTGCCACTGTACACAACCTGTGCAGTTGAATGGCTGATTTATAACTCCATATATGTTACCATGAGTTGTAGGGTTAATGATTGAGAATAAGTTAGTCCAGAACTTTTATGCAATATTCGTATTCCTTATGCATTCTGATTGGTCGAAACATGATCACGTGGTAGTGATTAATCAATCTTTCATGCACCATTTATTTCAGTGAAAAATTGATTATATGGACACTTTAATAGTTTACCCTTTTTTTTTTACAAATGGCGACCCCCCATAACAAAACAGGTCACAATAGCACCCTCAAGAGTCCTCTTTCCCATTCTGAAAACTCTGTGGCCGTGCGATCTTTAGTTTTCCAACTTTTTTTCTGATGGGATTTAAACCGGTCGCTAGCGACTGGTTGGCGCCTGAAAGAGTTAAATCACTGATAAAGATATGGTAGGATTTGTTTAAGACCAGTTGGCTATCACGCTTCGGTGCTCAAAGCATAAGCATGTTGGCGCACAAGCTTACACGGGTGTGGCAGGAGATTCTGTCCCCTCGGAGATTCTGTCACCCCATACGGCGAACTGTGTACAAACTTCTTTTGATAGCGCCCTCTTTTGAAACATCCTCCTCCAGCCAATGTTAATTTCCCGCATGGCAACAGAATCTCCGGGGGACGGATGTCCCTGGGACACCGGCACTATTACACGGGCACTAATAATGGGAATAAAAAGAGTGGTAACACGGTCTTCAATGGCCGTTTAAGACCTTACAGAGAAAGCAAAAAAGACTTTTTACCCGGTATTAGAAATTGGTACTGATATTTGTATCTGTTAAAAAATTTCAGGCAAATCAACCCTTCTGCCCCCGTTTACCATAAGAGTCCCCATACGCCCATGTTTGTTTGTCTTATAACGCTCTCTGTCTTGCAAATTATTTCAACAGATTGACTTGCCGAAAGTCAACTGCGATATCGACAATCAAAACCTCATTCTCCGAGAAGCAATCCACTCACACCTACCTGCGTCCCTCAATACCGGATCACCGACCGTCCCAACCAGGCTCTCGTCTCCGACTAACCCTCACATTCCGCTCACCCCCAAGCGAAGACACTTTAAAAAATTCGGCTTTGCCAATTTGAGTTCCTCTCGCTTACTGAAGTTACATTCAAGAAAGGACTTGTCACCCTCCAAGAGATCTACGCCAACGAAAAAGCTAAAAAGCGTCTCAACAGACAACAGTGCAACTCACAAAGTTTCCGATAAGATGGGCAGGTCCGATCAAGGGGTGAGAACTAAGTGTAAAAGGAAGGCGAGACCTGGTCAAGTTGATTGTCACGCGGATCAGTCCAAAGTCAAGATGAGAGATGGCACAGGGGGTCTACTTGAGCAAGGGGGCGGTGTTGTAAGGATTGTACCTGAAGGATCTGAAGATGAAGACGTGGATGTTGAAGAGGATCCAGTAGGAGCTAAGCATCTGGACAGATCACTTATAGGTCAGGAATTAACTGATAACAGTACATGACATTTTGGTTTTACCTAGCCCTGTAGGTCTTTCACTTTCTTATAAATACGTCCGTGACGTCCTGGATATGAGGGTCCGTTTCTGAGGCGGAAAATATTTAGAGCTCCATAATTAAAATCTGACCGGTAAGAAGCAATGTTGGGTTTTGGACGTCAAATATTCTTCATATATCCGTCATTTTCGAGAAATAATCAGCTCTCAATGTTAAAAAGTTTTTGTTTTGTTTGTTCTCCCAAATACCTGTCGCGTGTACATGTATACTAGCGTGTTAGGCGCAGGACATTCATTTGAATTGAGAGTGAACTGTCATGACTGTGGTTACATTATCAGCGCCCACGCAAACACACGCGTAATAGGTTTGTGTGATGAACTGTTTTTAAAGTTTGCAGAAATGTTTACGGCTAAGAGCTGAATTATTTCACGAAAACAACAGATTTATGAGGAATATCTGACATCTAAAACCCACCGCCAAAAAATGTATGCGGCTGTGGGATGTAAGATTTGAATTATGGAGCTCTGAAAATTTGTCGCCTCGGAAATGGACCCTCAATGAGTTGCCCATATAGACAGATAATTAATTATTTAATTTCATTGCTCCCATGGGGGCATTCAGGTTGGCACAGTGGTTTCTTCCCTGCCTTTCACCTCTGTGGACCCCTGGTTCAAATCCCGGACCGGAGACTTGCATGTGGATTGGGTTTTCAGTCCCTACCTGATTACGTGGGTTTTCTCCATCTAGGATTTTCGTCCCACATCTAAAACTGACATGTCTTCATCTTAATAGGGAGACTGCCAACATTAGGGCTAGATAGCTCAGTTGGTAGAGCACCGGCCTGTTAATCCGGAGGTCGCAGGTTCAAATTTGCTTCAGTCAATTTTTCTTAGTTCAACCCAAAATTGTTTATTTCCCAAGTCAGTTTCCCTTGTGGTTTATTACATGATATTTCTCATCTTCTATACACATCTTCAGGCCTACAGGTCACAGTGCTAGTCACCTTTGAGGGTCCCTTGGTTTTATTACCAGAAAGGTATAATAATAATATGTCTCATATCAATTACAGTATCCTCTATTTTGATTTGATCAGGTCTGGCAGCCACATGTGGTCGTATCTACAATAATCTTATCAGCCCATCGGATAACCGTGACCAAAGCACCCTACCCACTCCAACACCAGCACAGGAAAAGGAAAATGCCTCCACGGAACCAATCTCCAGGATTGCCACCGCCGCCGCCCCAGAGAGGCGGCTTGACTGTATGGAAATACCTGGCGTCTCACAGATCGCTCATCACAAGTTCACTTTGGAAATGCCTCTGGTCAGGGAGCTGGCCTGGAATGCCGACCACACCTACAGCATGTCATTCAAGACCTTGCAGAAGCTTGGTATTGTCATGGAGGTGCCGTACGAACCGCAGAGGGAAGACATGACTCTGTCATCAGGAAGAGATTCACCTGAGAGTAGTGATTCGGACGCTTGTAGCAATAAGGATAACAACGAGCAGAAGGCAGTGACAACGAAAGCAGAACCAATTGATCCATCATACGATTCCAGTGCTCAGGAGGATAAGGTTATACTTCATCCGTCGGGTCAACAGGAATGCAAGTCTCGTGATTTTTTCATCAAGGTGGAGTCTTTGGATAGTGACGATACAAGTGCCTTGGCTGAAACAAAGTTTGATACAGAAGAGATGTCAAAAGAGAAAGATGGCGCCGTTGTTTCTGGCACTGCCATGAGCAATATTGCAGAAGCCCAACCTTCGCATGAATTGAACGATGATTCTGTTTCGGAATTTTACATTAAAGAGGAGGTAGAGGGGTGTGATGATGAGCGCAAAGTCTTAACGACAACCCCTGAACATAATCCAAGCATCCCAGTGACTGAGTTCAAGAATGAGTGCAAAATTACAGGACTAGACCAAGATGAAGGTAGTAGGGGGGATACTGATGCCGAGTTGCAGATGGAGGGGAAAATTGAAGATAATTTGGAAACAGTGGAAGATGGAGAATGCGGCAATGATCCCTTCAATGAGGGAGGTAAGTTGGTGGGGTGTCCCATTGAGGAAACTGCACAGAAAGTATCAAAGTCAAAATCAAAGTACATTTTGCTCCAATCCGACAATCCAGGCCCCGGATTTACCCAAACAACCCACAGCAATTGCTGTATTTAATGTGGGTGATGACGTCAGGTAAATTCATTGTGTGCCCAGAAGAAGGGCGTAAAAAAAGTTGTACTGGAGTCCCTCTCCAGTACAATTGATGTTCAAGATTGTGTTTCAAGAGAACTGAGCTTGAAGTTTGATCGGTTTTCTGACATTCATACGTAGGTTACGAGCTGTTCTTTAGGTCTTGTGTCTGTTTTATTAATAAATTACTGCCGCTTTCCAGGTTGTATCGTAAAGTTGGGTGTGATCCCTGGCTATACAGCAGTTACAGGTTGAATGGCTTCTGACTGGCACTCCCGAAAAAAGATATTGACAAAATAGGGAGACCGCCAGTATGTAGGACAAGATAGCTCAGTTGGTAGAGCGCCGGAACGTCAAGTCCCGCTCTAGTCAATTTCTTTGTTCAACCCCCAAAATGGAAAAAAAAATAATAAACAAATTACCCAGTCAGTTTCCCTTGTGGTTTATTACTTGATTTAAACAAAATCAGTACATGTACATTATACATTTACTGTACATCGGTTCTTTTGGACAGGATATTTTTCATGAATCAGTCATATTTTAGGTAAAATCTTCCTCTTTTGTAAAGGTTTATTGCATGGCTTTGGTCTTCAGTCCCATAATAAATAAGTCTTTTCATGTTAAATCAGAGCGCCCTCTGGAGCTAGATAAGATTGACGAGTGGGAGAAAGAAGAACTTCCAGAATATTTTGAAGGGAGACCATCCAAGACGCCAGAACGCTATCTCAAGATCAGAAACTACATCTATGGGCACTGGTGAGTTGGTTTTATACAGCTAAGGTATCCATCCACATTGACACTACCACCAAGGTGTTCTGGACAGGAGCTCTCTCATATCACCGTATTATTATTATTATTATATAGTTCTGGTAAATGAAACCAAGGATGCCTCGTCATTCAACTAAATCACTGTAGCTCGCAAGCCTGAGGAAACCTGTAAACAAGGGTGCTTGGTATGTGAACCAGAAACACCAGGGTTAACCCCTACTCTCTTCCACGATAAGTGTTCTGGGTTCTTTTACATGCACTTTCAAATACATACTTGTTTCTGTTACTGGACTTGCCTAATTTGATCAATTTGCAGCCACCAAGTCTCTCAGCACTATTTCAAACATTTCACTCCCCTGCCGAACTTGATTTAAAGGTAGGGTTATAGATTGGTAAATACTCCAAAAATTAATGGCCATAAAAATTACTTGGTAAGAAGCACTGCAGCTGTTGATAGTGTGAACTATTTTAAGAAAGTAATATGGTTTGGATAATTTTTCACCCCAAAACATTTGAATCTGAGTTCTCAGAATTCTGAGGGTTGACTTAAAATCAAACTTTTTGTGGTGTTCATTCGTGAATGCTGCAGCCAGAGATGTGGTTTGTACATCTGCTGTCAGCTCACTAAACATGGATGGATTTGACGTTCTTGATGAAAATAGTGTAACAGTTTTTTTGCTTTTTTTTCAGTTGAAACTTTCACAGATGACTTTTGTATCTTTCTTGATAATTTTGCCTATATATCAGTATTTCGTTGACAAAAACCAATCTATGACCCTACCTCTTTAACCATATTATTCTTGGACTGTACACAGGGTGCAAACTAAACCCAAATATCTGAGTAAGTCGGCCATCCGTACTGGGTTAAGAAACTGCGGGGATGTCAACTCCATCGGTCGTATTCATCACAGTCTGGAGGTGAATAGAGTTATCAACTGTCAAGTTGGTAGGTCAACAATTGAACTCATTCAGTGTTGATTTGTTTTTCTCCTTTTTGTTTATATGAAAGTGAATTGTAGTATAAAATTTTGTGTAATAATAATCAAGTAATAAACGAAGAGGGAAACTGACTGGGTAAATTTTAAAATAAATTGGGTTGAACAAAGAAAATTTGACTAGAGTGAGATTTGAACCAGCGACCTCCGGATTAAAGGTGCCAGTGCTCTACCAACTAAGCTATATAGCCCTATATTGGCGGTCTCCCTATTTGGCGGATAGGGCTTGATAGTTCAGTTGGTAGAGCGCCGGTGTGTTTATTTGGAGGTCACAGGTTCAAGTCCCGCTTTAGTCATTCTTTTTTTGTTCAACCCAAAGTTAATAACAATAATTAGAAACCTTTGTCTCCTTCATATGTATATGTATTTTTGTAAATTTGTAAGTCCTTAGTACATATACTTGTAATGCAAGATTTGTTATTATTTTGCACAATGTATTCAGGCCTGTTATTTTTCAGCTGAGCAAGTCTAACTTGCAAATGGCGTACTGAACAAGTCATGCAGTCTAGTGTTTCCCCAAACATTTACTTTTAAGCTATTTTACTCATGTACACTCATTTATAATTCCAAAACTCCCTCCTAAAAGTGAAACAAGTAGTCAAATTAAAAAAAGATAATTTACTGAAGCAATTTGTATTTCAGAGTGCTTATTTGTTTTTCAATGTCTAGCTTCTCTAAGTTATACTCTTTCAATTTCACGTGCCAACAGGTCGCTCGGACCAGTTTAAATACCTTCAGAAAAATAATTGTTGTATAACGAAAAATAAATATCGCACGGTCACACATTTTTCAGAATTGGAAAGAGGAATCTTGAGGGTGCTATTGTGACCTGTTTTTTGGGGGGTCGCCATTTGCAAAAAAATGAGTAAACAATAATGTGTCCATTTGATCAAATTATCACTAAAATAAACGGTGCATGAAAGGGTTACTGGAGTTCGACTCAAGTGGTGCGGTAACTCCATTGCCACACCCTGAATGATTTCTCTTATTCTGATCTTTGGAACTACTCATCACCAGTAAACTTTCATCCGTACTTTATTTTTACAGAAAACCCACATAAAGCTGCCATTGACTGCCGTGCCCATGCAGTCCGTCATCGCCCGACCTCAGACGCCAATCCCATCGATTTTCTTCAAACTGCACGTAGAGAGTCTATGGTAATGTTGCTAAATTGACATCAACATTTAAAATGTAGTGCAAATGCAACCTCACATTTTGTGGAGTGTCATAGCCGAGCGATCTAGTTCACTCGACTCAAGTTCTGGTGTTTTCAGAATGTGGGTTAAGTTCCTGGTCATGGCACTTTTGTCCTTGAGCAAGACCAAAATGTTATACATTATCAACAGCTGCAGTGCTTCTTACCAAGTAAGTTTTTTATGGTCATTAATTTTTTGGAGTAATTACCAAAGGTATATATCCTCCCTACCAGCTGATTTAAAGGCACTGTACACGTTTGGTAATTACTCAAAATATATATTAGCATAAAAACTGACTTGGTAACGAGCAACAGAGAGCTGTTGATAGTATAAAACATTGTGAGAAACAACTCCCTCTGAAGTAACGTAGTTTTTGAGAAAGAGGTAATTTCTCACTAAAATTCCTATCTAATTTGTACAACAAGGGTGTTTTTTCTTTCATCATTTTCTTGCAACTTCGATGACCAATTGAGCCCAAATTTTCACAGACTTGTTATTTTATGCATATGTTGGGATACACCAAGTGAGAACACTGGTCTTTGACAGTTACCAAACGTGTTCAGTGCCTTTAAAACATAACTCTGCACACCTGTCATAACAATTTAATGAGCACCTTGAGACACCTGTCGGGTGTGATAAAGCGCTGTATAAGAACTGCATGGAGGATAGCTGTAATTGTTTAATAATGATTTGTCTTTGAGCAGAGGACTCGAAAGAAGAGAGACCTAGAGGCAAGTCCAATAAATCCTGATAAACCAGAAGATAAGCCAGTATCAAGAAAGAGTGTAAGGTGGGTATGGCACGGAGCCTAAGGGGAAAAACTTGTTTTGGAATGTATGCAAGCCATTTACACTGTCTTGCGCATCATGTGTATGTAAATCTTGTCCACAAATGAGTAAATATATTCAACGTGAATCAAAATATGGTTTTTGTTTTTTGTTTTTTTAACCATTGTCCTCTCCAAGGCCATGTGAGAATATTGGTGTTTACAAAGTGGAAAAGTCCAGCATAATGGAAGATGTGTATACAGGCAAAACTTTTACGAACACTCAAACAGAAAGCTGATAAACACCTTTTCTTTTTGAAGTTTAGTTGTTTTAATTAATTAAATTTTAGTGTGTAACTTGGGAACAAATTAGTTCAAAATACAAGTGAGAGACTTGCATGGTGGTGTGGCTTCCATTTTGTTTTTTAGGTTTTTGAAAGAAAGTGTTTCAATCATTTCTTAAGATGTCAATGATTTAAAGGTTCATGAATGTTTGGGATGCTTTGAGTTGATCCTCCTAACCTTACCTTCCCTCTTGAATGTTAGGATCGGACCAAGGAAGTCCAAAATGGTTCCCTACGACCCCTTCAAACTGATTGAATGCAGCAAGTTCACTGACGAAAAAGCGGTAAGCACTATGAACATACATTCAAATCAGGGCACAACTTCATAAAACTGCTTAAAGGCATCGTACACGTTTGGAAATTGACAAAGACGAGTGTTCTCACTTGGTGTAGCCCAACATATGCATAAAATAACAAGCCTGTAAAAATTTGGGCTCAATTGGTCGTCAAAGTTGCAAGAAAATGATGAAAGAAAAAACACCCTTGTTGTACAAATTTGTGTGCTTTCAGATAGAACAATAAAAAATTCTTGCAAGAAGTTTTTATTATTTTAGTGAGAAATTACCTCTTTCTCAAAAACTATGTTACTTCAGAGGGAGTCGTTTCCTACAATGTTTTATACTATCAACAGCTCTCCGTTGCTTGTTACCAAGAAAGTTTTTATGCTAATATTTGTTTTGAGTCATTACCAAACGTGTACGATACCTTTAAGCAGAACACATTGCATGTTAATTTTCTGCTAAGCAGAAACGAGCAGGTTACCAATCACAGTCATGTGCCATGGTATTTTGGCTGTTTACCTTAATCTGGTAAGCATTGCTGTGCTTACACATGTAGGTACTTTTTGTACTAGAGCGTGAAATTGGGTCCTGCTGTTTGAGTATTGTAGAATTGGCATTGTTCAAGCTTTTCCCCCCTGGGGTCCAGTGTGGCCTTCCTTAACCTGCATGGATAAAGATGAGCCATGTCTGAATCCATATTGGCAGCTGGATTTCTTCTTTAACAGTACTGGGTTTCCCAAGATGCATTGCAATATATCTTAAATATGGTGCTTGTGCATATGGGCTAATGGGCCCTGCTAAAAGACCTGAAGTGAGGAGTTATTTGGTTGTGTTTGTTTTTCCTAGGCCCCGTTTCATGTCAGGATACAGTCGGATGCGATGGTGATCATGGATGTGGTAAGCTTTAACCTTAGCCCTATCTAGGACTCTTCCTCTGTGCTGTACACAGAGACAGAGTCCTAGATATGAGGGTCCGTTTCCAAGATGCATAATTCAAATCTTACCTGTAAGAAGCTACTAATCTCATCGGATTAACATTCCATGGCTGCATACATTTTCTTGGCGGTGGGTTTTGGATGTCAGATATTCCTCATAAATCGTCATTTTTGTGAAATAATTCAGCTCTCAACGTTAGAAATGTCGGCAAACTTTGAACACTGTCCATCACGCACACCTATTACACATGTGTTTGCGGGCATGGCTACGCATACAAACCGAGGACTTTAACAAAAGGGATCCGGGGAAAAGGTGTACTGAGGACGTCCTCGCTTTGATTTTGGTGTACAAAACCAATTGGTACTTCGCAAAAACAACCTTAAGTCCAAACAATGGAAGAACAAAGGGATGTCCTCGGTATACACCATTTATAAACCTGTGTGCGTGGGTGCATACTACAGTAAACTCTCAGTTCAAATCAGTGTCCGCCTACATTAGTGTACATGTATGCGCGACAGGCATGTTTGAGATGAACAAAACATAAGCTTTTTACTTAAACGTTGACAGCTGAAATACATGGACATGGAGTTGGCAGCATTCCAGGGAAAAGGTTCAGGACTCGCAACAATTCATATTGCATTTTAAGGAAATTAATAGGAATTTTATTTCCTTCGTTTCTGCAGCACTCTCACATGTCATCAACTGAAGTCATAGGTCTTCTCGGCGGAACCTTTCTTAAAGATGAGCGAACACTGGATGTTCTCCTGGCTGTTCCTTGTAATAGCATCAGCACAGGCATGCAGTGTGAGATGGACCCAGGTACAGTCTGTTCAACTTCGGATACCCTCTCTCCCAACCTCGTTCCCAGAATGCCTTGCTCAATTATAACCCCTGGAAGTTTGAAATATCCAAATATATTAGATATTTTAATTAGTCCTGTGGTTGATCCTTTCTGTGTTAGAGACTACGCAGAGCGCGCTGTCAAAAGGGGCATCAAGTCAAAGAGCAACTGGTCCCCTCTCATTCTTCTTTGATCTTGCGATACGTCTAACTGTATGCAGTTTAGAGAGACCATTAATAAAACATGATTCATTTGAAGTGGATTGCGTCAAAATACTTGTGACATGTGTGTTCAAAAAGTGCCCTACAAGCGCTCAAAAGTTTTTATCGAGCATGCGCCCAGAGCAGTCATTTTTGGTTAGCCAATCAGCGTTGTTTTTCAGCACATCCCTTCCAGGGGTTAGTGACGAGAGGTATTGATACAGCGAGCTGCCCATGGTAGCGAGGCTGCCTCTCTCCATAGACTGTGCAAGTCTCGCGCGTATCAAAAACGAGAAAATAACTCAGACGAAGAATGTGCTTTTCTTTGAAATCAAATCTTCTTTTTAAAATTCTATTTATACAACATTCTTGAAAATAAAAATACTCATAGCAGTTTTTTATGAATATAGTTTAAATTTTTAGATAATACAAATAACTTGTTAAAATGAACATTGAAACAAAATTTAAACCTGGGACGAGGATGCTTATTTTCTTAGAAACCCCATTTGCCAATCGCGCCCAATTTTTGTGACCATTACAAAGGTCAATTTACCTGTACAAGTAGAGTCAACTAACAGATTTCTTTGATCATTATTTACTGCAGTTTCCCAGACTGAGGCGTATGAGTGCATCCTATCTCGGGGTTACCAGGTGGTTGGTTGGTATCACAGCCACCCAGCCTTCGCTGCCAATCCCTCAATTAGAGACATAGAGACACAGTCAGACTTTCAAGTATGTGACCGTTGGATTGTTAAATATTGCTGGTTTTGCTTTACTCTTCTTGAAGGCAAATTACAAGGTTGTTTATTATCGTTGCAAAATATATTTTTATGTTCAATGAGCTGAAAGAGAGGCAAAATGTATAAATTATATGTGTATTATTATCAACGTTTTTCACGTTACTACCATGTAAACACTTCCGTTTATTATTTAATGTTATGTATATCATTGTTGTTACCCTCCCCCGGGGTTATGGGGGTATGTTCCTGAATGGAATAAAACAGTCAGTAATCTGCTGACATTTCAATTATCTTCAAACAAGAAAGAAAATGAAGATTTGTTTCAATTTTAAAGTTCGTGAATTATATCCATAGCAACCAGTCCACTATATGTGTAGCAACCAGTGTACTAAACACATATCAACCAGTGTACAATACCCCCTAGCAACCAATGAAATATACCTGTAGCAACCAGTGTACAATACCCCCTAGCAACCAATGAAATATACCTGTAGCAACCAGTGTACAATACCCCCTAGCAACCAATGAAATATACCTGTAGCAACCAGTGTGCTATATCCCTAGCAATGGCAGCTTCTTGGTACACAGACGTCTAGGTAGAATGTATGTATGGGAAAACCACAATTTTCAGTGGTTTTACTTATTTTGTATCGTACATTGTCATGCGCCTTTGAACAGCCTCGTCTGGAATTGGCGCATTATAAATTAAATTTTATTATTATTATTATTATTGTTAATAAAAACAATATTGACTGCTTTTACTTGTGCTATGGTTAAAACTGCGACCTCCTTTGATGATCCTCGGAGCGTTCAGTTTTCCCGAGGTTTATAGAACGCTTTGGGGATCACCTCGGGATTTGTAGTCTTACACATAGCACTCGGGACTCAGTCAATATATCTGTACACTATAGACGATGTGACCTCTGTTTACATTCAAACCGCCCTCTGTTAACAAAACACTATCCAAGTCATGTTACGCCGGGCAAGAAGACGCGTGCTCATTGTAAGATTGCGTGTACTTTCTAGCTGGCTGTCAAGTACACAAAGGTTGTGCCCGGCGACATGCGCGCGCATCATGTTATGGTTTTCGAGTGATGTCAGAGGTCACATCGTCTATACAACACCGAGGTAGATCCTTATCATTTGATTGTAGGAGTCGTAGGTCACATGGCATTCATTATTCAAACTATTACATGGCCTCATAAACCGTGCATTTTGGTACTGCTTACCGTGCATTTTCGTCTCATCCTTTTTTACTATTGCACGCTAGACCACACAACGTGTGTCTACACATTATACACAGCAGTAAAAAACTCCCTAGTAGTGGATGCCAGAATACAATCTTGCACAGTTTGTTTATTCTTATAGTTTTATCCTTCAATCAAATCACAAAGGTCTACCTGGATGTTATATAAAAGAAATAATGATTGTTTTACATTCGTGCAATGGTAAGATTATTTTCATTTGTTGACAGACGGAATATGTTCTATATTGTTCGGAATATTCAACTGAACTTCGCCTTGTTGAGTTGAACATTCCATATTTCAACTCATGAAAATATTCTCAAAATTGCACTCACAAACCTTGACTGTTTGTTTGCTATTTATCTTGAGTGTCTTTACATGATGTATGTACTGTTTCCCACAGGGTTGGTTCAGCCAGGGTGGAGCTCCCTTTATTGGAGTAATCATCAGTCCATGTCACAACTATCAAATCGCTCAGTCTAAAGTGTGTTGTTTAACCATCAGCGAGGAGTGGTTTCCAGAACTCAAATGCAGTAAGTTTAAAAGTGCATTATTGTGGGTTTTTGTTTTGGAAATAGATTCGTCTCGGATGCTGTCATGATATTACTGAGAAGACATGATGGTGAGGACATTTCTGCAGAGGAGTTTAAAGGGATTGTATACGTTTGGTAATTGAAACCCACTGTTTGTTTCAATCCTATATAGTTGTAGATATATACCATAAAACTAACCTGTGAAAATTTCAAAAGGTGGTAGCATTTTTGAGATATTGCCGAAAATCTAGAGCGGTTATGTCCACGCAGGAAGAATAATATGCAATTGGAATACACAATCTGAGAAATGTTACTGCCAGTAACGCTTCTCAGATTAAAATTTTGGGGGATAAAAAATGATATATTTTTTCATAACCTCAGTACTTCTAAGTGAAAAGTTTCTCAAAAAGCATTATACTATCCAAAGCTGCTGTACTTCTTACCAAGTAAGTTTTTATTGCCATTAATTTTCAGAGTCATTACCAAACATATACAGACCCTCTAAGGTCAAATCCGAATTAGCGGCTAAAACTACGGTTAAGACTATTGCTAAGGGTGTTACTAAGGACGTCCTATACTTCAATGCATGAATGACACAGTGATCCGGCTGTAGCCATAGCTGTAGCCACCAATTCGAACATGGACTAAGAGTCACATGCACTTCTGGCAGACACCCGAATGAATCAAAAATTTTGTCTACATTTATGCTGCACTGTAAATGACCAAATATTGTATTAAAATCACGCGGCCAACATTGGTAGTTGTCACAGACTGATATAAGCGAATGGGCATGGATGGCTAGTACTTAAAAGCGCTCGCCTCTTAACACTGTTGTTCTGGTTTGATTCCCGGCTAGGGCCATATGTAAATAGAGTTGTGCATTGGTTCTCTCCTGTGCCATTAGGGGTTTTTCTCCGGCCCTCCGGTTTTCCTCACTCCGGAAGAATCAGAGCTTTTTGTCTCTTGCTGTGTGTGGTTATATAAATCGATGTGGCTGGCTGCCAAAGGCGCCTTTACATTCTGCAGCTCGATTCGTCCTTCGCAATTCAGCTTCTCAGCTGTGATCAAGGATGATTAGCCTCCCAAATTATTATTGTTAGTATTACATGTATTATGATTAAAGTATCTGCACTTGTGACCCAACATATACATGAAATAACAAACCCGTGAAAGTTTAAGCTCAATCAGTCATCGGAGTCACAACAAAATAGTCTCAAACCCCATCAATATTTTCATTGTTTGAAAATTGGGATTTCAGACTCTCGAGATCAAAACTAATTGTAATACCTATTTCTCAAAACTATAGCACTTCAGGCAAATATATTTCCAAGGGAAGTTTTCCACCATGACCATCTTTATACCATGTATTTAAGTTATGTGTAAGTCTGTGAACATTTATAGTTTCAATCTTAATGTTATGCACACCTTTTAAACTTGACCCATTTCTGTAACCCCCAGGACGCCCGTATCAGTTTGACTTTGCGGTTTGTCATAGCCACTGTGATAGCAGAGACACCGTCAACACCGTCTCCAACTTGGTCACAAAGTTTGCCGTTTATCAATAGTAAGTTATGGTCTGATTTTTAGGTTTGACGCTTTGCATGGTTTAACGAAGATACTCATTTGTTCTTGCAGATTTACATTGTTTCCCTTTAAAGGGATTGTATATGTTTGGTAATTGGAACTCACTGTTTTTCTCAATCCTATAAAGTTGTAGATGTATACAATAAAACTAACCTGTGAAAATTTCATTTTGTGGAATACACAATCTGAGAAACGTTTCTGACAGAAACGCTATCTCAGATTCAAATTTTTGTGGATAAAAACTTATATCTTTTTCCATAACCACATAACTTCAAAGACAAATGTTTCTCAAAATGCTTTGTACTATCAGAAGCTGCTGTACTTCTTACCAAGTAAGTTTTTATTGCCATTAATTTTATGAGTAATTACCAAATGACATGTATACAGCCCCTTTAATATTTTGAATGTCATTCATTTCTGCTATGTACAAATTAACATCAGATTCCCTCTTGTGATTTTCTGAAAAAATTGTTGACTTTTTGGTAGCAGCGGGTTCACCTTGTTTGGTGCAGGCTTGCTCTATTATTATGTCAATGAGAGGAAGAGTGGAAAGTTTGCTGCCACATTGCGGCAGCTAAAAGGTCTACATAAATAGCACCTTGAAGACAAGGTACATTTGCTGGTGGTGTGTTCATCAAAATACTTCAGTGTTGAAAGCTTGATGTGAATGACAATGATAGCTGTGATGCTTTTTTAAATATGAACTTTTATACTGAATAACAATATATTATAAGCAAGGTTCATAAGTCATTTCTGCGTAACTTTTGTACTTTTAAACTTTTATGTTTACTGCTTTACCTGTGTTTCTATCATGACAGTAGATTGATTGATTGGTTGATTGATTTGATTTGATTTGATTTCATTGATTGTATTGCTATACCTGCATTTCTATCATGACAGTAGATTGATTGATCGATTGATTGGTTGATTTGATTTCATTTCTTTACCTGCGTTTTTATCATGACAATAGATTGATTGATCGATTGATTGATTGATTGATTTGATTTCATTGCTTTACCTGAGTTTTTATCATGACAGTAGATTGATTGATCGATTGATTGGTTGATTGATTGATTGATTTGATTTCACTGATTTGATTGCTTTACCTGTGTTTCTATCATGACAGTAGATTGATTGATTGATTGATTGATTTTATTTCATTGATTTGATTGCTCAACCTGTGTTTCTATCTTGACAGTAGATTGATTGATTTGATTTGATTTCATTGATTTGATTGCTTAACCTGTGTTTCTATCTTGACAGTAGATTGATTGATTTGATTTGATTTAATTGATTTGATTGCTTAACCTGTGTTTCTATCATGACAGTAGATTGATTGATGGATTGATTGATTGATTGATTTTATTTGATTGATTTGATTGATTTGATTGGGATTGATTTGATTGATTGCTGTAGCTGCACCATCACTATGGAACAATCTCCCTCATCATATCTGTCAAGCTACCTCTACTGAGTCATTCATATCTCTCTTAAAGACTCACCTTTTTGTTATTTCATGTTGAAGCGTTTAGTAACGCCAGTATTAATTGCTATATAAATGAGATTGCTATTATTGTTATTTATGGTTATTGATTGATTGATTGATTGATTGATTGACTGAATGATTGATCGATCAAACTTTTCTCACTTAAGTCCATCTCTAAAGGGATCATGCATAAAATGTATTCATGTTAACATGGAATTGTGCTTCATCAGGAGTCAGTCATTTTGCCTTTCAACCAATGCTGGAAGGAAAAACTAGACTGGCACCATTATTGATCATGATCATTTGTATTCATTGATGTTAAGTAGCATACAGAGAACAATACAGAGTCAGATACTGCTTGGTTAAAGGTCTATCCAGAATGAGGCCGTGTCCGGCTACGGCTATGGCTATGCAGGATCGCCGCATCATCAAGCCTTGAAGTTGAGGGCATCCTTAGCAACACCCTTAGCAACAGTCGTAGCCGTAGCCACCAATTCGGATACAGCCTTAGGCTGTGTCTCTATATCAAGCGACTTCGGCTACGGCTATGGCCGTTGGCTGCAGAGATAATGTTGAAGAATAGGACTTTTCAGCAATCCAGCCACAGCCACTGCTGAAGCTATAAATTCGTACACGACCTTAGATTGTGAAATTGCTTTTTATAAAAGTGATAGCACTGTTAAAATAAATGTAACCCTTATTTACATACATTGTTGATTTGTCATCCACACGTTTTCTGTCATCCGATGACTTCATGTATTATGATTGATGTGGTCGGATGACGCCATCATGTTTAACCAAATGTCATTGTTATTGTCTTTGCCCTGATCTAAGCTGCTTGTTGACACTCTTTGGTATGAAAGTATGAAAGAACATCCAAGTTCAATGCAAAGACTGTCCATTGTTTGTTCTGTGTTCTGATTCTTTTCTGTCCAATTGGTAGTTCCGTTTTTGTATATTGATTGTATTTCTAGGGCAAGCCGCTACAAGCATTGGCTTATCCCGGACCTTGTCTCCTGCATTTATGATGTTCCTTTATTATTACCTGTTATCCATTATTTTGTGAATTGCGTGTGGAAATAAATGTACAGTTGAATTGAATTTAATTAAAAAGATAGAACTTTTTTTTTCAATCCAATATATGAAATGAAGTGCTCATAAATTCATAAGATGTTTGCATCTATTCTTGTTTACAGCCGATCAGAGATGCTATACTTGTGGTCCAGGCATTATGATATTCTTTTCGTGGACAAGGTAAAAATCTCAGATCTCTGTAAGGATTTCTTCCTTGAACTCTGTGTAACTTCATCTTCTTATCTATGGGTGGCATGGGTGGCTTGTGCATAAAGTGCTCGCCTCTCACCACTGTGGCCCCTGCTTCAATAGACTGTGCAAGTCTCGCGCGTATCTGAACGAGAAAACACGTCAAACGAAGAACTGTTTTCTTCTAAAAATCAAATCTTTGTATTAAATTATTTCTAATGACAAACTCTGCACAACAAAAATACTCAGTACATGTTTATATAATCAGTTTTAGTTTTTATAATAAATACACAAATAATGTGTTAATTATTATTGAACCAAAATTCAAACTCTGGGACAAGGATGCTTATTTGATGTTAACTTTTCAGGAACCCCTTACGCGGATTCGCGAAGGTCACATGGGTGTAAAATTAACGCTTGACGCAGTTTATAGAGGACGCTGACGCCTCAACAATCATAGACTGCTATGAAAAGGCTTCGCGTTGCAATTACAGCATCTGGCGATTATCATTGCGCATCCAAAACAAGCGTTTAAATAAGTTTTGTGATCGGAGGTGAGCACAAAATTCCTAACTTTTTGCAGTAACTGGAAGCTGAGGCCAAGTTTAATTATCGGGTTTTCTTCATTACATTGTTGAATTGATTTTACTTTCATATTTGTTATAGCTAAGTATTACATTCCCAAAAACATATATATTTTTCATGGTCATAAACCACGTTAAACTAAAATAATTGACGAAACAAAATCTTGCCAACGTAAATCTCCATATGGTTAGGACCACAATGGTCCCGGAAGTTCAAATATGCGCGAGACTTGCACAGTCTATTCTCAGCAAAAGGCCATACTTGAGTAGACTGTACGTTGGTTCTCTGCTTTGCCACAAGGGGTTTCCTCCAAACCCTCTGGGTTTCCTCCCTCCAGAAAACTCAAACACTTTCGATCTCGGGCTGTGCTCCCTGTTCATATATAGGTTGATGTGACTGGTTGCCAAAGGCACCCTTGCATGCCTGCGTCTTGAACACGTATTAGATGCGTTCTTCACAATTCAGCTTTTTAGCTGCGTGTAAGGATTATTAGCCTCCCAAATTATTATTATTACCAGTAGCTTATTATTTATCTTCTTGTAACTGTGATTGTGAAACTGAACATATTTTGCCTCTTTTGAAATTGTGATTGTCATCTTGGGCAGGGTACCAGGGCCCATTTACATAGAGCTGCTTATGCAGAAAACTTTGCTAAAAAATCTTCTGCTGAAAAAACTAATGACACCAGTCGCATATTGTACAGGTGACATGGTATTTCGGCTGGTAACCTTATTCTGGCAAGCAGTATTGTTTTGTGCTTAGTTACTTTTTTTGTGCTTAAGCAGCTCTATTTGGCCCAATTTCTTTCAGCTGCATAAGCAGAAGATATTGCCTAACCAAATTCTGCTAGGTTCTTTAAAGGGTTAATAGGTGACCATCATAAAGTCGCTAAGCAAGGGTAACCTTCATAATGTTATAAGTGATTAATGAACACAACTGTGCATTGAGAATTTAATGCTTGATCGTTTTTCATCCAAATAATAATATTCGATGTTACAAATTTAAATTCAGCATAGGATTTAAATAACACCTTTAGAGTAATTTAAGCATTACATGTGTTTATGTTTTAGTTAAATACATTATTATTAGAAGCACAGCCAGAGATGGAAAGTTTTTTATTTCTCCCTCTCGAAAAATCAAACACTTTTGATTTCTGGCTGTGTTCCGTGGTCATATATGGGTCGATGTGACTGGCTGCATTAGGCGCCCTTGCATACCTGCTGCTCAATCACATTGTAGCCGCATCCTTCGCAATTCAGCTGCAAGAAAGGATGATTAGCCTCCAAAATTATTATTATTAGTTTATTACTTACCGTACAACCATCTCTAGGATAAGTGTACCAAGTGTGCTGTGCTGAAGGGTGTAAGAGGCTTAAGTGCATGTACTTGTAGTTCCTTTCTGCTTGCAGCATGATACTATTAAATCTTTATAAGTGTTGTTTTTTATCTTCCCACCCAGATGTTGAAATCAATTACGACATACCTTTCTCCCAGCCAGCAAGAAGAGTTAATTGATCCTATAAGAGATCTTATAACTGCCGAGTTTACTTTAAAAAGCATCCCTACGGCCGAGGACGAGGAAAATGACTAAAAGTAAGACATCACTCCCACCATCCATCGAATCATGTTCTGTTAGTTGTTTTTGTATAATAATTATGTGTGCTTTTTACTTGAATAATTATTGTGTTCATTATTATTTTGATTGGTTCGTTATGTTATCGTTTCACTTTTGCTGTGCTTTTTGATGTACTTGTATTTGTTGAGGTCAAATAAATAATAATATTAATAATAACAATTGCTCATTGCAGAGTTTATTCTAAAAAGCATCCCTATGGCCAAGAATGAGGAAGATGGCTAAAAAGTAAGACATCACTCCAACCATCCATCCAATCAGAGATTGCTCATTGCAGAGTTTATTCTTAAAGCATCCCTACTGCATAGGATGAGGAAGATGACCTAAAAGTAAGACATCACTCCCACCATCCATCCAATCAGAGATTGCTCATTGCAGAGTTTATTCTTAAAAGCATCCCTACGGCCAAGAATGAGGAAGATGGCTAAAAAGTAAGACACAACATCCATCCAATCAAAGATCGTCTCATTTTCCAGTTTACTTTAAAGGTATCGTACACGTTTGGTAATTACTCAAAATATATGTTAGCATAAAAACCGACTTGGTAACGAGCAACAGAGAGCTGTTGATAGTATAAAACATTGTGAGAAACGACTCCCTCTGAAGTAACGTAGTTTTTGAGAAAGAGGTAATTTCTCACTAAAATAATAAAAACTTCTCACAAGAAGATTTTATTCCTACATCTGAAAGCACACAAATTTGTACAACAAGGGTGTTTTTTCTTTCATCATTTTCTTGCAACTTCGATGACCAATTGAGCCCAAATTTTCACAGGCTTGTTATTTTATGCATATGTTGGGATACACCGAATGAGAACGCTGGTCTTTGACAATTACCAAACGTGTTTGATGCCTTTAAGATGTGTCTTGATGATGGAAGATAACGACAACTACAAAAAGTAAGATAAAAGTCATACATACCATTTATTTAATCCATCAAGCATCTCTCTGCTGAGTTTACTTTTGAGTAAGTTTCCCAAGATGAAAATGAAGAAAAGTGATGCTTTAATGGCAGACTTTCAGGGATAGGTGGCAGCAGATTATACTTATTTTAAACCTGAAAACTTAATTTATTGTAAATTTTGTACGTCTACGTCCTAATTGCACAAGGAAATTGTCCCCCGAACACCCAGGTCTCATTGTTGATCGCTAAATTGAAATAAGCAAATACAAATGTGCACAAATAATTGCTCCTGAAATATAAGCCTTTGTGCAGTGTTTTCTGTAAACCACGACCTACAATTTTTTTTTTTACCCTTTCACTAGTACACCGATGTGTGTTAAGCACTGTGTACTCAGTACTCCCCCCCCTCGGGTACTGTGAAAAAAATCTACAGGCGTATCTTTCAGCTGGGATTCGAACCCATCACCTTTGCCATTCTAGAGCAGGTCTTATCACCAGGCCAGCGAGCTTGCCCAGTAGTTAGACACAGTTTCGATTCAAATTCTATATTTTAGCAGCAGGTATCACAACATGATCAACAAGTTTGATATTGTTGTGTGCCTTGCTCTGTGTGTATTGCAATCGAGTTGATAAGAACTTATGGTCACTAGAGGGGGGTATTGATGGTCCGCTAACTGTACAAACAAATTAACATCACCCTACAATTCAAGGCCAATGTACAACAAACAGCTGATTGACTCGGTGCATTCAAACTTTCCTGAAGGCATTATTCCTTTGTTGTTCCCATTATAGGGGGAGAGAGAGATTTCCCTGCATTGATCGTTGAGCCGATTTACATACAATGCCAGTCAAAAGGGGCCCACTGGGTTTCAAGTTAGGCAGCTCTTGTTGTAGTTTGAGTTCCCAATTTCAATACTAGTGCGGTTTATCAGAAAATAATGTGCACTTTGATGCAATTAATCTTGCAATCTGGGTTTTTAAAATCATGTTTGTTTCTTCAAAACAATAGGAATGAGGGCGTAATAACCTCCCCCCCCAAAAAAAAAAACAACTCTGAAAAAAACAAAAAACACAAAAAACACATAGTTATGATAACAAATATTTGTTGTATAACACAAGTTATCACCTTTTGTTTTCCTTTCTCACATCTTTTAGTTTCTACCTCCGGGTTTTGGAAGTACTGATCCATTCCAATACTCTACTCCAATTTTCAATAAACACATCTTGCAACCACCCGTAAAAAAAGAAAAAAGTAAAAAAACAAAACTTTTGTACACATTCAATCTGCTCATACATGATTGTGCTTATTTCAATACAGCCCTAGCTTAGGTTGTCATCGCTAAGGTCAAACCAATGGAAATGTACATGGGTAAATGTGCAGGCACAACTCTCGGCCAATGATAGGTCTTCCTTTGACCTCAACGAGGGCGCTGTTTGAGCTCGTGTCCATCATAAGCAAGGGATCTATGTGGGAAATCCAGATAGGAAGTGTCCTGGGGGACAATTTTCTTACTCATGTCAGTATTTCATGATGGTTAATAGTTCTCAGGAGAATTGGTACTGTTATCAAGTTTATAAACAGTAAGCACAGAGATTAACTAACATTCATAATTGTATTTATTAATTAATAACCAAACGTGTATCACGGCCCCTCAGGTGTCCCTTTGTTTAATGTTGTAATGTTTGCTCAAAGATTCACATATGCTGGCACTTGAGGCAGGTTGAATGTTTAAAGGCACTGGACACGTTTGGTAATTGTCAAAGACCAGTGTTCTCACTTGGTGTATCCCAACATATGCACAAAATAACAAGCCTGTGAAAATTTGGGCTCAATTGGTCATCAAAGTTGCAAGAAAATGATGAAAGAAAAAACACCCTTGTTGTACAAATTTGTGTGCTTTCAGATAGGAATAAAAACTTCTTGCAAGAAGTTTTTATTATTTTAGTGAGAAATTACATTTTTCTCAAAAACTACGTGACTTCAGAGGGAGTCATTTCCTACAATGTTTTGTACTATCAACAGCTCTCCGTTGCTTGTTACCAAGTAACATTTTATGCTAGTATTTGTTTTGAGTCATTACCAAACGTGTACGATACCTTTAACGATAGATAAGGGCTCGCTGAATTGGCGCTATGGTTTTGGCTATGGCTGAATCACAACATCAATAATGCTCTGCTGGTTGAAGTATAGGCTGCCCTTAGCAACAGCCACAGCTGCCAATTCTGACACAGCCTTACAGGGCCCAATTTCATAGCGCTGCTTAGCGGAAATCAAATTTTTATGCTAACTGTAGCAGAAAAATTTGCTTGTCCATAAGCGTATTTCACAGGTTAGCATGAAAATTAGGCGGCCATCTTGCGCATTCACCATGGATTTGCATTGTTACGTCATTCATTTTCATTCAGTAAGCACCGGAAGGTTAGCATGCCTTTTCGTGTGCTTACGGTTAGCAGTGCTATGAAATTGAAACTCTCTCAGTAAGCACAAAACGTGTGCTTAGCAGCTCTATGAAATTGGGCCCTGGTGCAACAAATGTTCACATTGCTTCTTGCTTACACCACAGAGCTTCAGACCAAACAACAAAATATATTAAACATTTTTGTTGATCCAGGTTGCCTTGAAATCACCATAATTATATTATCCTTCTTGAAAAAAAAACCCAGTCATCTTGAGCAAAACAGGAAATTTTCTGTAAGGCGAGATCAAGTCGTTTGTGCGGGAATTTGTGCACCGTAACCTCGAGAGGGCGAAGCATTGTGACAAATTCGACCTGTTGAGGACCCACTCTTTGTTCCCCCATTGCTTGGACTTTTTTAAGCAACATCTCCAATGGCTTTGTTCACAATCAAAGGCATCGTACACGTTTGGTAATGACTCTGATATTTAATGGCAATAGAAACTTACTTGGTAAGAAGTACAGCAGCTTTGGATAGTATAATGCATTTTGAGAAACTTTTCACTTCGAAGTACTGCGGTTATGGACAAATATGTCACTTTTTATCCCCCAAAACATTTGAATCTGAGACGTGTTACGCGTAACGCTTCAGATAGTGTGTATTCCAATGAAGATTATTCTTCCTGCGTGGACAAAACCGCTCCAGATTTGAAGGCAATATCTCAAAAACGCTACCATCTTTTGAAATGAAATTTTCACAGGTTAGTTTTATGGTATATATCTACTATAGGTTTGAAACAAACAATAGGTTCCAATTACCAAACGTGTACGATGCCTTTAAGCGAAGGGAGGACAACCTCGGTCGGTCAGAACATCGGGGCCCAATTTCATAGAGCTGCTTAAGCAGAAATAATTGCTTAAATGAGCAGGATACCAGTCACAAACTGTACTTGTGACATGGTAGTTTGGCTGGTAACCTTATTCTGGTAAGCGTGATTTTGTTGTGCTTAGCTACTTTTTGTGCTTAAGCAGCTCTATGAAACTGGGCCCAGGTTTTCTTTTGTTAACGTGCTCGGTGTTAACAGGTAGACTCTTCAAACACACATCCTCATTAGTTTTGTGAACAAGATCGAACCAAGGAAGTCTGTCAGTGGTCAAACCACCAGGATCACTTATTAACTCTTTCACTACAAAATTTATTGTTTAGCTGCGACGGAATTGTTTGTACAAAGAAAAGATATTTCCATTGATCATTCATTTAAAACCTGGTAACTTCCTCATTTCATGTTATAATTAAAGGTATCGTACACATTTGGTAATGACTCAAAACAAACATTTGCATAAAAACTTACTAACAAGCAACGGAGAGCTGTTGATAGTATAAAACATTGTAGGAAACGACTCCCTCTGAAGTAACATAGTTTTTGAGAAAGAGGTAATTTCTCACTAAAATAATAAAAACTTCTTGCAAGAAGTTTTTATTCCTATAGCACACATTAATTTGTACAACAAGGGGTGTTTTTTCTTTCATCATTTTCTTGCAACTTCCATGACCAATTGAGCCCAAAATTTCACAGGCTTGTTATTTTATGCATATGTTGGGATACACCAAGTGAGAACACTGGTCTTTGACAATTTCCAAACGTGTTCAGTGCCTTTAATACAGCAGTCAGCAGTGTCAACGTGTAGACAAGCTCACACACAAAACAAATTCCCATTGCATGTCATTCTACAGTCAAAAAGTCAATGAACAAAATGTGTCTAGAATTGTATATATTTGCACATAGGCGTTCGGTTATTTTTATTTTTGTAAGATATGTCAATAAAAGTATGTAAGTATTTTCAGTCTTTGAGAATAAATATTGTTGGATTAAATTATGTCTAAAATGGAAACTACAATAGATGTTATCATCAACATTGTTGTCTGCCATATTTCTTGTTCCTCCCTCTCTATGTTTTTGCAGGTTTTTTTTTTCAATTAGCAATATTAAATTAGTAATACAATTTTTCTGTCCAAAAAGCAATAGACTCAAACAATGACATAAAGTTCCTTTAAAAAAATAACCATCTTTGAACATAATCCCTGTATTGTATACAGGTTCACTAAATTCTCAATAATTTACAGGGACAAAACGACCCAATTATTTTGTTTCATGTCCCACAGTAGCAAGACCTATCAGCGACTTGATACACTGAAATACAGAATGCCTGTGTGTTGTCCCAATTCACCTGATGTCATCACATGATAAATCTTGCTGGGGCACCATTTTTGAGGAGTCAAAAGTGCTGTGCGCAGTTTAGACGATGTGTGCACAGTTAGTCGCTCATCATCTTTCCAAGCATTTTGGTTTCCCTAAAGTGGCATACCATATGCAGACAGTGGCATACCATATGCAGACAGTAGCTGCATGCGATATTAGTGCAAGGGATCAAATACAAAACTGTGAAGCTTGGAGGAAGTGTCAACTCATCCGATTTTTTACAAGAAACAAAACAAGTTTGTTATCTGATTGTGTTTGTTCTGATGCAGCTGGCAGGGTTATCAGTACTATCAGATTCTTTGTATGCTTTGCAGTTTCTCAGTAAGATACCAAATGCAACCAAGTAACTGTAGTTAAAGGGATACACTCAAACTCTGAAGAAGTGGAATAATTGGACTGTTCCTGGCGAGAGCAGTCCGTTTTACCCACTATGTACAGAAACACTTATAGAGTGTTTCAAAAGTCAAAATAGTAGGAGCGTTCTAATTGGATCGGTTATTACATGACCGATCTCTGTTGGACCGCTGCCGGAACATTCCATTTGAACGTTCAAAATGCCATCGCACCAAAATGCCATTGCACTTATTCTCTCGTGTAGAAATGTTACCGTAGTTCTCGCACAATGTCGCGGTACATTGGAACATTCTGGCGGTCCACTGGATTGCGGGCATATGCCTACAGGAACAATCTTTCACCCCTAGAACGTATACGACTTTTAAGATGCTCCTTTACTAGGATCACCTGTTCTAGGTAGGCATTAGACTCAAGTTGTGGTGTTTGATTCATCAAAGTGTGGGTCGAATCCCAGGCACGACTATCATGGCCTTTGAGCAAGACACTTTACCACGCTTCTCAACAACCAGGAGTAAAAGGGTACTGCCAAAGATAGAAATTAGTGTGATTTATACTAGTGTTCGCTAAATTGTGGGCTGCACATGTGCTCAAGGAGTTGAGATGGTCGCAGAAATGTCTTTTGAATGGCTTGATGAACATGGGTAGTGCAGGCCTGATACTCCATGGAGGCAACGGAGGCAATTGCCTCCATGCCCCTTGGTCATTGTCTTGGTGCCCCTTGAAATGTTCCAGTAGGAATTTAAATTTCCCTCATAGAGGTGCCCTTTACTATTACGGAAAATCTGCCTTGCCCTTCCAAGAATAAAGTATTAGGCCTGGTAGTAATATTTGTAAGCACTTTGGTACTTGGTTGATGAGTGCTTAATCAATGCCTATTATTGTTACCTGGGCCCAATTTCATAGAGCCGCTGAAGCACAACAAGTAGCCAAGCACAATAACAGTTTTGTAATAGAATAATGTTACTAGCCAAAATACCATATCACATAATAGAGGTAAAACCTCCATGATCATATGTACCCTGTGACTCTAGGCCTGGATTACACGGAGGCCGTAGCCTCTGTTGCCCTTTTTGGCCTTGATGCTCCTTCAAAAGTCTTTAACATTTTCCAATAGAAGTGTCCTTTGCAAAATGAAAACGGCCCTGCCCTCACAAAAAGTGAAATTCCAGGCCTGGACTGGTTTAGTGGCAAGTCTTGCTTTAGCAGAAAATGATAGTTTATTAAAATTTTCTGCTTGGGCATCGCTATGAAAATGGGCGGTGGGCTTTTCTCAATTGTAAACAACTTGTGTTCCTCAAGATCATTTAAAGTCCGCAGATGCTCACTAAGCTTCCATTATGTATGCTCATTCCTACTGTGTACTATGCAGACTTAATGTTTGTATTTGACACAAGACTTACCTTTGTAGGTTGAAATGTTTGTCTTTATCTTATCAGATAAACGTGTGTTTTTAATATTTAGTGGCATCCTTGAACAACATAGGGAGACCACAAACTCTAGGGCTAGATGGCTCAGTTGGTAGAACGCCGGTACGTAAATCCGGAGGTTGCAGGTTCAAATCCCGCTCTTGTAAATTTTTCTTTGTTTAACCACAAATTATTTTAAAATTTACCCAGTCAGTTTCCCTTGTGGTTTATTACTGGACAAAAGCTTGTTTGCTTACAGTCAGCAGGTCATTACTGGGCACTTGGTTAGAATTGTTGCAGCCATTTCTGGAGGTCCAATGATAAGGATTACTGCACGATAATTAAGCACAGAAAACCCCCACACATCACCTTATTCTATAGCATTGAAATAATGATGAATTATCAATTTATTTCTGGGTATGTCATGATACTGTTGTTGGACAGACAGTTAGTCAGCCTACATTTTGACCTTACTGATAATATCGGTATATCATTATATCAATATACACGTACCTACGTATTTTTATGGTTCGATCAGAGTCAGAGTCACTTTTGAACAAACCAATTAGAAGAAGGTACTGATCTGTTATTGCCACGTACACAATTCTTTAAAACCTGTGCAATCCAGCTACCGTGCTAAGATAAGAACTTCCTGAGACAATAGGGTTGTAACGTGGAGGTCATGAAGGTAGTGTCCCGGACTGGCCTCATTTTGCTGTTGATACTTTGATTTGTCGAATCATGTACCAGGGTCATTAGATATTTTTAGAAATTGATGATGCCAGTTGTAATTATATAATCTTCGCTAATTTGTGACATATAGTTTTTATTTTCCTTGATAGCATCTTTCCACATAAAAACTCCACAATTTGAAATCACAAAATGGAAAGAAGCGAGTCTTAAAGAAAATGAATTCAACATTTTACAACTGGTTTATTTCATAGCAAGAAACCAAAATATACATGTATACAGATAATGTTCTTGGTCACTGAAACACTTGTCAATGAGTTTAACACATTACGTAGGTTTTGAGCACTAGTTGAAATACTGAACTACCACTTTGGAACAGTCCAACCTATTACTCCACCCCAACCTAATATTTTAAAGAGCCCGATCCTTTCCTGTCCAGCACCACGATTTAAATAGGGCTACTTTACAAATACTTTTTATGTTAGCCATGGTATGAGGTGCATGGTCTAGATAGACCCCTTGCATTGGACGCCATCGCTGAGGTCAAATAATGGCAACACGCGCGCTGTATGCGCCACACACAAGTTTCAGTCAATGGTAGGTCTTCCTTTTACCTCAGTGAGGGCGCTGTTTGGGCTTTTGACGTCATATGCAAAGGGTCTATTGTCATTATCTAAACCAGAATGCACCTCATTCCGAGGCTATTGTGCATGCCAAAAGTACTGTGAAATAGTCTATACAACTCAATTCATTACTTTTGCATCACTATTTTATACTAAAAATTGATTAGACATTTCTGTAAAAAACCCAACCATGCATTGAGTTTTTGACTACATTTTCTACCTTGAACGTCTACAATTCAAAATATTGAATCTCCAAAAATATTCTCCACTCTAACATCAAACCAAAAAATGCATCATCAAATGCTCATACTGTTACTGAAATTCTTACCTACATGTACGGCTGATTTTTCCTTAAAATATTCCTTTTTCTAAATATCAAAGCTGCTAACATTTGCATCTTGCAATCAGGGAGTTTTTGTACAACAATCAGGGAGATATTTAGAGTTACATTCAACATACAGTAATAGGGGAAAAGTTTCCATAATCAGGGAGACTTTCAAATTTGTTCATCAGAACATGGAAAAATTGGTTTATTTTCAGGGAACTTTTTGCAGAATCAGGAAGAGTTGGCAACTCTGAAATATGTACGTGCCAAGGATGTGGAAAAAGTTGGGAATTATAGTCAGATCTGTTTTTTACCTACATGTATCATTGTATGTACATCAGATTGTATTGTATCCGGTATCCTGTTTCCACTATTAAGCAATATACATGTAACTCAATTAAATGGGCACCAGTGGTGACAAAGAACCTCATTGTGTGTAAACGTGTACAATGCACCAGCAACAATGTATGTTACACCATGGAGGTAGAACACACACCTATAAATATTCAGACACCCCTAACCTAATCCTAACCCCAACCTTACCCATATCTCTAGCGTGTACATCTCAAGTGGTTATCAGAGAACTATAGGGTTGTTGAAACATAAATGTAGGGGTGTCAAGACCAGATAGAGCAGTCACCATCATGAGGTACAGAAACCAACCTTACAACAACTTTCAGCTTTATATTGCACAATAATTGATGATATTTAGAAATGGTTTTATTTGTGTCTGCTGATGAAATGAATTAAGCAGCCATGTACCTACATGTATGTTTGTGTCTGATTGCAAACAGGTGATGCAATGTATTATTATTCAATATTTAAATGTTGAAATGCATCATCAGCACATGATTGTAGAAGACCTGTGAACTTACACATAATCTTTTAACCATGACCCGGTCAACAAACTCTTATGACAATGACATGCAAATGTACCTTCATAAATCACAATTCCTGTTTGTTTTTGGATGGATAGTTGTTTCATTCTTCTTGCAAGTTCTTAATACGTGTCCATGTAGTTGTATTGCCAATATTGGGACAGTGTTTTAGAATATAACCTCTTACAAGTACATTCTTAAGAATTTCCTTGGAATACTGAAGCACAATTCTGTACACTACAACTCAAACAATGACCCAGACCCACTGATCTGTTCATTATGCCTGTGTGACATTAAGGAAAGCATCTCTTTTTTTTTCTTTTTTTCTTTTTTCTTTTTTTTTTTTTCTTTTTTTTTTTTTTTGGGGGGGGGGAGGGTTGAAAAAGAGAAGATTAATTCCCCTCGTATAAAAAACACTGAGTACAAGCATGGAGCAATAAACTAGGGGTACAATTACAGCCAAGATTTGTTGTAGTTTTTCATGGGTTTTGTACACTTTCGTATGGTGTTTATTTCGATTGTGGCAATCAAAATAAGCAATGGTCATTTGCGGGGTCTTCCCGGACTATTTTTCATCAACCTTTACAGTAGTTTAGATGGAATTTGTTTTGTGTTTGAGTGTTGTTTGTTTTGGGGTTGTTGGGGGTTTTTTTTGGGGGGAGGGTGTGTACTGGTATGAACTGCATCATATGTGAGCTTTCAGATTGAAAATAATGATTAATCCCCATACTTTGACTTCAAACAATCTAATCGTTGATACAAATTACTAAACAATCTAAAACGTCATCCCAAGTTATGAAACACCAATTGACAATGTATTGGCAGCGCTGCTGTTTGGCACAGTTTTATTTCCTTGCCTGGCATGACCCTCACTTTCATTTTCTTTGAAAATTAGACCTTGACATGGGGAGTTGACAATAACAACTGGACAGCTGGTGTTGGCAGAGTGCCCACTTGCAGTTGTCAAGAACTCCCTTAATGTAGGAATTATAGGATCCTAGATCTTGGACAATGCAAAGGGTATTAGTTTACCCATAGAGAAAGGTTTACCACAGAGAAATTAGGTGTTCACCCCCAATGGGGCCCTTTTTTGTAAACTATGGCGGAAGGAAACTTGTTCAAAACTTGCTGTTGTTATGGTTTCCAAGTGTTTTTATTCACACTTATGCAATGAAGTGCACAAATGCCACCATACAAACATAGGTCTTGCTTTCGGGACGGACACATTGCCTTTGGATTGGGTGTTTTGGGCTATAAAAAGCATTTGTTATGATTTAAATGAATATGGTTGGAAATATGTTTTACAAGTAGAATATAACGAATAATGATTCACATAAATCCCTCGAGATTCACACAAATCCCTCGAATTTGTGTGGTTTTCCTTTTACCTTGTCAACCAACACAGTCCGCCATTTTGTATACCAAAATGTTTGACTCCACAAAATTACGGAGCGTGTTAGTTCACAAAGTGAAAGGAAAACCTAACAATTTTGAGGGATATTTGTGTGATTCATTATATTCTACTTTTAAAACATCTTTCCAACCATCATTTCATAACAAACACGTTTATAGCCAAAAGCGCTCAATCCGATAGCAACGTGTTCTTTTAACAGTTGACACATTATTACTGCATGTGTCTGAAACTCTAACACCAGGCCTAGAATTACACGTGGGGGCAATGACCTCTGTTGCCCCTGGTCATGGCCTTGGTGCCCCTTCAAAAGTTTTCAATAGACTTACAAAGCTTTTCCAGTGGAAGTGCCCCTTGCAAAATATTGCCTTGCACCCTGCAAGATGAAATTCAGCCTCCAACACTGTTATGTGAAACTTGTTTTTATCAATGCATGTACGATATGAAAAAGTTTCAAATTGTTAGATTATGTTGCGCGTATCGGTTATTATTTTGTCTATATACATGTAGATCATTCTTTAATGTCTTGTACCACATGTAGTATGTGAATACTTCCACGAACAGTTCCAATAAGCCTATAGATGTAGTTACATGAAGCTATTGCATGGAGGAAGGATATCCCATGGTTATTGTCAAATTAGTAAGCCCCAATACTATTAACTTACAATAATTACCTCCATACAAATAATCTTACAAATTGATACAATACCAATTTACATGTATACCAGAAGCAAGCCTGATACTTCAAGGAGGCAATTGCCTCCATGCCACTGGTTTTCCCTTAATAGTAGTCCGCTGGCCAGTGCTAAAAACACCTCATATAAGGACCGATCAAAAAGTGGTGTCTAGTTCAGTGTTGGAAAAGCATCTCTATTTTATATGAAATACATGGCGGACTAGTTACTGAAATGACAAGTCAACTGGTCCTGCTGGCTAGTCACTAACAACAGGGCAAACCCTTCATGCCCCTGGGCATTGCCTTGGTGCCCCTTGATATATTCCAGAACAAATTTAAATTTCCACATTGAAGTCCCCTTCACCAAGAACAAACTGCCCTTGCCCTTTCCAGAATGAAGTATCAGGCCTGCAGAAGGCAATCTTCCGTCAACTGATCTTTTTAAAACTTGTTTTCGCATTGGGCGTAAAAGAACCAAAAATACCATTCAGGAACATTCCTCCATGATGACTTACATAGCTTTCCCCACACCAAAATTTTCAGATCTTCTTGGAAGCTCTTAATTTTGCAATTGCTGTTGTCTTACCTCATGTGTTTTGTGTAACCTAAAATATCCGGTGCACAAATGCATGTTGCACATAAGTTCTGTATTGGTCAAAGTGGGATGTCTGGAATTTTAGGGAATATTTACCAAGTGTCGGGAGCCATGGCTGCCACAAAGTGCTTTTGGAACCCCCCCTCCCCTTCATTTCTAGGGTACTGGGACATTTTCAGTTTCTCAAAGGATTTCCCAAAGGCCTTCTTTATACATAGATGTTACATCACACCAAGCAGGAAAATTGTCTAGCTCTTGCCTGCCATGTAGTTGGCATGGAATGCACTGGGTTGATGTATGACATGACACAGAGAGTTCAATGGTTCAGCCTGTCCATGATATAAATTGTTAAAACCACATTGTGGTCTTTTGGTTTATAACGGTCTAATTAATGTGTAATCACTTGAAAAGCAAGATATCACACAGACTGTAACTTCTGCAATCTTTTTGTTTGACTGAAATGCCTGGTGTTAACCACTAAACCACAGTTCATATTTACCCAATGATAATCCTTGCTTTATCTTGCTTTATTAGCCCTGGGGGTCTGATAACAAATCTTGTAACCATTTTACACAATACCTGGCAACTTGAGTAAGGTAGACAACTGGCAATTCCAATGAAACAGCTTACGCCCTTTATTTTGACACACTGTATGACAACAACCAACCCACAACACTTTTATAGTGAGAAAATGCAACTTTGTAAAGGAATGATAAAAGAATGTGCCATACTTATTGGAGGCAAACATTGCCTTGGTGCCCCTTGAAATGTTTAGTTCGAAATTTAGATTCCCCTCAGAGGGGGAGGTGCCCTTTCATTGATCAGCAAAAACTGCCTTGCCCTTACAAGAACAAAGTGCCGAGGAAGCAATCATTGCCTTCCTGCCCTTTAAAATGTTCCATCAGAAATTTCAATTTCCCCAGGGATGAGACTTGGCAAATGTTAACATTCTCGATAAATGGCTTGAGGTCCTGGCTTCCTCCTTGTTCTAGACACAGAACCTCTCCGATGTTACATTTCAGGAGGTTTACACAGACTCTGTGCATCACCAGAAATTACCAAACGAGGGGTTTGGACAAAAAGTTAACAATTTCTTTCTCCCTTTGGTGACTGCTTTACTTTTTTAAAGAAAATTTGAAGTCTCAAGGAATTTTTTAGAAATTAAGGCGAAATCCTAAGAAATCCATTTCCCGTTTTCCTCATAGATGTGCCCTTTAATAAGCAGTGGCCTTGGTCTTACCACAAGAACAAAGTATCTGGCAAACAAAGTATCAGTTGCCCTTACAAGAACAAACAAGTCATGCAGGTCTGAAGATGAAACCCAGATCAATGGTTAAAGGCACTGTACACGTTTGGTAACTGCTCAAAATATATATTAGCATAAAAACTGACTTGGTAACGAGCAACAGAGAGCTGTTGACAGTATAAAACATTGTGAGAAACGACTCCCTCTGAAGTAACGTAGCTTTTAAAAAAGAGGTAATTTCTCACTAAAATAATAAAAACTTCTTGCAAGAAGGTTTTATTCCTATCTGAAAGCACAGAAATTTGTACAGCAAGGGTGTTTTTTCTTTCATCATTTTGTTGCAACTTCGATGACCAATTGAGCCCAAATTTTCACAGGCTTGTTATTTTATGCATATGTTGGGATACACCAAATGAGAACACTGGTCTTTGACAATTACCAAACATGTACGATGTCTTCAAAGATACTAGACATTGTACTGTGTGTTAGAAGGTTTTATAATTTAGTAAACGTGGCTAATCTTTACCGTAAACATCGTAACCTGATGATAGTGCAGCCTGGGTGGATAAATATTTTGATATCAATCACTTGCAAGGTCTCTATTACATCCAATGACCATGCAATTCACGTCTCTCTTTGTTTTTTGTGTGTGTGTGTTTTTTCGGGGGGGGAATTGGGAAAATCATGAGTAATACTTTATAATCAAAAGCATTGGTTTCCCCGCTAAAAGGAAACATTATTCTTGCAGTTCCCACATGTGTCGAAATCAGTTGTGATATCTGTTGTTTTTTTATTTTAACAGATTTGTCATACACAAGAAATGTCTCAAATTGGATATCTGTACCCAATTAACCAAAAGTTTGTGTAAAGTTCTATGACCTTTTACATTGATTGTTTCAGCGTTCATCCAAGCACCTATACTGCATCCGGCACGGAAACGAAAAATGTCACATGCCTCAAAATTTATGTGATTGAATCACATGATTGCCAAAGAATGTAATGACTGAATGTTGAAACCAAAAGCAGGCCTGTGACTTCATCATTGAAGGGACAGAGCCATTTCCAGTCATTGAAGTCTGTGGTGAACAGTCTTGGGTGCTCCACTACAGAAGGCTTTGTCCTTCTCTCGGATGGCACCCCATTCATACCTTAGATGTCTTAAAATTGTTTTATTCCAAATTTGATACAACATTTGTATAACTTTGTGTATCCTATCACTTTGTGTACCAATTGTTTTGTATGTATGGCAATAAAAACAAACAAACAAATTTGAAGAGGCATACTACAGCATCAGCCCATAGAGCAAGGTTCCTTTTACTCTATGCTTAGAGCAAGGTTCCTTTCTCTATGATCAGCCCAACTTGCGATTGGCCCAACTATAAATGTGGTTAGTCCAACTATAAATTTTAGCCTATAGATTTAGCCAGTGGCAATTGGACTTAAAGGCTTCTGGGTCATAGTTATTTAGTTAACTTTTTTAATTCCAGGCATTGTCCTTGCTGTTTTGTTTTGTTTTTACTGTATTTTGTATGGTTATTTTGTTATGCCGAATAAATAATAATAATAATAAAATGGGTCGGCCCAACTATAGATGGGATAAGCCAACTATAGATGGTCCAGGCACAACTATAGTTGTTTAGTTAACTTTTTAAATTCCAGGCATTGTCCTTGCTGTTTTGTTTTGTTTTTACTGTATTTTGTGTGGTTATTTTGTTATGCCGAATAAATAATAATAATAATAGAATGGGTCGGCCCAACTATAGATGGGATAAGCCAACTATAGATGGTCCAGGCACAACTATAGTTAGGCCAATTTTATAGTTGGGTGGAACAGGGGCATTTTGAAAGCAGCACCAAGACCAGGGCAACAGATACAATGATCTCCATGGCACCTTACATGAGTTGCCAGCCTGTCACAGATCTGACTCACATTATCCATTGAACACATCATGGGTTTGTCTGCCATTGGGATTATCAAATTAGCTGATGATTGCAGATGCTGTAATGTTGCTTTAACTGCACTGCCATCTTCGTCCGTAATGCAGTCATATATATCCCATCGTGCTAGTAGCCATTTCAGAACCTGGGGACATCAATGTGACACGAGAACAAATGGTTAATATAATTCAAGAAGATCCCAGTTGACACCAGCAAAACAACAAATATGGCAAAGATGCAATCTGTGCGCCCAAGGATTGAGTGTACATGTATGTTACTGTGCTCATGGCACATTTACAACTTGAACACTAAAGAAATAAAAATGTTGCAAGTATTGCACAGGTGAACATTAGGCCTGGAATTACCCAGAGGCCATGGAGGTCATGACCTCTGCTGCCCTGGTCTTGGTCTTGATGCCCCTTCAGATGTTTCTCATAGACTTTAAGATTTTATGATAGGAAGTGCCCTTTGCAAAATGAAAATGGCCTTGCCCTTTCAAAGATAAAATATCAGGCCTGGAATTTCATCTTTGAGAAACAATTCCATTGAAGTAACCAAACCTCCTAGGGTAGATGTCACACTTGGGGAAGATGATATACCATGGATTACCAACTTGTTTGTTGCCATTATAATGAGGTAGGGTTACACAAGGACAATGGGGTGCACTGGCACACATGAATCATGGATTGTGCATCAAATGAACAACACTCCAAAATCCCTTCTGATCTTCCCTAACTTTACGCCCTTTTCACACCACATAGCTATTTCACTGGGAAATGTTAACCCCTACTGCTGCCCCATGTTGTTTCACACTTGATCATGCAATATTCCTGGGTTATCTTGCCTTTGACCATGGAGGTAGAATTTTGACCATACTCTCAAGCAAGGGTTATCACTAGCAGTACAAGTGTGAAAAGGTATAACCAGAAATTCACAGGGAAATTTGTTAAGTGTGAACGGGGCTACTGTATCAAGCCAACATTGTATCGCTAATTGGCATTACCTTAGAGAAAGGATTACATGTCATGTACATGTAGGCAGATTTGGCAGGAATATAAGCAGTCATGTTTTTAAAACTCAACACTACTTATACTTTTTTTAAATCAACTGTTTTGAAAAAAATTATTGAATGATCTCAGCCACAAATCAACAGTCAATTTTATATAGCACAAGCATGCACACACAGTGTATAAATAACATTATACACTAAGTAGGCCTAATGGATTGGTAAATACTTGTGTATAATTTTTTTTTTAAATAGACTAGTTTCAGTTTGAAAAGTCACTGATTATAAAGTGTTATTACCAGTTGCAATTCTCACTACTGTATGAAACTGCAAAGTCAAGAAATTTATAGTATTTGTAAAAATCACCGCTGCTTGCTTCGATTAACACAATTCAAATAAGCCTGATATGAAACTGAAATGAAACTGAAATGATTATTATCTCTGACAAAACAATTTTGTTTTCTTCTTTTGTAAAAAGTGACCATCAAATTTTATGAAGTTTTTACAGGTTGGTTGCACAATTGCTCTATGGTTTTACATGATGTATTCTCATGTATGGCTGTATGATGTGTTTAAAAACGGTTTAAATAAAAACCACAGAATGGGAATTAATTTACTCTTCCAAAAAAACATTGGATAGTACTTTCCCTTTAACAGCAGTAGACCATGTAAACATTTGTTTACAAAAAGAGTGACCTTGCACATTCCAGGTCATTTCCTGGCAGGCAAGATACTACATTGGTCCTATGGGAAATTGTACATTTTGAGGCATAATTTCCACATTAATTCAAAAGATATACAAATAACAGCTGAACAAGTTTTAAGATGTGCCCCTTTCTTCATACATATGCATGTATCAAAAAATGATGAAAATCTGTCAGTGCAATCTCCATAAAATAAAAGATTTTATGCGTTCTTTCATTGGGCTGTATACAAATCATGCCTGCAGGAAGTCCAGGCTCTGTGGCTACTTTGTAAACATGTGATGTCACAGGTTACATGGTCTATACCTTAAGACATTTACTGATAAACATTTAGTTTTAATGAAAGTTGACTTTCTACAACTTGAAAGTCAACTTCAATGCAGTTTCTACTTCCCCCTCCTAAGCAAAGATCAAACCATTGAGGTAGAAATTGACTAAGTTGATTCTTTAGTGCAATGTGCAACCCTTAAATAAGTTGTTAAAAGTTCTGCTTATTTAATACATCCCTAGATTATTGATTACATACTCCATTCAGCCATGACGACTCAATTAAGAATCTTCCAACTGAGACCCAAACAAACCAAAGAAGCTTATTGGAAATGTTTACATGTTTACAGCAAATGATACAAAGGGATTGTGTAACCATGGAGGAAGGCTGTAGGCCTAACTACTAATGTAACTAAACACATTATCATCAATAGGAGTACTCAACCGAAGACTAAATAATAGTTAAAAAGTTTGTGCAAAACAGTTTCCCCCCTCCATAGAGTAAGGTCCTTACTCTATGCCCCCTCAGATCTTGTTCATAAACCATGGAGGTAATGCTTTGAACCCCATCACATATATATTTTATGGACATTGAGAAAAATCATGCACTGAACTTTCAAGAGGACTATTTCTAACAATCTCGTTTACTTCTAGAGGGGGCAGAATATATTGATCCACTACCTAAACAGGATCCCCCTTCCAAGCAGTAAGCTATAATAAATCCATTAATTCAGCCATCATTACAAGCAGTATTGTTATTGGTTATTCACTGCTCAACTCTAAACCCCTCTACCACCATAGAGGTATGCTACCACTTACTGAGCTCCAAGGCCCTCATCAATTCCAAGTACTGGAAATCTTGTTTGTTTTCAACTTTTTCTTCCCCAAGCACAACATGTGCGCACTTACCATTAGCATACAATCACTTTGCAGACTTTAAAAAAAAAACTTGTTTGGGACATTCCATCAGTTGCTTCCTCCCCCCTCTGTGGCTATTGCACAGCTGATTGGATAGAGTGAAAGGGGTTTTCATTTCTAGTGCTTGTCTTAAAGGGGAATGCCATTCCTTCAAAGGAAAAAAACACTGATAAGTGTTCATGAGGCATCAAGGTGATAACAGTCAATGGTATGAAGTGTCTCTTGAATGACGAGGTAACTTCAAGATTCTCAGGAGCCCGATCATCAAGTCACAAAATTCAAAAACAGTTTTACTATACTGTTACCTCACCCCAAAGAAATATATTTTGACAGAAAGCCTTGTTGGACAGTGAGTTTCCAAAAATGTCATTAAAGATTCAGTTAATTTGTTTTAACACTCCCTCCCCAACCTTTACCTATTCACATTCACAATATAAATTAGGTATTCATTATCAGGGACACTCAACGAATCAAGTTGTGTGTACTTTTCAATTGTCATCACATTAGTACGAGATTAAATCTAAAGCTACTGAATCTGAAAGTCTGAATTGACACTCCTGGCGTGAAAAGAAAGTGAAAAGCAGAATTTGCTTATCATCTACTTTGAAATTAATCATCATGTACAAAACAATTCAACAGACGGTAAAATAACTTTTTCTTGGTTTCATTCAATAATAATAATAATAATAATGGGCATAGAGCGCCACGTTTGTCTGAATTGACACTCCTGCGTGAAAAGAAAGTGAAAAGCAGAATTGCAATTAAGACATTTCAACAGTCTACTAACAAAGTAATAGAATACAATTAGTTGGGGAAGTTTGCAAAAGGTAGGTTTTTAACTGAATTTTGAATTGTGCACGGGTGCTTTCTTTTCTGAGTTCAGTAAGGAGTGTGTTCCAGAGTGACAGGCAAGATCTTGAGAGCAATGTATTTTCTGGATACAGTTTCTTGACTATTTTACCGAAGTTGTCCAGAGTTTTTGATTCAACCATAGAGAAAGGACCACTTTCTCTATGATTCAACAAAGAGCTCTACATGTAGTAAAGCCCTTTAAATTTCAGAAACTCTATTATGTGATGGTTGTGGAGCTATACACATAAACAACTATCCAAGGGCTGCCTGCCTGAACTTTGGGGTTAGCAACAGCATGCTAATAAATATTCAAGCTTGTCATCTATGACAGGGTCAAAGTCAACCAATCAGAGCATTAGTAAGAGAAAGTTGCCGAATATAGCTCCTGTTACTGGGTCCCCTTTGGTGATCACAAATCAACACTCTGTGTACTTGAATGAAAGGACAGTTTCAAGACCAAGATTTTGCAATAAAGTTCAATGTAGGACTTTGCCCAGGGGATATGTTAATAGATTCAATGTGATCAAGGAGCATGTGATGAAGTTTATTAAAGAACTGTGCATCGACCTTGGTGGTAGCTTAGCTATACTGCACAATTCATGAAGTAGTAATAAACTGACTAAATCATTGTTCTGGCACGGTATTGTTTATCTGTATATTCATTTGACTTTTTCTTTTAGCACAAAGCCGCAGTGTTGACTTCCTTTCATAGTGTTGGTTAGATATTAAGGCTGTAGGACTTACTAAACTGGTGGAGTGATTGCAGGCCTGAAACTTCACACAATAGAGGCAATTGCACTTCTTGTCCCTTGTCATTGCCTTCCAGTAGAAATTTAGACTTCCTTAATATAGGGGTTCCTTTAGATAAGGAAATACTGCCTTGCCCTTACAAGAATGAAGTATCAGGCCACCCTGAATCTACATAGCATACCTTTTTTATAACATAAGAAATATAAGTAATACTTCCACAATAGTTTTACAATCATTTAAGCTTAGTAAATAAAAATGATCAAACATTTTGTTTTTAAAGGTAAAAAACACCACTGGAAAATTTTCCATCTGAAAAATTGTTATACAATGTACTTTCTCTTAGTGAAATGCTCAGATAAACATGGAGAAAATTTCTCGTTTTCCCCTCTTAAAATTATTAATAAACAATGAAACCAATAACTGAGTCAAATAGTATCTTGCCAGCATGGGTTAGCTTGTAATACCATCCTCCACGGTAACAGGCACACGATCGGACCATAGAGAAAGGACATCACATTTAGATTGCAATATTTAGTGCATGTTAAACCATGGTTAAACCTTGGAAATTTCCTTCCTCCATGGTTAAACCATCTGGTTAGACCATGGAGAAAGAAATTTGTCTTATATAACAAGTACTATTTTCATGATATCTAAAAATCAGGGTAAATTAAGGAGTGTTGCTAACTTTAAAAATTGCAGGTTTTGTGACCATGAAACAAAGTCTCTTGAAAAAGGTTGTTTATTCAAGTACAGCAACTCATCAGAGGTCAGCAAACTTTCAGCAAGTTTAATAAAAGACTAAAAAACCAGCTGCTGACATTGCAAACAAAGCTTTGTCTTCACTCTTGCTCAAATACACAGGAAGTGATATGAAAAAGCATTGTTATTGTTAATGTTAGCTCAAGGTCTCTTTGTTTGTCCCCACTTTCCTCAAGGGTTTCCAAACTTTTGATTGAAAACTTAATACAATTGCCCATCAAAGGATGGTGTTGCAACATACAGTGTAAAATGAAAGTGAATCTTGCAATGAGGTTTCAAAGCAGGGTCAGCCATTGTAAGCTCTCTTTTCCACTTGTTGGTATTCTTAAAGGTACTATAGTCATCGTTTGTTTTTTGTCCACGTAATGCTGATTTATTGGCAAAAGTATCAAGAATGATACAATAGAAGTCACCTGTGAAAGTTTCAACAAAAAACTGGCACAGAATTTTCACAAGAATTTGAATCCATCCATTAGCGAGGTGACAACGAGTACCAACCACATCTCTGGCCGCAGCACTCGCGAATGGACAACAACCCTCAGAAATCTGAGAAACAATTCTTTCATGAATCGTTTCTCAGATTCAAATGTCTTTATTGATTTCTGATCAACAGGGGCATTTTCAGACGAAATAATTTCGCAGGATACTTATAATACCATGTATACCATCTTTATAACAACAAGTAACCTGATTGTGTCAAAATTATTACACATTTTTTCGGGGTCATTACCAAACAATGACCCTACCTTTAAAGAGCAGACACCCATTTGACGGTACATGTAGGCCTACATCTACCCATAGAGAAAGGACAGCTTTCTCTATGGTGTGATCTACCATACAAATGGGAATCCAATTAGTGTGCCAAATATGATTTATCAATGTGCTATGCATTTGAAATTATTTATTGTAATTAAACGAAAATGCACAAACTTTTGCATTATGATTCACTGCATGAGTCACATGGATACATTAAAAAAGTATTATTTGATGATTCAATGAATAAGCATTACGCAATCATGGAAACAAAACAAATCTACTGGTGTTTCCCACCCACAACCCTTTAAATTGTGTGGCGCCCAAGCTTGCTAGTATTTAGTACTTTTTAGTGCCCACTTCCCTAGCTCTGCAAACACCATTGCACTGCAAAGAGGTGACTTTCTTGTCACAAGGCCATTATTTTTTCGAGTTTGTTGTTTTGTGTCTTGTCTGAACTAGTCTAGTGTAAACTGTATCCTTGACTGCAATTCTTTTGAAAGTGCTGATGTAATCATCTACAAATGATTGTGCAAGCACCATTGGCTGTGTACCAGTAGTTTGTGAGCTGCTGTGGAAATGTGGTCATGGATGAAGTGTGTGTATACTTCCTAGTCCTACCATACAGAAAGGACAGTAGCTCAACATGTAGCAGGTATCGAACTTGGGGGGAAAAATCAAGACCACAGGGTTTGCAGCTCAAAATTTGTGGAAAATTTGTCACAAGACCAGAATCAAAATGAGAGACAGTTCCACATTAAACTGTTTTTATTTGATCCATAGCAGGAGGAATTTTCCTTCCTCTATGTTTAAACATCAGCACTAAGAGAAGATTGATCTCATTTGTCTCATTGGTATTACTTCCAAGCAACATTTGAACATATCATCGCTCGTACCACGAAGCAAGTGACCTATGCTTGTCAAAATTCACTTGAATGCTTCAAGGACAAGGTTTTTTGGTTTTTTAGTTCGTTTTTAAAAGATCTTCTAATGGTTCATTTCCTGTGACCCGATGTCACTTCTTTTATTAAAAGTTGTACGCGTGTACAATAATAAAGTACTGTCATGACCATGACTGTACAACAATGTAGGTTGTCTTGAAATGGAAAGTAAGGGGTTGATTACGACACTACACTATTACTATAATTTTCAGACAATAAGCCTTGCACCGGCAGGGCTCGAATTTGGTGCCAAAATCCACAAGACTACAGGGCTTGTAGCTCAACTTTTTCTCTGGACCAGAATTTTTCTAACAAGACCAAATCAAGATGAGAAAAATTTCTACACAGTTTAATATATAAACTGTGTTTAACAAGTTTAACAAGCACTAAGACAAGATTTATCTCATTTGTCTCATATACCTTGATGCTCAACAGAATTAAAAGATGTTTGAAGTCAACATGTATCAACTTTTTTTGTTATAAGATATTACACAGTGAGGTATTTTTATTCAATTAAAAACACAAACAAAACCGCGGGACTTGTCTAGTTATGAGTTTACTGGCCCGATGCTAAAATCACTGGTCTCGGGCCTGCGGTCCATTGTTAATTTTGAGCCCTGAGCCGCCCGGAATATTATAAGCAGCAGACAGAGAACATTGAAGGCATGAACATGTGTGACACCCAACATTTGAGATCTAGCTAGGCCTACGAAATGTTGGTGCCCATTGAAAATTTTCCCCCAGCCCAGGTTGGACTCCTCGCTGCATTCAACGCAACAGAGTCCAGGGCATAAAGTAGTATAAAGGTCTTCTGCCATTGCGAAAAATTGTATAACAAAATATTTTCTTATTTATACCTGATTGAGGAAGCTGAAGCTTTGCTCACATATATCTTATGTCCCGAATTCCAAGTCTGCTGGGTTCAGAAATGTAAATTTTATCCTTGGGTGACACTTTTTTTTTTTACACAATGAAAATTGACATCTCTGTTGTAACCTTCTGTACCGACTCCATGATGTGAACAATTGTGCGCACGCCCTTCCAATATATTCAAAGCAAGTTTGTTACGCTCAGGGTATCGATTATTTACAATTATTCGAGTAGTACCACCAAGATATGGTGTTCTGAAGACGACAAATGTGCGTCCCGTCGTGCTGTCGCGTTGCCTGTGCCGTCGCCCGCTGCGTTGCATCGTGCCGTCACCCGTCGTGTCCTGCCGTCGCCTGTTTTTCAAATGTTTTTTATAGTGTCTTTGGCTGCCGTCATGCGTCGTGTCGTGCCATCATGCCATCGCGTGTCGCGTCATGCCGTCGTCCCTCGCTTAGTCCGTCCCGTTGCCCGTCCCATCGTGCCATCGCGCCGTCCGTTGCCTCGCCCATTATTTATACCTCAAGGTCTTCACTTTCTCTGACAATTGGTGGCGCTATTTGTTTATTTTGCCATTGTTTACTTGTCGTTTCGGGGCAAGTTTCCAGATGGCAGAGGTGTGCAGTTTAATCAATCCCTGCTTGCCGTGTCATCTCAACAATATCATTTTAATTATAAAAACATATCAACTATTAATTACCTCGGCCTCCTACATGTAAAATAAAGCAATGGCAATAGCAATGTATGATGTTATTCAATAGACTATGGTTGGCAGGTTGGTAGGCTTGTTTAGTTATTCCAACCAATGTTTTTTATAAGAAAGGGTTTCCGTGGATTCGTCTAGCTATTGTGAGAACTTCTCTTCCATGTTAGGCTTAAGAATTGATTTAAATAGGTGAATGATCTTGTCAGCCTTAAACGACGGATGACAGCACGATGCGATGGACGACGGCAGCCAAACCCACAATGAAGAACAATTGAAAAACAGGTGACGCGAGGGCGACAACGCTGTGGAAATGTGGTCATGGATGAAGTGTGTGTATAATTCCTAGTCCTACCATAGATTGGCAGGTTGGTAGGCTTGTTTAGTTATTCCAACCAATGTTTTTTATAAGAAAGGGTTTCCGTGGATTCGTCTAGCTATTGTGAGAACTTCTCTTCCATGTTAGGCTTAAGAATTGATTTAAATAGGTGAATGATCTTGTCAGCCTTAAACGACAGATGACAGCACGATGCGATGGACGACGGCAGCCAAACCCACAACGAAAAACAATTGAAAAACAGGTGACGCGAGGGCGACGACGCTGTGGAAATGTGGGCGATGGCAGAGGCGACGCAACGGCACGACGCGACGCACATTTGTCATCTTTAGAACACCATACCAAGAACAGCAGCCTATCGACACCTTCGTTTTTTAACAAAATTATGAAGTATCGATACCAAACTAACTATATTCGAATGTTTTGCTTCAGTTGATGAGAAAGTCGATCGTAGTTGCTACAAATTTTGCGCATGCACACACATGCTCCGTGTCAATCGGTACCAGATGTTTACAACGGAAGTGTGAATCTTCTTTTAATTTTTTGAAATAATTTCACCTATGGACATGAAGAATATGAGCGAAATTTCAGCTTTATAAAGCATCAACAAATTTTAGTTGAATTTTTGTTTGCATTTTATAGAGACTTTATACCCAGGACGTCAGTGCAGTGCAAGGGAGACTGGCGTCCATAGCTACCCAGTCATGAGACAATTTGACCCCAACATGTCCAAGATTTTCCAATGAAACTGAAAGTTCCCTTGGTTTCAAAAGAAAAAATTGACAAAAAATTCAATTAAAACATTCAGTTTTAAATAAAGGTAGGGTCACTCATATCATAGATTGGTTCTTATAAATGCTGATTTAAAGGGAACATCATAAAGAAAGCTGAATATACAGTGTCTATACTACACGTACTTGCTGAGAAAACCAAACAAACTGTCATTTTCACAAGAATGTCAAATCAATGCACGTTTAGCGAGGTGACAGCAAGTACCCACAGCGTCTCTGGCCGCAGCATTCGTGAACGGACGCCGCCATCCCCCCTTAGAAATCTGAGAAACGATTCATGCATGAAGATGAATCGTTTCTTAGATTTAAATGTTTTGGGGTGAATAATTATCCAAACCATGTTACCTCGAACATTGTCAAAAGGGAATCCTTCCTCAAAAATAGTTTATACATTCAATTCAACAGCTGCAGTGCTTGATCCAAGTGAGTTTTTTATGGTCATTAATTTTTGGAGTAATAATACCAATAGGGTACCTAATTAAACTTTAAGAAGAAATTTTAGGCCTGCAAAAACTGTAGCAAAAGTTTTGGTCCCCTCTGGCCTCCGCTCTATAATAAAATCAAAAGTATAATAATTCAACCAACCAAAGTTATTGTCATGATTGTGTAGTATTGAATGTTCACAAAAATGCAAAGGAAGTAAACAATGCTAGCCGTTTCTTGCTTGACCACTGTTGACTTGCAATTAACCCAGGTTTGACTCCTCAACTACAAATTACAACAGAAACTGGTGTCCTACAGTACAGTACAGGGCTAGATCGACTTGATCATCATGCGAAGCATGGCTTATAAAAATATCAACAATCGGTCATTTGCATTTATTCAAAACAAATCATGAATTTAACAACGTTTTTCAAGAGGCTAGAGACAAATCACTATTTATCATTTTTACAAAATCATATGGAACATGCAGGAAGTGTTGGAACGGACACCGTCATGACGAAATTCCACGAAAACACCACATTATTATAAATTATTATTACAAATCATATTTGTCACGGAACTGGTAATACACAGACAAACCATCGCCGAATGTAACATTTGTAAACATGAGAGTGAAAGTTGAGTAGCCAAAACTTCATTTTGGCCTTCCTGGCCGTACTTTTATTTGCCCTCTTTGCGCTTGAATAGTCTGGTATGCTATTTTGTAAAATCTGAAGAGTATTTATGAAATTTTACTTACATTTTAGCCTCCAAACAAGATAAAACCGGATTAAAAATAAATTCCCACGTCTGAACACTTTTGATTTCACTCATTGTGTACGTGCATAGAAATATCATCCGATGTTTTTGGTGCTTCTGTCCAATCAAATCGTTGATTTTCCAGCAAAGGTCATAGGTCACGGTGTGGTACGATAAGTTTTGACCAATGGGAGTAAAATCTGAAGGGAGGAAACTTCAGGAAAATAATTATCACATTTTTTTTATGAGAACAAAATTATTATACAACTTCCTTGCCATAGTACTAGAGAGTTGAATGAAAACAAGGGTTGTAAATCCAGCAAAACATTATAAATTATGTGTAGGGGCCTACCATTATATTTCTCCATGCATGCTTGCCTAGTAGGCCTACTAAGAAGAGTTGTGCATGCCTTTTTTTGGTCGGCAACGTCGGCGTTAGTATTGTGTCGGCTTTTGACGTTGGCCCACGTTGGCCGCAACGCTATGATCGGCGTTGGCATCGGTTGGTTTTTTTCGACATGGGCCAAAGCTCTAGGTTGGAAGTAGGCCTATCACATTGGTTTTACGTTGGCGATCAGCGTTAAGCCAACGTTTGTTCAAAAAAAATGCATTGTGTTGGGGTTTTGATGTTGGGCCAATGTTGGCTTTAGGTCGGCCATATGATATTATTGGTTTTACATTGACCCCAGGGGCGGATCCAGAATTTTCCAAACGGGGGGGGGGGGGGCGTGAATTTTGCCAAGCAGCAAACAAAGGCAAGTTGTGGTACCTGCGAGCGCGTAGCGCGAAGCCGCAACGGCGTGCCCGGGGTGCGGGGCCCACTTAAGGGCCCCGGAAAAATTTGGATTCTAGATGTTCTGTGGTGCGATCTCAGGCAATATCTGACCACTTTAACAACATTTTTTAGCGACATCATAAACATTTTTTTCTAGTTAGGTTTCATTGAATCGGTCATCCTGGGTTATAAAATCAAACTGCAGGCTGCAATACTATTCGGGGACGAAAAAAAAGTCTTGGGGAAACAAACTGCTCCTCCTAATTTTAATAGTTTACTAATGTTGTGCATTGTGCGATTGTTACAAAATGTAATACATTTGCACGGGTCGCGCACAGACGCAGATTTACTGTAGAAAGGGATCATGTACCGTTGTACCATACATGAATACGTTTAGTGTTCAGTATTTTTGTGTTCAGTGTGAGAAACTCGCTGTCCATACACACAGATTCACGTGTAAATCCCCATGAGACAATGTCCGTCAGTGAAATAATAGTGGTCCACAAATGAAACAAAGTGTACGAGGTACGGGTTATTAGTAGCTTTTTTTGAAAAACACCAGGGGTGTGTGATTTATTTTGTGTCCCCCCATTTCCCCCTCCCCTTCTCTCTTTTTCTTTTTTCTTCTCTCTTTTTTAAAAAAATTTTTTTTAATGGAAAAGGGGGGGCGTGCGCCCCCACGCCCCCCTGGATCCGCGCCTGGACCCAACGTAACGCTAATGAGCAAAACTATGTTGGGCCAATATTGTTGATCATAGTAGGCCTATCCACCATATCTCAGAACTAATGAAATCAGTATTAGGCCTACGGGGGCTGTTTTGAGGTTGCTGTGGGCAGTTCAATAAATTCCAACTGCCCAGCAACCGTGACCATTTTAGCACGCATTGCCCAGTATAGGGCTTTTCCTAAGTGGGTTAATTGGACTACTGGGTTTATGGGTTACACAGCCTTTGTTATAGGCGCCTCCGCGACGGATTCCTGGATAATTAATACAAAGCATGTTAGTGAAAATAGAACTTTTCATGGATTTTCTTTTGTCTGAATCGCACATTATTCTTTGTTCATTGTTACGGAAATCTGTTTAATTTCATGGAACAAAACGTCTGCGGGTTGTAAATAAATTACTAAAGGTGGCTGTTTTATCACCATAGGTTCTATAAATAGATGTACCGCAGTGTGATAATTTTACTCCCACAAATCAACGAGGCCGAGCGTAAAAAAAACACCCCAAAAACCCAAAACAAACACGGAAGTAAACGAAGTTCGCCAAATTGCGTGTTTATCGCCTAATTTCTGCCCTTAATAATGGTATTTTCATCAACAACTATTTTCATTGATTTTGTGATCTGAGGATCGGTTTAGAACTTGCACTGTAGTTCTTAACTCAGTGATCACTACTGTTCGTCGACGACGCACATCAGGAAAAACTAACCCTCTCTCTCGTTCCTCCCCTTCCCTTTTTCTTATTTTTTTCTTTCCGGGGACCCTCGGGGGGGGGGTGCTCAAGCCCCCGCCCTCCCCCTTGGGTGCGCCGTTGGGCGATGCTGCCGCTAGGTGTGGTTTTGGGTTGTTAAATACAGCTTTTCTTTTACTGAGATCTGGATGTTGAGTCAAAATTCCTTTTGATGAAAATGGCCGTGGAGGACTCTTAGTATACCTCGCCCACCCGATTTCGCTTTTTTATAACTTCGATCTCGTATACCTAGAAATGCGTGCTCTGAGTTCATGCATGGTCTTCAATGCTTTGCCGTTCAGGAGAAAATGAACGGGTTTGGGTGCTGGCCAGGGCCGATTTCACAAAGAGCTAACATTGATCGTAAGCTGTGTATCAATCTTAATTACCAAGCAAAGTGTGATGTCAATACAAAGCATGATGGCAATATTGCTTTGTGAAATCGAGCATTATTAACGGCCACAACTCGAGCCCTGACGGTCCCCGCCGTATGTCATTGATAAGTCTCCGTCTCTTTTCTCGGGAAAACCGGAACCGCACGTCATTGCTCTTCCTAGGCTATATAGCTGCAGTTACACCTTTTCCTTTGGAAAATGTGTAGGAAGACTGTATACAGGCCCTCTCCAATAAACAATGTTCCCAAATAGCGAATGTATTATGCGTACGCTCTGTTTTCGTATAGCCCTGTTAGCTTGTTTAACTGTTTAGGATCATGACCAGAGCATGAATTACGAGTGGAGGCTATTAAATGTTTGATATCAAACTGGATCTGTGCAAGAAGCACCTAAATGCACACATGACGCCAGTGTATATAGACCCGATGTTATTATACAAAAGTTGCAAAATGGAAAATACCATAGCTCTAAACTATTATGACGCCGTATGATCTTGCATGTATAATTGCCCAATGGCCCCATGGCTGTGCTATACTGACTGTGTTAGTGTTATTAGGCCAAAACAAAAGTTGTTGTGTCCTCGTCCGACCGACCGATGCGTCGCAACCGATTCTTGTTTTTTGTTCAATGTTTTTTTTTTCCCCCGGTTTTGTTCAACATTTTCATTATATTAAAAAAAAAATTGTCACAAAATGTTGAAATAGGAAGAAACTATTGAATATAAGGCAGTTTACCAACCCACGGTGTTTATACATTCCTGACTTTTTATTCTGGTGACATTTCAGTACTGCAGAAGTGCTATGCACTCATCAGCTGGTAGCTCCGGTAAAGCATTCATCTCAAACATCAACAACATAAAATCTTGTTATAGTTGAACCATGGAGGAATTCCTCTATGGTATGACATTTAAAAAAGGGTTCAATTCAGTGAGAGTGTTGTGTTTTGAAAAGGAAATTTGAATTGGAAAAGGAAGCCAATCTAAAAGCCATCTGTAAAGTTTTCAGATCAGGAATTAGGAAAACAGAATTAGCGAGACTATTAGAATCCTAGATCCACGAACAGGGAATAAGTTCTCGTCTGACAAGGGACCACCAAAAATTGTCATGTACTTTTTAATGGAGCATGATTGTATGGGGTGCGCTTTAAAATATAAATAATTTTATGTATTCACAACTAAAGCTAAACTTTTAGTCAGCCTGTGCCTGCATTTATTTCTGAAGAATGCTCGATCAATCGCTCTATCTTTATTTAGCTCTATTATGGTTTGAAAATGAAGTTCATGTAATAACCCGACACTCAGTCATACAATTATAAATAGTGAAATGTATAAACCTTCCTCTTCATGCATAGACTATGTACATACAATACAATGAAACAAAAATTGCTGTGGGGTCACAGTTGTTTATTAATATAGCTCTCCAACAATGGACCCCAGCAGATGAAGATCCATATATGGGGGTGATTGATTAAACAGTCTATACTGTTTGTGCGCCTCTCCATCAGTTCGCACTGTAAGGGAGTAAGATCAGTAACCGTAACAGCCTCATCAACTCTTAGTGCACCCCACGGGGGAAGAAGGGGATAACCTAAGCCTGTAGTACGTGAACTCTGCGCCAGTTGTACACAATAGGTATATTATTCATAATCGGATGGAGCCCAGGGTAGCCTGTCAAAGTCCGTGGTATAAAAAGACTCCACAGTTTCGCAACTGACTATTAATTCTTCTAACGTTCCAAGCTTGTGATATTTGGATCGAAACGGCTGCGTTTTTAACTGGCCGTCATGGAGCTGTTGAAGTCGTGGTTGCTTCTAGCCTGTGTCGCTGGAACATTTGCAGGTGAGCTAGTAATTTGATTTCTCCTATTACACTAAATTATTAGGCCATGCGAGCTTATTAATTATATTAAATTGCACTGTACTCATTATTAATGTAGTATATCAAAAACATTTTTTTACATCTTTTTGATTGTTTTTTTTCTTTCCCAATTGTTTTTCCCCCCAAAAATGTTTATTTTATCTTGGTAGGCTAGTTGTTGTTTTTTAATAGATAGAGTGCAACCCCAGGGATTTGTAAACAAAGGAAGTTAGATATAAACTATAACTAAATATAAATATATAAACTAAATAACTATATATTGATGACAATGGGGCTGCCGGCGGCCTGCAGGGTTTCTAAAGGAGAAGCCACTGTTCAGGTATTCTCAAGTGAGTTTTGAATCGACGAATACTTGTGTTGGCGTTACTGTTTTTGAGATCTGACCTGGTGAAACATTTGTTACAATTTTATTTATAGCTCCATGTTGGTTACAGGTTATAATTATATTACTTTTAGTACTACTTTTGGACTTGTTGTTTAATAAATAGACGTATTTATTAAATGTTTTAAATAATTAAATGGAAATGAAGACTAGATGGCAATTTTCGCTCATATCACGACTGGATAATATTCGAGCGCTCAATTATTGTAGATTTTCGTCTGTATTTCCCATGACCATAGAGGAAGAGACTGTGCTGTTTCTGATATTGTTATATTAAAAGAAGAATACTGACAGTGAAATTCGCGCCTCGGGATAAATAAAAAAAACCGTCGGTCTCTTTGTCCCATGGCTGGGATCGGTAAATAATCAGGTGTATACCTGTTTTTAAATCTGAAATGTGATCACTGATACAAATCATAAATGCTATGAAATCAAACAAGCAAGAATAAGGAAACTATTTTGACAAACAAAGCATGGAGGTAGAATAAGACAAAGGAAAGAGTGAGTTAGCGCAAATTTTTTTAAGCGCTCCGTCGATGTCTTTGGAAAATGCATAACAAATTTTCATCCCAAGCTTAGGCCCTAAAACGTCGTAGGCCTATGTAGTGCTCAAACTTTTATTTCACCCCATTGTCGAAATAGACAAGAATGATTCTT